>JAODXP020000018.1:13938704-13961204 GCA_027497455.2 Sardinella longiceps
ACCATATTGTTTATCCTCTCCTCCCTCTCCACTCTTTCATTCATAATACTCTATCCCCCCTTTTTCTTCTCCTCTGCCTCACCCCATAGACAGGGAGTGAGCCTCCACTATGACAAAACCAAAAAAAATTGGTGATTGTGATTGGTCAGTTGTGTGACTGCTGAATTCATTAGCCCATTGCAACCTGGGGTCTGGACATGTCTGGTCTACTAATGATGCAACGGCTCTCGAGGACCAGCAGTGGAACTGTCAAGTAAAGGCATTGATCTTTTGATTCTTTTTCTCAACAGATTTCCTGTGTTTATTGAGTTGGCTCTTCCTACTTCTTTCTCTGACACACACACACACACCTTCAGGAGAAAGTCCTCACCATTCTAACAGAGGGGACAAGTGATGGCCAGGTTATGCAATGGAGCCTTACATAATGAACAGAGCTCCATTCACCTCCACTGCAGGACCCAGGAAACCAAAACCCTCACAACACACACACACACACACACACACACACACACACACACACACAGCCCATGAAACCAGACCCTCTAACCTCTGCACACACGCACCACAGAAACCAGAGGCTAGAGAGCTGCGTGTAGACATCAAACCCAAGCGTGCCATGCATGAATGCCCGCTGAGGCATGGACATACAGTGGACGCATAATGGGCCATGAATACACAGGAAATGCCCAGCTCTGACCACCTCAAAAACAATCAGGGCACACACACACACACACACACACACACACACACACACACACACACACACACACACACACACACACACACACACACGTTGGCCACATCCCCTCCCTTCTTCCCTCCTCCTGGGCTCTGGCTGCTGCCGCTGGACTGCCGTGGCAACGCAGCTCAAACAAAAAGCGTGGCTGCCATCCAATTACAATCAGAGAGGAGATGAAAGGGGGAGGTGACGGGCGCGTGACGCCACGGCGATGAGAGAGAGAACATGACCGTTACATAACGCCCTGAGCACAACAAGCTTTTGGGTGAGACACTCCTCCACCCCCAAAAATATGTCCAAGACACACACACACACACACACACACACACACACACACACACACACACACACACACAGAGGAGGATCTATGCCAAATAACTAGAGAGAGAGAGTGACAGTTGAAATTAAATATAGATGTACAAAATGTACACTGCACAGACGAGTTTTCCACAGGGGGGCAGATCAAAGATCAAACTTGTTCCTAGAAAGTCTCCTCTCTCTCTCTCTCTCTCAAACACATTCTATTCTACAGTACATTCTCTCTCTCTCTCTCTCTCTCTCTCTCTCTCTCTCTCTCTCTCAAACACATTCTATTCTACAGTACATCTCTCTCTCTCTCTCTCTCTCTCTCTCTCTCTCTCTCTCTCTCTCTCTCTCTCTCTCAAACACATTCTATTCTACATCCTTTCTGTCTCTGTTCTTTTAACAACCCTTTCAGAGATCCTGTGAAAACAGCACAGTTCCTGAATGCCAGTGTGCCAAATTTAGATGGTGTTTCTGTCCATCACAAATACACACACACTCTCAAACATACACACACAGAGAGAAATACATTTCACTCACACACTGCACTCATTCCCCTGTGAACACACACTCATTGATGATTCCACCTGCGTTGTGCTACCATTCCACTGTTACAAAAGACTGAATGGGAGAAAATACAATTAGATTTAAAAACACATGCCTCTGAAAACAAGCCTGGGGCACAGGATTATGTGCCTGTGAAAGTGTGTTTGCACGTTAGACACACACACACACGCACACACACACACACACACACACACCCATGGCGAAGCATACAACCCCCCAATGCTTTATTAACGTCACATTTACATAAGCCGAGTCCTTATCTACAATAGAAGCCACAGACAGAGAGAAAACAGTGAGAGTGAGTGAGTGAGTGTGTGTGTGTGTGTGTGTGCGTGCGCAGATGGGGGGTGGGGGGGGTGGTAATTGTGTGCATGTGTGTATGAGAGAGAAAGGAGAGAGAGAGAGAGAGAGAGAGAGAGAGAGAGAGAGAGAGAGAGAGAGAGAGAGAGAGAGAGGGGGGGGGGGATCTAGACTAGGAGATGAGGGGAGGGTTTTGTTGGGTTGGGGGTGCATTGAGAAGCCATAGGGTTATGTAACATTGGTGCAACTCACTGTTTATATAACAGTGCTTTACGGCAAAACCAGCGTCACGGCCTGCCGATGACACACAAGCAGGCCATCAGGGGAAGTGTGTGTGTGTTTGTCTGGTACCTGCCAAGCCCTAACCACCCCTTCTAGCCCCCATCTCCCGATACACACACACAAACTCATAAAAAAAGAATGGCCAGATCAGGAAGGATGGAAAAACACTGGGCAAAATAACCTCCAGTCCTAGTTGGCACCTGACCAGTCCAGTGCACAGACGCGCACACTCTCACACACACACACACACACACACACACACACACACACACACACACACACACACACACACACCTCATGGAAACTGCCTGTAGAACATGCACCTGATACGATACAGCAGCAATGCCAATGTGGGCAAGTCACTTAATACTGCAGCCTCCGGCCTGCCCTTTAAAGATGATAGAAAGTCAATGTTTGATCAAACGTCCCTGGGGCAATAGAAAGCACATCAAGATGCAAATCAAAACAACTTCCTACCTTTAGCCTACAATGAACAATTACTGTGTGTTAAATATTCTCATCCATCCTGTTCTCTAAGACAAAATCTCTCTCTCTCTCTCTCTCTCTCTCTCTCTCTCTCTCTCTCTCTCTCTCTCTCTCTCTCTCTCTCTCTCTCTCTCTCTCAGCATGTTTGTGTAAGTTGGCCTTATATAGGTCAGTTGCACAGTCTAAATTGTTTTGAAAGATTGGTGTGTCTGGTGTGTCCCAGCCTACACACACCAGAGACTAGCATCTAGCATAGCAAGTAGCTCTCAAGTACCTTTACCATCATGCAGCTCATTGACCACACTGTTAAGGCTAGTAAGCATTAGGCCTATAGATGTTCTTGGAGACTCAGGAAATAAATGGGCCCAATACCTTCTGAATGGCTGACAGTTTGTTATGGATTCTGTGCATTGGAACACCCAAGAATCAGGTTCAGGCTGTTACTGTAAATCACCACTTCTCATCAAAGATCTTTGAAAAGGTCATGCTTTTTTGGGACTCTTATCATATGCAACAGGTCTAGTTTGACAAAGAGTTTCATCACTACTTTTCAGAATGGTAACTAGTCTGTAGAAATAAGAAACTTTTTTTATATACATGGGCACCTGGTTGAGGAACGCTATCCTATCCTTTCCCCCCCACACACCCACACAGAGACCGAAGTAGAAGCTGTAGGCAGGGAGACCGAGGCCTGGGAAGACATTTGGGGCCAAGCACAGGGCTCAGCACAGGGCTCAGACACAGGCTAATTGGGGAGACGGAGGCTATGGCAGCCTGTCTCTAATTAGAGGAGGGCTAGACAGACTGGCAGGGCGGGCAGCAGAGGAGGAGGAGGAGGACGACGACGACGACGATCGCTCCATCTCCTGCTCGCTCGTTCACTCAGTGAACGTTTGACCCACTATTTGCTTCTCTGCACTGGCCTGCTCTCTCTCTATCTCCCCCCTCTTTCCATTCTATTCCCTCTTTCTCTCCACTCTTTCCATCAAACTCACTCTCTTTCTCTTTCCCTCCCACATTCTCGCTTTCTCTCTCTCTCTCTCTCTCTCTCTCTCTCTCTGTAGACTAGGTTAGAAACACGATGTGAGCTACTGACCCACAGTCAGGGGAAAATGTGACATGGAAAAAAAAAAAAAACTGGCACCGATGGCATGGCTTTCTCCCCCTCTCTCTTTTTCATTCCCCCTCTCTTGTTTCCTGCTCCCTTGGACTGTGACACACACACACACACACACACACACACACACACACAGACCGAAACACAGTAAGTAGATTACAGATTTACTCTCAATCCAGCTGGTGAGTATGTGTAAGCACAGTAAGCGGAGCAGCACTCAGCTCAGTCGACTGGCAGAAGGGCAGGGGCAACAGCACAGCTCTTAGCCAGCAGGCTCACATGGGCACACATCTATGTTTGCACACACACGCACACACACACACACACACACACGCACACACACACACACGCACACACACACACACACACACACACACACACACACACACACACACACACACACACACACACACACACACACACACGCTCCTTAATTGAAAACATCTCCTTAATTGAAACACACACTCACTCACATAAACCTATACAGATGCACGTGCCACCACAAACACACACACACACACACAATGTAATACTTTAGGAAAATGTCTCTATCTTAGCTTAGCACAACAGCTGAAGTGATCTCATCAGCCCATAAATAGTGACTGATACTAAAAACACACTTGATAGCTCTGACTCTCCATACATAAACCCCACATACAGTACTGTCCATAGGTCCATACATTTCCACCAGCTGCTCCCATCAGCCATTAGGCTCAGGGTGACTTGGCAGCGGTGACTCCAAGCAATGACATCATTGCTTGCAAACGCACATTTCCTGCCTCAGAGGGAAGAGACCAGTTGTTTTTGCTGATGTAATTTTTTTTGTGTCGTGACGTTGTTGCCGCTGGCTGATTCGGCAGAACTAGCGGGCAGGCGGGCAGGGCCAGCTGCCGTCAGCAAGCAGAGCTCAGCAGGTCTGCTGGACATGAGGGACGAGGCAGACAGCTTCCACATGCACTGTGTTAGCCAGCACAAGCTGCTCAGTGCCATACATACTTTGTCTCCCTTAGGCAGGCTGAGCAAGAGAAAAATGGACACGTTTCAAGTGGGGCTGCAACCACAATTTCTGGGCTACCGTCGTCCTAGACAGGTTCCTTAACCGGTGCGCTACCACCGCCCCACACATATATTTAAGAACACTTAGCGCTGCAGGTTTGCAATTTTTGATCCCTCAGAACATGCTCAGATGTTTTTCTCTCTATACAGCACACACAGACACACAGAGACACACAGACACACACACACACACAGAGACACACACACACACTCCTTTTTCCATTTGAAAGGACTTTTAAAGTTTCCATTCAGGTCTGAGTGTTTGGGTATCAGGGAGCCTGAGCCTACTGCTCCTGTGCCTGACCTCTGACTTCCTGTCGGTGCAGATAGAGGAGCCTATCTTTGGCCACCCAGCGGTGGCTCCAGTTCCAGTCCTGAATGCTTAACCCGCCACTGACTGCCTGGGCCTCGGCTGCTTTTATAACCAGCTTAATTTATGTTGGCTGTGCACTGCTGACTCACAAGGCAGGCATGCATCACACACACACACACATACCCCCAGGGTGTATGTGTGCTAGTGTTTGTGTGTGTGTATGTGTGAAAGAGAGAGAGAGAGAGAGAGAGAGAGAGAGAGAGAGAGAGAGAGAGAGAGAGAGAGAGAGAGAGAGAGAGAGAGAGGCTTAGATACAGGAGGGGATCGGGGTCACAGGAATACTTATGGCTGAGGAGATTGTGGTGTGCTGTGCTGTGCCTGAAAGCTGAACGTGTGGATGTCCGAATGCTGAGCTAGCAGTTCTTGTATTAAAATCGGCTTTCACACAAGACCCAAATCACTTGTGGAGTAAAAAGGGCCGCTGAGTACAGTGGTTAGCGGCTGCCTGAATTAATTTACATTTCTCTTTGGGAAGGAGTGGTCAGCATCTCGCTGTGAGGGTGAGCTACCACCACATCACACAACATCTGTCTCAGCATCTGGAGTCAAACACAAAAATACAACAAGAACATAAGTATACTGAGAGATGTAATAAAAAGGGTTTTCAGGTGTTCAAATAATGAAGAATTGCTCAACCCACCTGAGTCATTACCAAAGTCAAAACCCTCAATGAATGATGAATTAGCTTTGTGCAACACAGGTTCTGTCTCCCAGATAGACAATGCGACCTACATTGATAAAGTGGTACACCGAAACGAAGCACCAGACAACTTGAAAAAGGTCAGGCCGACCTCTGTTCTCTGACGCGAGTTGGCTAATTAAATAGGTGCTCCTCGCATTAAAAAAGTCAAAAAGTAGGCAATTCCCAGGGCCCATTGTTCAGGTTCTATGCCAGCCAAAGAAGAGTGAACAAACGCAATTGTGTTACATAAGGTGCGTGGGTTATAAAACTAGGCTTTAAAGAACTTCTGTTCACATGAAACAAGACGTCTATGAGCCAAAGTTAAGCACTGACTTCACAATCACATTAGGCACTACCAGGTTAATAACATCTTTGTGTGTTCATTGTCAAACACATGCAAGAAATATACCAGCTACTTAGTGAAGCACAGTAATGCAGGCAGATCTGCACATGACCCATAGGCTAGTTGTGCTCATAGTGCTACTACTGGACAAGTCGGACACAATGATGTTTTTGTACAAGTCAACAAGAGCACCATTCCCGTATCGGTTTCAAGTGCTAAAGCCACACTAAATGACATACAATAAGGCCCACTGTAAAAGTGTGACCATGTCATTTGAGACTTACTCTACAACAAATCCCTGAAACGCCTTATTCAGGACAAACCTGAATGAAAAAAACCTCATTAAGAAAAACAGCCCATCAATGGAGTGGAGGACACAGGACACTAGCCTATCCCAACGATGCACAGAACAATGTAAGAAAATTAAGGGGAGTTCAGAAAGAGTATTTCATTGGCATGCTAGCATTCTCTACATGAATGACTTCTTAAAGTGAACACTGTTAACAGAGTTCACTGTTAAGAGAGTTCATTGTTAAAAGTGTAAAGAGGGAGTTGATTCCAGGGCTAGGTGAGGCGAGAGGCAATTGAGGACAAGGGGAATGGTTAAAAAATTCAGTGAAAAGAACAGTGTGTATAAGGAGGAACAGCCAAAAGGACAGGACCACCCCTCAAACTTCTTCCTTCCAAAACCCCCCTCCCCCCCAAACCCAAAACGACACCTCAACGGGGTGACCCACTTTTAAACAAATTCTATTCCCCCAGTAGAGACAAGACACACACACACACACACACACACACACACACACACTGCCACCAGCACACTGGGGCTGGGTCGGAGACGGAGGGACGCTTACGTAACTGAGCCTCTGGCTGTTACACAACCCACATGTTCAGAGGTACGGCACGTCCAGTCAGTGTGTGGCGCACAAACACACATTCTCTCCCTCTTTCT
Organism: Sardinella longiceps; assembly: GCA_027497455.2. Classification (NCBI taxonomy): domain Eukaryota; kingdom Metazoa; phylum Chordata; class Actinopteri; order Clupeiformes; family Clupeidae; genus Sardinella; species Sardinella longiceps. Next base: position 13,945,905 of record JAODXP020000018.1, read on the forward strand.
GGTCCACTCTCACGCACACACACTCACACACGCTGCCAGGGCTCTTACCAACACACACACACCGTGCCGAGATACACAACCCCACCGTACCCAAGACTCTGAGTCTGACTCATTTAGTATCGTATGCCATCCTGACTGAACAAGGAGCTCTCAGTTTCTCTGTGATAGAGCAAGAGCGAGGAGGGAGGGACAACCAAAAAAATTGAGAGAGTGTAAGAGAGAGAGAGAGAGAGAGAGAGAGAGTCAGAAAAGAAAAGACATGTCTTGGGACATGGCAAAACAGTTGCATGTCTTTGTTCAGGCAGCATTGTGGAGAGAATAAGTGAGGACACACACACACACACACACGAAAACACCAAATGAGCAGCCAACCCCGCCAAAAAACAGGCACAAAAGCCCTACCACCAAATAAACACCCACAGATCAAGAGTGCCTGGAACCCAAACACAACATTTTAGGGGCAGAGTCATCGACACCAGGTTAAAACCCACAAACACAGGCACACACACACACACACACACACACACACACACACACACACACACACACACACACAAAGACAAACACACGAAGACACACATACATACATACACACACACACACACACACACACACACACGTAAACATGAGCTTCAGGGGCTCTTGTTTCCTGGCTGCCCCAAGCTGCACCCCTTGTTATTGCAGAGCAGAGCAGAGCAGAGCAGAGCAGAGCACTGTGCCGGAGTGCTGCGGCGTTACGAAACGCTGCCGCCGCCGCTGCTCCAATGCACTCACAGAGCGATTACTAGGCCAGTATGTCACAGACTGCAGGGGGAGCCAGCCAGCGAGAGAGAGAGAAAGAGAGAGAGGGAGAGATAGAGAGAGATTAGAGCAGGCGGCTGGACGACTGCGTTCTGTAACGCCTCCAGAGTGAGGGAAGCGAGAGAACGTGTCGTCCGCCGCTTGTGTAACCTGCATCTGCCACCATTCCTACAGCTGCTCGGCTGCCAGCCGGAATTCTCTAGAACTGTTCGCACCAAAAAAGTGGCACACACACACACACACACACACACACACACACACACACACACACACACACACACACACACAATCCTCTGCCACCATCCCCTATCCCCTATCCCGGCGACACTGCAGATATAATGTGCAAATTTCACTTTTTTATCTCAGTAGGTCGAGCTGACATCTAGGGGCAGACGCTAAAAATCAGACCAAGCTGAGACTACTGTATCTCGACATTCACCTTGAGATCAACTTTCTCTAAACTAACTACGAGAGAAAAAAAAAAGAGGGGACAAGCACCATTATCTAATCAAGGACAGGCTTCTAATGGAGACAGAGGGTGCTCTATGAAACCTATGGAGAGATCAGATCAGAACAGTACCGATGAGAGTGAGAGGAAGGAAGGAAGCAGAGGTTCCCTGGAGGTTAGCAGAGTGCCCATTAAATAACTGCTTACACAATGCACTCCAGACGCTTCAATCTAGCACAGATCTGCAGGACAGGGCGCTTCAATCAGACCTCTTACTTCAAATACATTTCTTTTAGAAATCACACTGACAAGACTGAATGACATACCTGTATGTTGATACTCTATAGATTTTTATTATTCATTTATTTTGTTGGGGCAAAGCACCTTAAACAGGTGTCTCCCTTATGGAATTATGTGTCACTATGGGAATCATGTTCAGTTTAAATCATGAATAAAACTTAATCAATATATTACATTTCAAAGAGTGCAACATCACTATCACTGCAAAACACACGGGGATGGTAGCATATTAAAAAGGAAAGCCCAGGAACACCCAGCCTTCTACAGATCTGTCACAAGTACCACACTGACTCTCATGCTTAATAAAAGGAGCAGAAACAACCACAGTAAACTTCTAAAAAAAAACATAGAGCACAGCAAGTCACGACGACAACAACAGCATGTGCTCCACCAGCTCAGAACTGTGATGCCCTTGCCCACCTGATCACTTCCACACGTTTCCAACAGCTGGTGAGGCACAGGGCGCAGCAGAGCAGAGGTCTCATTAGCCTATTTTACAGCAGGAGGGTGAGGCTGGCACACGCTGGCAAGCTTGGCACCCCTCTGGGCCTGACCCTTTCCGTCACCTGACTCAGGATGGGCACACTGTACCCTGGCAGAGCCACCATGTCCTCAACGCAAGCCTGATGCCACCCACTGCATCCCCACCACACCACACCCCAAACACAAACATGGGAACATGGTGATGCATTTTTCAAGTCTGGATGGACAGGCTTACAGCCTGACGGACAGTCTCATTATTTGTGTGTCTGTTTATGCAGATGCCAGGCCCAGCTCAGAACACATATGTAATCCACTGGGCTAATCTAGTCAAGGACGCTCAATGAGGAGACAGCATGAATGAGAGAGGAACATAGAAAGAAAGAAAGAAAGAAAGAAAGAAAGAAAGAAAGAGCCCAAGGGAAGAACAGAGAGCCAAGAAAAAACAAAGACAGCGAAAAAAGGCAGAATGAGCAGACTTCAAGAAAAGAGGAAAAAAAAACACAAATGAAGAGAGAGTAACCTAACTGAGGACACACAGATGAAGATGTGAGGCAGACAGAGACGACTGAATTGTTTAAAAGAAGTCAATCTCCCTAATGCCACAGACTCACAGGAGCCTACCTCTGCATGTAAACAATGTTTTGTAACAGTCCCTAATTTCTTCACACCTCAGTGCCATGTAGATATGCAGAAAACAGCTTTGGGCACGTACACATTTAATAGGCTGTTAGTCTCATCCCTCGTTCCGCCAGTGATCATTTTACAACTTACATAAGAAAGACCGCAAACTAGGGAAACTTGTCCCGTATGTCTTTTGCCCTATCCTCTCCTCCTTGGTTCTCTTCCCTGGCCAAACTGACATCGTGACTACGGCACCCTGGTAGAGGGGTCATCTGAACTCTGAAAGAAGGGTTGCCATGGCAATGGGGCTGTGCTGGCGCCGTCAGCGGCTGCTGCGGTGGTAAGCGCGGTCCGGAGCGGGTCACGTACCTGTGAGGGAGTCCGGTTCGTCCAGGAGCAGCATGCCTGATCGGAGTTTGCCGGTCGGAGCGCTTGGAGAAGTCGTAATGTGGCGCGGTACTCTCCGATCGCCCCCTGCTACTCAACTAACTGACTTTCTTTTTCTCCTCCTCGCGTTCTACCCCCCTCTTGCTTTTTCTTTCTTTCTTTCTTTTTTTTTGTCGGAGCCTCGCTTTGTCTCCGGAGGAGGCTCTCTCTGTGCCAAAGATGGGACCCCACACCAGCTGGGTGACAAGTCTCAAACGGCACTATTAAGGCAACTCTTTCTCCTGTCTAGTTCCCCTTTTCCTCAACACACTTCTACTCTTTGCCTCTATTCCTTTTGTCTCTGGTTACACAACTGATCTCTGCTGCTCTGCCTCTCTCTCTCTCTCTGCCTATCTGCTGTGTTTGTCCGGCTGTCTGTGAGCGCGTGGTTTACTCTGGCGTGGGGCGGGTGTGTGTGTGTGCGCGTGTGAGAAGCAGGTCGCTTGTTGTGTGCTCATTGGCTAGCTCATCTGTTCTGCGAGAATTCAGGGCTGGAGTCGTGGAAACCAGGAAACTGGACTAAAGCTCCTTACATAACCTCACACGCTGGGGCCGGGGGCCCCGTCAGGGGGGGAGCGACGGCCGGAACAGGCTCAGCCACTCCAGCTCCACGGCCCTTTCGTAACACACGGGCGTCAGACGGGGGAGGGGGAGGGGGGACGGAAGGGCAGCCGGGTAAAGTGTGTCAGTGACACAAACATGCAGCGGCTGCTGCTGCTGCTGAGGTGTGTCAACCACCTGATTTTTCAAGAGACATTTCTTTTTCTTTTTTTTTTGTAGATCCACATTACAGCCTGATTTATTTGTGGCAGAATGCTGGTTCAGGTCTGAGTTTCCCTTAGAAAGAATGAGGAAAAGCATTGCCCTCCCCCATCCCTTAACCTGACTGGTGAAGACATTTCGCAAGATGTATATATTAACCGTAGCTTATTACAGGGAAATAATGGTATTGAAATATTGATTTTTGAGTTTCGGAGAACCTTTTTCCTTATTGTTACACCCAGGTTAATGGTTGAGAAATTGAGATAAAATTAATTTCCTTGTCATCTAGGCTACTTCCCTCTGGCATTTAGCGTGACTCAGTAGAATTAGCTGCTGTCACGTCCTGAGGAAACATGGTTATTATTCATTTTATGAAGGCTTGACTATCAGCAAGCATCAAGATAAATCCAATTGGGCATGGCAAACACTGAACACACACACACACACACAACCTGGGCTCTGTGACAGTGTGTGGAAGCTTATAGCAGAATGGGGAAATGGGGAGCAAGTTAGGAAACCCCCTTGCAGTATTTCTCCAAGTCTGGGACCCTGTTGTTGTGCCTCCCTTGAGCTCTATAACCACAAAAAGACTCAACTTCCCAATCTCCCCTTCTTTCAACTCTCCACACCCCCCCCCAAAAAGAACCTTCCTCTATCCCCCGAGGGTCTTCCAGTCCCACCCTCACCCCCTGCCCTCCTGTGTCATACCACCACAATGACAGTCCCCTCCCCCACCCCTCACCCCCACTCTCCAAACAAGCCCAGTCATTCCCCTTCCCATTGATATGCACTCCAACTCCCACCTCCTCAACCTTCAAACTCCCCTCCCCCAAACCCTAAGCATTTGACCCAGATCTTAGGCAGTCCCAAATACCTCCGCTCTCTGAGAGAGAGAGAGAGAGAGAGAGAGAGAGAGAGAGAGAGAGAGAGAGAGGAGAGGGTGGGGGGTGTTATAACTGCAGATCTACCAAAGCCACTCACATGTGTTCTTCCCTGGAACCTCAGGCTTCTCTCCAACTTCAAGAAACAAGAAAAAAAAACAACACAATCAGGAACTCTTCGTACACAAACAGACCCACTGAAAAGTTCAGATAGACATTCAGTCAAACAGCTGGCTGAGTGCCTGTGTCTCTTATGTAAGGCTCCTCACACACACACACAGACACACACAAAGAGGCTGACACACACACACAAACATGCACCCCTCCACACACACACACAGAAACGTACACATATGACAACAAAAACATGCATGTGTGTACAGAGAGCTTAATCAAGTCAACATTTCTCAGGCTACAGGTTGGAGACAGCCATTCACCCATGTTTATGAGAGAACACTCAGCAAATCCTACTCACCCATATTGCTGGGGCCAAGACACGCACCTACATAGAGAACAGCGTTTGTCTGCCACAAAGACAGGAAACAGGAGAGAAGAACTCACACATGTGGACACACAAACGCACACACACACACACCTGTCCACACACAATCAGGTCCTGCAACTTGCTCGGAGAGAGGACAGAGAATGTATGTGTGTGTAGGCTATGTGTGTGCGAGAGGGAGACTGTAAGAGGCAGACAGGCAGAGCGCCTCGAGGCCGGTCGGACACTTACAAAACAATTGTGTCGCTGGGAAAAGTGCCGACCTTGTGTGGCCGTCGTGGGCCCCCTCGCTCCCCTAGCGCACACCCCACCAGCACAACCAGCGTGACACACAGACACACACTTGCTGAGGCCCCGCCTCCGGCCCCGGCTACCTCACCACGGCCACTCCCCCTTGCAACAAGGCTGCCTTAGGTAACCAGGGTAAGAGAGTTCATGGGGGTAAAGAGAAGGGTGCAGGCCGCTGGATGGAGGGGGGCTATAGGGTAACAATTCAGCTGACCTGCATCCGCTTTAAAGAGCCATGGAGTATCAGTTACACAGACACAGAGAACAGATACAGGCCTCTAATGGCATAGGCAAAGAGCAATGAGGGAGAAAGGAGAGAGAGAGAGAGAGAGAGAGAGAGAGAGAGAGAGAGAGAGAGAGAGAGAGAAAGAAAGAAAGAAAGAAAGAAAGAAAGACTGTCAAGTGTCAAGCCAGCATTTTAAAGCGTGTGGGGGAAGGGAGAAAAAAAGTGAGTGAGAGGCAGGCAGAGAGAGAGAGAGAGAGAGAGAGAGAGAGAGAGAGAGAGAGAGAGAGAGAGAGAGAGAGAGAGAGAGAGAGAGAGAGGACAAAATGCTGTGAGAGGACAGAAAACAACCTTACAGAAAGTTCTAGGCAGCTCCCCAAGGTAGAGTGTCAAGGGACAAAAATCAAACAAAGCTTCTCTTAAGAAAACGCACAACACATGATGCACCCCCCCCCCCACACACACACACACACCTCAAAAACAAAACCCTTCATATACTTTCTCCATGCAGTCTCCTCCCTTTCTCCGTTCTCCTCTCTTGAGCTGCCCTGGCATGTTGTTGGGTTTTTTCTTCTTTCTCTTTTCCTTTTACATAATTGTCTTTGCGTCTTTGAACAGAGGGGGCGATGGTTGGCCACCAAAATAAATTAGAGCCCGATTGCGTCAACAGAAGACACATGGAGCCCATGGGTGGGCAAAAACAAAGGCAGGGGGAGGGAACGACTGCAGGCTTGCTATGGGCACCTTTGCCTCTGCCTCACTATCTGCTCTATGCCCACGTTTGGCTTGGAAAACACAAAGACCATGTGCATAGAAAATACATGAAGCCTATAGATACCTTACAACATTAGCTATTGTACATGTAATACTATTATACCATACTATATTGTATATCTTCTAGCAATGGAGAAAAAAAAACATCAATGGTGTGGGTTTTCAGTTTGGTGTGCTGTAAAGGTGTGTGTGTGTGTGTGTGTGCTGTGATGGCATGTTGGCGTGTTGATGTGTGTGTGTGTGTGATTGTGAGTGTGTGTGTGTGTGTGACTGTGAGTGTGTGAGTGTGTGTGTGTGACTGTGAGTGTGTGTGTGTGTGTGTGTGTGTGTGTGTGTGAGAAAGAGAGAGAGAGTGAAAGTGTGTTTTTTGTGTGTGTTTGAGTGTAGGATATTCTTGTATGCTCCATCTCCCCCAAGAATTAGTATCTGTCAGTGGATGACAAATGGATGCTCTTGTACCTTGAGACTCTGACGCACTTCTCCCTCTCCCTCTCTCTCTCTATCTCTCTTGTTTTTTTCCCCTTCCTTCACTATCTCATATCCAGGACAGTGCCAGAAGAACCCTCTCCTTCCTGCCTGCAATCAATGTAAAGAGGTCTGATTGCGCAGAGTTAAATGTGCTCATACTGTATACTGTATTTAGTCTTTATTCTCTCACACAGCCTACTCAACTATACAGCACATATAGTATGTGTGAGCATGAGTATGCATGTTTGGACAAACCGTGCATCTGGTTTCAGCTAAGATGCAGTCTTAAAGGGATACGCCACCATTTGGGGAAGTACACTCATTTTCCACCTCCCCTCGAGTTAAGCAATTGAGTTTTATACATTTCTCCAATTTATTCAGTCGTTCTTTGATAGAAGCACTTTTAGCACCAGCCTAGCACAGATCACTGAATCAGACTGGACCATTAGCCATTCAGAAAATAGTCCCTCCGTATGTCCACATCGAGTAGTGCAAGCCACTGATCTCATGGTAGGTTGCAAAGTTCCCCTAATCATTATGCTGGAATGAGAGTACAGCTCCAGGTTCTAGAATAACGGTCCAGGAATATTTCATTTTATTTTCATGTTGGTCCTAGTACACTTTGCAACAGAAAAGTCAAGTTTTCAAAATGAAAAATAGCCAAATTTTTAGTCCCTTTTGATGATGGTAATAGGCTAATGGTCTAATCTGATTTGCATTCCCCCAAATGGTGGTGTATCCATTTAAAAACACACACAATGCTCTAGTCTTGGCAACATATGAAAGCATATGAACATATGTAAGCAGCCTTTCTTTTTTTTTTTACACTTTGTGTTGCACACATTTCGAAAAGGAAAGAATGTCAGTTAGATTTGTGCTATGGATCTTGCTCCTCTCTAGCCTGGAGATCATTACTTTGGTTTGGATGCATCAAAAATCGATGCAGAAATTGGATTGCGATTGAGTCAGTGTGCCTGCAGCGAGAGGGAAGACTTCAGTCTGCGGGCACTGAGAGAAAGCATTAACCTCACTGCTGCTGATACACAGCTAGCAACAACTACATGTTGCCAGAGATAATATATACGACACACACACTGAAGGTTCTTCAGTAGTTAAGAGAAGTAGTTTATGTCCTATGTTCCTTTTGGTATAACGACGGTTAAGGCCAGACATGTTAAGTGAATAAATCTCCCTCTCCCCTTGACTCCTCTTCCTCTGGCAGACCTGATAGTGTGAACCATCGATATTGAATGATAAAAGATGCTAAGATGCTAACAACAACAACAAATTCTAACTTATTATTCATTTAGTTATATTTTCTCAAAATATTTCTCAAGTATATTTCAGGAAAGTATGACTCAACCACCCTCTGAGAAAAATCTCCATGAAGTCACCATGACTAACAGGGGCCATGAATGAGAGCGATGGATAAGGTTTAACTGTAGATTATCAAATGTGGAGAAACCATTTGCTGTCAAGAGCATAATAATGATGATGAACATGTATCATAAAAAGTGAGACACATTGAGCACAATCTCTGAGGACACGTGCTACAAGATAAATAAACACTGACATGTGAAAGTCGATCAAAGAGAAAGAGAGAGAGAGAGAAAGAGAGAGAGAGAGAGAGAGGTAAACAAGTGTCCGGGGGCTCTGTGTATGTGTGTGTCTGGGCAGCTGTTGTTATGGTGACTGTGACAAAAAAAAAAGTTGGTGGCATGGTGAAGCTGCTTCGAGTGCCACGTTACACAAGATACACTGGGGAGGTTTGAGGAGGAGGGGAACAGAGAAAGAGAGAGAGAGAGAGGGAGAACAACAATCAACAATCAAAGAACAAATGTGTACAAAGGACTGGAAGAAAGGATAAGGAGAGAGATAAGAAAATGGGATGGGGGACAGAGAACAAAAGGAAACTGAGAGAAACTCAGAGAGAGAGAGAGAGAGATGAGTCAGGGGATGCAAGCCGGGTCACTGTGACTGCGCTCATATTAGTTGACCTTAATCCTGACAAGGTATTGCAGCTCCACTGCCAAACAAACTATGGATGAGTGTGTGTGTGTGTGTGTGTGTGTGTGTTTATGCACGTGCACATTTGTGCTGTTGAGTGAGTAGCAATGACAACATCATTGTGACCATCAAACACCATCATGAAGACCATCTGACAAAACATACTGCATACATCTCTGATTCATTTATGCCCCTCCTTCCACCTTTTTCAGACAAAACACACACATACACATGCACACACTATACAATCAGCACAAAAACACACACACACACACACACACACACACACACACACACACACTACAAGGAGCTGGTGAGGGCTCCTGTAAAAGAGTGTGGAGTGGTGGGAAAGGCTCAGCGGTGGGTGGGGGAGGATCTTTCATAACATGCTTGTGTAACGCGTGTCACTGTGACACAGACCCAAAAACAACTCCACCACCACCAGTGTCATCAAGCCCCCAGCCCCAGTCCCCAACACAAGGAGGACTGCTACTTCTTGGGACTCCTCAGCTGACATTTTTCCATGAAGACAACTGAATTCTATTTCCTTTTTATTCCCTCTTTTTCTCCATCCTTGAAGATTCCTTTTTAATTCCCTCTTTTTCTCCATCCTTGAAGCTCTCCCACGTGTAAGAGCTCTGCCTAAGTAGACCTTAACTTTACATGTAAAGCTTGAGAAATTTTAAATGTTGTTTTAAATGTTGTGGTGCTGTAATTAATTAACCAAGCTAAACAATTTTACATTACTCAATATTGCATGACAGCCAAATCAAATGATCAGTCCAATATAAGGAAGCTCCAGTGTAAACATGCAGCATGAAAATATTTCTTAAAGAAAGACAGTAGTATCGCTAATGCTATTTTTAGCACTTCCATCTATTTAATATAGCAAGTAACATAAACAATGTTGTTGATGTCAATCAAGCTTATTGAAAACATTGTGTGCCGCAAGTGTTGGAGATTCTGATTCTTGTTTCAGCATATTCTGTAGCTTTACTAATGAAGACAATACAAAGATAAAACCTTTAGGACACCACACACACACACACGCACACACACGCACGCACGCACACACACACACACACACACACACACACACACACACACACACACACACACACACACACACACACACACACACACACACACACACACACACACACACAAATGCACATAAACATGTACAAGTACATACAGTACACCTGGGATTGTACACATGCTGAAAAGAGTACTGCACGCTCATCTGCTCTGACATGTTCAGCTTTTCAAAAAAGCAAACCAGTATTCATCTCACACAAAAAACAAACAAACAAACAAACAAAAAACCCACCACACTATTGATTGCATTTATGATGTGTGTGTTGAAATGAAAGACAAAGTTGATGTCTGAATGACAGACACACCTAGGCCATGTCCCTCTTCCTTGCACTGATCTAGTTGGGAATGAGCATCTATCCAAACAAGTTTTTGCATCATTATACGAAGGGTAGACTAGCCGCTCACAAAGAGACCCTTATGACAACCACTATATATTTTCTCTTGTGGGACTGCACAGTTTGATTTGGTATCAACTTGTTTATGTAACCTGTCAACAGATTTTTGTGAAAACGCAAAGTTGCATAATTGTTGTCCAACGTCACGGTTCTATAGGGAGGCTATTTATAGGTCTAATTTTGCCACATTCTCTGCATATGTAGGGCACACTGTGCTGTTAAACACACTACACACGCGCAGTTAAACACACTACACACACACACACACACACACACACACACACACACACACACACACACACACACACACACACACACACACACTGTCTAAGCCTTACACCATATACACACATGGCCGTCTTTATGTTACAGTAAATCGGCCAAATGATTAAACAAGCCAATGGCGGTATGAAAATATCACCTAAGCTGCGCTCACCCCAAAGTGAGCACCCTCTATTGGCTACATGATTTCCTTCATGAAGGTAAAGCGTTCCTTACCAGAGGCTTCATCTTCGTCATCGCCATCATTCTCCTCTTCCTCCGTTGTCAACCCAGCATCTTCTTCTTCTTCTTCCTCCATGCTCTCCCATACCTTCAGATCTCGCTTTGAGATCCCTTGTGCTGCCATACTGTTACCTTTTCATCATCCCAACCTAAAACAGAAAAGCACATATTGTTTAATAAAAAAAAGTACAAGATATGCTGCTTAATGTCTTTGAGGACAAACACGCATAGAAGCTTCCTGGTTAAGATGTGAGTCCGGTGTGTTGTGCTGCTTTGAAGGATCACAGGTTTTGATTGTGATTGTGAGTACAGTGTGCAATTTCAGAAACAGAAAAGTAAACACACTAAAAATGTATTTTTCTGTTTAGCAATTAGCCAACAGCATAAGCACCCAAGGTTGAGCTGCATGAAGACAACTAGAGGGTCTGGCAAATAGTAAGAAAGGTGCCTGTGAAAAACTTCTGTGAGTGTCTGTGAGTCTTGGAGGAGAAAGAATAGCCTGGTCTATTATGGGCATTGTGTTTGTCCACTCAGAAAGACTGTCCGATGAACAAGAACATCTTGAGCACCTTTAAACATTTGCGTACTTGTATTAAACAATGTTGTAGGCTATATAAACATGTTAGTTTCCAATTGAAGAAGGGGAAGTGGTGTTGTAAACTTGTAACACTCTTGTAGCATTTATAATCTAACAACAATTAGCAGCCTGCCGTGCAAACAACAAAATGTTTTTGAGAAAGGAGAAATGTTTCTTAGAGAGGGCACAGAAAGGTCAATGTAAGCAGGACCTTGTGTGTGGCTATTTATTTATGTATAAGTGTGTATTTGAGTGTGTGTGTGTGTGTGTGTGTGTGTGTGTGTGTGTGTGTGTGAGTGCAGTGTGTGTGCGTGTGTGTGTGTGTGTGTGTGTGTACTTCAATGCCAGCAGAGAGAGCAAAGGTGAAAATCTTGATTCCAAGGCAACTGACCAAAATTCCACTTAGCCTGTACAGAACAGTTCACCATTGGGAAGAAAAGAAAGAGAGAGGGAGAAGAAAAGAAGGGGAGGAGAGAGGGACTTAAAGACGGCCTTTCATCTTCTAAAAAAAGAAAATGAAAAAAAAAGGGACCGAAAAATAATAAGGAGAGTGGTGAAACGAAAGACAGCAGATTGCATAAGACCAGCTTACATAAGACCTGGCTAATGCTTCTATTACTTACCAGTAAAGTTATACAAGATATGCACTGCATCTCTCAACATGCCAAACACACACGAGCACACACACACACACACACACACACACACACACACACACACACACACACTCTACTTCTCAAAAATGTATATGACACACACACACACACACACACATACACTTACACACCAAGCACTCAACACCAAATATAGAGGTCCTTGCGAAAATGCACATCTATCATCTGCTGTAGCTCATCATGACAATTATGGGCTGCAATTTATCCACTGCCACACAAACTGGGCCCTACAGTATATGCATGGATACACACCACATTCATAACACTAGCCTGTGTGAAAAACAGGGTACGGCCAGGAACCGAGAACATCTTGTCCAATCTGCCCCAAAAAGGTAGGCTTGAATACGGACGGTGTTCTTGTTTGTTGCAGTCCTTACAACAAAGAGAGTAACTAAAAACCCAGCAACACGTGTACACATGCATAACCTGAATTCATCCTGCCAATTCCATTGCCTGAATCTGTCTGTTTATGTCAGTACTTCATGGCATTAGGTTGTATAAGTGTCTTTACAATTAGTCCATCTTTTTATCTTGTAAATTATTTTTGTTCCCCCATTTTTTGAGGTAAGTGGGTACAGAGGGGCTTCAACTTATTGTTTTGTATCTCTGAAGGGGGGGACGGGGGTGGGGGGTCGTGATCAAGTATTCCCTTCCTGATAGCCAGAAAGTTGATAAGAATCATTTTTCAAAAGTAAATTAATGGATTACAATTTGCACATGAATCCCATGAAGCCATGAAACATAAAGGGTGAGTTTGAAGGACACTGTGTGATGTCCTTGGCTTTTTAGACAGGTACAGTGGGAGGCCACATGAAAAGACAGACGGCCTTTATTGTGAGATGCTTCTGATCTCCCATGGGGGCAGACATCCATGTGCTCTGGCCTCTTTCATTTATTTAAATGTAGTCACCAGAGTTCCACTGTCCCTCATTTTTAAATATGAAAAACATCACTAACCATTCATTTCTGTCATCTCACCTCACTAAAGAGTGCTGGCTTATGAACTAAACTGATTACATTAGACTATGTTTTTCAAAAAGCCTGCTGCCAAGCAGAACATTAATAATTGCTCTAAAAAAAAAAGTCTAAGTAGAAGTTCCGGTTTCATTCTCCACAGTGTCCTCTTTCACAAAAGTTTTTTCTTTTTTTCTTTTTCAGTCTGACTGGTTGAACTGTGCAAATTATACAACCATCTTAGACATTTTTCCCCCAGAAGATTTTTTATAACACGTCCTTCCATGTCCTGTTTAAAACACGGTGTACTTAAAAAAAGCTTTTCTGAGGCTATTTAAAGGCCACAGGCGCTTTCTTGTCAACCTTAACCTGCTTCCGTAAACAGTTCTGACCTCGAGACAAGGCTATTTGTGAGGCTAATCCCCGCCTACTTCACACTGACAGCCGACCGACTCCTTGCCAGTTGTGTACTAATGCCGGCCTAACCATGCGACCTACATACTATACGGTCACCACCCAGGCAACATCCCCCACGCCCGCCACCGTCCATACCACCCGCCCCCCATTTTCCACCCAATAGCGCTGACATCCATAACTTTGTAGTCTTGTTGGGGGAGGGGCTTGACAGTACAATCTGGGTAAGCCGCAGGGTCAACAGGGAGAAGGGGTCACAGAGTCCATAAGGGTCACTGAGGGTACATGTGGGACTCTGCTGAGAGAAGGTGTAGAGTTACTAGGTGTGTCTGAGTCAATGTAAAATTCCAGGCGAAAAAAGGTGAGAGAGAGAGAGACACGTCCCAGGGGCCTTGGAAAAGAATGGTCACTCGCCTGCACAGACAGGTGTCACTGAATATCACATGCAAACAGGCACTAATTCTCTCTCTCTCTCTCTCTGAATATGGACATCCAAATAAAGGTCGCCGTGTTATATAATGTACAGACCACTGCACTCCAGATTCAATATTCAATACAATCTTTTGGAGCATAGTTTTGACTCACAAAACATATCTGAATGCTAACACAGAAAGACATAACAAGTGGCATCCGGAAACCATGCTCACTGAACAGCCAGGGCCACATTACAGAGATATTTCCTTAGGTGTTTAAGTATACTAGCAAGTCATGGCTATTCCTCAGTCAGGGGTATGAACCAAAGAGCTGGGTCTGCGCAATGTCAATAAGCAGAGCTGAAATGTTATTTACCATTTTTTAATGAACAATTTTTACCAAAATTACAATTTAAACTAAGTAACTTCAGATTTAACATCATGATGGTTGCATTTCGTATGCAGCTCATGACAAATTACTTTTGTATGTCCTAAGATGGCAAAACAAATGTATATAAAACTTAAAAAGGGAATCAGAAACACAAATGTACTGTAACAAGGAGAAGAAAGCAATGGTTTTCCCTAGCGAGACAAGAGTAAACTACAAGCCTATTCCAGAGTAGCCCAAATCAAATCACACCCTCTATAACGGTGATATTTAGGTAGGCCTAAAATTCATGCATGTGGATTACACAGTCAGTGGGGAGAGCAGCAGAGTGTTAAGTGCTAAATTCCTGGTTGATGTGACGGGTCATGCAAAAGCACTTTTATGCTGGGCTGTAAAGCTGCTTTGAGGTCAGTTGGGAGGTATGCACATAAACAAGAAAAACAGATCATGACAAAACAGCCTATAGCCTAGTCTGAAAGGAAAAAAATCTGATATAACGGTATAGGCTACAGATTGCAGACCCCAAGCCAAGCCACATAATGGGTTTCAGACATTTATGCTATGTGAAACACACATCACTAAACCATTACTGAAGCCAATTTCTGACAGAACCCAAGGCAAAAAATATTACCAAAGAATGGGAATGAGTAAACAGAGAGAAGAGAGAGAGAGAGAGAGAGGCAAAAAGTATGCAGCATCACCCCAAAACCATTCCCACAAATATAAACTTCAGCTTTGATGTATTCTCTGGCAAATGATAGAGCCGTAACTATGCATTCCTTTTACCGCAGAAAAAAAAGGAGAAAAAACACTTTTACAGTTACCTTTTATTCCTTCACCAAGGAAAACAGAGACTGAAAATACGACTGAGCTGCTGCACGACACCCACTCCACAGCAA
>JAODXP020000018.1:13966204-14006204 GCA_027497455.2 Sardinella longiceps
CTGGCCACTGGCACTGTGGAGGAGGGACTGGCAGCAGATGTCTGATGCTGAGAGCATCATGTGATTCAGCTTTAGTGAGTGCCCTCTTCTCCAGTGCTGTTCCTCTTTTGTGTTGTTGTGTGCTTGTGTGTGTGTGTGTGTGTGTGTGTGTGTGTGTGTGTGTGTGTGTTTATGTGTATCTGTGTGTGTTTGTGTTAACCTTGAAGTCAAGGCTGAGTGGGAGCGATGTTTTATTCATTCAGATTCTCTCCAGTCCACAGAAGTTGGCATCACTACACAAAGTATCTAGTCTCTCACTTTTTCGCTCGTTTTCGTTTAGACCTGCTTAGTGGCCTTTTTTCCCCATTATAGGACAACTGCGATCAACTTCATAAAAGAACTCAAACTACTGTACTGTACTATGAGACTTGCCAGGACTGATGGCGTGGGACGTTTTGGTCCAAGTCATATGGAATTATATTTATAGGTCAAGCACTTACAGATTGTCAAAATGTCAATCTTAACCATTGTATTTCATCGTAAACCATCCGAAAACGAGGATTAATGTCAAACAAACTGAACTTATACTTTAAACTGTGTCTTTACATCTTATCATGCTCCAAATGTTAAGAAAAAGCTATGCAACATCAGCGTAGCCTACCTTACAGCACTGTAGTGTAGTGTCTGTGACTACAAATGACTAATAAAAAAGTGTTTAAAACATTGTGCAAGTAGCCACATAAAAACTGTAAACAAACATCTCAACCAAAGTAATTTTTAGACATACACACTACAGTGCTGTGTTGTCAGGTGTCTGTTGATGTTGCATAGCTTTTGATGTGACATTTGGAGGATGTATTATGATGTTGAAACAACAGTTGAAAGTTCTGTCAGGGCTACTACAAAACTATGAACCTACAGTATATGACCAAAATTTCTTGGGTCTTCAACAATAGAGCTCTTGTTGAAATTTACTGAAGTGTCCTTGAAGGATACAGAGGAAGAGGCAATGATGCTGTGGTAGGAAGAGAGCACTGCAACTGAAGGATGGAGAATGGTCTTGCATAGATATCCTCCAATGTGTGTGTGTATATGCATGTGTGCATGAGTGCATTCCTGACTATCCTCATTAGAGAAACACCCCGTTTAAATGGATTCACCCTCTCAACTCCTACTGAGCCCTTCAAGCTTGTCAAATCTGTCTTTGAAATCCTTTTTATTCCTCCCAAAAGAGTAACAGTTCTGTTAGTTTTAGGGTATGCTACCGTCAAGCACGGAAAAGTTATGAATGAATCCTGAAATATCATTCAGTCAAAAGTAGGCCTACACGTTATGACGAACATACTGATAGTAAGCTCCAGTGAGGTTTATTTGGGGCTTATTTCAAGAACACCACAAATAATTTGTTATATTATTTTTTTCTGTTGAGGGTTACCACGTGACCAATTAGGCCTAATAAGGAGCCTACCAAAGATTGATTGTACAGAGAAAATGTCCGAACGAGCGTCCCCTTCCTTTCGTTTTCTTTGCTCGCCTCTTCCCAGAGCGCGTTCGCGTAGAAAAGGAAAGGAGTCCATGTATCACCCGAGCTTGTCTCTCAGAGGCACGCGCCCGTGATGTACCTCCGCGTCAGCGCGTGCTCTCCTATACGCGCCCACCCCATCTAAACAGCCGTGCCTTCCTCTCTCTCACTCTCTATGCGCGTGCCTCGCACAGGTCTCTAGAACGTCGAGAGAGATGATGGCGGAAGAAGAGCATCGTTGAGTCCGCGCATATTCTTTTTTTAAAAAAGAACTATCATACTGCAGTTTAATAATATTAACATCGGTGGTCTCCCTAAGAAGAGGCAATGGGGAACGAAGCCAGCCTCGAGGGAGGGGGGCAACCCGGTGAGCCTGGCTCCATGGTTGGGATGGCGGGAGCTGCAGGTTCCGTTTCAGCACCACCCGGCGCTGGACAGCACATCAAGCCTGTGAACGGTACTGCAGCTGGGGGAGGAGCGGTCACGGGACCCGGAGCTGGGATGAACAGGTAGCCTACACCAGGACAGCATCTCTTCGTCCTCAAAGCATCCCTCATATGCAAAAGATATTCTGTAGCCTATGATTCATAGAGATAAACTCTGTGATATGCATAAATTATGGTGCCTTGACATAAACGACCGCGACACATAGGGTCTACCTCTAGCCACTAACGTTGTCCCCTTGGTTGTATGTGTCGCACCCGGGGGAGAAAAAAACGAAGTTGCTTTGAAGATGCTGCAGCTATCAATTAATTCCATAATAGCAATACTTTCATGCAAGGCACAGGCCAGTGGTGTTCTGTGAGGACTGAACGGGTTTTGCACCCCACATTAGCAGGTCGGCCCGTTAGCTGCTGGATATGTCTTTCACAGCAGTCAACGGGCTCTAGGATTTTGCATTTTGCTCTGCGCGAGTAGCTATAGTGTAGGCTGCTGTGTGTCATTGCTGAGGAGTAGTCGATAGATGAACTACGCGCTACATGGGGTGTTGACCAGGGAAGCCACGGTGACAGTTTGACAAGCATCTTAAAAAACACTGAAGGTTTCCCTGTAAGAATGGAAGCGAAGGATGCTAATGTCCTATGCTCGTGCTTATGATGATGATGGTGGTGTGTCCCTGGTGCGTGCGTGTGTGTGTGAGAGAGTGGTGAGAGTAGGAAGGGGGACTTGCGTACTCAGTATGAAACGTGTTTTAGAAGCGCAATCAATCAACATCTAGCCTATTACATTTTGATGGTCTGCGCTCAACAAATTTACCCTAGAAATAGGAAATCATTGATGTAAAATGTCCAAAGCTCATGTACAACGTTAGAATGAAGTGTAACAGCGAATGGACATAGATAGGACAAGATATTAGAAAAAATATGAGCCTACACTTCTCGACACAGTATTGGCCACTAGCCTCGATGGGCGTGCATTTATTTTTTGCAAATACACGCACAGATTACAATGGAAAATAAGGAAAGGAACAGATTTACTTATTTTCAGATACAATTGCGCTGCTGGCACGCTAATTGCATGGTCAATCTCCGTGAACGAATCTCCACATACATTATATAATACGGCTTTGGTGGAACACAGCTCATAGCAGTATGGGCGGAAAGCACGGATAATTTAGAAAATATCAGTGCCTCTCTTTAAAAAAGAAAACAACATAAATTGGAAGTATTATACGTAGACTAAACGAAATCGCAGTCGATATAAAACTACGTCGTTCCCCTTCGGTTCATGTCCTTGCTAATGTGTATGGAGGATTTCTTCCATCACGAATTGATGGCAGCGCAATGCATGTACATGTGAATAGAGCACATCACGTGCAGCATGTTTGCTCACTCTCGCTCTCCTGCGGGCGCTTCCTCGTCACGTTTCTTTCTCTCACATTCATTCTATCTCTCTTAGCCTAACCACCAACATGAAACACACGGTTGAAATAAGTGGGGCTTTATCATTCGGTTGATGTACCATAGCCTAAATTTGAATCCCTTCTAAACAGCCAGGAAAAACCTGTAAACGTTACCTTTTTCAGTAAGGCGGACTGGGAGGTAGGCAAGGTCTAAATTGGGTCGACAGGCAAGCAGCAGCTTTCCCGATTAGCCCTGACTTGAATTGACACTTTCGAGTTCATTTGGTATGAAGAGTGAAAAAGTTGGTGAGAACTTGGAAATTACTGCCATAAAGAACTTTCGGTGTTAACTAGCTGCTCACTGCAGTAACAGGAAATACCATGTTACTCCATCCATTTGTACTATCAGGTTTCAAGGCTAGGATGGGCAGAACAATTCATTTTTCACCACTCTTCGCAATAATTGTCCTTGGTACTGAGCTTGTTATTGTGAGAAGAGGTGTAACCTGGTGGGTATGATGGTGGTTGTTTGTTGTTTGTTTGTTATTTGTGTGTGTGTGTGTGTGTGTGTGTGTGTGTGTGTGTGTGTGTGTGTGTGTGTGTGTGTTCAGTAGTCCTGAATCAGCCTTTGAGTTGGATGTATCCATTTTGTTGATATGGGCCATCTGTGAAGTTGTGGAATAACTGTATGAGGACTTTCAATGATGGGTTGACTGCACAATGATTTGTGGATTCCACCATAGGAACATATCATATACTTGTAGTTAGGTTAGGCTACTTGTGCTCATATAAAGGCGTATATCTTTAAACATGGCTCTATTGGCTTCCATGCCTCTCCCTGGCAATGTAACTGTTAATTTTCAACAGTACTATTCACACAGTATAACACACTGAAATGCCAAGCAATATTTCTCAACAGAGGAGCTGAGTGTGTGGCAGATGGTTTGTGACAGAAGTCCCAGTGTGAATCATTGCCCAGCATTTGGAGAACAGAGGGAGTGAGAGGACAGTGTTTGCCTTGCATGCTGCACTTCTTCAGAGTGATCCAGACCAGGCCCAGGCCATCGTAATACTGGTGTGTGTGTGTGTGTGTGTGTGTGTGTGTGTGTGTTAGATTTATGATCATATTAAAAACTGGCAGTGCTAATCTCATACCTGCCTCTTGGTCTATTGTTTATAGTCTTAGGACGCGTAATCTTCAGTCAATCTCGTACACTCAACCTTATCCCCCCCCCCCCCCCCCTCTCTCTAACCTCCACCTTTCACTCTCTCACTCTCCACAAGCATCTACTTGTGTGAATTCCGACAGTTCTGTATTTCACAATGAAAAGAATTGCTATCCCATAACAGGAGCTGTCAGGAACAGCTCGTGTTTGTTTCAGGCAGGTCCATAATTACCATAATAGGATCAATTATCAGCCTCAATTAATACTTGCCTTTGGGCCACCTAAGGTCTTGGCTTTTTCATGCTGACACTCATACAGAGAACAAGTGCCTCTCCATACTTTGAGATGGCTAGGTCAGTCTTGGAGAGGGACTTCATTACAGTCAGCCACTCCGGCTGAAGGTGCTTTAACAGGAAGTTTTTGGGGTTTTTTTTGCGCAAAATTAGGCAAAACTCGATAGTGCAGTTGTTGTTACTGTAGTATATTATTATAAACCGTTTCTAAAACGAATGGTGTCAGTGGAAAAAAGACCATAAATTGTTCATTATATTGTGAATGATTTTACATAAGACTTACAAAGGAGATGAGTGGACTTTCTTCCACCTTTGTTTTTTGTCTGACTTTTCGCTTTCTCTGCCTACATGAGGCTAACACAGTATTATCTGACATTTAGGTTGTATGCTACATACAGCATTTAGACAAAAAAAGAGATTCAAATCAAGAGATTGTAGAGGAAGATGTATCTGATCCGGTCAAGATGACACTGTAGCGCCAGAGGATTCTGAGCCTGAAATATGATGTTTCTCAAATGTCAGATGTGATGTGTGAAAAGTAGCATCAGAGAGGGTCATCTTTCATCTCACAGTTAAGTCTCAGGTATGGACACAAAAAATAGCAACCAAGACATTTTCCTCATATCTACACATCACAGAGTGATTTTTGGAATGATAGAAGACTGACAGCAAATCAGAAACTATAATTTTAGACATTAAATTAATCCACATAAGAAAAAATGTTGCATATCATGGGTCAGTATGGATGGTATTGTTACATAATATAAGTAATCTTTATAGTTATCTTTCTTGGCATGAACGACCCTAAAATCAGACATTTTTTGATGCCTTAACGCAGGGGTAGGGAACCTATGGCTCGGGAGCCAGCTGTGGCTCTTTTGATGGTTGCATCTGGCTCACATACAAATCTTTTATAAAAGAATGATAACGTTAAAAATGTAAAACATTCTCATGTAGGCCTATTTCAATCCATTCATCTATCTATTTCAGTCCAATGTGACTTGAATAGCAATTGTGAAAAATGGAAAGCCATTCACAGATGAGGAGTATGCCAAAACACTCTTTTTCTGTACTTTTTGATTACTTTTCGAATAAAGATAAGATAAATTATCGAATAAAAGACATGCCTGTATATTGTATGGCTCTCATGGAAATAAATTTTAAAATATGTGCCATTAATGGCTCTCTCAGCCAAAAAGGTTCCCGACCCCTGCCTTAACGGATACCATGCAAGTTAGCATGCAAGCCATATTGGTATTGTTGGCTGAAAGACTGGTTCAATCTGATAGTTGAGAAGAGTCTGATCAGCATGTTTACCTCTTACAGCTTTTGGCAGGCGTGTATGTACATCTATAAGTGAGGCCACTGCACCTATTTAATGTTGGCGCTGGCAGGATAATATCAGCAAAAATGTTCCTTTGCAATCAGAGCCAGCTCTTTCTATTTGAAAGTATGACTGGCTAAGCAAAATTGATTGTTATCAAATAACAGTGTTGAATGTCATTTTATGGGTAGAGACATTTCAATGCATTGAAGTTGTTCTATCTGTCCTCACAGGGAGTTTAGATGTACATGATAGTAGAATGTTTACACTGTAATGCATTTAAGCACAAATTCAATAAGAATATATGTTTCATCAATATTTTGAATGCAGTATGAATCTACAGTGCATGGGACTACCAGAGGACTAACCCCCCACTATATTGATATGTGCCCTAGGGTTATGGAATAGATGATAGATGGTTACTGCCTAATGCTTCACATAGAGTTGGAAGGATTTAACTTAATGAATCTACAGTACATAAAAATACCTGATCCCTAAACAAATGATAAACTCGTTGGACAGTCAGATTTGATTGATTATAATAATGTAAACCTCCACTGATCAGATTAACATCAATTTCATATTCGTGTATTTCCTTAGTCTGTCAGATGTTAGAGGGAAAGTATGAAGACTTCAACATATTTACTGGAGAAAAACATGTCCAGCGGTGTTGGTTTGCTTTTGGATGAATCTCAGAGGGCAAGGGAAGAGGGAGAAAGAGAGAGGGGCAGACTAAACCATTGTTGACATAACAAAACCAGAGGATTAGTGTTTTATTTTGAGCATGGTTGTCATGTATATGTGCTCTCTTTCTCTCTCTCTCTCCATTGCTCTCTGTCTGCTCTCTCTCTCTCTCTCTCTCTCTCTCTTCTTTTTTTTCTCTGTCTCTTCCTCTCTGTGCTCTTGGATTGTGTGATGTAATTAAGTCAGTGTGGAAAATGGCTTTACTCAGACAGATGTCTGTTTCTCTGTGGTAATCACCAAACATTTTCCCCTGAAGGACAGGAAGTACTATGTGTAAATACAGACAAGCAGAATCTCTATTCCTCCGCGGCCTTTGCCGTAAGGAGAACTTGTTTTGTTATACTTTACAGTAATACAAATAGAAAAAAATACAGAAACAATGTGATGCTGTCAGCCTTTTATCTTGGTTGTAAAGTTCAGGCACACTGTAAAAAATGGTGATGAGGGTGGTGGGGGGGACCCTGCTACGCTTGATAATGTCAGGCTGTCTTTAGATGTAAATTTTATGGTTTCTGGGCTATTTCTGGATGGTGGCAGACCCAGCTGAGAAATTTTGTATGCATGGCTAGGGTCAGCCTTCATAGCAATTCCCTTCTAAAAGTCCTGGTAAATGCTGATAGGACTAATATCAGGAAGGGCTTCTGGAAAGGCTTAAGCACAGCATACACAAAATGAGTGAAATGTGAAGTAAGTCTTGTGGAAATGCAGAGGTTCGGAGGTAAAGCTATTTATAACCTCTGTCCCATTTAGTTTTGTTCCCAGTCTCTGCATTGCAAATTAATCCCTTTACCACACATAGCATGAAACAGCCCACTCTACTGCGCTGAGCAGTGAACGCAGGCAACCAGTTCAGTTCAGTATGGACCACAGACAGTTAGCACACAGAAAATGGGCTGCATTGGAAGATTGTGGGTATTCCAAGTCTAAGAGATGGGGCAATGTTGGGCTGTGTAGAAGAAAGAGAGAAATAATGATAGATCAGTTTATTTAAAGGTACAATGGGTAACCTTTTATATTGTTCAATATCAAAATCTGCTTTACCTGTTGACAAGCTTGTCCTTTCTCATAAATACAAGTATTAACCACCACAATTAATCCCGTGCATCCGTATTGGCTTGAAATTTCGCATTTGCTTGCACATTAACTGGGGTAGACTCTCCATGTATTGCCGCCATCTTGGAATACGGAAGCTGAAAACGGTCAAACTGTATCTTTCACATTTTCGCTATAGACTGACAATAGACCGACATCCGCAGGCTTCCGTAGCTGTAATACGTCATTTGAAATGCATTGCGCTTGCATTGAGGCTTTAATTAATGTTTAAAATCCATATATGGACTTAATTATTTTAATGTTATTATTAACTGTTGATGAGCTACAATAGCCTATTAGTTTGCTTCAGTGTTGCCCATAGCTGTGGCTGCAACCTCCCAATCTGTGATTGTAGGAGAACCTGCTTTGTGGTTGTAACGGGTAACCTTATGATGTGTGCGCTGCACACTCACTGACGCAGGTCCTGAAATAGACAAAATGGAGTTTACATGGTTTCTCATGGAGTAATCTAAACAAATAGCATGGATGTGTGTGTGTGTGTGTGTGTGTGTGTGTGTGTGTGTGTGTGTGTGTGTGTGTGTGTGTGTGTGTGTGAGAGAGAGAGAGAGAGAGAGAGAGAGAGAGAGAGAGAGAATTGTTTTGAAGAGGATACTGAGAGAAATACCCATGCTTGTGTTTCACATCATCAGCACACACAGCAGGTGACTCATTTGTCGGTTGCCTGACGTGCCCACAGACAGACACACAAAATGCGCACGCTGGTCGACTCACACATGGCCGGGGGGATCTGATGTTCCCGCTCCGCCACACAGGTCAGAGCGAGCAGAGGAACTGTCTCCCCCTCACCCTCTCCAGCCCCCTAAAAAGGCCATAGAACAGACTCACAGACACAGTGATAAATGTACATTTGCACATCATAGTATGGTAAGTCGTTAATATTTTGCTTACCAGTTCAGCATTGTATTTTGCTCACCAGTTCTGTTATCTGGATCCCTGGCACATTTGTTGTGATTAGTGACAGTGTGATCATCACGACTCTTTCTGTGCTGTGCGCTTATCTATTCATTGTCATGCTCTCATGTGATCTGCCAAAATGTGTTGACTCGCTCAGTGTGTTTACAAGCAATTACAGGCGAGCATATTGTTGTCTTTGTTGCCCAGGCCTGTGGCAGCCTCGCTGGGAATACGTTGGTGCGATGAGATTAATGAAAAGGAGTAAAAGCGAAACAAACGTATCTCTGCTAAAGCTGTGCAAAAACACAACCAATAGCAGGGACAGGAGGTTGGGGATCAGGGGCGTGTGTGCAAGGGAAAAACTGTAACAGAGAAAGAGAGTGTGTGTGTGTGTGTGTGTGAGAGAGAGAGAGAGAGAGAGAGAGAAGGTGGATGTGATTCTTATTAGAGAAATCTCAATGATACACCATGGGGTGTCTGCTTTGAACACCGTCAAATACTTTTTTATGGCCTCTGCTTCCTTACTGTGCATGATGCTCTCCACTGTGCATCAGCCAAGGTGGATGAAATTTACGCCTCTATCTTAAAATAATGTGATTAAAATTCAACCACAGGAAAGTGCAATTCATCACACCAGGCATTTTTGCATTTCTTTTTCATTTTTTTTACTTTAGCAATTTTTGCTCTAAAGAAAATATCAAATTCATTTTGTAACATAACTGTACTCCCCCCCCCCCCCCACACACACACACCCCACCACCACCACCACCAGCAGCATTTTGCACCCTGCCCACCCCCCAAGATACAATTTCACTACATGTCCTCCATCCAGTAACTCTATGCATATTACAATAATATGTCCTTGTAATAGGTCTACACAAAATCTCATTTAAACATACAGAGGCTCTAAATCAGCATTTGCATGTGTACTCCTTTCACTTCTTAAGGGTGTGTGCGTACTTATCCCTGTAGCTGTTGACTCTCATGCTGCCTTCCACATCTCTATTTCAAATATCAGTCTATGGATGTGTAAAATCAGCATAGCAGGTTACACTAGCAACTCCTCACAGTTGTGTGTGGAGCAGCTAGCATCAAGCTATAGTATAACACCTAACCTGCAGTGAGCTTTATGTCAATTGATTCCACAGAACAAGAAACGACTTTTTTTCACATTCAGTTGCAAAAGCCTTTGCCTGTGACTGTGTGTGAGTCTGTATACCGGTATTCACGTAGACTCCAGTGTGTTTGCATTTATTTCACTCTTTAGAGGACTTCGAACAGATAAAAATTTAATTTGTGAAAAAATAAGAGCAGGGAGGAATTAGAATGGCATATAGCCTACACCGGTCTGGCAGTTTTCATTCTCGTCGCTGGCTTGTAATTGTTTTGCAGATGAGGCCCAGTGCCGGCCTTATCACCGATACACTCCACAGCCGTGCTGCCATTATTAGCCCGACTCACCGTCAACGCACAGCAATGGGTAAACATTTCTTCTGGGAAAACTTTACTGCCAAGTCTGCAACAAATAGAGAAAGCATAAGAAATGCATTTTGATTGCCTTTTGGGACCAATTCTCCATCTGTTATTATTCATGTAATTGAGGCCTCACATGCTTATGTTGCACTGATGTAAATCTCTCCAGGTTGCTTCAGAATGGGTGGGTGGGGGGAGGGGGGTGAAGGCACACACTGAACAGGCTCCAGCTGCAAGGGCCCAGTAGGGTGACTTGCAGGTGTGAAAAGCTCCTTATTAAAGTTGGCAAAGCCTTGGTTGGTAAACACCAAAGAGCCTTTCCAGGGGCAGACAAATATAATTGTAAGGTGACTAGTTTTCTAGCGGATTCAGGGCTCAAATATGATTCCTTTGGGTTTTGTGTCACATGATGAACAGACTATGTGCTCTTTTTGGGGGAAAATAGAAATGGCCAGACAAGGTAATGGGACAAGAGACGTTTTGATGTGTATGTCTAGCCAACACCAGTTGTCCAAACCAAGGCTAGCAGAGGTACTGGAGAGCAAATAGATGAGTGGGTTTGATAAAAGAGTCAAGGCAGAGTGAAGAGTGCTCTTCTTGGTGCAGTGGAATATAAAACATTTTTCGAACCATTAATAAAAGACCTTCCTCTTGTCCTGTGTGCAATATATGTTTCCTTATTCATCTCTTTTTATGCTCCTCTTTTATCTTTCACCCCTTTCTGTCTTTCTTTCTCTCTCTCTCTCCTCTCTCTTTCATTCTCCTTCTCCCACTCTTAGTATCTCTCTTCTCTCTGTCCCCTACTCTCTGTTTTCTCCCTCTTTTTGTTCCCTTTCTATCTTCCCTCTCCATCGCCTGTTTTCAGTGAAGTGGTTGGATGTACAGGAGTGGGGTGGGGGTTACATGGAGTGAAGGAGAGAAGGGTGAGAAACAGAGAGAAAGGAGGCAGGTCTCAATGCCCGTTTCACCAGTGGGCAGATCGAAATCATGGAAATAAAAGTCATATTCATCCATCACAAGGGAGAGGAAATAAGGAGAGAAGAGAGAGTGTGAGAGAGAGAGAGAGAGAGAGAGAGAGAGAGAGAGAGAGAGAGAGAGAGAGAGAAAGAAAGAAAGAAAGAAAGAGAGAGAGAGGTGGGAGGGAGTGATAGAGAGAAGAAGCTGCAAGGTTTTCTTCCCTTCTTTCTGTTTAAATGTCTCATGTGTCAGAGGTGTGGAGATGAACCCAGAATCAATCACAGCTCTCTTCTGTCTTTGGCTTTTGCCTAATGAGGACTACATTCCATGTGTGTATGCCTTCTTTGTTTGTGTAATGCTTATATGTATTTGTTGTATATGTGTATGCCTCCCTGTGTGTTTGTGTGTGTGTGTGAGTGTTCATGTGGATACAAATGAATCAAATGTGTGTGTGTGTGTCTGTGTGTGTGTGTGTGTGTGTGTGTGTGTGTGTGTGTGTGTGTGTGTGTGTGTGTGTGTGTGTGTGTGTGTGTGTGTGTGTGTGTGTGTGTGTGTGCTTGACTGTGATTCATGAGCCATGGTCCTCTTCACACAGAATGGCTAATGACATCTGTTACTGTAGCCAGTATGGGCCTGCTCTTGCACTGACAAATGCCCAGGTAGGAGCCAGAGAGAAAATCAATTAGATGTGTGTGAATGATGGTGGGTGAATGTGTTCACATGTGGGCATGTGCATTTATTTCAGTCATGCCTTTTGCCTGCCTGTGTGCGTGATTCTTCTCGGCATTTGGAAATCTAATAGCTTCGCTCAGAGCTTATTTGTATGAGTTTCCAACTGACAGGCTTGAGATAGGACTACATTTCTGTGTCTCTATGGTTGAATTCTATACATATACACATACACATACACATACATATACTGTATGATGTGTGTGTGTGTGTGTGTGTGTGTGTGTGGTGTATGTGTGTTTTGACTGAGTAACATTAACTTGATGGACCTGGGGGGAAATTGGTGAAATTGGTGAAGGTCATGCTGTATAGCATGGCATACTACATATATATAGTCCCACACACAACCACATATACACATGTGTGTGTGTGTGTGTGTGTGTGTGTGTGTGTGTGTGTGTGTGTGTGTGTGTGTGTGTGTGTGTGTGTCTGCGCTTAATGTTTGGCTCTTGAGGAAGGTCACTGTCTGACAGACTGTTCTTTTCTTGATGGAGTGATTCCTTAATGGAGGGTTACTATTAAATGCACACACACACACACACACACACACACACACACACACACACACACACACACACACACACACACACACAGAAGCCTGCAGTGTCACAGTGTCACTTCATCTTGCAGCTTACATTCCTGAAAACATGGTCTCTAGACCCCTTTTGACCCCTTCCTGCAATAACAGTACATTGAGCTGTCACCACCGGTCCTTGCCTGGAGAATATTCATAAGCATCTATGTACTGGCCATATGCAACTCCACGCTTTGACTAATCTGGGCAAACTATGACAACTATTACAATTGTGTAAATCAGTGTTGTCAGCAGGAAAAATAACAAGAAAAATCAACAGTGACCAAATAGTGAACTGGTAGCTAACCCTGACTGAATGGGGCACAGACACTAATTTTTTGTTTCATTTTCTGTGCCCCATTCAGTTGCCAGTTTGCTATTTAGATATATCAAATTTTCTCGTTCTTTTTTCTGCAGACAGCATGGCTATGGGTTGAATTGATTGATTGATTGATTGATTGATTGATTGATTAATTGATTGTTCTTTTGGTTTATTGACACTGTACAAAACATTAAAAAGGTATACAAATAAATAAGTCAATATAAGTCAATAAATAAGTCAATAAGTAAATATGTCTTGAATCACGGTGGACTTCTCCTTTAAGTCCAAGGTTCAGACACTAGTGCAGGCCTCTTGACTCTGGCCCCGCAGATGTGCCGTTATGTCAGATGAGTGTGGGGGCGTGACACAGGAGCATAGCGTGATGACAGGCTAACGCTCCGATGAGCTTTAATTGCCGCCCTCTGCGCTGACCTCCCGCGATGGCTGAAGACCAGCAGGAACACAGCGCACGCAGTCATTAGCATCTTGTGTGATGCTGAAAAATGAGCCTGGTTGAAACACTGCCTGTAAAAAAGGGTGTTCTTTTTTACAGAATGGTTTGTGTGAGTGAATGTGTGTGTAAATATATGCTTGTGTGTGTGTGCATGTGTATGTGTGTGTGAGAGAGAGAGTGAATGGAGATGGTGATCGAGACTGTTAGCCTGTGTATGTGTGTGTGTTTCATGTTGTTAAGCGTGTGTAAGTGTGTTTGTGAATGTGGATTTGTGTGCGTGTGCACCACCATTTTATTCCCTCAGGGTAATTATGAGACTTCTGTGTTATCATCAGGAGGTAGAATACAGTATGCGGAACAGGCTGCCTTTCTGAAGGCCTGTAGCAACAGTGCACTGC
Organism: Sardinella longiceps; assembly: GCA_027497455.2. Taxonomy (NCBI): domain Eukaryota; kingdom Metazoa; phylum Chordata; class Actinopteri; order Clupeiformes; family Clupeidae; genus Sardinella; species Sardinella longiceps. Next base: position 13,979,990 of record JAODXP020000018.1, read on the forward strand.
TGTCGGACGTGTTTTACAAAAGGCTGTCTCTGCCCACTCCGGGACCCCAGTAATGGGTGAATTAATGTCCTAAGCACCCGGCTAAAAAGCCTCCTAGTCTCTGTTTAGCCCTGTGTTCACATTCCCTTCTGGCCTTCCCAGCTATAGCCACAGAGAAACAGAAATGTTCCCTTGAATAGGGTCAGCGTCATGTCAGACTACTTGAGCATGGTCACACTCCTTTCATCCATCAGGGCCTTCAACACTCTTTGATGAATCACATGAAGCCCTTTGAGGTTCAGTTGAGTCACCTCAGACCTGCACCTGTACTAGACGTCAGCCTGGTTTGTTGACGTGGCAATGCTACCACCACTGGGTAGCATGTCGCTAAAGCAAGGGATATGATGAGGAAGAATGCTATGCTGCTCAGTATGCTAAGGAGCAATGCTAACAGTTAAAGTCAGCTTTGCACAGCTGAGGAGGAGCTGTTGGCAAGAGAAGAATTCTATAGGTACAGGAATGGTACAGGTACAGTAGTTGGTAAAGGAATGTCATAGTTTGATAGTAAGGATGAATACTGGTATCTACAGTATATTACATAGGCTGATGATCAGGCTGATTTCTAATCATTGTGGGTTCGACCTATATTGAATCCCAACAAGCGTCCAAAATCATCCCATTGGTTTTTATTGCAAATTTTTTGAACAATCACTTCATGACAGTTGAACTTCCAACCTTATTTACTATAATTGTTCTATAAATATACTTCTATGAATGATGATCTCTTTCCCCACTTTCCCCAAAAGAAAGCAACATGTCCATGGCAAGATGCTGTTAAACCTGGAGTAACAATACACTTCTGTAGTAACCATCTGTGATATTATGATCAGCTGCAAAAGGAGCTGTATTGTTTTATACTGCATTGTAAAACCTCACACTACTGTCTGATGGATTTACAGTAAGTCATAATTATAAAGATTTATGAACAGATATTAAGTCATACAATTTAAACAATATGTTTCCTGACTGGTTAACATCTTTAAGATTTGTTATTTTCTACAAAAATAACAAGCTGCCCAATTTTCTTTGTGTGTGTTTTTGTTTGCTTTTGTGGATACACAAGATACACACAGGGACCTTTTTGTGAAAGTGAATAGGCATGAACTTTTACCTTTGTTACTTGTTTGAGACAGCTTTTTGTCATGGAACAGTGTCTGCAGAGCTGACAAATACTGCCCACGGGGGTTGTATTGAATGGTCCTGAATGTTCCTGTCTCTGCGCCCAAAGAGATTACACTGCCATTATTCCAAGACAGCTCCATTCAACCTGCTGAAAGAAAAAAGCGTAAACACACACACACACACACACACACACACACACACACACACACACACACACACACACACACACACACACAGTGTTTCTATCCTCATTTTAAACTACAGGTATACCTAAATATCAACATATTCAGTCATAATGTCAAATGTAGAGAAATATTTGACTTGCATTTATGAAAAAAAAAATGTAACGGTATTCCTGTCATCTCTGCGTCTCTGAGCGAGTCTTTGTTCTGTCTGCTCCAGGGTGTTATCTCCACCTAGCTGTGTGTTTATCGGTGACGGGCCCAGACAGCAGAGAGGCTATGATGGGGATCTTTTTTATTCAGCTCAGCGGAATAAAACCTAGGGTGTAGCCTCCCACGGTTTGATGGGGTTTGTCTTTCATGCCGATTAGGTAAAAAGGGCTGTTCACATGAGGTACATTTTGGATCTCAGCACGTATGAACAAGCTGGATAAGCCCTTTATGTTTTTCGGACCCCCTAGATTCTGCCAGGGACTCTTTAGCTGTAGTGGCAGATGTAGATTTTCTCTATCTCTTTTTTTTATCCCTCTGTCAGTAATCATAAGGCCAAAGATATACTTTGGGAGAAGGAGATTTAATGAAAGAGTGCTTGGCCAGGCTGCCAGAGGACTGTAAAACTCCTCCCTGGGCACACAAGAGCAAAGAGCCATTTTGTCATAACAAAAACACTCCCAGCAGTCCCAAAGGTGTCTCTTTCCCAAGGAGAGAGAGAGAGAGAGAGAGAGAGAGAGAGAGAGAGAGAGAGAGAGAGAGAGAGAGAGAGAGAGAGAGAGAGATGTAAATAAGACTCTAAATGTTATTTACTAGACTAAGATGAACCGTCTGAATGTGGTTGTGCCTTTTGGTTCAGATTATCTTGCTGCGTGCTGCTTAGCTGCATGAGGTGTTAGCTGAGCGCTAACAGGGGCAAAAAACACACTCTCCTGAGGAGCTGTGATGATGCGTTGGCGGAGCCTGTCTTGTTTATCACACGTGGAAGGTGCAAGGGAGTGAGAGGAAACCTGATGAGAGCGCTGTTAGGAGACGAGACGAGACGAGAGCATCTGGCAGTGGTGGCAGCCATGCTTTTCTATTCATCTTATCAAGAAAAAAAGCACACACACAGAGATAAATGCTGAATAAAAAAAACCCATCTAAATCAAGATGCAAATGTCATAGAAAGACTCCCTATTGAGAAGGCCAAGACCTCCAACTGCGCTAATATTCTTAGCGATCAACAGTGTGCTAGCAGGCGGGCCTGGGCCGGATGTGGGCCTGTATGGGTTGCAAGCAGCTGTTGTCTTGAGCTGTCAGTTTCACCGTGCTGATTATGAGTGGCTAATGGAAGGCTGGGCTAGGCTCTTAGCAGCTCCTGCTCTCAGACTGGGAGTTTGGAAGACTTTAGCTGTCAGAGCTGGGCAGATGGGTGACTGAATGCTCTTTTCCTTTGCGTCTCTCTCTCTCTCTCTCTCTCTCTCTCTCTCTCTCTCTCTCTCTCTCTCTCTCTCTCTCTCTCTCTCTCTCTCTCTCTCCCTCCTTATTTGTGGCTCTGGGCTCTAGCCATGATGGAGTTGTGGGTTCCTGTGTGATCATCTGGAGATGTCACTGGGGGGAGAGAGCTCTGATTTATCGGAGTTGCAGTGCACATGCACCCAGGCTCTAACTCTGACACACACACACACACACACACACACACACACACACACACACACACACACACACAAACATACTGTATGCACAAACTCAGACACATTGCAGGCCCACATTTCCTACAGTAAATGCCTCCCCAAATGAAGTATGAGGATCAGTGATTAAATAATGCCTTGAAGGTCCTCACTAATATACTGTAAGGAGAACCAGAGGCTCTACTGTTCTACTGGTTATTCATGTAACAGTGAGGACGGCACCATGGTGGTCAGTTCTATCTGAGTGAAGTAAGGCAGATAGTGGTTTGTGGAAATACTATCTGCTTCATTTCTGAAATACTTTGCACATACATACAGATTATCCATTATCCACTGAAATATGGGATCATTTATTTTCAGCCAGTGAGCGTAATTTGAGGGTGTGGCTCAAGGACCAAGAGCCTCCAGAGAGAGAGAGAGAGAGAGAGAGAGAGAGAGAATGAGTGTATGTTCTTGTGTGTTTGAGAGTGAGGGAGAGGAAGGAAATAGCATGGAAGTGTGTGTGTGTGTGTGTGTGTGTGTGTGTGTGTGTGTGTGTGTGTGTGTGTGTGTGTGTGAAAGAGAGTGAGAGGTAGAGGGAGAGTTACTACTTGTGAAGCAGCTGAGGCCTAATGTCCCTAATGGGTGGGGGAGTTTTGCTAAGTGTCATATTTCTTCTGTTATGAAATGCACAACTGACATGCCATAGTGCTATTGCACGCATCCTATGATTTTTCATCTTTCACAAAGGAAGTGATTGAGCTGAAATTTAAACAGCTAACCAGACTGCTTTTATGGCTCCTAATGGTCTCGCAAGCCTCATGTGGATATTATTTATATTTATGACCGCCAGTGAAACAGGACTAGCGTCGTGCTGTAATTTTCTGCCTTTTTCCGAGGCTCTATGGAAGAAAAGTGCTGGATGTCTTGGTGGCTCCCCCCATCAAGCGCTGTAGACCGCAGTAACAACCATGAATCTATTAAGAACCATTTTACTGCCATACAACCATCAAACGCCACAGAGCTACTCTGTATCCTTTCACATAGCATCTCCTCTGCAGTGAATATATAGCACTCAAAAGCCATTGCAGCCTTGCGTTTCAACACCCAGATGTGTGGATGTGTGTGACATATGTTGTATAAAATGATCTCTTAAATGGATATGCTCGATTTTTTGGAAATTAGTTTTTTTCTAGGCTACTTCAGATAAATGTATGCAGTCTGACCTGATATGACATTGTTTGCTAAGTTTGGTGTTAGTCATAGGACCAGTTAGCCTATATGTAATGGTAGCCAGCTGGTCGATAGCCGTGCAGTAAACCTCCCTCCCGACACCTTTAAGAGTTGTGCTGTTGAGAGAAACTCGTTCACTCGGGTTTTAGCTCACTTGATTATCTTATACTTAAATGAATCCAGTAATAAAGACAAGTGCATAACAATGTTGGTAATAATAATAATAATAATAATAATAATAATAATAATAATAATAATAATAATAATTACCAGAAGGTTCGGTGGCTGTGAGTTAGGTGTGATGGTGCTATAATCACAGGCTCAGCAGAGAGCTTGCTGAGTCATGGTAGAAGATATTTTGTTGAAAACACTTGGTGAACTTTCTTGGGTGGTCTCGTGTCTTGGAGAAGACTGGATTCAGAGCTCAAATGTCATCCGTACGTATTCTAGACTCCTGGCTGATCAAAATGCATGTCTGACTGAGGTCGCTCTGATTCATAAATAACAAGGCCAAAGTGACATTCTGCTCGGATGCCCTTCCGTAACCCCAGAAAATGGCTCTGTTCTCCTCTCTCTCTCTCTCTCTCTCTCTCTCTCTCTCTCTCTCTCTCTCTTTCTCTCTGCTTTTCGCCCCAAAACCACAGTTACTCATACAGACACACCCTTTTATATTCTCCATCGCTCTGCCTCTCTATCTCTCTCTTCCACTTTAGCTCTGATCTGTGGCCTAATCGTTTTTGTTAAATGAAGCCTGCTGCAGTATGTGGACCACTGGTAAACGTGTGTGTAATTGCTTAATGCGTGCGGCGTCAGTCTGGGTCTCTTGTGGGCGCTGTGCATTTGCATCGCTCACTAATGTCACTAATGTTGTTTTGATTGATATCGAGGATTCTGATATATATATATATATTCTCTCTCCCTCTCTTCTTCTCTCTTTTTCTCTCTGCCCCTGTCCCTTTGTTCTCTTCATATTTTTCCTTTTTCTCTGTCTTTCTTTGTCTTTCTCTTTCTGACTAGGATGGCTGGTGGAAGTCCCAAACCTGGAGGAATGGGGATGGGCATGGGAGGTGGCATGGGTGGTGGCATGGGTGGTGGTATGGGAGGAGGCATGGGTGGAGGAATGGGTGGTATGGGTGGGGGTATGGGCATGGGTGGGGGTATGGGTGGAGGAATGGGAGGCATGGGTGGTGGCATGGGTGGCGGCACCAGGGGAGACCCCTATAGGCTGGCCACTCACGAGAGCCCACACGCTCCCCAGCTGTCTCCCGGCCCAAGCCCCACCCCGTCAGCCGGCCAGGGCACGGGGCAGCACGCCTCCAGACGGAACCTCCAGGTGGACGTCAGCGGCGGTGGCCGCTCCGGCCGCTCGCCCTCCGTGTCCCCAGACCGGGGCAGCGCCCCGACCTCGCCTTACTCTGTGCCACAGATTGCGCCCATGCCCAGCAGCAAGCTGTGCCCCGTCTGCAACACCACCGAGCTGACCACTCTTAACAACACGCCCAACTTCAACAAGTGCACCCAGTGTCGCACCACCGTCTGCAACCAATGTGGCTTCAACCCCAACCCACACCTCACAGAGGTAAGAAACACAATAGTATTCAGATAGAAGTCTAAAGATTAATAATATAGCTTTACAGACCTGGTTTTATTTATCTATTTGTATTATCGAGGCCTTAAATGCATTTCAATGAAGACACACAGGTTTAAAATAGGGTTGAGCTTGTGTGTTATTTTGTTTACAATCTTTTCCTTTTGATATGTGTACTGCATACTGTACACACCAGCGCATCCGAATGACCCGCTGTTTTTGTGTGTGCTTGTAAGTGTGTACACACACAAGTGTGTGTGTGTGTGTGTGTGTGTGTGTGTGTGTGTGTGTGTGTGTGTGTGTGTGTGCTAGTATTGTTTGTGGGCTCACTAAGCAGCAGTAATTTCTCCTGAGGCAGTGACAGAATTTCCATTAGTCTTTGCAGGCCCGGCAGTGCACTCAGGTGTGACACAAAGTCATGGGCAGCAAGAATGAAAGGATGCAGGCTGAGGAAGAAAGTGTGTGTGAGAGAGAGAGAGAGAGAGAGAGAGAGAGAGAGAGAGAGAGAGAGAGAGAGAGAGAGAGAGAGAAAGAGAGAGATAGACAGAGTGACAGAGCGAGGCAGAGCATATGCAGAAAGAAGTGAAGGAAAGACAGTGCAGAAAAGAAAGACGTAAAAGCAAGATAGAGGGATACAGTAGAGGCAGAGGGTGTTTGTCTCTGTGTGGTGGTGTGAGTGCTTGAGAGAGAGAGAGAGAGAGAGAGAGAGAGAGAGAGCAAGAGAGAGAGACTGAAAGAGGAAGATTGCCTTGAGGGTCGCAGTGTCATCATTGGGCCTGTGGGCCAGCTGACTTGTGAGTAGAGTGCACTTTGCGGGGAACCGGTCTTTATTTATGTCTTTGTTTGCCCCTCACATTCTTCTTGCTAGGTCAGCAAGTTGATTGGTGCTGCACTGATGGCCTAATTTACTGTAGGACACCAATGGAAGGATGCCACCTTGCAGTCAGACAGGCCAAAGAGATGAATGGCTTCCTCTAAAAAATAGGAAAGCTTGTTTGACTCTAGTCTGAGTGACAGCCCCTAAAGAAACTATTTGTTAATTACAAGGAAGATGTTGGCGTGGCTTTGTGCTCCTGCTCATCAGTATAGCTAAACAGGCATGCTTGGAATTGTGTGTGTGTGTGTGTGTGTGTGTGTGTGTGTATTTGTGTATTTGTGTGTGTTTATATGTTTTTTTTTCCTTCCTGTGTCTGTGTTCTGTGTGTTGTGAGTGGGTGTGGTAATGTAATCAATTATTTTAATGAAACCTGATTTGATTAAATGATCCGGGGGCATTGGGTCAAGGTTTGAACCAGCTGTTGTGCACTCCTATTTGTTGGTGGCCTTTACACACAGACACTCTTCACTCAACAGAAAAAGAAAATAAGGGGAAAAAAACACCAACACCCTCACATATGTTTTTTTCAGGAGTATTTGAATATGCATATGCAGTGCTTAATTAAGTCCACTCTCAATTTGCTTTATTTGCTCAGTCATTAACATTTAATGCAAGTTATTAAAGCTGAATATGTTGGAGGAATGCTAACGAGATTGGAGAGGACGATGATGGAGGCGCTCTAAGATGACAATTGACATTTAGCGTTAGCATCTGATTTATTTTATGCACTGTAGGTGTGCTTTGGAATTAATACCTTAATTGTGGTGTGTATTTATACAGTATGTGTAAGAGCTGTGTAAGAGAGTAAGTGAGCGTGTGTGTGTGTGTGTGTGTGTGTGTGTGTGTGTGTGTGTGTGTGTGTGTGTGTGTGTGTGTGTGTGTGTGTGTAAGGGGTGGGGGGGTCATTATGCTTTTCTTTGTGGTTTCTATACATCCTCTTTGGGGTGAATATCCCTACGTCAGCACCATAGACAAGCTGAGCCAGGTGAGGGAGAACTCATCTGAAAGTGTCCACACTGTGATAGATAGAACCAGTGTGCTGTGAGGATTGATCAAATCACATGTGACATGTGTAAACACGCTCAGAGCACAGGCTATCTCAGGTGACAACCACAGCACCAGGGGAGAAATCCTAACAGCGCTGGAAGAGGCAGACACATAAAACAGACACATAAAACAGAGAGAGAGAGGGAGTTATCACTAGGCATCCGTTTGGACAGTTTGGATCCGTTTTGTACTATATGAACCCAAACTATCACAGTCACAAAGCCACATCGCTGACCGCCAGCCTCTGTTACTCTGTGGCCCCCCTCTTATCAACTGAAGTGACAGAGCATGTTCTATGGTTGGCTTGAAAATGCCTTGCTTGAGAAACACACCACATTTCCAGCTTTTTAAAATTCCATCAGGCTTCCCAAAAAAGCATACATCACATATTTTAATTATTCATATCCCTTACATATAGTGTTATGCATTGCAGCTTTTCTCTCGGTTTAGCCACACATATTGTGTATTTAATGCATTTCGGCATGTCTCTTCCTCTGACTGCTAGTATCAGAGCTTTAGGAATAATTTAAAAAGTGTCACTCACTCCAATGGCTTCATTTGAAGTTTTAGCTGACTGATAACATTGTAGACCTCCACACCTTCAGACACGTACTACACTACAGTATATGGCTTCCAAGCAGTGCAGCTGAAGTCTTATTTATGGAAACCCAGCTGAATAGTGAATGTAACCCCTCAGAGTTAGCCTGAGACTCATGTGATGGTTGTTGTATCCGGGCAGGACAGGACAGGGCTGGACTTGGCTGGACTTGGCTGAGCTGAGCTGGGCTGGGCTGGAGTGGAGTGAAGTGGTGGTGATCCCGTGCCCATGATGTGAGAGCATGATGATGAGCACTGGTGCGCATCTCTGGCCTCATTCTCCCTGTCTGTTTGTTATTGTTTGTGTGTGTGCACACGCCCACTAACATACACACACACACACACACACACACACACACACACACACACACAAACACAAATATACATAAACACACACACACACACACACACACACACACACACACACAGACAAACATGAACGCACACAAGGGCTAATTTTAGTCACAGTGAGCGTGCTGTGGCGGTAATGGAGGAGCGCCTGTTAGCTCATTAGCTCGCGTGGCTCTGGGAAGCTTCTCTTTTCTGGGCCCCTGTGCACATCACCAGCTGGGTTAAATAGGGCCCCACCTCTCTCTCCCTCCATCTCTTTCTCTTTCTTCCCTCTTTCACTCATTCATTTTCTCTTTCATTTCTCATTCTCTCTTGCTCTCTCTTTCACAACCCAATGCCCTCTCTCTCTCTCTCTCTCTCTCTCTCTCTCTCTCTCTCTCTCTCTCTCTCTCTCTCTCTCTCTCTCTCTCTGTCCCATTCCCTCTGCATCATTTCCCATTCACTAGATTAGAATATTCCATTGGAGTGTTTCCTTAATGGATTACTCAGGTCTGTGGGATAGGGGGAAGAGTTATAACAGAGCAAGGCCAGAGCATTTGGTGGCTATAATTCCTCCAGGAGCTACAGTAAATCAGTGGCACTCAATGCTGGGCCGTGGGAGGAAATGACATCATGCTCGCTCTTCCATGGGGAGGGTGTTTTTCTTTTTTTTTTCAGTGGTGTAGATGAGGGAGAGGAGAGCATTTCCTGGCCTTGTTCCAGTGGTTCTTATTGATTCCACTGGCAAAGACCAGGGATCTAATGCAAGTCTCACCGTCTCTCAGGAGACATAAGTGAGATGTGTGTGTGTGTGTGTGTGTGTGTGTGTGTGTGTGTGTGTGTGTGTGGGAGAAAGAAAATATTTGCTCCACGTAGTTGGAGGGCATTCAGGCAGAGCCACTTACTACAGCTAGTTACTCCTCTTCCGTTTACACTTGGACGGGAAATTCCACCAAGATAATAAAGAAAAACCTTAACCTGAGAGGCAGTCACATTTTCTGTTTTCTGAGATTTATCACATTTTTCTTCAGCCCTCCCAAGGGCCAGTAATGTGAAAGGAATGAAGTCAATGCCATGGAAAGTCATGTCTTCAGTGAAAAGTTTCAAAAGCAGCCTTTCATCATAGTTGTTGTAGTTCTAGTTCTGAGAACTGTATGAGTGTTGTATTCCTAGAACCTCCTATTAGGCGTGTATATACAGTACTGTACCCTATACTGTAGGGTCAGTTATGTTCATATACTTTTATAATGCTGAGATTATAACTGCAATGCCACAAAAAATGGCCAATGTTTAAAACTGCCCACACTCCTGTGGAGCATACAGTTTATATCAGGGGTGGGCAATTATTTTGTTCGAAGGGCCACATTGGCGTTTAGATTTTCACTAATGGGCCGGTTGTTAACTGTCAACCGGTTGATGCTGGTAAATTGGCAAGTCTCAAACCAGTAGCCTCACTTTCTTCAGAGGACATATTAACATGCAGGGTTAAAAGAGGGGATTTGTATTTCATGACTACAACAAATTTGATAGTTTAGGCCTATAATATAAGTCTCCTTGGCTAAAAGATAAATTATTCTACTTTGGGAAGGCTCCGCGGGCCGGATTAAATAGCTTAGCGGGCCGCATATGGCCCCCAGGCCTTAGTTTGCCCAGGCCTGGTTTATATCGTTGTATGTCTGCAGTGGCTTGAATCCATAGTACAATGGATCTGAGATCTTTTCTTCTCTCTCACACACAGATAGAGGGGTAAACAAAAAAAGGGAGAAACATAGATACTAAATAAATGTATTTATTTGTCTGTCTCTACCCTATGTACCCTATGTATCTTTACCCTATTTACCCTATGTACCCTATGTATCTTTAGATAAATAGATTGGTAGATACATAGGGAGGCAGTGAGAGAGAGAGAGAGAGAGAGAGAGAGAGAGAGAGAGAGAGAGAGAGAGAGAGAGAGAGAGAGAGAGAGAGGAAGACAGCAAGCAAGAGAGAGAGAGAGAGAGAGAGAGAGAGAGAGAGAGAGAGAGAGAGAGAACGACAGTCAGCAGTCCAAATAAGTTGTGGATGGATGCCTTTGGGATTGGGTGCTGATTGGCAGAGATGGCGCTGAAAGAAAAGCCTTGTTAGGAGAGGCGTCTCTCCCTGCTCTGCTCTTCTCCTCTCTGCTCCGCTCCTCTGCCTCTCCAGCACTGGATCAAGAAGAAACGAGTGGCAACTGGGGGAGATCTCAGAGCCACGGCACAGCTAATGCTTAACTACAGCTCAGCACTGAGGGCTTCAGAGAGAGGGGGGGAGAGAGGGAACAAGGGATGAAGAGAGAGGAGGAGAGAGGGAACGAGGGAGGAAGAGAGAGGGAGAAAGGGGAGAGAAGTAGAGACAAAGTCAGACAGATAAGGAGTTAGAGGGAGCGAGGGAAGGACAGAGGCAGGGAGAGATAGAGAAGAAGAAATAGGGAAGGAGAGATAGTGGGAGGTAGAGACAGAAAGAGAGAGAGAAGGAGAAGGGGGAAGGAGAAACAATGAGTGAGAAAAAGAGGCTAGTTGGGAGAAAGCAGAAGATGGGAGAGAGGGAAGAAGAAAAAAAGAGGGAAGTAGAGACAGGAAGAGAAAAGGGAAGGAGATAAGAGAGGGAGGGAGGGAGGGAGGCAGGGAAAGGTGGCACAGGAGAGGCTGGCTCAGCTCTAAGAGAGATGCTAATGAAGTATGAGCCTGTCCTGCTCAGGGCTCCTCACAAGACTACTTTACTTAACAGCACATATCTGCAACACAGCCAGCGCTCTAAAGGGACTCTTCTCTCTTTAGTTTGTGTTCTTTTACTAGTCCTTTCCAAACCTCTCTCTCTCTCTTTCTCTGCATCTTCAACTTGGTGTGTGTGTGTGTGTATGTGTGTGTGTGTGTGTATTGGGGGTAAAAGATTAGTTCAGACAGAAAGTTAGAACAATGACTGCATTAACTTATGTCAGTATGGCAAAAAAGGAGAAAAGAAATGGAAAAGGCCAGAGATGGGGAAAGATAGACAGACTGAAAGAGATGGTGAGAGGGATGTAGAAATGGAGTGAGACAGAGAGAAGAAGAGTTGCGCTGAGTAAATGAGATGCAGGAGAGAGGGATGATGGCGTGGGCAACTTGTGAAGTTGTCCTTAAGCTGACTGAAGTGAGCTCTTTTGATGTTGGCTGGCCCAGTTTTTTGGAGGAGATGTAGATCAAGCTACCAAGTCCGTCAGTGCTGCACCCAAAAAAACACACAAAAAACAAGTGTATGTGTGTGTGTGCATGTGTGTGAGTATAAGTGTGTGTGTGTGTGTGTATTTGCATATGCCGCACACATCCATAACACGCACTGTTAAGAAAGCAGATTAGGTGTATTTACTTACACACTGAACCGACATTCTTCCTCTCAGCTCTAGTGTGCTGTCACAGTTGAGCTTCATCAGTGTGCTGTGCGGGGGTGGTGTGTGTGTGTGTGTGTGTGTGTGTGTGTGTGTGTGTGTGTGTGTGTGTGTATGCACGCACGTGTGTGTGTGTCTCTGCAGTGCGCCACTGACTAGTCTGTGTTGAAACCCTGCTCTATGCTCAGCTCCAGTAATCTCATGCCCCCCCCCACCACCACCATCTTGCTAAAGCCATTCTGCTGTGGAACCTCCTCCTCATGTCTACAGCTGTCTTCTCTGTTTATGTCTTCACTTTTCTCACTGATGTTTCTCTCTCTTTCTTTCTCTCTCTGTCACACAAATAAACACACACACACATACACACACACACACACACACACACACACACACACACACTTGTGTATTTTGTGTCGTTTGTCTCATTGTCACGTCTCTGATAGTGATGCGGTGATTGGGGAGAGTGAGTGGGATGGAAAAATGGAAAATGGAAAGAGAGAAAATTGCCTATAATCAACACAGGGCTTCACCTGAATTGGAGAGTGTGAATAATAATGCCTTTGTTTAAAAAGAACATGATCACACACACACACACGCACACACACACACACACACACACACACACACACACACACACACACACACACACACACACACACACATGCATACATGTTCACACAAAAGGCGGTGTACACACACATACACACAGTCGTGCACGCTGAAAAGATAAAAAACTACACCCACAGATGCAGATTAGTTCCAACAGATTTGCAATGATGAGGACACACATGCACAAGAGTAAACACGTGTGCGCACACACACACACACACACACACACACACACACACACACACGCACACACACACACACACACACACACACACACACACACACACACACACACACACACACACACACACACAAACTCAAGCACACTTGGAAGATCAAAACTTTCTAGAACTTTACAGTCCATTTAGCATGATGTTTTTTCAGGTCTTATGCCCAACTCGCCCCCCTACTCTCTTCCTCTTTTCCTGCCTGTCACACCAGGTGTGTACAGGCTGTCAGTTGGAATAATTATGCAGAGCTGAAGGCTGGAAAGCTGAGCTGAATCTGTAGGACAACATAGAGAAGAGCAGTGGATGGATCATAATGAAACATGAAGGGATAGCCCCGCTGTACGCAGATGACTGTGCTGATTGCTATCAGGATTAGAACAGGCAGGGCCATAGACATTGGAGGGCACTTATGACAAGGGTAGAGGATAGAGATTTTTGTAGTTTCCTGTCTTTGTGACCCCTCTCTCTCACTCTCTGCCTCATCCTGTGTGTGTGTGTGTGTGTGTGTGTGTGTGTGTGTGTGTGTGTGTGTGTGTGTAGTGCAGTGTGTCTTCCGCTTTCTGAATACATTGCTCCCTCTCTGCCTGTCATTTTGAGCCATTAGCTAAAAATCCCCTCTAAAATGCCACTCATCAATAATCCAGTCCGATCCACCCATCTTCACCAACCGCGAGGCACACACCCACTTCAAGACATCACATTTCAGCCAATTGAAATCGCTTTTATAAAAAGAAGCCATGAAGAGGTTCTGTCTGTCCATTAGCAGTCACACAGCAAGGCCAGTAGTCTTCCCTGGCAGCAGCCAGCCACTGCTACAGACAAGCCCTTCCGCTACAGGAAGTCCTTCAGAGGCATATGGTCAGGGGCAGCTGCCGCTGGGACTAGTTTGTTTCGCGGCTGGCGAGGAGAGCTTCTGCCCAGTCGGAGCAGGCACTGAGAGAGCCAGCCCCAGCCAGTCAGCCAGCTAGGGGTCCTTACACAACAGCAGCAAACCTCGTGTCCAGGGCAACCGGAGGCCACACAGAGCAATTAATTACACCGATAAGTTAATAAAATCATCAATCAGTCCAATTTCTGCAGCCGCGAGTAATCTGTTTAGGCTAATTAATTGCGTGAATGCATGGCCAAGTCCCTTTGCACTGTCGGGTTCAAGCAGCTTGATCAGATCTGGGTGTGAGGTGTGGGTCTGGACGGAGGTGAAGTGTTTTCAGGCTGTTTCAGATTATTTGGCTGATAAATCAAATGTAGTTGATGAAGAGCAAGGAGAGGAGAGTTTAACACTGGAGGGCTAACACAAAGAGACAAGAGGACTTTGAGGTGTTGGCTTCTAAACTCCATTGATGTTCTGCATCTTCTCCCTCCTCCCTGTGTCTAGCCATGACTTACAAATGATATCTAAATCTGACACAAATCCAATTCCAAGTTTGTCTTGATCTACCCGAGAGCTATATTCGGAGCTGCTAACTAAGTTAGCGTGAGTGGTGCTTTCTTCCTAGTGTTATGCTCAGTGTCTACAGGGAGAGAAGCTCAGCAACCTGCCAGCCTTTTAGATTCAGTGCGGATCCCTCGGCCGAGGTCTCGTCTCTGATTGGCTACGAGGTGTCTGGCCTGACCTTTTTAGGCGGCCATCAGGCTGAGCAGCAGCTTAGAAACAGCTGCAAACCGCATCAACGCCAATCAATGTCACGCCAGCTCACCCCCTCAGAGTGATGTCAAATTACACTGGCATTTTAAATCGACTCCGTTTGAAAGTTGTACATCACTGAGCCTCTCGCTAGCAGTCATTCAACAGCACGGATGGGAGTGTGTGTGTGTGTGTGGGTGTGTGGGTGGTGAGGGTGTGGGGTTGTTATTGGGGGACTCTGGTTTGATTCTATACACTGTCTCATTTTCTCATAGGTTAGCTTAGCTTACCTAATCTTGGGTGATGGCTGGCACTGTCCTTTTGTCCCGGCACTGTCATTTTATCGCGCGGCTGAGATTATGTCTTTATTTAGCATAACATAACAGGCATAGTGAGCCTTTGCCAGCAGCGTCACATGCCCAGTAATACAGTATGCCCATATGCCCTAGTGCCCCTTCCCGGTTATGCATCTCTCTCTCTCTCTCTCATTGTGCTCTCTCTCTCTCTCTCTCTCTCTCTCTCTCTCTCTCTCTCTCTCTCTGTCTCTCTCTCTCTCTCTCTCTCTCTCTCTCTCTCTCTCTCTCTCTCTGTCTCTCTCTCTCTCTCTCTCTCTCTCTCTCTCTCTCTCTCTCTGTCTCTCTCTCTCCCTCTCGTTCCTTCTCTCTCTCTCTGTACACTGGCACGTGCCCAGGCAGGTCTGTCTGGCAGAGTTATGTGGCGTCGGATGCCAAGGCTGAGCAGCGCGGCACAGCCCAAGCCCTGCTGATGATGCACACTGAGGGGGGAGACAGAAGGAGAGATCAGGGGGAGTTGAAAAAAAGAGAACTGGATACAAAAATAAGAAAGTTTTCTTTTTAGAAAAGGGGTGTATGGTGCTGGTGCTGATGGTGGTTGGGGGGGGTTGTTGAGGTGACGTGATTGATGTAAGTTTTTCTCAGTTCTCAGATTCTTTTTTTATTTCATGAGGATGAGTGTGTGTGTGTTTGAGGTTGTACATTCAGTTTTGAGTGTGTGTGTGTGTGTGTGTGTGTGTGTGTGTGTGTGTGTGTGTGTGTGTGTGTGTGTGTGTTGGCGTGTGTTGGCGTGTGTGTGTATGAGCTCTTGGATATATGTGTATGTTTGTGTGAATGTGTATGTAGGAAAGAGAGAATGAAAGGTGTGTGTGTGTGTGTGTGTGTGTGTGTGTGTGTGTGTGTGTGTGTGTGTGTGTGTGTGTGTGTATGTATGTGTATATGTGTGTACTTGACTGTGCATGCATGCGCGTGTTTGTGCGCGCACGTGTGTGTGTTCAGTTCTGTGAGGCAGGGTGTGTTCCCTGCAGCATGTGTTCTCTCTGCAGTGTTCTGCCAGGGTTCTCCTGGGTGTCTGTGGTCTATTCTGAGGAGCCGTCTCATCTATAATACATCATCACTCTGCGCCAGGCGCCCTGCACATCGTCAGGTCTCCGGCCAGAGCACTTTCCCTCCACAGAGTTCTGGGTCCCTCTGTTCCTTTTCAGAAAGAGACATCTTACCTAAAGCAGGAGCTTAGAAACACACTGAGTTCTTACAAGCAACACATCCACAGGCACGGCGAATTAGACATCTGAACTTTAAAGTACCTTTGTCGAAACTTTCAGCCGTCTTAACTTTCAGTTGTCTAACTTATTGCTCGTATTTAAACCACATGCTAATTAGGTGAATTGGGTCAGATTTGCCTTGCCTTTCTAAGAACGTAAACAGATTCTCAGACAGAGGCCTTTGCTCTAGAGACGGAAGGAAGCCCCTTTCATCCCTCGATCATCATGGCCCAAAGCTAGCCGGGATAACACTTTCATTAGCTCTGAAAACTGGACCATAGATTTCAGATACTCGTGTCAGATTTGGGCTCTGTGTCGGCAGATGATGGGTTTTCAAGTCAGCCCACTGCAAAGAAGTGCTGCATTGATTTAGAGCAGGCATCAAGGATACGTGATCCTGTGCTGTCTGGCCTGAGCAGGAAAGGAAAGATGGATGGATAGACAGTCTTTGGGAAAAGATGGAGAGTTTTGCTTGGGACTACCCATATGCTAACAAAAATGTTATGTGAAAGAGCATAAGGCCTCCAAAAACAGGTAATTTTTCATTAAATGAAAAAGAAGAAATTGAACAATTTAATTAAATAATCAAGAGCTGTAAAACCACTAAGGTACTAAGGTTTTTACTTGAAAAAAACTGTCCATATGAAAACTGAGAGGCTCTTGGCATTTGATGCAGTGTGTGTGTGTGTGTGTGTGTGTGTGTGTGTGTGTGTGTGTGTGTGTGTGTGTGTGTGTGTCAGATACTCTATTATTAACATTTTTTGTTACTGTCTAATTGGAGAACCCTGCTCATCTTCTTCACCCATCTCACAACTTTAGAGACAAGTAATCACAGATATCACACACACACACACACACACACACACACACACACACACACACACACACACATAGCATCAGATTGACAAAACTGTACTTTCATAATGTAGGAATAGGCATTGAGTGTGGAGATTGGTGCACAGCGCTGGCGGAGCTGTTTCTTTGTGATAACTGAGGTGTTAGGTGTGTGGGTGGGTGTTTTCATGATCTTGTTAGAGCTTGGAAGCCATAGGATCAACCAATCAAGTTCTTTTCCTTACGATTAATGATACATGCTGGGGAATTTGTTTTACCAGCTTGTGTGAGTGTTTGTGTGTGTGTGCGTGTGTGTTTGTGTATAGGTGCGAGTGTGTGTGTGTGTGTGTGTGTGTGTGTGTGTGTGTGTGTGTGTGTGTGTGTGTGTGTGTGTGTGTGTGTGTGTGCACGCATGTGCATTTGTGTGTGCTTATATGGCTGGGTCCATATACCTGAACATGCAGTGCGCACAGTTATTTATTTCTGGGCATAATTTGCTATTGATCTGCTGGTGTGTTTGGTAGCTAAACTGGAGCTATACTGCTGAGGCAGTGTGTATTCTCCTGCTGGAGGGGTTGAGTGACACACCCCAGTCAATGGAATTGATGCTCACTAAACCAGAATTACGGTAGTTTGAATGTGTATAGATCAGAGTTGTACAGTTGGGGCCAGTATGGTCATCTGTACATGTCTGAGCATTTGTGAATGTCAGTTAGATGTGCCTATACAGTGGTGAGCATAGAGGTTTTGGATGATGTCGGCAACTCCAGTGTAGCAAACAGCAAATAGATCCAATTATGTGAATAGATAGATGTTAAAAGATAACAGTTAGGTAACAGTAATTAACAGGAATTTTACAGCATAGTTCATTAGTTAGTAACAGTTTATAGTTTGTTATGGCTAAATGATAAAATGGAAAAACTTGATGAAATTAAATCATCTTACTGAATGAAACCACTAACTTTCTAATTAACTTCTTACTGATGTTAATAAGCTATTTAATAATATTTTTAGAAGACGTTTTTTTAAAGTGGTACCCTATTTACTTTTATACGTGGTTAATAAGCAGATCTAGATGCTTGTGAAGTTATAATGACCCAGTTAGGACACACACACACACACACACACACACACACACACACACACACACACACACACACACACACACACACACACACACATGTCCAGACTTGCGTCCATGCACACCTGAGCCTATTTGATAGGCAGCTCTATTAAAAGGATGCCTGTCTGATTTGGCTTTGATTTTGAGAAGTGTTTTTTTCTTGACAGAGCAGATAATGAGGTTTTATGGAGACTCTCTCGCTCTCTCCCTGTGTGTGTGTGTGTGTGTGTGTGTGTGTGTGTGTGTGTGTGTGTGTGTGTGTGTGTGTGTGTGTGTGTGTGTGTGCCAGTGCAAGTGAGTGTGTGTGTGTGTGTGTGTGTGTGTGTGTGTGTGTGTGTGTGTGTGTGTGTGTGTGAGAGAGAGAGAGAGAGAGAGAGAGAGAGAGAGTGTGTGAGAGTGAGTACCTTTTGCATATGAATGAATGAACCTAATTAAGTCAAATCAAGTCTCACTCATGCACCGCTTTTCCAATTTCTAAATATCACAGATGCAGGCCTACTGTAATGAAGCACTCTCTGATAATGTCAGCAGAGGCTCCGCTGGTCTGAATGGAAATTAGTCTTCATAGAAAGAACAGTCACCAAAAAGCTCAGGCTTTAAAGAAAAAAAAGAAATAAAAGAAATGAAAGAAATAAATCTTTCGTGGCCACCGGACGTACCAGACATTTTTTGCCACAGTATTTTGTCACACTGGTCTTGTGCAATTGAGGATGTGGATGTTTGTGTGCTTTTATCCTCAAACATGCCCATTTGCCGCATGATGTGCAGGCCCTCTTCCATTTCAGAATTTGTGTGCATCTCTGTGAGAGGTTGTAAGTGCTTTTGTGGTTGTGTGTGTGTGTGTGTGTGTGGGGGGGGGGGGGGGGAGAGAGACAGAGAGAGAGAGAGAGAGAGAGAGAGAGAGAGAGAGAGAGAGAGAAAGAAAGAGAGAAAAAGACTGATCTCTCACACAGACCAGCGTGTGTGACGAGCAGTGGAAATTGCTGGGCTTGTCGCAGCAGTGCCGCTGTCACACTTTATTTTAGCTGAATGTTGAAGCCGTAGTCCGCCCCCTTCTAAAGCTGTTAGGACTGATCTGTCTCTGTGTGCTGCACGTCTGCGCCGCGTATACGTGTTTTGTGTCGTGACCGTGTGCTGTGTTGTTTTGGGTAAGCTACAGATGTTGCTGCTGTAGCTCTTTCTTTCTGCATTTGAGTGTGAAAGAGAGAGAGAGAGAGAGAGAGAGAGAGAGAGAGAGAGAGAGAGAGAGAGAGAGAGAGAGAGAAACAGTGGTATGTGTAGACCATGTCTTCAGTCTGTCGATGTGCTATCTAACACTGCTGTGGGTGGCAGCTTGTCGGGTTTCGTCAGATTCAGCAGTGCCAGCTTGGCCTGCCTCCCCTTTGGACTAGTGCTGTAGTGTTACCCATTTGCGGCTGATTCAGAGGCCTTATCAACCCCCCTGTTAACTGCCACCTACATCCTCTAAACCTCTCCCCCTCACTTTATTTCTAGGTCAGTTTCTGTCACGCTTTGATTTCTTCTAGCTGTCTCTCTCTCTCTCTCTCTCTCTCTCTCACACACACACACACACACACACACACACACACACACACACACACACACACACACACACACACACACACACACACACACCTCTCTCTCTCTCTCTCTCTCTCTCTCTCTCTCTCTCTCTCTCTCACCCTAAAAAAGTAGATGGCTAAGTTTCTTTGCCCTCATGTCAAACACCCACTTTGCAACCACAGCATTCAGCAGTTTCTGAAGTACTCTTATCTCTCTCTCTCTCTCTCTCTCTCTCTCTCTCTCTCTCTCTCTCTCTCTCTCTCTCTCTCTCTGATTGAATCAGTCAGGCATGCTGCTCACTTCTGGCGTGGCTCCAAGTGCGGGGCTTCATAGGGTTAGCACAGGGCAGGCACCCACCACAGGTTAGCGAGTAGAAGGCTTGGAAGATCAGAGCCACGGAGCACTGAGATCAGCATCCCAGTTCGTGCGGATCACAAAGCCTCTGATGCCCTCCTCCCTCCCCCTCCCCCTCCTTCTCACCCACTGTCTGTGAAAGGTGAAAGCAGGAAAGATCATTTGCAGCCTGGCAGGTTTTTCTTAATCATTCCCACTCTCATCTCCCACAAATCAAATTCAAATCATTCAGAGTGTTTTGTTGGCATGACCTGTAAGGCAGTTGGATTGCCAAAGTGGTCATCACATATTGGACAACAAATCGGAACCCCTAACATATTACTGTAAAGGATCATACGCCAAAAAGTTGTAAAAAAAATTAGTTGTAAAATTAGTTGTAAAAAAATAAAATGACTAAAGGACAAAAACATGTTCACTCCATCCCTCCTTTCTGTCTGAAAAGACTTTGCTCAAGGGCAGAAATATTGGGCTATTTGTTAGCTACACCAGCTACGTGAGCTGCAGATTCTTTTTGGTGCACCCCAATCTTCAGGGAGCACCAGACCAGGTGGGCTGTGAAATAGTGGAAGTCAGAGGTGTGTGTGTGTGTGTGTGTGTGAGTGTGTGTGTGTGTGTGTCTGGGTGTGTGTCTGTGTGTGTGTGTGTGTGTGTGTGTGTGTGTGTGTGTGTGTGTGTGTGTGTGTGTGTGTGTGTGTGTGTCTGGGTGTCTGGGTGTGTTTTAGAGAGGGAAGATTTAAGTGTTTTCAAGGACAAATAGAATTAAATCTTTTGGATATACTTCAGCTGCCATCGGAGAAATGTATGTTTGTTGTGTTTGGAGAATGGCAAGATCCAAGGGGCGTGTCAAAGGCAGTGAAATACAGAGAGGGGAGGCGAGGAGGTCTTAAAACGCACAAAGGCAACTTTAGAGAGATGGTGTGGTTTGATTAAGGTTGAGTTTCAGAGAAACTGCTGACTTCTCATTATGAGTTTCTGACCTCCCTCCCTCTCCTCTCTTCTTTCTCTTCTCTCTCTCTCTTTTTCTTTCTCTTCTCTCTCTCTCTCTCTCCCTCTCTCTCTCTCTGAAGTGTGAAGCTAAGGGACTGAGGCTCTAATTAAGAGCAACGCCTCAGCCCTGATCGCTAGATGATGGCATAGTAGATTTTTTTTTTTTTTTCTAAGAATGTGGAATAAAGATTAGACTTTCAAATTACCTTCCATTACTATGCACAGGACAAGCCTAACATAGCGAGTGATTAGAAGACACAGTGGAGAGAACAAAGGGAATGGAGGAATAAGGGAAGGAGTGAGAGAGTGAGTGACAGAGGGAGAGAGAGATGGAGAGAAAAAAAAGATTTAGTTGTATATGTTTTCATGTGTATCGACTGTTCAGTAAAAAAAAATAAAATAGAATAATGGCTGAACTTTCTATAACGCTCTCAAATGACCTGTACATTTCTGTCACGTCAAACAGCCATAACTACTAATCATAATACTCTCTTTCAGTGGTATACTGTAAATGCCACTATATGTCAGCAGAAGATCAGAAGTCACCAGGTGTTGCATTTGCATTACGCTGTAATGTTTCTTGTTCCTTGGCCTAAGTCTAATATAGTGCCTAATAGTGCTAATATAGTCTAATATAGTGAGTGGTTCAGACACAGTGGAGGGTACAAAAGGAATGGAAAAAAGAGAGAGAGAGAGAGAGAGAGAGAGAGAGAGAGAGAGAGAGAGAGAGAGAGAGAGAGAGAAGCATGGTGGTGAAAAAGGTACAGTAATGTAGTTGTATATGATCTGAATTACAGTAGTATACAGTATGTTGTCATTACAAAATGGCTCCAGCAGAAGTGTGTGATGACCAGGGTTTACATTTTCCTCATTGTGATGAAAAGCTCTTATTTTGGGGCTTGTGCTGACCACATCTGTGGGTACTCTAAGAGCCTTTAAAGACCACATGGAACTTTTGCCGTCTTGTAATGCAATTTCTAATCACGATGCGGTCAGGTTAAAGGCGTTCAATTTGTCTGCAACTTATTATGCTCTGAAGAGGCAAAATCAATGCTCTTATACACAAGCCCATGCATAATTTATTTCATGAGACTTTGCTCTTAGTCATAATATCATGTTTAATAATGAAGGTACATAGATCATTCGGTCTCAAGGATTTTGGGAAAACGAAAGAACAAAATCTCTTGGGATTTAAGTAATATGTTCAGACTTGTGATTCATTTTCTTTGGCTTTTCTCCTTTTTGATTTCGGTTATCTAGAGACAGGAATTGAGTGAGAGAGAGCAAGAGAGACAGAAAAAAAACAAAAAAAAACATTGGATGGGATGTAGTGGGAAATGACCACAGGTCAGACTCAAACATGGTCCGAGTTACTTGGGTCCCTGTGGGTATTGGCCCATTTATGCTATGGGCTAGCTGCACCACAGTGCTCCCCCTAATAACTGGCTGATGCATGAAGATGTATTATGTGTGCATAATTCTGAGTGGGGTTACTGACCTGCTCCATGTGTCTGTATGTGTTTTCCACAGGTGCAGGAGTGGTTGTGTCTCAACTGTCAGATGCAGAGAGCCCTGGGAATGGATATGACCACTCCCCGCTCCAAGAGCCAACAGCAGATCCACTCGCCCTCTCACAAGCCCAAGCCCCAGGCCGAGCCCCAGCCCCAGCCTCCGCCACAGAGCCAGCCTCAGCCTCAGAGCCAGGGTTACCCTCCAGCTCAGCCCAAGCCTCAAGCACAGCCTCAAACTCAGCCCCAGTCATACCCCTATGGTCAATCACCCCATGCACCTCCACAACAGCAGCAGCAGCAGCAGCAGCCTCATCCCATGGCCCAAGCCCAGCCTCAGCAACCCAAACCTCAGCCACAGGCCCAGTTCCAACCCCAGGCTTCTCCAGGGCATCATGGGCAAATGGGGCCCCCTGGACAGCAGCAGAGGCAGCAGCAGCAGCCGTATCAGCAGCAGCAGCAGCAACAGCAGCAGCCGCCATATCAACAACATCCGCAGCAGCAACCGTATCAACAACAACAACAGCCACAGCAGCAGCCGTATCAACAACAGCAACAACGGCAGCAGCAGCCATATCAACAACAACAACAACAACAACCGCAGCAGCAGCAGCAGCAGCAGCCGTATCAACAACAACAACAACAACCGCAGCAGCAGCCGTATCAACAACAGCAGCAGCCGCAGCAGCAAGCAGGCCAGTTTGGGCAGCCGGGGCCTGGAAGAGGAGCAGGTCAGCCTGGCGGGCCTAGAATCCCTCACCCTGGTGCAGTGCCCCTCCCTGGCCTGGCTAAGGCACCGTCCCAGCCCGACTTGGGTCGCGGTTCTCCGATCCACTCCTACGGCGGAGGAGGACCCCAGATCCGCAGCGCCGGGAGCTCGCCAGCGCGTAAGCCTGCAGCCGCAGAGGACGGCCTGACCAAGCTGTTTGGGTTCGGCGCATCGCTTCTCAACCAGGCAGAGAAGCTCATCTCCGTGGACCCGCTGCCGGGCTCCTCGCCACAGCCGTCCCCAGCTCGCTCCAACGCTGCCGGCGGCGGTGGCCGCGTCCTCTTCAGCGACGCGTCTTCTGGTGCCAAAGGGCCAGGGCCACCCGGGGGTGCTGGTTTTGGTGGCACCAAGCCTGCAGGGGGCGCTCCATTTCAGCAGGGTCCCCATGCCCCACCACAGCAGCAGCAGCAGAGACAGCCAGGGCAGCAGACACCATTGCATGGCTCTCCAGCGCATCAACAGAAGCCAGGCATGCAGCAGCAGCAGCAGCAGTCCCCGGCTCATCAGCCCAAGATGCAGCAGCAGCCGCAGCAGCCCAAGATGCAGCAGCAGCAGCAGCAGCCACCAATGCCAGTCAAGCAGGAGCCGCCACCTCAGGTGCAGGCGCCCCCAGCACCCAAGGTGGAATGCCCGCTCTGCAAAACAGCGCTCAACATCGGCTCGCCAGAACCGCCCAACTACAACTCCTGCACGCAGTGCCACACGCAGGTGTGCAACCTGTGCGGCTTCAACCCCACGCCACACCTGGTGGAGGTAAGATGGCAGCCTGTCTTCCTGTCTGTCGCTCACTATTCATTCTACACTCACGCTACACGCCACCCCCACCTCCAACATTTTTCCTTGTTTCTCTATCTCTTCTTCTCCCTCTCTCTTCATTTTCATCTCTATCTTTCTCACTCTCTTTTTCTTCTCTCTCTCTCTCTCTCTCTCTCTCTCTCTCTCTCTCTCTCAACCAGTTACAACTACCTCTATTCACATAACATACTACCTTTCTTTCTCCTTCTCCTTCTCTCTCTCTCTCTCTCTCTCTCTCTCTCTCTCTCTCTCTCTCTCTCTCTCTCTCTCTCTCTCTCTTTCAATAGCCTCTCCTACTCAGGCCAGCAGTGCTGTTTTCATTAGAGGTGTATAATAGAGGTCTGCAGTGTTATTTATGCTGTTCTCCCCAGCCTTGGCCAACGCTGAGGGTCCCTTCCTTCCTTCCTTCCTCACACCACTGCCTGCCTGTGTAGCAGCCCCTTTTCTCTCTTCATTTCCACTGACACACACACATACAGACCTTAGCCATTCTCACACTCTGGGGCTCTGAGTGCTGCTGCGTTCAAGGGTAACCCATGAAAAGAGTCGAGGCAGCCTGGATGGAGAAAGAGTGTGGGCAGCCGTGTGTGTGTGTGTGTGTGTGTGTGTGTGTGTGTGTGTGTGTGTGTGTGTGTGTGTGTGCGCATGTGTGCGTGTTTGTGTGTGTGTGTCACTTTGTTCGTATGTGTGTGTATGTATGAGTGTGTGCATGTGCATTTGTGTGTTGCTGTATTTGTATGTGTGTGTGTGTGTGTGTGTGTGTGTGTGTGTGTGTCGTGTTTCTGCTCCATTGGTATTCAGAGGTGTTTTCTTGACTGATAACGTGCTAGCCTGTGTGTGTGTGTGTGTGTGTGTGTGTGTGTGTGTGTGTGTGTGTGTGTGTGTGTGTGTGTCATGCGGCTGCTCCTCTCTGTAGATAAGAGTGCGGGCCTTGAAAGAGGCACGCCCACTCTGACGCAGTCATGTGCCTCTGGCACAGGAGCCATGTTAAAACACAGATAGACAGATGGAGGGATGAATGCACTAGCTAAAGTTCATCAGTAGACACTTGACATTCAGACTACCTTCTATGAAGTACACTGTATGCTGTTTGTGTGTGTGTGTGTGTGTGTGTGTGTGCACAGTGTATGTGGATTCTGCCAGCGTTTAAATCCTGCCAACATACAGTGTGTGTACGGTGTGTTTGTGTATGTGAATGTATGTGTGTGTGTGTGTGTGTGTGTGTGTGTGTGTGTGTGTGTGTGTGTGTGTGTGTGTGTGTGTAAGAGAGTGAGAGTGTCTGTGTGTGTGTCTGTGTGTGTGTCTGTGTGTGTGTGTGTGTGTGTGTGTGTGTGTGTGTGTGTGTGTGTGTGTGTGTGTGTGTGTAAGAGAGTGAGAGTGTCTCTGTGTGTGTGCACGCTGGAGCTGTGTGTGGGTTTCTATTAGCCTTTAGACCTTTAGAGACGAGTCATTTGAATTAATTAGAATGAATTTGAATCCAGCCAGGCCTTGCTAGTTTATAGGGGGAATTCCCTGTCAGTCACTTCACTATGGCTCTCTTAAGACCCACCCATCTCCCTCCCTCCTCTCTAGTTTATTCAGATAAATACAGTGACACCCAGGCTGATGATTCTCTTCCCCTGTTTAAAACCCTCTTACCCCCACCCCCACCCCCCCTCCCTCTGTGGGCCTCTGGCAGATTCTTGTCAGCTTCTCCAGCAAGTCAAGCTCCTCAGAGTGACGTGGATCTACCCTCTCTCATCTCCACTGCCTTTACACTCACTCACACACACACACACACACACACACACACACACACACACACACACACACACACACACACACACACACACACACACACACACACACACACACACACACACACACACACACACACACACACACAGATGTCACAGCAAACACAGCTGTTTTTTTGTTTTTTTTCCCCGCTGCCAAGCCCACGGCTGGTGTGTGTCAGTACCGGTGTGGTGGTGTGTGTCTGCTCTTCTCTTTGCGAGTCTCCAAAGCACAGTCGATTGGCTTGGCAATGCTGTGTTTTTCATGTGAATCGAATGTTATGAGACCTCTGGAGCTGTTGGTTTTAGTTTAGTGCAAATATGAGGCGAGGCGCATGGGTATGAGGTGGACCGAATCATTATCTCGCCGACCGTGGCTGTCTCGCTCCAGGCTCTGGAACGCCGATACGGTCGAGCTGCAGGAGAAGGCTGGGAAAGTCTCT
>JAODXP020000018.1:14013704-14016204 GCA_027497455.2 Sardinella longiceps
GTGTGTGTGTGTGTGTGTGTGTGTGTGTGTGTGTGTGTCTGTGTGTGTGTGTGTGTGTGTCTGTGTGTGTGTGTGTGTGTGTGTGTGTGTGTGTGTGTGTGTGTGTGTGTGTGTGTGTGTGTGTGTGTGTTGGGTATGTGTGTGCAAGAAATTCCTGTGTGTGTTGTGTGACAACTAACAGAAGCCATGTCCTATTTTATGTGCGTCGTCAGAAGCTTAAAATAGGCCAGTAAGTGTTGAACAGCTGTCTCTGCTTTCTCTACTCTCAGAGGTCCTGAAGACTGAGGCAAAGAGAGAGAGAGAGAGAGATGGAGTGATAGAGAGAAAGAGAGAGATGGCAGAATATACACGGTGCAACTATTAATAATAATGGTTGATTTATGTAGTGTCTTTTTGAAGATGTGCTGTTTCACAAAGCAATGAGAAATGAGCAAAGAAATGAACAAAACCAATAAACAGTATCAAAAGAAAATGGAAGAGACGGAACAGGTGGATGAGGGATGGGATAACAAAGACCTGGCAGACGTGACCAAACTCTTAAAAATGACAAACACCTCTTTGGGCAAGCTTAGGACAGGAATCGATGGGGATTTGAGAATTTGGATGCTGCTTATTTGGAGGACAGTTGCGACTTGTTTTCTGGTTTTGCTCAAGTAAAGTAAACACCTGTGATTTCACACCAGGGTAGCTGCAGCAGGGAGCTCATTATTCCTCAGGGCATCTGGGTCTTGAGGGAGCACAAAGTTTTGGGAAAGTGGGGATGTAAGTAAGCCAGTGCAATGTCTCCAGAGTTAGTGTGTGCTTGTGTGTTAGGGTGGATCTCATCGAAGCAGAAAGGCCCCATATACATGAGGTGCTTCATCAGGAAAGACGAGGTGCATAAAGGGGACACAGGTGTTGTGTTGCCTAAAAGCTGGTGGAGCTGGTGAGGACCTGGCGAGACCTTAGGGTTTCCTAAAATACCTGTTTCAGAGCCACCATCAGAGCCTTAGTCAGCCCTCTCCCTCTGTCTCCTCCTCTGGCCTTACATTCAGATGCACTCTGGGAGCCTGAGGGGGGTGTCTTACTTCTCTCTCTCCAACATATCTCCCGTCATATTTTCCACTGTACCGCCTGATTAAAGGCGATAAAACTATAATTTAAAAACAAACAGACAAACAAATAAATAAAAATATAGATATAGAATGACATTTGTCACTCTGTGCATTCCATTGGGATAGAAATGAAGAAGGAAATCACAGCCATTGGAATGCTCAGTCTTTGATCTTTGATACACCTAGCAGGATGTGTGTGTAGCGTGCCAGGAAAGGTGTGCTTGTCTTGCTGAGGAAAGGGAAAGGGACGACATCATGAACACCCCCTGAGCAGTCTGACGTCAGAGACTGAGTCACTCCGAGAGAGAGAGAGAGAGAGAGAGAGAGAGAGAGAGAGAGAGAGAGAGAGAGAGAGAGAGAGAGAGAGAGAGAGAGAGACGGCACTGTGCCCGCTGAATGGATAGGAAAACAATTTAGTGAACCATTCAATCAGCAACCAAGCGAGAAAGAGAGAGATCATTTCTGAAGGGTTTCTTTTGGTCAAGAGAATTCTCAGTCAGAGAAGGTAAGATGGAGAGAAACTGTGATATTTATAGAGAAAGAGGGGAAGGAAGGAAAAAGAGAAAGGAAGTAAGACAGAGGGCAGAGAATTTTAAAAAGCGTACTTCCGCTCTTAATGGACAGTATGATTATACACCTTAGTGCATCTCCAAATCATCTGGTTCATCAATAATACATGAGAGGGAGGTATGCTGTCCACCATGTACACACACATACAAACACACACACACACACACACACACACACACACACACACACACACACACACACACACACACATACATACATACATACATACATACTGTAAACATGTACATTGTACACACACACACATACATACATACATACATATATACATACATACTGTAAATATGTACCAGTACATGGGTACACACACACACACACACACACACACACACACACACACACACACACACACACACGACAAACAAACTGCCAACCTGAATCCCTTAACCTCAGCACAGCAAGTTCCCTTTTTACTTATTTAACAAACTAAACTCTGTCAAGGCATTTTTAGAGCGATGAAAAATTCAGCAGCAGCAGCAGCAGCGGACTCTGCAGCTCTGCAGATGAACATCCAATGAGTCATTAAGCAGCTGAAGTCATGCAGGCTTAAAAGGGAACTCCAGAAGTTTTTCAGCGCACACAGCACATTCATAGGTCTTAACTGCCTTCTATGTCCCCATGCATAGACTACTGCAAACTCCCCAGGTTCAACCAATATCATTTATATAAACGTGGATGGATAGATTTGTATTCATATCACATCTGAGTTGAGGTAAACTGAGGTGAACTACGTAGATATGACTCTGGACCCTGGAATGGTTGGATAGTCCCATTTGAGAGTGTATAAGGTAGTAAGATAAAATTACCTGTAAAAATTT
>JAODXP020000018.1:14023704-14026204 GCA_027497455.2 Sardinella longiceps
TGAGGTAAAGTGAAAAGTCTGAATTGTTCTTGGAGGACCATAATTTTCCCCCACTGGTTTATTTTCCGTAATTGAATGTGCATTTAAATGGCTGTTTTGTTTTTTTTCTTTCTATGCCAGGAAGATGAAAGGGCTGGGTAGAGAGGGAGTGTGTCTGCTGTCTCGTGGGAAAAAGAGAAACTGATTTGTGTGTGTGTGTGTGTGTGTGTGTGTGTGTGTGTGTGTGTGTGTGTGTGTGTGTGTGTGTGTGTGTGTGTGTGCACATGTGTGTATATGCGCATGTGAGTATATGCGTAGCCCCAGGGGACATGAGGGGTTTATTTTAGGTGCGCTTGAGCAGGACTGCAGTGAGAGTGCGCACTGGAAAGCCTGCTGCTGCTGCAGGAGACACGGCCTCCGGGAGGGACTTAACATTCACTTCCTCTGTGCCTGCTTTCTACCGCCATCACACACACACACACACACACACACACACACACACACACACACACACACACACACACACACACACACAAACACACATTTGCATGTTCACATGTGGTTCATGCTCTAATAAGACTATTTACACTCTGATTGCCAATTAACCACACCATGGTCTATATAATATGCATTTGGGTGGTCACTGTAATTCCTCTAGATGCATTTTATGCATTCAAGGAAGAGTAAATTCTTGTAAACATGTTATATCTGTGTTTACAGTTCAGTGTGGCTATTGACAGACGTTGTTCTGAGAGCGTCCCCCTTTCCAATGCCTCCATGCTTACCAGTCTCCCAGGGCCACAGGTGATAATGTCACACGCCTGTGAGGCTGCAAACAGTAGATAGAGGATGGATGGGAGCTGTCTGTCAATCACTCTCCTGTCATTTTCCTCTCCCATAGACATCTGTCTCCATCACTGTCTCGTCTGCGGTCCCCCCTGTCCCCTCTCTGCAAGGCCCACAGCAGATCCGCATGTGGAATTACAATCACACACACACTCTCTAAATAGGAATGAAACCACAGGTCATGTCTTAAATATAGAGATGCAGAGGAGTAATATGTGGGACTGAGGGAATCGTTGGAATCAATGGCGTGCAGATTTTATCCCAGGTTGAACTGTGCAGAAATGTCAGTGAGATAGGAAGGAATGAAGAAAAAATGTCAGTAACTTATGAACTATTTCTATTTTGCAAATAATCAACAATATGCAGTGTTGAACACATTCTATTTAATTTCTCCATTCTATTCTGATGGTAACATATTTCTAACAGTATGCTCCAATTCTGAGCATTATCTGCATATAAATACAAATCCTCTCACTGCACTGAACGCTGTGAGTCACATGTTGTAGTTTCCCTTGAATGGTGTTAAAATGAACGTGTGTGCTGAACTGAAAGCCAAGGTTCATAGTTATAATAGTTCATACTCTTTCCCTACATCTCTTACTAAACCACCATCATGTGCTTCTCTGTGCATGTCTGCTGTGGCGTCTGTGGAGCTGTGCGGCTCTTAAACGGCAGCTCTGAGTCTCACGCTGGCACATCACTGACGTCAAACAGCCTCCTAATCCCCTCACCTGTGACTGCTGACTCACTCACTACACTTGGATGCCAAATTTGGTTTTCACCGAATGAGACACACAGACCCATGTAAATATGACCTCCTTCCCCTGGTTTCCTTGTAATTACAGTCATTAGTGGTACTCTTAATACCTGCCATTACTTTTGCTTCTAAGTGAGTGAGTGAGTGAGTGAGTGAGTGTGAGTGAATGAATGAATGAATGGATGAATGAATGAATGAATGCTTACACTTCACAGCACATGCTTCACTTGGCTGCAATTTAACATGATTTAATTAGTAGTTGTAATGACAGTGCTCCAAATCCCTCAACTCTCAACAGACCTTCCCACAAAGATACAAAGTTCAAAACTTGGAGACCAAACATAAATCGTCCTTATGAAAAACTGAGCAAACATTGAGACAGTGTGAGTCTGCTCGCCAAATTTACAGCAATTTGTCCTGTCTAATTACCCATAAATCTACAAGTCTTCCATGTCCGCCCACCGGCACACCACACACACACCTCCCGAGGGGCCCAGTAGGCCACACACCTCTTCTTCACGTTTTATTAGCTACTGATAGTCCTTAGGAGAGCATATCATCAGTGGCACTGCAGCTTCAGTTGGCTGTGGTCCACAGCTTCCTTAGAAAAGTCCCCCGGTGCTGAGCTTCAGAGGAGTTGCTGGAGGGAAGCAGTGGTGTCCTGACTCTCCGTCTCTACCTAAGGGATGGTGACAGCCAGGCAGGGAACTGAGCACAAACGTGCAGGATTGGAATCAGGACATGTCTGGGAGTGGTGCCCATGATTCCACAGCATTCCACTCATCTCCATTACAGTTGGCATAGTGGTGTGCAGCCATTAGCTGTAGATATTACAGCCCAGAGCCATAGAGAGGGCCTTTCTGTGTCTCTGTTACAGCCTATATTATAACACAGGGGGTGAAAAATCAGCTTGAACGG
>JAODXP020000018.1:14033704-14036204 GCA_027497455.2 Sardinella longiceps
ATTGTTCAGTTGTGCAAAAGGAACTACCGGTATGCAGCATGAAACATGTAGGCGATGCAACATGGATATTTTGAATAGCTTCTAACAAGCTAACACTAGCTAGCAGTGCAAGTTGATATCAAAAGGGGAAATAGTGGAGCAATTCCATGGAAAAGGGACTTTTTGACATGCCCAATGCCATGGTATTTGTATGATATGAATGAAATGTTTTATAGAGCTCTTTTCATTCTACTGCACACAAATTTAATGTAATCTTTCAGACCCACAATACAATGGCATTTTATTGCCATTATGGATATGACAATAAAGTCAATTTTTCACGGAAGTGCCCAGTTTATAGCAAATATACAGTATATAACCTACACAGTGAAGCAAGAACATGGTGTTTTTGTATCTCTATTCAGGGGTATATCCACGTGTTTGGCCAGGTGCACAGTCCAACACAAGACGTAGCAAGGTGATAGGAATACCTGTTGTCAGTTGGCAGTGGATGCCAGAGAGCGATCCGCTCTCTCTTTCCTCCTGTCTCTCTCTATCCGTCCTGCTGGAAAGGTGTAAACACAGCGGGGCGTCGTGATTGGCTGGCAGTCTGAAAGCTCAATGTGATGAAGTGTAATGGGGTGTGATGGGCCTCTCTGTCAAAACCACTCAAACACTAGCACAAACATACACAGTACACACACACAGACAGACACACACACAAACACACACAAACACACACACACACACACACACACACACACACACACACACACATTTCAACACAGACACATAAGCTCTCACATATACATGCACATACACAGAATAGCTTGCACTTCAAAACACACACACACACATACACATTTAACAACACACAAGCACACATACACAGACATGACACATTATTGGATGTTATGAAAAGAGCTGCAAGGCCCAGGGAGGTGCAGGGGGGATGTGTGTAAGATGGTGGCTGTGTGTGTGTGTGTGTGTGTGTGTGTGTGTGTGTGTGTGTGTGTGTGTGTGTGTGTGTGTGTGTGTGTGTGTGTGTGCTTGCTCAGAACAAGGAGCTAGCAGTCAGCTGGTCACTGTTGATCCTATAGAAGCAAAGCTAGCAGATAGTTTCTTTTTGCATACATTTAACCATTAGAATTTCATAGGAAGCTTACAACATTATCTTTATAGTTTTTACTTTAATGGCATATCAAAACAGCTGTCTCTGCAGGCTGCCAAACAATTCAGTTCAAAATTGCATAAGTGGCTTGTTTACATGCTCTTGTAAGTCTGTCTAGTTCAGATTCATTTCAGAATGAGTTCAGAGACATGATGTTTATCATAGCAGCACCTACATAACATGGCAGGTAGCATCACAGTAGCAAACTTCACAGCAAATTCCATCACATATTATCACTTGCTTTCTTTCTATTCAGGGATCTTTTCCATGATATCAGAAGGCCTAGATTTCTCAAGCACAGAGGCATAACTGTCATATTGATGTGAGATTTTGCAATATTTGTTATGGGATAGGATGGGAAGGTTAGCTTACAGAATTATACACCAACATAACACCAAATAGAAACATTCTGAAGTCAAAACAGATGACTAGGATTTGCTTAGTTCTGAGAGAGGAACACTGGCTGCTACCTGAGTGTGTAGTATGTCGGAATCTGGAGAATAGAAACAGAAGAGGTTCCTACACACGGTTTGTGTGTGTGTGTGTGTGTGTGTGTGTGTGTGTGTGTGTGTGTGTGTGTGTGTGTGTGTGTGTGTGTGTGTGTGTGTGTGTGTGTGTGTAATAGTGCCTGCATTCACTTGATCTGACTCAGCTCTCCTAGTCTTCCCCACAATCAGCATTCTCCCCTCATTGCTCGAAGACTGAAGCGTGGCTCTTGTCACCGCGAGTGACAGTCGTCATACCAACAGCCCGAGAGGAAGGTGACACAAGGGACAGTCAAGGTTGATGCCACTTCCCGCCTCCTGGTGACCACACCCCCACTTCTGCCATGGCACCACTCAGAGATCTATCCAGACTCAGCCGGTCTTCAGAGATATTCCCCACCTCTACACACACACACACACACACACACACACACACACACACACACCGATGTCACCCATCCCCTGTGTTATCTCTACAATCCCCTTTGGGAGCGTCTCTCTGTAGCCGTCACATGATTTGTTTGTGGTGTGGCTCGCAGTGCTGCACTCACCAGCCGACGTGGTGGATTTGATTTAATTTCCCAATCCTGACAGGCTTGAAGCATAGGGGATCTTAGGCACCTTTCGATTCTCACAAAGAGAGAGAGAGAGGGATAGAGAGACAGGGCAAGACATAGAGGGATATGCAGAGTGAGAGAAAGAAAGTGAAGAAGGAGCGAGAGAAAGAGAGCAAGAGAGAGAGAGAGGGATAGAGAGATAGGGTAAGACATGGAGAGATATGCAGAGTGAGAGAAAGAAAGTGAAGAAGGAGCTAGAGAAGGAGAGAGAGAGAGAGAGAGAGAGAGAGGGAGAGAGAGACAGGGCA
>JAODXP020000018.1:14041204-14043704 GCA_027497455.2 Sardinella longiceps
GTAGTCTGGAATAAACCCCCCTTCCCACCTTTCCCTCGGTTACTCTACGGTTTAGCCAATCAGCACACAGTTTAGAGCGATGTCTCAAAATTTTGTAGTCCTACAGGATAGGGACGCGTTTGTAATTCTCTCCCCCACTTTTGAATTACATACACAAAATTGGTACATGACATTAGCATCCATGATCTTGAGGATTTATTGCCACTCCCATCTCAAAATAGATCAGAACTTGCGAGAGATCTGTTGATACTGAAAGGGAAAGTTGTAGGCATGAGAGCCAGGCGAGGGAATACGTCATATCCAAACGGAAACCTATTTCAATTGCGTTGGGCCAGACTGTATGACATAGTCAACAGTCGCTTTCGCCCAGGCTAAGTTTTCCCCTCTAGGAAGTGGGATTTTGAAGCTTAAAGTAAAAAAATAACAGCAAAATACGAGATTGATATTCATTTTTGACATTCAGGGTAATACTTTTCTCATCTGCCTGATGGATGATGATAGGTTGGTGATAAGGAAATGAAACGACAACCATAAAACACATATTTTATCCTCAGTGTTGATGCAGACATGGCACTTTAAAAGACTTTTAATATATTCTGGAGTCATTGCGTCATACGAGTTGAGTCTGAACACGTTTAAGGTCAGAAGCAAATGGCCAGAGTTTGACTTGCATACCCAAACCCAAAGCTTTGATATTCATTGTGTCTGTATGAATATGTCTCGCAGGCACAAGCCCATTTATTTACTAGGTATGGGGTGTGGAGTGGGGTGATAAGAATTTCTCTCAGTCTCCATTAGCAAAGGTCTCTCTCTCTCTCTCTCTCTCTCTCTCTCTCTCTCTCTCTCTCTCTCTCTCTCTCTCTCTCTCTCTCTCTCTCCCACATACACACACACACACACACACACACACACACACACACACACACACACACACATTTTCTCTCCTTCCCTCCCATGCTGTTGGGGTGGGATGACAGAGTTGTTGGTTGATATCCCCTTCCCCTGGTCCAGCCACTTGGCCTCCAGGTGTCTGGTGGGGTTGTAATCAACCCTGTGTGATAGCCCCTTGGGCTTATATTACACACTGAATGAAATGCTTCTGATCTGAGTGTGTGTGTGTGTGTGTGTGTGTGTGTGTGTGTGTGTGTGTGTGTGTGTGTGTGTGTATGTGTGTGTGTGTGTGTGTGTGTGTGTGTGTGTGTGTGTGTGTGTGTGTGTGTGTGTGTGTGTGTGTGTGTGTGTGTGTGTGTGTGTGTGTGTGAGAGAGAGAGAGAGAGAGAGAGAGTACATGTGTGTGTGAGAATGTTTATTCAGGACCTGATAAAGACCTGAGCTTTAGCATTGACCTGCAGTTTTTAAATAAATCTTCTTGTAGATCACATAGAGAACATAGAGATTTCTAAGTAAGCAGACCTGAAACTTTCCTTAGAATATTGTGTCATATGATGATGCCTCTTCATCTATCATGAACTTGTCATACACAAGGACATACACTATGTCAAACACTCAAAACTGGAGTCCTGCCATGCATAAACAACATAGTGAAATTGGAAGCTTTGCACAGCATGCACACATAAACACACACATACCTTTTTGTAAGTATAAATGCCATGGATACATGTTTAGCGTACTGTATTATTTGGATGTTATGCATTGGCAATTAAACATTGTGTGTGTGTGTGTGTGTGTGTGTGTGTGTGTGTGTGTGTGTGTGTGTGTGTGTGTGTGTGTGTGTGTGTGTGTGTGTGTGTTTGCACACTTCTCCACTGAGCTGATGCGAAACCACTCTGTGCTGGGGTGTGTTGAGTGGCTGTGTGCTGTTGTGTCTGATCCTCCATCTTTGTATGTTGGAATAAAGTGGTGAGCCCTCCTCAGCCACCCCCTCCCGCCCCAGACTGCGCCTCTAAACTCCCACGCACAGAAGGGGAAAACACTCCAAGCCCTAAAACACTGCAGCAATCAAAGAGAGAAGACCCATAAAACACACGGACGCCCCCACCATATGCTGCAAATTGCCTCCCTTTCTCTTTCATTCTCTCTCTCTCTCTCTCTCCTTCAATCTCTTTCGTACTTGCCCCCCACCCCCTTTGTTTTCTCTTTTTTTCTTTCATCTGTGTTCTCTCTACTTCCCTCTCTCCACATTTTCATTCTATCGCTCATTTATTGTGTGTGCCCCTCTCACTCTATCTTTCTCTCTCTCTGTCCCTCTCTCTCTCCCTTCACTCCACTCAATCGTTGTCGTTCAGTCCTTTCACTCATGCTTTCTCTTTCCCTCTTTCTCATCTCCCTCCCTCTTTCTCTCGCTTTCTCTCTTTTTCTGCTCCCGTTCACTCTCTCTGTGGTTGTAGAGGTGTGTTGAAAGGCAGTGAATAAATGCAATGAATAATTGATCATTGGTGTCCTGTCTGAGTGCTCTGGCTCAGTGCAGATGTGCTGAGTCCAGCACACACACACACACACACACACACACACACACACACACACACACATACTCCTCGGA
>JAODXP020000018.1:14048704-14063704 GCA_027497455.2 Sardinella longiceps
ACCCATCACTGACACTAATTAAAAATTTAAAGAGATCTATTATTTGACTCTTGACAGTCATTACAGTCATGACATTCAGTCCCTTCAATGGGAAAAATGTCCCACGTGAATGAATCCATAACTCAGTTGCTCAAGGTCACCAAGTGCTGTTGGTTGGGGGGGAGCAAGAAATTTTGATGCAACGTAGACCAAGTAGTGAACTTGCAGCTAATAGTAACTGAATGGCGCACAAAAACTCACTGTCAGTTTCATTTTCCTTTGCCCCATTCCTATGCCAGTTTGCTATTTTGTCTGAATCACACCTAATGTCGCCTTTAATGTCTGCTCTACATCATCTGCGCACCCTGGTTGTTGGCTGGTTGTTGGTTGCTATACAAAACGCACATGATGGGTTTGGCTGTAGCACAAGCAGAGGGTTTATATTTGTCATTTTGTCAGTTACCCAGTATAACATCAACATCAAACTACTCATCAAAGGAAGTAGTGGCCTACAACTATCATAACTGCAAATGTTATTTCTCATACCTGGTATAAAGTCTAAAGCTATTGACTCGTAGGTGTGCGATGTAGATATTAATTGGACACACTCTGCAAAGATGCTTTTGAATTATTTCAAACTGTGTTCTGCTGCTTTCTAATGCACCCACAAGTAGTCAGTCATCAAAATGACAAAACTGCTTAAAACCTCAGATGCAAAAACCTATTAAATTGCAAAGACAATCAAGCCATCATCACCAACAAATGCCTCGCTGCTTTTTTCAAACAACTCTAATTTTCCCCAGGAGAAACTATTTCCCATTCAGCTATGTTTATTGTAATGGCTTAGCGAGGTGGTGGCCATTGGACAGCTGGTGTTTCATTGATATGCAGCAGGGGCATAGCTGCTCTCTGTTCAACCTCCCACTGGGTCGTAACATAAATGCTGCACAACAGGTTCTGAGAAATCACATGGATTTAAAGAATATATATTTTTATTAATATCAAGACCTTTCTATGACATACTTCAGGTGTTAATAAGTAGTTGATAATACCGTCAATCAAATACCATTTATGATATAAGGTGTGGTCATGTGTTCGTCGTGCCTAAAGGGAGTGAAAGATGCCTTGGAAGTCACCCTCATTTTATAAGTCATATAGCAAATAAAGTGTATGGTACAGGGCAATAGCAGTCATTGTTTTAGCCTTTTAGTGTGTTAGTAGTCCTGTCATGAACATGGTCATCTTGTTTGAAAATCAAATCTAATTTCGAGATTGTGATAGAGAATTGATGATTTTCCAGCCAGACACTAAAGACACAAAAAGGCTTTTATCTGCCTCTTGTGTCACAAGTTTGACTGGTCTCTCTCTACTAAGAGCCTTAAAAGACCCAGAAAAACTTTCCCATTAACTGAAACTATTATCTGATTAGAGATATTAATTCCCCTGACTCAATCCCTATGACTGGCAGCATTTTTATGTGATGACATCAGACATTCCTGGATCAAAACAATGCAAATTGAAAATGTAAACTTCCAGCAAACTATGTATAGTATATGTAGGGAATGTCTTCCTTCACACCACTTTCAACCAGTCTTACACAGAGAAAACTCATCACCAATTCTTTGTTGAAGTAAAATATCTTTTTGAACATTATCAGTTATTATTCATATAGCTTTGTAGACGGCCAGAACAGAGCATGCTTCTGTTTTCATATTCCGTATAAATGTATAAAACGGAAGGGTCCCCATAGGCCTGCACTGGCTTTTTACGTTGTGTTTCTCTCCATCTCTGGCATAGAGGTCTGACCTTATGGAGAGAAAAAAGTGAGCATAATGATACATTATTTATTTTGAGTGTTTTCTATTTTATGACAGGATCTTTATTTCCACACTGCCACCCAGAGCTTGTGAGGCTTAGAGAATGGAACATTAACACAGAAATGGCCCCTCATCTTAATGGCTGGCTTTACATTACACCTCTCTCTCTGGAGTCTGTGTGTCTCTCTCTCTCTCTCTCTCTCTCTCTCTCTCTCTCTCTCTCTCTCTCTCTCTCTCTCTCTTTAATATTCTGCTCATGTTTCGTTTCACATCTTTTCT
This sequence comes from Sardinella longiceps, assembly GCA_027497455.2. Taxonomy (NCBI): domain Eukaryota; kingdom Metazoa; phylum Chordata; class Actinopteri; order Clupeiformes; family Clupeidae; genus Sardinella; species Sardinella longiceps. The sequence goes on from JAODXP020000018.1 coordinate 14,050,780, forward strand.
TCTCTACACTAATGTACATTGGCACATATTAAAAAGGGTCACTCTCTGACCAGTAGACGTTTGAGTCATTCTTAGTCATACTCCTAACATTAGCTCTGGCAACATTAAGCTCCATCATGGAATTGGATTGCAAACTCTACTTAGAGCCAATTTGCTGAGCACTCACATAACCTGCAATCCACTGCTCCCGTGTGTTTGAGGTATTTCTGGAAGGTGGAACGGGCACAGTGTCAGTTAGTGTGGAAGTGTCCCATGGATGGTGAGGTTAAATGGTTATGAAAGGTGGTTGTTGGACAAAATTAGGCTGTGTGGGTGTGAGAGGCTTATAGTGTGTAGTTGGCATAGATGTAAATGTCCAGTATATGCAGATGACCCAGATGTGTGCTGTGTAATTCTCAGGTTATGGGATGTACAGCTGAGATAGGCTTTCCCTGGGCAGTGGACTCCCAGAACCTAATCACAGACAATCTGCCATGTCACACCTGATGTGCCACTTCACTCATCTGCCTCAAGAATTCTGTGCAATTCTTTTTTTACCCCCTACCTACTATTACCCCAGGTTGGGTTGTGGGGTGGGGTTATGAACATGTTTCATTCTCTTGAGACTGACATTTCACCCCATTTCAAAATCATCATAATTCCATTTTACCTTTAAAGTAGGAGAAACCACAGTATGCCAAGCCTCTAGTGAAATGACAAGACACAATAATTGTTGCTGTCAGGCTATTTGATAAGTTAGCCATTGCCTAACAAGCCATTTCTGTTGTTTTTCTCTTTTGCAGAAAAAAGAATGGCTCTGTCTGAACTGTCAAACACAGCGGCTAATGTCAGGCGGGCTCGGAGACATGCCTCTTCCTGTTCCCCAGCCGTCTCCAAAGCACCAACCAATGGGATCGCCTCGACACCAAGCGCCGGGCAGTCAGCAGCAGCCCTCTCAGAAATTGTCCAATCAGCAGCAGGAGGGGCCGAAGGCAATGCCATCACAGCAGAAAGCTCCCTTGACTCAGGGGAGCGGTCCCTTCGCCCCCACGGCTGCTAAGGCTCCTGGGGATGCAAAAGCCCCTGGTCAGACCACTACCCCCAGCGAGGCACAGAAACAGCAAAAGAATTTGGAGAAGGATATAACCACTTCCAAAACTGAGCCGGAGAACAAGGACACTAAGCCTGCTCTTAAGAAGGGGATACAAGATCAAACGCCAACCATCACTTCAACTAAAGATGAGAAGAGAGAATCTCAGAAGTCAAGATATTATGAGGTAAGACGATTTGATTAGCCTATACGTCCATCTTGCATAACACTGACAGAGTACATAAAATACTGTAGAATTACATTATGTGGGCTCATATGTATTGAATGTGACTGATTATGTCAATCACAGTATATTTTTCTCAATTCAGTTGCTTTTACAGTATAAAGTGATTTCATTTGACTTAAAATTACCCCCAAGGTTTTAGATGGGAGCTTACAGTAAATCAATATAACACACTGGATATTAGCATCTAAATACATTTGCACTAAAACACTGAAATGGTTATAGTTGAAGAGAAAACCCTGCAAAAACAGTGCAAAAACCCTGCTCTGCTTATTCTGGTTTCTGTTGACCAGTGACTTGTGGGATTTATGCTCAGTAAGACAGTGCTGAGAAAGCAGATGGTGATAGATTTACACTTTGAGAAAGGAGGAAAGAGGTGGAAAGACAGAAATAGGGGGCAGTGGAAGAAGACAGTAATGTCTTTTTTGCCGCCTCATTTCTTTTGAGCTGTCAGTCTCAAAGACAGAGAGCGTAAGCCGCATGAATATGCAGGGCCATCATGGGTACTGTGGCTGTAAAATAACTCTTAAGGGTATGCAAACACTTAAATGAGCTTCACTAACTCTGAAATGGTTTAACTTTGTCCGTCTGGCGTGTATAAGTGCTATATATTCATGGTGTGCCTTGAGTGTTGAAATGGTTAGCCATCCATCATTTTGCAAGTCTAATCAAGATGATGTCACTTTTTTTCTAGGAGGCAAACAAAACAAACAGCACCCATGACCTCTCGAGGAGTCCCCAGAGCCTGAGTGACACTGGCTACTCCTCAGACGGCATCTCAAGCTCCCACAGTGAGATTACCGGCCTTATTCAAGAGGAAGAGATGAAGCTGAGCGAGAGGGGCCTGAGTGGTCGCAACACTCCACCCAGCCCCTCAGAGATTACCAAACTGGAGAGCTCCATGAGACCACTGCTGGAGTCCAAGGTGAAAGACCAGGAGAAAGACCACGAGCGTCGGCATCGCTCCCGAGATGCAGACAAGCACCGGCCTCACTCCCTCTCCATCAGTCCTGAGGCCTACGACTCCGACGAGGAGCTGGAGGACATCATGGAGGAAGAGGAGGATCTGGCTGACTGGGAGGCCAAAAGAGAGCTTCGCGCCATGGCTGCAGCAGGAGAGGACAGTAGTCACAAAAAGAAAGCTGATCCCTCTGAAATGACCGATGAGGAATATATGAGAAGGCAGATTATGGAAATGAGTGCAGATGAGGATAATGAAGAGGAAGAGGAGGAAGAAATGGAGGAGGAGGAAGAAGAAGACGAGGGCTATGGATATCAAAAGTCGAAAAAGGCGCACAAGCACATCAGCGAATCAGGGAAAGAGAAACGGCGCCTCACACACCACTCAAGCAGCTTCGAGGAAGAAACTAAATCATCCAGTGAAGGGAAGAAAGGCTATGCTGAGGAGGGAGAGGAGGACCTGATGGCCTCACAAGGCGGACTGCGGCGATTTAAGACCATAGAGTTAAACAATACAAACAGCTACACCCGAGACATGGAACTGAGCAATGAAAACGATTTAAGCCTGGACAGAGAACCCGAGCTTGAGATGGAGAGCCTCACAGGCTCCCCAGAGGAACGATCCAGAGGGGAGTACTCCTCCACTTTACCACCGACCACCTCCAGCTACACCTCTGGCACCTCGCCCACTTCCATCTCCTCGATGGAGGACGACAGCGACAGCAGCCCCAGCCGCAGGCAGAGGCTGGAAGAAGCCAAGCAGCAGCGGAAGGCCAGACACCGGTCCCACGGCCCACTGCTGCCCACCATCGAGGACTCTTCGGAGGAGGACGAGCTGAGAGAGGAAGAGGAGCTCCTAAGGGAGCAGGAGAAGATGCGGGAGGTAGAGCAGCAGAGGATACGCAGCACTGCCCGTAAGACCAAACGAGACAAGGAGGAACTGAGGGCTCAGAGGCGGAGGGAGAGGTCCAAGACTCCTCCCAGTAACCTGTCTCCCATTGAAGACGCCTCCCCCACGGAGGAGCTGAGACAGGCTGCTGAAATGGAGGAATTGCACCGATCCTCCTGCTCAGAGTACTCCCCCTCTATTGACTCGGAGGCCGAGGGCTATGAGGTATCATCCAAGCTCTACAAGTCCGGCAGTGAGTACAACTTGCCGACTTTCATGTCTCTGTACTCACCCACTGAAAAGCCTGAAACAACCTCCTCTACCACAACCACGACTACCTCATCAAGTGGCAAGCCTTTGAAGAGTGCCGAAGAGGTCTATGAGGAAATGATGAGGAAAGCAGAGATGTTGCAGAAGCAACAGAAGCAGCAACAACAAACGCAACAGTCTCGCTCAGGGCAGCAGTACAACACAAGCGCCTATCAACAGGAGAGCATGAGAAATGGACAACAGTATGAGGATGAGTATGAATATGTCGATCAAGATGAAGCTGCGTATGACAATGAGGAGACTGGGGATATCTATGAAGAGATTCGTCAAACATCCCAAACCATTACAAAAGAGTTGGATGAGCAAGGGAACATTGATGGGACCTATCCTGATAAGCAGCTCCTGGATACAGGCTCAGCTTTCGCCAAGCTGCTTGAGCAAAGTAATGCCCTTCTGACTCCAGGCACTAGTCCCACTCAACTCTCTGCCCCCGTGTCCTTTTCTGAAACTGGAAGGGGCATCCCTGATGTACGTGTGACTCAGCACTTTTCAAAAGATGCTCAAAAGGACCGACTCAGAGGTCAGGCTGGTAAAAATGGCATAACTCCTGTGGCTGCAGCAACTACCATAGCAGCCTATGGTGTGTATGCTAGAGATGCCGTAACTGTGTCTCAGACCAGTGTCAGTCAAACAGTGACCTCAACGCAGTCTAATCTTTATGGCCGCCATACAACTGGTAGCACTGCCACAACCACCACTACTGTCTCAAATGTCTCCAGCAAAATAGCAGAGATTACTCAGGCTTACAGTCAAAGAGATAGCTCAGGAAGAAGAGTGGCTGATAGCAGAGGAGTGCAAGTGAGAGACAGCGGAACCTCATCTGAAACCGTAATCGAGCCTCGCACAACCAAAGTTTACTCTTATTACAAAAGTACAAGCCCTCCCCTTTCCCCAACTGGGTCGCCAACACACAGCCCTACCCACCACAGTAGGAGAACAGCCGAATTTTCAACCCAGACATTCAGCCCAGGTATGCCTGCGCAAGCAGGGGGTTCCCCTACCTCTCCAGTTATGGCTCAAGGGACCCAGACACCCCATAGGTCAGTCTCTCCCCGTCTATTCAGACAACAATCCTCACAAGAAGCACCAATGGATTATGAGCCCACAAGTCCTTCTAGGCCAGTGACTGTCAATACTGCCACTTCTCCTCTTTCATCCCCGACAAGATTCAGTCGTCAGTCTACTTTTGATGCCTACTCACCACCTGTGAGTCCTCCAGACACACCACCTCATCAGCAGTCACCTTCCCATGGCTTCTACAGGACCCACCGTGTTGAGAAAGTCAGTGTTGGCACAAGCATGGTGACGACTGCAAGCACATACACTCGTGGCTCTCTTTCCATGGAGAATATATCCCTCTGCAGAATATCTACTGTTCCCGGCACGTCCAGAGTGGAACAGGGTCACATGGTTCATGGAGGGAGTGTTGTAGACCTAAGGGCCCCATTAAAGCCAGCTCCAATTATCATGACAGACCAAGGCATGGACTTAACCTCATTAGCCACAGACTCACGAAAGTACTCAGGCAGCGCAGAGGGCAGTCCTATTCGGCACTCTACAATTGTCCAGCCTCTGATTATGAACCTTAATGCTCAGGAGCAACCTCACATGATGGCCTCGACACCCACAACTGTGAGTGTCACTGTGGCAGCATCCATGTTCATTTCCCAGCATAAGCAACCTGTTATTTATGGCGATCCCCTTCAGAATCGAGTGGATCTGGGTCAAGGCATGGTAGCTGTGTGCCTGGCCCAATCTAAGCCTGGTCAGCTGGATCCTTCTATTCCAAAGATTGATGCAAAACTCGAGGACTTGAGCATTCAGCAAGAGCAGCTACGGAAGCAACAGCAAATGCTCCAACAGCAACAGCAGCTCCTGGAACAGCAGCTTCAGCAGCATCACCAAATGCAACAGTCTGGTTCTTTGACCAGATTTAACCTGACTGGTCAAACCCCACTGATGAAAAAGGACCTTATGGTGAGCCAAAGCAGCAGTGCCCAACCTGTTGTCAGTACCATATCTCCTGCTGTTGCGCCAGAGATGTACAGTGTTGGAGGTCCCACTGGCATACCACCCACACCAGGTATAGTGAACCTTGCCACCTCCAAGCCCCATTCAATGATGGTGCAGATGGATGGTACCTCACAAGGGGGTCCAGTCTCCCAACTTGTTAAGCCAGAAGAGGGTCGGGACATTGTAGATCTTACCGGACAGATTAAAGCAGAGAATCAAGTGGCTTGCTGTGACGTTGTTTACAATTTACCCTTTGGTGGCACCTGTGTCGGAGGTCCATTCTCCCAGCCAAAGGCAGAGGAAGCACCAGGTGTAAGTGAGCCGCCACGGCCACCATCAGCACCGCCACAACTTTACCAACCAATTGAGACTGGTGTAGATGCCCTGAGTTATCAGGATATGACAATGAAATCCTATACTCTCCCCTTCCCTGGACGTCTGCAACCATCTATGTCCGATACTAACCTTGCTGATGCAGGGCTAACGTCCTTCCATTCAAAGCTTGACCCACACCTTCAGGCAACTGGGGAACTTGCTGTGGATCTCAGTGCACTGAAAAATCCTTATGAACGACTCCAGTATGGTTCGTACACAGATTTACGTCATGGAGGAGATGTGGCAGCCCCTCCTCTACCTATTAGAAGGTACAACTCTCTATCCAACATTAGTGGAGATTATGGATACTCTGCTCGTGACCTTGCCAATTTCCAGGAATCTAATCTTGCTCAGTACAGTGCAACTACTGCTCGCGAGATAAGCCGCATGTGTGCAGCCCTGAATTCAATGGACCGCTATGGCAGCAACCCTGATCTTGCAGCACAGTTTGGCGCCGGTAGAGGAAGTATCCCACCAGGTAGAATAAGTCTGTCACAAGGCCTGGCAGCCCTCAGGCCAAATCTTATGTATGGTCCAGATGGAAAGCCTATCTCTCACAGCCAAGCATTAACCAACCTCATCAATGCCAGGCAAGCAAGTCTCCGAGCACTGTACCCAACTGCCATAAGATCTGCCGATGGTATGACTTATTCCACAATCAACACGCCCATTGCCTCCACTGTACCAATCACAACACAGCCAGCCTCTGTGCTAAGGCCATTGCTAAGAGGTGTTTACAGGCCATATCCCACACCAAACATGACGCCAGTGCCTCTGGCCAGCCTCACTAGAATGCCTGTGATGACTCCAAGGATACCCATGTCTGGACAGGGCCCATGCCGATTCCCAGCACCCAACCAATTCCCAACAACCACCACTGGCATAGCTGTCAGCGAGCCACAGCCAGTGAACACAGTTCAAGATGCTCCCATGTACCTTGGAAAATCACCTGTGGCTTCTGCAGTGTCTGGGATTGTGAGTGCGCCTATATCGTCTGGGGCACCCACGTCAGTGCCAGGGCCAGCTCCTGTCGTAGTGCCAACAAATCAACCACAAGATCAGCCAATGAATCTGTCACAGCCCCATCTCCACACTCAGACACAGCCATCAGTGCAAGCTCCCAGCCAACTTCAGTCTCAGCCACCTCCATCAACCCCAGCCGCTCCTACCACTCCCGCCTCCAATACTGCACCTGGAACAGCCCCCAGTGCACCAAAAGACCCAGAAGAAGAGAGGCTTCAGCGTCAACAAGAGCATTTGCTGCAGCTTGAGAGAGAGTGTGTAGAGCTTGAGAAGCTTCGCCAGCTTCGTCTGCAGGAGGAGCTGGAAAGGGAACGCGTTGAACTGCAACGGCAACGAGAGAAAGAGCAGATACTGGTACAACAAGAGATCCAGGACCTGCATAGCATAAAACAGCAGGTGCTACAGCAGCAGCAGACTGAGAGAGAAAAGCAGCTCGTAATGCAGAGGGAACAGCTTGCCCAGCAAAAAGCCCAGCTTGACCAGATACAGTCTTTGCAACATCAACTGCAGCAGCAGCTTGAAGAACAGAAGAGACAGAAAACTGCAGCTGCTGCTGCAGCCACTACTGTTATTTGTGACCCAACAGGCAGAATTATTCAACATGAACTTGTCCCAGACATGCCATATGTTGATAATCAAATGGCCTCTAGATCGCTGCCCAACTCTGCCTCAGAGATGTGTTTGCGAGAAGAGCAAGAAACTAGATCTATGAGGAAACAGAGGTCCATGCCTCGTCTCCAAGATGGAGATGGAGATGGCGCACTGTTCCCTCTGACACGACGAATTGTGGACAGCAGCGTGCAAACCGATGAAGAGGATGGCGAGGAGAGATATCTCATGTCTAGAAGGAGACGTACTAGGCGTAGTGTTGACTGCAGCGTCCAGACCGATGATGACGAGGACAAAGCAGAGTGGGAGCAACCAGTCAGACGCCGGCGGTCTCGCCATACCCGCCACTCAGAGTCTGGAGGTGATGCCAAGACAGACTCTGCAACAGCCACCACCTCTGCAGCTAGCAAGGTCGCTTCATCCAGCATAGCCATTCAAACCATCCGAGACTGTTCTTGTCAAACAGACACAGAGCAGTTGGGAAGAGCCTCCCCTGCCATTCAAGTGACTGTGCCTGACCCAAATAAAGTAGAAATCGTCCACTACATCTCTGGTCCAGAGAGGACACAGAAAGGCCAAAGCTTAGCTTGCCAGACAGACCCTGAGGCCCAGTCACAGGGAGTGGTTGTACCTCAGATTAGTGTGGCCACTACCATCAGCCCCTATTCTACAAGTGTCCAGCTTGTTGGTTCGTCAGATCCCCTTTCTCCTCGTCAGCAGGCAGCCAAGTTTGAGCGACGAAAGCCCGACCCATTAGAGATCAGCTACCAACAGCATCATCTGCACAATGAATCTCTGTCTAACCTGATCCGGCAGCCGCCCAAGTCTCCTCAGGTCCTGTACTCGCCAGTATCCCCGCTCGCATCTCCTCATCGCCTAATTGAGACATCATTCTCCTCCAGTGAAAGGCTGAATAAGGCCCACGTCACTCCACAGCAGAAATCCTATACTGCAGAGTCACCCCAGAGGCACTCCACTCTGCCTCGACCAATGAAGAATGTCCAGAGGTCTATGTCAGACCCTAAACCTCTCAGCCCGACCACAGACGACCATGCAAAGGCCAGGTTATATCTCTCTCAACAACAAGCACTTCAGAGTCAGGTAGGCATTAAGGTTATTTTTCTCAAAATAGCATAGAGCATAGAGAAATATCTCCCGTAATGCTTTCAGTGTGGAACGACTATAAATCATTTGAGCAATTAAGTAAATTCTGATATGTAACTGTGCTCCCTGTTACACCTCAAGTTCATATATTAGCCTACAGTTGTACTAGATATTGCAAGTGAAAATTTGGGTAGCTGATAATAGCATCGCTAAAATGTTTGTTTTGCTGTCAGCAGTTGTCTGTGTACCCAATTTACTGACCAATCACTTAAGGTATATCATGTACCCCTAAAAACCCTGAGTGAGCCAGTCTGTCACTCTTCCCCTGCAGTAGTTTTTGACATTTGGGTATTCTCTAAAAAGCAAATTAGCAAATACCCTCTAAACTCTGTTACAAATATGCATGCAGCTTATTTACTTCCTATGGATAATCAAACTCCGCAGAAAATAAATCTTGTATAGCTCTAACATCAGTTGAGCTGGGGTCATTATCCAGCCGGCAGATTTGTTGGGGAGCATACAGTATCAGGGAGACCAAGATAAATAAATTAAAATGTTTTTAAGGTTTTAATCAATAATAGTGCTTTTTGGAGAGAACTTTTACCTACGGGTAATTTTTTGGGGATTTAAAGTGATTATATCACTGTGCCATGTGAAGTTTGTGACTACTGGTTTTTTGACACTTTTGTAGATAGACCTTATTATACATGCAATATATAACATTATTTCATGCAAAAACAGAGCATCATTATTAATTTCTAGAACCAAATAGTGAAGGTGGTAATTAGTGGTGTTCTTGCTTTTGCATTGACATAAGCTTGTTGACGTTTTACCTATATTGATGCTATACATTATTTCTATTGTACTTAAATGGAATTAATTACCAGCATTAGGATGTATACCATTGCCAAGTTGAAAGATACTAACAGATATTTCCAACATGATTGACAGTTCTGTCTGAGGAACCTACATGTCACGCAAAGACTTTATTCTAGTATAATGATGAATTTTGAATCTTGATGAGTTTTGAAACAGTGTTTTTTTCCCTGATGCCATGTTTTGCATGCTGTGCTGACCCACCTCCACTCTCCCTGGCCTTTGTGCCCCCTGCAGCTGGCCGCCCTGCAGCAGAGCTCCCTCCTGAGGAAGGTGAAGCGCACTCTGCCCAGCCCCCCGCCAGACGAGACCCAGCTGTCCATGGTCACTCCTGCCCTGCCCCAGATGTATATGCCCTCGGTGCCCTCCCTGAAAGCTGGCGCTCGCCCTGGCCTGATCGCCAAGGCCAGCCTGCTGAAGGACCTGACGCATGAGCTGAAGGCTGTCGAGCAGGAGTCTACCAAGCTTCGCAAGCAGCAGGCCGAGCTAGAGGAGGAGGAGAAGGAGATTGACGCCAAGCTCCGCTATCTGGAGCAGGGCATCACTCAGCGCAAAGAGACCCTGGTGAAAGAGAGAGAGAGGCGGGAGCTGGCGTACCTGCGCTGCATGGGAGACGCACGAGACTACATGTCAGACTCCGAGCTCAACAATCTACGGCTGGCAGCGGCTGCAGCATCTTACGAGAGCAACGGTCTGCTGACAAGACCCAGCACGGCACCCCTCAGCCAGTTCTCCAGTGAGCTGAGTACCGCCGCCCAGTACCCTCCCACTTCATCATTCGCCTCCTACCAGTTCCCCCAGAGTCAGCCAGCTCCCGCCCCACCGGCCTCCGCCCCTTTCCAAACCACCGGATACAACCAGCCTCCCTATCCCACTGTCTCCCAGGCCCAGGCTCTCCCTCAGCCTACCCCTCTGCAGACCCATCATCCTCCCCCATCATACCAGACTCCAGGGACCTTCCCCTCCCAAACCTATCCACCAGGCCAACCTCCATATCCAACCGACCACAGTGTGCAACCATCATCTCAGCCAGGACATCCTGGGTTCCAGCAGCCTCCACCTCCTGGTGGCCCAACTCCTTACCCAGCCCACACTACACCATACCCGAGCCAGGCACCACCCTACCCGGTCAGCCAGGCAAGCACTTACCAACCTCAGGCCGACATTCTCACTGTGCACCAGAGGCCCCGACAGACCTCATTGGCTGATTTGGAGCACAAGATGCCCACTAATTATGAGGTCATAAGCAACCCAACAGTTGTTGTGACAACCACTGCTCAAGATGCCACCTACTCTCAGACAAGTATGGCACCTTCTTATGGACAGTACACAACTACCATGGCAAGCACTTATGGTCCTTACTCCACTGCTGTGTCCAGCACTTATGGAGGCTACCCTACAACCACAGCAAGCTCCTATGGGCCATACACTACGACTGTGGCTAGCTCTTATGGCCAATACACAACCACTATTGCTAATACTTATGGCTACACCACAACTACAGCCAGTTCCTATGGACAGTACACAACCACAGTGGCTGGTTCTTATGGCCAGGTGTCTGACCGACTCCACTCAGTCGACAGCGCTTCCACCTACGCCAGTGATGGTCTGTATGGCTCCTCCAACCTGGAGCAGAATGGTCCTAAGAGCTACGTGGTGATCGACGACATCAGTGAGCTGACGAAGGAGGGCATGGGCACTACCGCAGACCTGCACCGCGGCGAGGGCCACGGGCGCTATGGGGGCGACACCGTCCACACCCGAGGAGGGAGCTCCTACGGCCGACCAGAGGACGTGCAGCAGCAGGAAGACCTATACGACCATCACCATGGCAGGGGTAAGAGCACCGGTGGCTACCATCCGCGTGGGGCAGATATGTATGGCCGGGTAGTGGGCAGCAGTAGCATGGGTGGGGGATCGTCCTATTACTATGACGACTACAAGCAGACGTCAATGACAAGCTCGCGTGCAGCCCAGAGGCACTCGTCCAAGAGCTTGGCTCCAGCCGTAATGTCCACCAAGAGGAGCAAGCACCGAAAGCAAGGCATGGAGCAGAAGATCTCCAAATTCTCGCCCATTGAGGAGGCCCGTGACGTGGAAGCCGATCTGGCCTCCTACACCATGAGCACCTCCGCAACCAGCGGCTACGGTTCAGGCTCCCGGGCCCGGAAGCTCCAGGATGACTTCGCTTACGGGCTGCGCAAGGGCATCTACGACCCTCAGAGGGGCTACTACGAAGAAGACGCGCGACTGTACAGCCATGGCAGGTCCCGCTCCACCGGTTACGTTCCAGTAATGGACAAAGTTGCAAGCAGGGACTCAGGCTATCGGAGCAGATCGTACGAGCGGGACTACTACGAGCGGTCGTACCGGAGCGGATATGGCAGCAGTGGGCGTCCCACTTTGCGATCACAGTACTCTGAGGAAGAGAGTCCGATGAGTCCAATGGGGAAACCCATGGGTGTTGGACGAGGCTACCTGGGGCCTGATCCTTACAATCCATACGGCTCCAGTCACTCCTTGCCAGACGTGCAGGACCACATAAGAGACTTGCCTAGGACCCACGTCTACAAATCTGACGATATGTACATTATAGACGATTACCATTGTGCTGTTTCTGACAGCGAAGGTAATTGGGCAATGAATGCCAAAGTCACTGCCTACTCTAAAGCGTCCCCCACCCACCAAGAGCGAGAGAGATAGTGGCAGGACTGAAAGAGTTTTAGTAATCAGTGCATGTCCATGTTGCGTCTTCAGGCGTCTTTAGCAGCTCTCGTCAGAACCGAGTGTCTGAGCTGTTGCCGGCACAGAAACTGCATGATCCGTCGTGGCGTGTCGTATTCTTGCATTTTCATTTTCTTCCCCCCTTCTCTTACTTTTGCATGTCTTCAAGGTGCTTCACTTGAATCATTTTTCATATCATTGAATGTACATATTTTGTGTTTGTGTGTTAATGTTTCAATTCAATATCAATGTTGTGTGTGAGATCAATTGTGATTTGATCGATTTTATATATTTGTGGTATCTCTATGATTTCTATTTTGTGTGTGTTGTGTGTGTGTCTGTTAAGTTTTTTCTCTGTGGTGTGCATTATGTTTAAGTTTGGTCTTCTATTCTTTTCTTCCTTTTTTTCTGTTCTTTAATTTTGCATGGCCTCAGACTGCATGCCTGTGTCACCAACGGATCTGGAGATTGACTGTGATCTGCTTTTGGTTTCTAAAGCCTACCACTTGGGCCAGGAAGAAACGGATTGGTTCGAGAAGCCACGTGATGTCCGTGGCTCCCGTCACTACGGCAGCAGTGGCCACTCCTCGGGGAGGCGGAGCCACGTCAAACACACTTACCACGACTACGACGAACCACCGGAGGAGGATCTGTGGCCGCAGGACGAGTACGGCCACTCCCGTTCGCACTCCTCGTCTCGGGAGCATCG
>JAODXP020000018.1:14071204-14433704 GCA_027497455.2 Sardinella longiceps
AATGGTCCCCAAAGCACTCATTTGAATTCTCTCCTTGCCCCTGCAGAGTGTACATGGAGTGTGTCCATGAGACTCTTGTGAATACCAATTGATCTTTTAAGAAAACTTTAAAAAATGTAGCATTGTTTGAACAAGTCTGCTATTTTATATGCAATTCACTCCCTCCCCCAGAGTCTTTTTCTTCTTACTGAATTATGTTACTTACAGTACTGTACCAGAGCCACCATCAAACCACAGAGACACACACACAACTAATCTAACTGAGACTAGTGGAGAGACGCCAATGAGTTGTCTGTTCCAACACACGCGCATGCACACACACGCACACGCACACGCGCACACACACACACACACATCAACCCTACTCGTGTGTGCCTGAGGCAAGAGCTAATTCATACCAAAAGGACATGAGACTGAGCATGTTTGTGGAGTAAAAAAAAAAGTATTGTGTATGTCTGGGAGATGAGAGCTTTGTGGGTCGTGTAGCTGACGGTAATCATGGAGGCTTGATGGCATTCTCTGGCTCCCCTGCTTGCCTCTGATTGCAGTGTGAGTGCTCTCCCTCTCAGAGACTGATCGTTTGTTATGGTGCGCATCCCCTGAACAACAGGGCTCCTAATGCCCTCAATTACATGAAAACGGCATAACTGGCAACCAGGGAGCTGAAGAGGGGCTTTTGTCTCTGTGAAACAGACAGACAGGTCTTTAGTGGTATAGTCAAATACTACTAGAAGACAGACACAAGATATCTCATACTCTACTTTATTCAACTTTTTTCTTTTGGCAATTAGCAAGACTAGCAAATTACCTCAGTAATGTCAACAGCAGTTCCTCTTAGCCAGCATCAATTCTTGTGGGTGGAGTAAATTCAGGTATGCTCCCAGGCTGATGAACCATTTTTAAAAATGCTAATCTTAACCAAAAGAGAACTGATTAGACAGCCATTATAAAATAATTCTCACTCACAGGTATTGTGAGTTTATTCATTCTCCATAGTGCCTCTGCAAATATGTTTTTTATTTTTTATTTTGTTAGTGTGTGTGTGTGTGTGTGTGTGTGTGTGTGTGTGTGTGTGTGTGTGTGTGATGGTTGGCTGGTGTGCAAGCATGCTTGCTTGCATTATTGTGTGTGTGTCTCTGAAGCACTGTGTGTGACTGTGTATGTGTGAGATCCATCAGTTATAACTGACTTAGGCTTGCGTTTTGCTCATGTGTATTTAATTCACCAAGTTCCTCAGACTCTTAAAATCTACCAAGCTCTTTGTGAAAATGGATGGTCACTGTGACCCTCACATATGCAGCGGCAGTGCCTCATGGGTACACAGGGATAGGTAGTCATAGATGAGTCATGTTGTAATCCAATCAAATTGAGCGTAAGCCTTGGGAATCAGGACCCATGTCAAACATCAGAGGATGTCATATTAGGTTATTCTCCAAGGCTCCACTGTCTGCTGTAGTTTATAGTTCATCTGCAAAAAAGCCAAGGAAAGGTTAATGTTTGTGATTTGTGAAAATATATGTATGTGTGCATGGAGTACTTTGTACACAGATCACTGAGTACACAGTCAGTCTAACCAACATAATTGTAATGTTTTAGATTTAGCATGTTTTGCCATTTTGGATCACAAGAATTTTTCTTTTTTTTCAAGTAGGCCAGAGACCTTCCAGTTTGATTACATAATATTATTACACTTGCAGTGGCATGATCATGAATAATCTTGAAACTCCCTTACCATCTTGTGGCCAAACATGGAATTGCATTTGAAATGAGTCTTTACTGAGCGACTCAATTCTGTTTCTGTATTTTCTCTTTCTCTTCAGATCGTTGCAAGGATTCCACCACTCCAGTTATCCGTCCTCCAGCTAAAGATCATCTGGCCAAAGAACCACGCCTTTGTCCTCCCAACCTCCGTATTTGATGACCTCTGAACTTGCATCTTGAGAGCTTTGGATGCAGCTCTTAGCAGAAGGAGAACACACAGGGGGATCTCAATCTCCATCTGTTTGCCTCTGAGGAGAGATAAAGAAAAAGCAAGGTGCAAAAATAGAGAGAGTGAGAAAGGAAGTTCTCTGTGCCCTTCCTGCTATCTGTACCCTACAGAGGAATTTGTCAGAAAACCTGCGGAATACCAAAAGAATAGGAAATCCTTCAAGGGGGTCTTGCCTGACCCAAGTTCCCAATCTTGGTGTCTCTTTTTGGAAATGGCCGTACCAGGCACACATGCTTAAAACACTGCCAGGGAAAGCAAGACAGAGTGTGCCAAAAAAAGGGGTTTTCTGATTCCTAGCTCCTGTGCTCGGATTATGTACTCCAAACTCCCCTCTCCTGTGTGAATGAGATTTTTTTTTTTTTTTTTGAAAAAAAAAATACAAAGAAAAGAACTTCATTTGTTTTTCCAGTACTTTAGTAAGACCTTCCGTTTTGCAAAATATTGGAATAGCATTTACAAGAAAAAAATAAAACGAGGAAATGGAGGAAACTAAAAAAAAAAAAAAGAAGTTGACCACGACAATACAAATGTCTTCATTGTATGCTAAGTTTTTATCTCTACATTCCAAAATGGAAAGAAAAAAATCCCTCTTTATTTCTGAATGCAGACCTCTCTTCTCGTTCGTTCTTACTTTTGTCCCTCTTGCAATGTGTTTAAAGAAGTGTAAAGTGGATTTGGACTGCATGTAACTTTATATCCAAGACCTTACACTGTTCACCATGTCTAACACACAGTGGCCATAAGACATTGAAAAAAAAAAGAAAAAAAAAAAGTCAAGCTTGGAAAGAGAGAGAATCGAGGCAAAAAAGCAGAGGGTGAATAAATTAAATCAAACAGCTGGAACGTAGGAGAGAAGAGAGAAGGACTGGCTCTAAGGTGGGAGCCCACGATGGCCTTGGTTTGCCTCTCAGCCATTGCAAAGCCATTAAGAAACCCCGGCCATGACGTCTGGGTCTTGGGATGGATCCCAAAATCCCACAACTTATTTTGCAGTCCTCAAGTTTCTTACAGTTTTGTTGCCGCATTATTGTGCTTTGTTAAGTTTGCCTCTTTTGCTTTTGTTTGAGCAGATTTGTTGCCTTAATTATTTTCGTTGTCTTTTAATTTAATTTATATACTTGACATAATTTTTTTTATTATTTTGTTATTACCATAAGGCTTATTTTCTTTGCACTGGACAGTCTTTGTATATAAATAAAAACGATAGTAATAGTAATGTCAGGCTAATCATGGGTGGAGAATATGTTGATACTTTTGTATTTTGATTTATGTTTTTTTAAGTCTTTATATATAAATTATGTATTGTTTATTTTTCCAGTCATCATTATTTTTACAAACGCCATTCTGCTTATTTAAGTTCAGTTCTCTTCTTTATTTTTATTATTTTTATTGATATTATTATTATTATTGAAAAGCAATAGTGCACGACAGTCAGTCAGTCAAGAGCACAAGCATGAGACGTTTGTAAACTAGTGGTCAGGAATGTGACACCTCTGACAGTGATGATATGATATGCCCTGTTCACTCGTCTGTGGCGGCTCAAACCTGTCCCCTCAACCTAGAACTGTCCAGAATTCCTAGGTCCCACAAGGCTTTGCTGATCAGAATCTACCATGCCTGTTCATATGCCTTGTACTGAGTGCTGAGAAGACTGTGGTAAAGGACAAATAACAATAAGAGGGACTTTGTAATTATTTGTGATGTCTCAATATGGGAGTAGTGTAAAAACAACTACGATACATGAATAGTTGGCCCATTCTCTGGAAGGCTGTTATTTAATGTCCAAAAGGGCACTTGTCTGGGACCTGAGGACTCTAACAGTTCAATCTGTCAGTAGTGGTGGAAAGCTGTAAAGTCTTCTTCTACTTTCCTCCATTACCTACAGGCTCTGGTACTGTCTGCTTGAGCGGATCTGTGCTTGAGAGGTAAGAGGATAGCTTTGGACCCCAGATGACATGACCATGTCTCTCGTACGATCAAGCTAGGATCAAGCATGTTTTGGAAAAAAAA
Organism: Sardinella longiceps; assembly: GCA_027497455.2. Taxonomy (NCBI): domain Eukaryota; kingdom Metazoa; phylum Chordata; class Actinopteri; order Clupeiformes; family Clupeidae; genus Sardinella; species Sardinella longiceps. The sequence continues at coordinate 14,075,205 of JAODXP020000018.1, forward strand.
ACTCCAGTCACCTTGATATTGTTGTGTTTCCTGTTGGTACTGAGTGTGTTTGTGTGACTGGATGTATGTGTGTGTGTTTGTGAACATGCGTGCGTATGCGTGTTTCTGTTCATTCAAAACAAACAGAATATAGGATAAGAAAAAATCAATCCAATACAAGGGGAGGTCAAGAACAATTCATTTTAAACGTTCTATGCAATGATTACTATTTGGTTTCAAAACAGAATAGGAACACCATCAAATAGAACACAACACTTGTCATATGTATGGAAAATAGAAGAATAGTTTTAAAGCAAACATGAGAAAACATGGATTGACTTGTGTGTAAATAGCTACTTGTAATGTCAGGAACTTCACTATTCAAAAAAAAAAAAAATCTATAAATATTTATTATTTTGTTTTGGATTTTCGTGGCATGATTTAACCTCCCTCACACATTCCTTAAATGGGACCCCTCACAGATAGGGTTTCCAGTTCCCACCATCTTCACGCATGGGTTTGTGGGTAGCATGGAGGTCCCCGTTGTTTTGGTCAACAGTGTGCAAATAACCTGAATTCCAGCATTCGGCTGCCAGATTATGCACTTGTTATTCGAAAAAAGAAAATATGAATTAACACAGGGCCTACAGTATATATAAGATTTATAGATTAATAAAGAGATATATTAGAAAATATGAAGAAAGATGAAGGAAATTATGGAAAACACATATATAAAAAAGGATATAATATATTGTGTACAGCTATATAGAAAATATAAAGGGACAAATCTGTAATGACAACGACCAATCTCATAAACCAAGGGATGTCCACATATGTTTACTTGGTCATGATCTAGTGCCACTGTCTATAGTCGATACCTTTATTGGGGCATTTGAACTTAAACTGCAGGCTATGGGAGTTTTTGTGCAATACGAAGCATGACTGGAATCCCATCTGGCTACTCTGCTCCAGATGTCATCGTCAAACAGACTCTGACCTCTAAACTGCCAGATGCCATTCCAGTTATTGTTATGAATCTATCTGCCCCAGGTAGGCTGTGGACTGTAGACAGAACTTCTGAGCAGAGACTGAAATTGTGCACTCGGAGACCCCTTTACCTCCAATCTTTGCAAATACAATATGCGTGGGTTTGTGTCACCCGCAGCCTTTAGTACAGTATAGACAAAACAGACAGAGAAAGCTATGTCCACAATCAGTGAGCTGTCAAGATTAAACAACTGACTGATGTGCTACATGGTTCATTTTAGGTAGAGATGCTTCTCCACATCAGATTTCTTCCTTGTTTACAATGTTTAAGTTCTGATCGTACCATCACTGTAAAAATGTGCAAATGTGGGGCCTTTGAAAAAAAAAGAAAAGAAATGACATGACCAAGCAACTATATGCGATCATCCTTCAACATCCACACTGTACTGCTATGTATATGTTGTCATAAGTTAGATGTATAAAGATTTGCATATTTTTTGTAACCATACATTTATTAAATAGCCATCTATTCTAAATATAATTTTATCATAAAATAAATGTGTTGATACACTGATCTATGAAAATATGAATGGAGAGTAAATGTTTATCATTATATCTTTTTAAATATATATGAAAAGGAAAGAAAGTCATCATTCTCGTTTATCATATTCATGTAACCTTATTTTTATTTATTTATTTATTTTTCCAAAAAGCTGTCCCTGTTATACCACTAAAATGGCACACTGCCAAAAAAAATGTTTTGGTGATGTAGTCTGTCTACAAGATTTCAGAATCTCAATACAGGTCTTCAGAAGTTGAGCTGTCAAAAAGTTAGTGCTGTTGTTCGTCACCATTTAGAATGACTGGTGTGTCACATGTCAGAGAACATTCATTATTGTGTTCAATCTCTTTTTGCCTCAGGAAAGCACACACTAAATGCAGCAAGGCGAATAAAAAAATGGGGACGGCATATGCATTGCAGTAAGGGCTCAATACTATACTGGTCACCAGAGAAAGCCATTTTCTTACCGTCCTGTCCCATCCTGAACAAGTGTTGCCTGGACAATGTGGGCCTCTGACGTCAAGAGTCTGACTGGGAAATAGACCCATGTCTGGTTTTCTTTTTTTTTACGGCAACCAAAAAAGTAATACTCTCGCATGTGATTAGCATCGTAGCTGTGCTGACCTGCTCCTTGTCCTAGGTCACCCAGGGTGGGTACAATAACAGAGAGCCGTGGAGTTGAACACAAGAGCAGTGTTTGCTGGGTTAGACCAATAATAAAGCTAGCTGGCTCTGACACATTCCATAGACAACCCCTTTCCCTTTTTGTGCATCCCCATTCTATCATTACTACCATCAGGGAAAACATCGTCTGACACTTTTCTTATTTTTCTTTCGTATTTGTTCATGAAAAAAGTAACAAGTGCATGACCTCTTGCAGCAGGCCCCCCCTGTTTGTCCCCCAGTGCCATCTGGAAGCCTGTGGGCAGCCATTTTCCTCACTGTAAATATCAGGAAAAAGAATTGTGAACAGCTCTGTAAAACATGTAAATCTCACGTGTACAACGATCACCAGGCATGGAAAGCGTGTAGTGTATGTCACACAGACCGACCTGCCAAATGATGTGCTTTTTGTGTATAAAAAAAAAAATAACAATTAAAAGAAGAAAAATTACACATAGTTTCCAAAAATGAATTAAAACAAAAAAGCATTGTGTATGTGGCCAGCTCGTGCAGAAAATCTTTAAAAGTTGTATTTGGAAACATTATTGGTCTGTGTAGAGTTTCTATACATGTTGTGTTTGTAAAATGGAAAGAGAAAGAGAGAAAAAAAAACTTTCACAAAAAAGACCCTGGCTTCCATCAAATTTCTGAATGGGGGAATGAATGGAATAAGAAATTAAACTGGAAAAAAAATAACAGAAAAGTAAAAACCTAAATGATTTTGAAAACAAAATGTTACATTCACTGTTGTAAGTGCAATGAGCTATAATTCATGTATCCATCGTAAACCTTGTGTATGTTTCAGTGTATTCCTGTAAGCAGTTGTAGTAGACTTGGTGCATCATGTCATGTAATGTGATGAATGAAGTAATGATCCTACAATACATTTCAATCAGGAAAAAAGAATAAACGAGAATTTGAGAAAACACATGTATGTATCCATCTTTGTGTGTTGTGGTCTTTGTGTAATCAGCTGACATAGCCTAAATTCCATTTGAGACGTAGAGGCAAGTTTGACCTCTGGGGCCAGCTAGCGGTCACTCACCTCCAAGTCTATGCATGAAATTGGAAAGTGTTGTATCTAGGATCTAACTGTAATAGAAATGGGAACAAAGGAAATATTTCCAAGTGACAGGCCATTGGAAAATCCTTTACAATGCTGATAACACTGAGTTGTTATTGAGGGCAGCTAGAGATCATTGACCTCTAGAATATTTGAAACTTCCATGCATGAAATTAGAAACATCTTAAAATCCAAATCCGAACTACATGGCAGAAATGTAGGTTTACTTGAACTCGAACTACTTGATCCCAATGCATAGAGACACCAAAATTGGAGAGGTGGACGATAATTATTGTTGCAGATGCACAGATGTTGCATAATGTGGAAAGCTCCAATAGCAATTACCAGTGGGGTCATATTGGCAACCATAATAGCCTAGGCTACTACAAGGCTTCCTAATGAACGTTTCCCAGACTCCCTGGAAATGTCACTACTTAAGAAATCTCACAATAGAGACCAGTTCACTTCTGCCCTCTCTGTCATTTGTATAGGCCTACTGGCGATCAAGACCTAATAGTTTCATGGAGGTAGACCTACAACAAAACATTATTCCAGTCAGAGACTACCCTAAGGGGATACATCACCATTTTGGGGAAATAAATCCAGCAGAAATGGAGAATTGGAGAAAGGTACCTAAAAGTAAGTTGAAATTTAATTTCATTGTGTTTATTGCTGCAGAAGAACTTTCACATAGGCTAGATTTGAAACAGGCTACCATTCAACAAGTAAGCAGCAGGCTAGGCCTAGCCCTAAACTATGTGTCTAGGTGAATGGCAAAATGTACAAAGTCAAGTCAGAGTCTTGAGAACCATCACGCTTATCATTAGAAGGACTTTGGAGCAACAATGGGAAACCAGAGGCCCTATTCAAATTTCTCCGGGGAAACCCAACAGAGAAATCAGCTGTCTATCATAACATGCCAGGGACACGCTCCATCAACGCGCATCCTGTACAAAATAATATGTCAGAATAAAAGTAGTCCAAAAAATAAATAGGCCAAACTTGTCTTTTTTAAATATATTCCATCTTTTCTATAAACAACAACTATATTTCAACAAAAAAGACACCATACTTTTATTCTGAATATGGTGGTAAATGTTACTGTCGGAATGTGCAGTAAAAGCTACTGGGCCTGGAGTGTTCATAATACAATGGGTCATTTAAATTCCGTAATTTTTACATTCTTCATACATTGTAGTCTAGGCTACTACACCATAATAAGCATCATTAACACAAAAAACAGTAATGTACATTTTTTTATTTGGGGGTCTTCAAGGTCTGTGAACATCGCTCTCTTCCACAAGAACACTTTTATTTTGATATGCAGATATTTCAGCCCGCCGCTTTACCAGTAGTTGCGGCTGCAAGCACGCTACAGAAATTTTGCCGCGTGCGCTTACCCAGTGTATGAAAAAACTGCGCTCAAAATCGGCATTTACGTTGTAAGCGCAATGGACGTTTTCAGCGAAATGCTGCTCCAGTATCCTCAGCTGATGTATGGTGGGGTTGGAGCAACTGCATTTGCTGCTGGAGGTGCACTGATTTATAAAATTGCAACCAGGTAATAACGGAAGGAACCCGAACCGCGGCTAGGCCTCCTCTGTTTACAGCGGTGCTAACATTAGCAAAATGGCTAAATAGCTCATGTTAGTTCGTTGTTTGGTAGGATTTTCAGTGTATATATATTGCTGAATAAAGCTTGATAATGTTAACGATAATGTTGATAATGTCATTTTAGTATTTTGCCTTTGTTATTAGCTTTTCTATTCACATGCACTTGTGATTGCTAACGTTAACGTTACAATGTTATCGTGACGTCCGAGTCTCCACTGAAGTGTCACTGCTGCTAAGACATAAACGTAACGTTATACCATGTATTTTGTTAAATTAAAACAATATTTACAATCTTACTTTTAAGATAATCTACCCCACTAAACTCCCTGAAAGTTATCACACTAAAAAGTTATTGTCATAATTTCTGGTATGTGATGATCAGAGCAGTGTGGATGCATTGCACAGTAATGATAACGTTGCCTTTTTCTCGCAGGAAAAAGCCAACACATGTCAACGTGAATTGTTGGTTTTGCAACCAGGATACTGTCGTTCCATATGGAAATCGGAACTGCTGGGATTGTCCCAATTGTGATCAATACAATGGATTTCAGGAGGTGGGTATAGACAGGTTACAGTTTTTTTTCCTTTTTACTGTAATTAACCCATGGTTGAACTAAGCTTGTAATTTGTTAATTTCTGGTTATCTTAATCCCTAGAATGGTGACTACAACAAGCCCATACCTGCTCAGTACATGGAGCACCTAAACCATGGCGTTTCTGCAGGCTTGACACTTCCTGAAACCCCCAAAACACTACAATGGGTGAATTGCCAGATGCTGCTTTGCAAGAAATGCAACAATAATCAGACCCTGAAGATCAAACAGCTTGCTTCTTTCATACCCAGGGAGGATGTATGTATCTACGTTGTATAAAGGAGACTTTTTACATTTGTTAATGTTTTGATTTTTTTCTGAAGTGTTTTTGAAAACTGGGGAATGTTGTTTCAAGCAGTCATTGTATGGATGACTGTTACACTGTAAACGCTAAGCACTGAATCAGATGGTTATGTAAAAATGCCAGCTAGTAATGTTACATGGGCAATGTTGTAATATTTGTGATTTTGAGTCTCCAGGCAACCCAAACACATTTGTGTATATTGGAATGAAACTGGCAGTGACTTTGTCCCCATAAATAATTTTGCCTGGCCTTGTGACATTCTAGGACAACTATGACGAGGAGATTGAAGTGTACAAACACCACCTGGAACAGACCTACAAACTCTGCCGCCCCTGCCAGACGGCTGTAGAGTACTACATCAAGTATCAGAATAGGCAGCTTCGGACACAGCTGTTCAACCACCAACTGCGCCGCAGCCGTGAAGCTGACAAAGCCTTTGTCAAAGTAAGCCCCCACTTAGGTCTTAGAAACCAAATCTATAGCAAATTTCCTCAGCATGAGGAGGATTTCTTAATCTAGCTATCTTTTAAAATGCTTGATCCACCATTTTAATTAATTTTTACAATCAATGGACCTTATTCATCAACCATTTTTACAAAGAAATTTGTTCTTGAACTTTGGATTTAAGATTTGTATTCACCAACACAGGTTATTAAATGGGACCTTAAGAAAAAAAATGATGATACGAGTATTCATAGAGCATTATAATGCATTCATTAAGGCTTATAATTACTGATATTAGAAATTCATAGCTGCTTATATGTTCTCATGACTGTACTCATGAAACATTATAATGTTATCTCATAAGCCTTTAAACTTCCCAAAGCATTATAATAATGTTTCTCTCTCTCTCGTTTTAAATCCCACAGAACTCCTACTCCCTCTCTACACCTGCTCGAGTAATATTCTTCCGCTTCCTAGCCTTTCTCTTCTGTTTATTTCTGGTGACGGTGGCACTGTGCGACACAAACGCCTCCGCTGAGAAGAGTGCCCCACCCACCCTCAGTGGTGGGGTTGCTCCCCCCAAGCACGCCCAAGCCAATCAGAATGCCTCAGAGCAGAGTAATGGCACGGGCACGGATGTTTGGCCTGTAGGACAGATGTTGGGTGACCTGCTGAACCTACTGCCAGAAGACGTGTTAGAGAAAGCCAATCTGCTCTGGCAGTATGGCAGTGAGCATCAGCCAGCTGTGGCCTCCGTTGGCCTTCTCACCTGCCTCATGGGTGTTCTAATGGCTGGACCGGTCAGGTATGTGTGTGTGTGTTTATGCCACTTGTGCCGCTGTCTTTTGTGGAGTCTTGTGTGTTCCATTTAGAAGTTTGAGATGTCATTTTTGTCACTTGATAGATGTTGTGTTATTGCCGGCATTGTTGCTGTTGTAATCTTCCTGTCATCAAGTGAGACATGGTGTCTTTTGAATTTTTTTTGTGCTGTTTGTTCTATTGAAGATTGCGGAGAATTGATGCTGTCGCCTCAGTCCTGTGGTTTGTGGTCACCTGCCTTTACTGGTCAGAAGATTACCTGAAAGTGGATGTTCCGGGCTGGCTCAACACGGTCAAGTTTGGCAGCGCTTGTGTGTGCTGCCTGGTTGGCTTTGCTGCTGCCGTGGCAACACGCAAATCCATGGGTCAGAGGAGAGCCAGAGGTCGAAGGTCAGAATCTGAACAGTGACATTCATGATTTTTTTTTTTTTTTTTTTTTTTAAGGAGCAGCACAGTTTAGATGTTCAAAACAACAAAAAAATATCCTCTCTGTCTCATTCTGTCACTCTTCCTGGCTAACTATTCTCCTGCCTGTCATGCACCTGTGTTCTTGCTACTGATCTGCTACTAATGAATGCATTAACTCATTAATGTGAATTTTAATTATTCAGCCTGGGGGTTTATTTTCTCCATGGATAAGTTCAAATAAGTGTAGCATAAGATTATCCAGAATATAAACAGGGTACACAGTTTTAGTGGCAGAGTTTAATACATCAGTGTTCTATAACAGTGATTTATTATAACACGGTATTAGAACATGATTTCAGTTGACGGCAATCATTTTGCATAATCATTAAAATACGTATGAAATTTGGTATTTAAGCACTACAATTTAAGCACTACATTTGTTAGTGTTTGTATCTTTGTGCACCAAACTCTCCTGCTATAGCATATTGACTCATCAGTATAGAATCTACTGTATGCTATATATGCTATACAGTAGGCGTGATTAGAAGCTGTGATTAGACAAGTAATGGCATGATGGATAATTAATCATGATGGACCTCATACCCTGAAGATAATATTTAGTCAGCTATGAATATTTAGGTACGCAATGGCTTGGAGGGTTTTTATTCATTTTCATCAAAACCTAGCCACAGCTACTTTTTTACAGGGTGTTCTGGCAAGGGGTAGAATGCATGCGATTTGCTCAGTTTTACATTATGGCAAGAGATATGTCTGTGCACACGGTTCCATGCTGTAGAGACGGTTAAGCTAATATCATTTCAAAGCCAGTGCAGCACAGCCAAAGCGAGCTTAGTGCACAAAATAGGAGTTTGTAGGCTAAACTTTGTCCTAAACTTACCAGAAAGCAATTTATGCTCGCTTTTTTTTTTTTTTTTTTTTTGCTGTGGTTCTCAGACACTCAGACTTTTTAACAAACCTGCTAATGGTCTGTTGAAATCTGTATGGTTGTTTAAGTAGGCTGTTTAGCAGAGCACTACAAAGTTGGCGTCAGCCTATATCTTATACTCATTCGTTTTGGCTTAGCGTGCAGTTGGACTAATCTTAATCATATATACATATATAGTGTTCTTATATCCCCAAACTTGTATAACCAACACTAACGTTTGGTGGCAGCAAAGCAACAAGGCATGTCCAAATCAGATAAAGGCGAAAAATTCTGACTTGAAGTCGAAGGTATTTTCATTTTGCCCTATTTTGAAGGAAAATGTCAACATCGACGTTTCAGTTGAATTATGTAGTCAGCTGTCGTTAACCTGGCAACGAGACCTGAGCGATTAAATAATCAAAAAGACGTCTAATTATCGTTCTAATTATCTTTCTAGCTAGGTCGTCTGAAACTTAAATTTCAGCTGGTGCCTTGATGCCTGTTACGACAGGTACATGTAACTGGTTATACAGTGAAGAGAGCAAGGCAGCAAGTCACTACCTTCCTGTTTCGGACAGCCATAAAGACTTGAAGGTGCCATAGAAAGATTTTTTTAAGCTATATACCTGTAGTATTGTCATGCCATGTTCCCAGGAAGGCAGAGAGAGACTGACTCACTCCAAAAACCAGTCCCTTATCTGTTTTGTCCGGTGTATTGTGTTTTCCAACCCATCTGTGACTAGATCTGGCATGAAGTAAAATGTATTCATAGACTGGATACCGCGAAGTAACTCGCACTACATGGCCTTGTTTTAATCCACTCGTTTCAAAAGAGCATGGTTACTAATGGGTTACTAATATTCCAGTATTGCACATGCATTCGGTAACAGTTAGTGTCTCTGTTGTTTATTTTTGACAGAGCCTTGTTTATAGAACCATGTAGATATTTCAGTCATTTCTACAAGAAACAAAAATGTTCTCATAATACTAATTCATTGATTTCAGCTGAAGTGTGCATGCCCAAAGAGATGAGTAGGTTCAGTTTTGCCTAAATGTAAACCTTATTGAATTAACTACCTGTACTCAATGGTTTTCACTTGAAAAAATGGATTGATGTGAACAGCCCTGATGGATTTTTAAAAATAGTTTGATATTACTGTATTTTTAAGCTATTCCTTTTCATGTAGCATAGGTATGATTGTATTATTCACTGTAATGTTTTTAATGAGCCTGTAGCCAAATGCAGTACTGAACATGTATTTGATATGTTCAGTTTGCTAATCAGACAATTGCACTTTCAGGTGCATGCAGCAGTGGGGGCTTGTTAGCCTCAAAATTGCCAATATGCTAATCCTGCCAAACTAATGGGCCACTGGCACAAGTAATTATGTAGATGGACCACAAGTGCTCTTGCTTTGTGGTCATGCTGTTTACCGAAGAACCTAATGGCTTATCTTGCCAGGGACGGCATCACACTACCACCATGTTTATGTCTTCGGAATCGTCACTTAATGATCATTATACAGTTCAAACACATTAAAAGATTCCCCTTGTTGTTCATTCGTCCTTCTGCGTGCGTGACGTAGAGTAAAGCATGGCTTTGAAGGGGAATGTCTGCTGTACACATTGTGCACATTGTTTTCAACTGTGGTTTCTGGTGGTTGCACCGCTTTTGTGCTCTGCCACATAGCTGCAGTTCCCTCAACCATTATCCAAACAACCAAATAAAAGACACTAAGCACTGGGTACAGGCTCATGTAAAGGGCGGTCAGATAAATACAAAAGCTGTCGAAAATTTTCTCCTGCTCTAAGCAAAGTGGCCTAATACTCCGTTTAAGCCTGTGGTTTTCCACTATGTTAATTGTAATCTGGTAGATAACTACAGTAGACATACTAAGAGAAGTGAGCAGTTCGTAGGCTGCTTTTGTGTTTGATACGGTTAGGCCTTATCCTTTCCATCTTAGCATAGTTATTTGTTTTGTGTGTGTGTTCAGTGCATTTTTTTCACATCTAATTGATGTCAAAGGGAGATAAAAGCTCAGTTCACAGAAAGTGGATTGTATGTTCATCACCTTAAGAGTTGCCTATTAACAAGGGACAGATTGTGCTGTGGAAGCTTTAATGGTTTTTAAAAATGACTACATTACATACCAAAGTTGCAGTGACATGGGCCACTGCTTGGCCATGATGGCTGTCAAATGTGTCCAAGGTGAAAGTAGGAAATCACCTTTTTATCGTCTTTTCAGTACAAACATACATGAAACTTCATGGACTGAGTTTCGCTCTCCTCTTCGTTCATGCCCTTGACTAGAAGAATGTTTTATGGTGTTCCCTCCATTTTGTTTCCTTTAAAAACAATGAATGCATAAATAGCTATGCATGAATCAAAGCGCTGTTTGTGAAGAATGTGAGTGTTGCTGTATCCATGTTAATGTGAAAATATTGCATACAATTGTCCTTCAGTCCATGTAGTCTTTAGTCATTCGGCCAAAACATGTTTGAGGTGCCATTGATATAATGTATTTTAGAGAAAATAACCTTGTTATAGGATATTCTCAAATCTACATCAGCTTATGTATTTTTTTTATTTGCAAAGTTGAATAAAATGTAATGTAAAATAATGACAAGTGTCTTCTTTCAGTTTTCAGCTCTTCAAATGCATGTGGCCAGTCAGGTCGTAGATACTGCTAGATTTTATTCCAGTTCTATTTGTCTTGGCAATGACCAGCAAGGCGTAATTGCTAGGATCTCATCATGGCATACTGAACCTGTGTCGTCAATGATGGCATTTGGTGCAGAAACCACACACGCACGCACAAACACACACACCATTGAACCCTGAACAGTTGTTGTTTTGGCTTGTTGTACCTCCTATGCGGCAGACTTGAAGTGAACCAGTTGTCTGTCCTGGGTGGGGTCACTGCTGCTGCCCTTGGCCTCAATTGCAGCTTTGTGCTGGAAATGATTTCTCTCTCGTGTTGTCCAGCATGTGTTCTTTCTGTCTGCAAACCAAATATCTGTTCTTTCTGTGTGTGTCTGTATACTCAAATACTTCTGTCCATCTTCGAATTTCTGCCTAACCCAAGAGATTAGCTGTTGTCACCACTGGGTTTTTCCAGTTGGTTTATTGGAGGAACTTGAATGTTGGATTCACTTTATAAAAAGATAAGACAACATTTTTCTGATTTTTATTTTGACACCTTTGTAGATTATCAGTTTTTCTTACTATTTAGCCCAGTGCAGATATTACTTGATAGCTCCATTAATTTTCAACATTGTCTAATGACTTGTACTGTACAAGGGCTGAGCCCATCACTGCCCATTGTTTCACAAGCACAGCTAATTTTTGCCGTTCATATATCCATAGCCTATCATTTTAACCTATGGCCATAAATGACTGTGGTCTGTACTTAAGTGACCAGTAAGCACTGTAACTGTAATTGGCAATCCACAATCCAGTGAGATTCAGTGGTGGATCTGTTTGCTCTCCTCCTTGCAGGTACCTGTCGGGCAACTCCATGTGCAGTGGGCCATCTGCTTTCCTCCCTGCTCCTGGATCCACCTTTGTGCCCACTCCACCCCCCAATCTCTCACACCTCATCTCCAGACAGCAGAGCCAGAGGGCTCGTAAGGCCTCCCCTTCGTCTCTGCCAGGGAGACTAAATCGAGCCCTGTCGCTGGGCACCATTCCCTCGCTAACACGAACAGGTCGGTACTCTCTGCTTCTCTGCTACTGTAGAGTTTGAACTCTGGCTAGATTGTTTTGTTTGGAATTTGTGTGTGAATGTGTCTGGGCGTTTTTTTTTTTTTTCTAGTTGATTAAATTAAGATATCAGATAAGTGCATCTGAATAGTTTAGAGATCAGTAGTTACTCCGAAAGTTACTCTGGTCGGTCAGTAATCTTAGGGGGTTGTATACACCCACTTCCTTTTTCTTCTTGATGGTGTAAAGTTTTAGCCCAATGGACCAGACTCATTTTGCTTTGCTATACTAAATCTAGTCCAGGAAATCAAAGCATTCACAGAGTATCCTGACTAATACCATAGCAAAATACAACGTTGAGCAAGGGCACTAGGCAGCAGCACTAGCCTAGCTAGGAAAAAATGCGGTTGGAAAAGCCATCACTATCACACATCTCGAGTGGTGAATGTGAATGAACATTCAGTCATCAGAGAGACGCTTCTGGAGTCTGAGCTCCGCTGCTGGCGGCCTGCCAGCACCTCTGAGGAGCGGCTGCCATGCTCTTCTGAGTCTGTGAAAAACAGTGTCTATCATGGGATGGATGTGGGTCAGTGCAGTTGTGAACGGAATGGGGAACTTCTGGTGCTGTCTTCACATGAGGGCGCAAGTCCACACCCACACAGGGAATGCGGCTGGGTGCCAAAGAAAACCGTGTAGTCAGGTGGCGAAGTACGGGCTCTGTTGTCTCAGACTTGTGTGAAGTGTGAGGGCGGATTTACCATGTCCTAATGAGTAGTCACATGGTGCAGTTATCTTAACTTTGAATCAGGGGTTCTGTTTGTATTCTCTTTTTTCACATCATTGTGTGTGCATATCTGTTACATCTTAACTTACAGTATTTGGTCATTTGTCGCTTCTCATTTGTCTTAATATTTCATGAAGTGTGCAGACTGACTCCTATTTGATGGTATATATTCTTTAAAAAAAAATCTCTTTGCACCGCCAAAGTATTTCTTGTTGGTTGGTGCTGGTAGATAGCAGATCTGGTAAACACAAATGGTGCACAAAGGTAAACAGTTGATAGTAAACACCACACATTGGTAAAGCTTTCGGTTGAGTACAATGAAGCCTATGCATTTCAAATTTCTTTTAAACCGTATCAGGCACACTGCTTTCACTTTTAGGTAAAAGTTTCACAATTAGTTAAAATGTATAGTTTCCAACCATCCTTTAGCAGTTACAATGCTTAACCTTGATTTTCCACCATTCACATAGGCTACATCTTTTCAGCAATCTCTGAAGTTCAAGCCTGCATTTCCTTCTGTACATCCCCAGAAACATCCCCTGTGATTCATCCTTCACTGTCTGCTAAGGAGGAAGCAAAGCTGTTTGAACTGTGTGGATATGTGGATGCCTGTCTCAGTCTGGGATTAGGAGGGGATGTGGGAGTGGTGACTAAATAACAATTGTGAGGTTGAGTGTGTGTGTGTGTGTGTGTGTGTGTGTGTGTGTGTGTGTGTGTGTGTGTGTGTGTGTGTGTTGGTGTGTTTTTAAACACGTTTGTAGTGCTGTCAAACCATGCCCAGCAGCAGCAGTCTCCTGTAATCAGACATCAGCCGGGCAGGTGCTTTGGCTGCTCACATCCAGCCTATAGATGCACCTTGTTGGCACCTAGAATCTGCTGAGCTACAGGCATTTATCTGAATTGCAAATACTGACACAGTAATGAAACACAAAGCCCCACTAATGCATTGCAAGTTGTCTTCAATTGTTCACTTGTAGATTGGTTTGATCATGGTTAAGCTTGCCACACGGTGGGTGATTGTGAGGGTAGTGTTTGAGATGCATGTTTGACCAGTTTTAGACTTTATCCCTTTTTTAGATTTTTTTTTCTAACCATTTTAGATCCATACTTTTCCTACTTGGATTGAAAACTGCTTTTTTCAGTGTTACCGAAACTCTTTAATATTAGCAGCTAAGTTATGATCTACTGTTGAATTTATGTAATGAAGAATAATGTTTTAGCCCACTTGAGGTTTGTTCCTGAGTTTGTTACTAACGGGTATGGCAAATGTTCAGCGGTAACTAAACACACAGCTATGAGTTCAATGTGGGCCTTATTATTTTTAAGGTCTTCAGGACTACATTTTTAAGGCTATTATTTATCTTAATCACTGATCATGATGGGCTACATCACAGAGTTATTTGGCTCTAACGAACAAGTAGCCTCGTCATAGTCAGCCTCTTGGTCTAAGCTTTGCTTCGTACAAGGGTCTGGGATTTCAGCTATTGAGAAACGATTGCTTGCTGGATGTGTTTAGATAGAAAAAAGATTGGATCAGTCTTTGACAGCCTGCCGTATTCTTGCGCGGCATTATCAAAGTGCAGATTGGCCAGGATGTGATTCATCCAAAACGAAAGAGACCAATAGTAGTAATGGTAATCCCAGGCAGAGTACTGAAGGAAGATGAGAATCGAACGGAATTACGTAGGTGGGCAATGACCAGATAGACAAACAGGCTATGTGATACGATTTTACTAGCATACAGTAACTCAGACTTGAGTGGGCTATTGCTTTTCTAACATGGTTACCACCTCAACTTTGTAAAGTTTCATTAAAGGTAAACACAGCAAAGGGACATGTAGTGAATTAGTCATACAGGTAGATAGCAATTGCTCCACCATCAAATTTAATAGATTTCCACTAGTTGAATAGGTTGCCAAGTCACAGACAAGCACATATGACCAAGAAGCAAATGTGAAGAAACATCAGGATCAGCATGCCAAAAAATTCTCAGAAGCTTTTTCCTGAAGTCGGTACTCCTATATCCTCTTGTACAATGTGTGTTTTATAGTTTCAGTTGAGGGTTTGAACAGTCTTATAAAGGCAGGCAGCAGGCAGTTGCTCCTCATTGTGCATGTGTGCAACAAGAGTTGCAGCTGCTCATCAGTCAGCTCCTGCTCTCATGGCTGACACAAGTGTCGTCATGCCGCAGTGCTGCCATGAAAGAGAAGCAGCAGTCGTTAGCACCCCCTTCACCCTTTTCCATCATTTCCATCGTCTGTCCCCACCTACCGCGGGCCAAAAGGCCCTGATTGTTTTCAGCACGGCAACTGCTTTCTAAGTGGACTGCAGCTGTGCTGGCACCTTTTAGGCAGGTGAGGAGGAAAGGTATTTTTGGAATGGGTGATTGAGAAATGGAGACAAGGTTTCACCTGAAAGGTTGGAGAGGAAAAGCTCTGCCTTTGAATTGTGCAGGTGTGCGGTGCTGTGTTGTCTTGGTGATGTTGCCACTGACCCATTAGGATCTCCATTGTTCAGATTATGTTGAGTTTCTCCATCTCACTGAACTTTGTCTTCTCCTCCATAGAAGGACGAAAATGCATTGATGTAAGCTCTATGTTAAAAACAGTTTCTGTTGATTATTGTATTTGGTGGTGGTGTTGAGGTTTGAAGCATTCTGTCCGAGGGGTGCTTTTCCGAAAACTATAGTTGCTAGCCATTTAGTAAATTAATTGGTTGACAATGGGCAGTTGCATTGCAGCCATGGTTTTTAGGAAATTAGCCTCAGGACTTTCATGAATGTTGTTAAGCTATTTCAGTGTGGTTGAGTGTTAATGTTTTCTTTTTTCTTTTTTTTCTCTTTTTTTTTTGAAGACTCAGGTTACCTCTTCAGTGGAAGCAGGCCACCGTCACAGTGCAAAGACTCTCCACCATCAGGTACTTTCCAGCGCATTGCTACCTGGATTATCATCATTATTTGTGCATAAAATTCACATCTTCATTTTGTGCAATTGCAATGTGTCAGTTTCACCATTTGCCTTGATTTGAAGTAGGATTTTTGTTGCTTTATTGCCAAGTTGAGCAGTTAGTTCACTGTTCACCCATCCGCTGGCAAATGAACATTCCTTCTCCATATACATATTTAGTGTCACTCTTAATTGTCTACCTCTTCCTCTTTTGGCCGTGTGGGTCCAGACTACTTTTCACTGAAGTCTGGGAGTCGTCCCTCCTCCCCTGGCCCCTCTCCCACACCCTCAGTTGCAGGCTCCGTCACGTCCACCTCCAGTTCAGCCAGGCATCGTCGCCCCCTCATCAGCCCAGCAAGGCTCAACATTGGCGGTCGCAGGCTGCAGCTCTTCTCTCCACCTCAGGAGCCTGTGGGTTTGTTCACCCCTCCCTGCACACCTGAGCCCACCCACTTCAACAGCCCATTTCTCCCAGAGGCCATGCCCTTCTCAACAACTTCAAATCATGGTATGTGACACCGCTTATTTTTTGTTGTTGTTTGTTTATTTTGTTGATGTTGTAAACAGAATGTTGCGTTGGGTGGAAATTGTGATTTAACAACTAACTCGAGCAAAAAAATAAAATTAAAATTTAGCTAAGACTTCAGCATGTTTCTCCATGGGATGCCCCAAGTTTCCAAACCTGACTGTGTGCTTAGATTTATGCAATGTTTACCGCATTTTGGATTCGGCTGATTCTGAGGTGTTGAAACTGCAGACTTGGGCTCTCTGCTGGAGCACAGCAGCGTGTCCGATGTGGATGAGAAGAGGGAAGACGTGTCCTCAGGCTCCTCAAAGTGCCATGTGGACACAACAACTGGCAATGGAGCCGAGAGCAAGTCTGTATGGAAGGGTAAGTACCCAGACACACAAGTATACACAATGAGTGTTTCTCAAAGTTGAGAATGCTACCTAGGTAGCACACTCGCCTTGGAAGTCGCACACTTCAAAAACGAGGTTCCATGTCCTTGAGAAATCTATGAATAAAGGCCTCTGTCCTTGCTAGAATTGACCTATAGAAGGATGCTTGACTTTGGAACGGTACTTGACGACAGATAATGACGTGGAATGCTTGAAAAAGCAGCCTTTCAAGCATGTTTCCTCGACTTTGAGAAACGCTCAGTACTGTATGTACCTATTGTAGTGAACTGACCAAGCATTTATAAATTGTCAAGCTGTAAGATTCTCTAACTTTGGACCTATACAAAAAAAATGTAATCATCTTTGGTCTCGCCACAGGTTTATTCAGCTGGTCTCTCTGGCCCGGACTGCTCTTTGTAAGCCTAACGGCTAACCTTTTCTTCTCCACACTGTATCTGTACCACAACTGGAGCTGAACACTGCTTGCTGAGCTACAGTTTGACTCTTTGGAGATAGAGGAGGTCTTATTGACCTTGACGTCGACCCTTGCCCTCCTGAATGTAGACTTTCTCCAGACTTCTGATCCCAGCATAAGTGTCATGCAAATGTACAATCTTAACTGATGAGGTGGGTTAGACAACTATTTCAGCTATGCTAGTTGGGCTTGGTAAATAGTGTGGATGGAGTACTCACAGCATGGACATACAGGAGATGGATAGAATATTGGAAACCTCTGGCCTACTCTTGATTAATCTTGTTAATCGGTCTTTCCAGAAATCTTGTACAATAACTCCCTGGTCTAGATGTTTTGTAATCATGGTCTAAGCGGTACAAAGCAAAACCTTATTTTCTGAGAAGTTTGCAATATTATGTCCATGTCCTTAGAATTTGATGAATGGGTTTGTCTTGGCTTCTGTCCCTGAACTCTTCTAGAGCAAGAATTTGTTTTGTTTCTTACACCATTTGTCAGTGTAAGTAGCAAATCCTAACCTTAATCAAGGAACTAAAGAAAAAAAAGTTATTCTACAAAAGTCTTCTTTGATGGTCCTGTGCTTTATCACTGGATCTTACCTATAAGTGGGCCTTTTTATTTTGTTGTTATAACTTAATGATTAATGCAGGAATGTTTTCTGTGTGGATTTTCATCTCCCAGTACATAGCATGCACGTGTTTCACTGATGCATTTCCATACAGTAATGCCTCACACAATTCATAGCTAATGTCCTACATTTTCAGTAGTGATTATTTGTAGTCCTTTCTAGACTCTCACTGTGAAGCACAGCATTTTTCTCTCAGTGTTACATGTACAGTATATAGGTACTGAATGTTAATGTCTGCATTTTCATATTTAGTGTCGGATCTAGGAAACAAATTTGTGCGTGTGTGTTTTAAAACCTACCTTATAAAATTGTTTCAGTGAAACAAATAATGGCAGGGTGGCAGTTCTTTATAGAAATTACACTACTCTGCAAATACGTATAATGTTGTGTATTTTTGTGCAATTTTCTCCATGTAAATGTAAACGCTATTCTATTTGGCCTTGTGTGGACTAGAAGCAAACGCTTTCTCTCTGGGATTGCGATGTGAAAAACACTGGATTTTCCTCAATCCTGATGCTACAAAGAACTACTAGCAAATCAAAGTTTAGGGAGTAGACTTCTTAAAGGATAAGTTTCAGTCTGCTTAATTGTGTTTGGAAAATGGAAGGAGTTGGCAGGAATGTTTTTCTGGCTTTGCAGGTGGCTTATGAGAAGTAGTAGTAAGTTGTGGAATACTACAGTGGCTGTTTCCCACTGCCCCTATCCAAATCTTTTGCCCATGAAGCCATCCTTACGTTTCCCTTAACCCGACAAATTGGCCGACCCAAATATTCTCAAATTACCCACCCATATTATAAGAATAATTTTCCTCTTGAGCCAACATGATGTCAATTATTTTTTTTTCCCTGACCTACCATCACATTTTTTTTATTCTGATGTTACAGCAAACAAACCTATTTCTAAGGATGGCTTGGCCCTCAAAGAAGAAACTAACATGTACAGTATGTTTCTTGATTGGCTAGTTGATAGTCATGCAGTGGGATTCAAACAGTCTTTAAAATAACGGCACCTTTTTCCTGTCACTGACATGGACCTGGGCGTAATTTTTTGCCGTGACTGGATGTTTTTTGTTTGTCTGTGTGTGTGTGTGTGTGTGTGTGTGTGTGTGTGTGTGTGTGTGTGTTTGCGTGTGTCTATACATGTGTGTTTCTGTGCGTGTGTGGGTGCAGCCTTTGATATGTCATTTAGTTCAGTTTAGATTGTACCTTCTTATATTAAGCCTACATTTTACCATGGATAGCACCTTGTAATGTTAATGTATGTCTGTTTACACAAGACCACAGGCTGTGTAACTACATGCTTAATAAAAGAATGAATGAATATTTAAAGTGCACCCAAAGATTAGTATTTTGCCTGATGCAGGTTAATATGATCGTCTGACACATGATCAAAAAAAACAAAAACATGTTTTTTTTGTGTACACTGTTGTACAACCGGGTCATTGCAAACAGCAAATACATCTTGATGGCTAATGCTGTAAATCTTCAAATATATTGCCTTGTTAACAGTTTGACTGTAATAATTGTCTTGGATTTTGGATTTTGCTTTGCATGAAAAGCAAAGGTCAATTGACACACTAGAAGTATATGCATTCATAAATGTGAGTTTTGGTCATAGTTGAAAGTCAGTGAAAATTGTGTCTCGAGTCGTACACCTGCACTGTTTGTCAGTGTGCTGTTCTGGCTTTGCTTTTTTTGGTTGTCAGCCTTGTAACATGTCAGAATGCTGGCATACTGGAGTTTCAGCTTATAAATGTCCTAACTCAGTGGACCATAGATATTTCCCCCTCTCTCAGATCTTTTTTGGTGTGTTGTACAAAATGGCTACATGTGGTATACTTGAAAAGACTGATACATTAGTTGATCACTATGATAATATCAGTTTGTTGTCCTTAATGTGCCAGGGTTGATCATAAACCTCCTGTCAGGTTTGCCTCAACTTTATTTGCAGGTGCAAGAATTTTGTAGTGTAAGTACTTTTTCTTGTTTTTTAATGTGTGGATACAACAATGTGGAGAAAATAGTGACTTGCAAATATATTTTTGTATGCTGTGAAATGTAGGGAAATCTGATCATTAAGTCAATTGACAATGATTGTCAAATGATTGATTACATGGACAGAGTATAAGTAGTGTAAATGCTGACCACTTTAACTTCCCAAGCATTTCACTCTGGTTGATGTGTTGTGTGTTTATTCAAGTGGGTTGTATCAGGTAATGTGAGCAATTTTTGTATGAGCCCAGGAATTGTGCATGTATTCTGAAGACCAGGGTGTGTTTGTTTTGTTTTTTTTGTTAATGGATTTTGTTATGATGATGACTGCTGTTGTCTGGTTTATTTAATGTCACAGTGTATATAATAATTGCTCATTTCACAAAGTTGTCTGAATAATGCATTGTAGTAATAAAATTGTATCATATCAAATCCCAGAACATTGTATTCCTCATGGAAATTATTTCTCTTTTTTTTCCAGTCATAGTAACATTGCTCAAGAATTTGTCTTGCTTCAGTTGCAGTATTTGGAATGCTGAACCACTATTCCAAACATAAAGTATGAGGGTGGCAGCATTTTGTTGTGGGGCCACTTTGCTGCAGGGGGGACTGGTGCACTTCACAAAATAGATGGCACCATGTCATGACACAAGAACTTAAATTCATAATTCAAATGATATGTGTGTAGTACTTGCAAATGCATGCAAGGCTTAAAACCTGGCCCAGTTACAACAGTTCCGTCAAGAGAAATGGGCCAGTAGTCCAGAAATGTAAAGCTTCCAAAACTACCCCCAAATGAATTTATTTATTTATTCTGATTTAACAAATTCAAAGATGTCATATTTACTGATGTGAAACAAAAACAGTTTATTCCAATTTAATGTTCGACAATGAAGGGGGGAAAAGTTTTTGTGGCTTTTTTTCTGAAGTGTAGCTAGTATCAACTGTATTCGTGCACTTGGTCAATCAGTGATGACCGTAAAAACTTGTCTGCCTTTAATTTACCACACTAAGTCTCTCTTTTTAACATACCACATATAAAGCCGTCCATCGCATTATGTCCAAAATATTTAGATACTATGTGGTAGTTGCTCAGTAGTTTTGGATAGGTATGAGATTACGCATCCAAGGATGAGCGATTTGCGTGAAGAATAACTTCAAATATATTTTGTGAGACTAATATCACATAAAACCTAAAGTTTCATTCGGATTTCCAAAGTCTAAGAATGGTATTAAAGCATACATTCCCTGCGTAATGACGTTCACTTGGCATGGGGGAACTACAGTCGCTGGTGAGATGGAGACGCTTAGTCTACAGGCATACAGTAGGGTACACGTGATTATTATCTTTTATGTTGGCGAAGGAGGAGTTTGACATCTTCAAGGCAACTGAAGTTTTCCCATGAATAAAAATTCGGCAAAATAGGGATATGCATGTGTTATTGCTGATCACTAATCTGTGTAAGAATTAGCTAATCCTCATTAGATTTATGCTCTTCATGTCACTGTACGTGTACACTACCTAAAAAAGACTATGGTGATGGTCCATCCAACAATTTAATAATGACGGCCTTTTCGACAGAAATGTAAAAACCATGCACTCTTGGAATAATCGGCAAAATAGTAAATTCAAAACTTGGAGTTTTTCATTGTAGGCTATTTAATCAATTCTTTAGTTCAAAGGATGCAGCTAACAGTATGCTATGATCAGTGCGGCAACTTCAATGGTTATGTTTAGAAACATATTGGCAACAGACTAAATATGCAAATGTTCATCAAAGCTGTCCAACTTGACTGTGAACTTTTGACCCAGTAATATGATACAATTATATCGTGAGAACCCGCGCACTTCAAGACATGGGCGGGGTTCGTTCACAGTGAGAAGTGGCTGCACACCTGAGAAGGAATCAGTTTGGATTACTACGGGCAGAAGGAATCTTACTTGCACCTGTCTACTGTCAGTTTAGTTCGCTTATCTTTGAGATATAAGTAGGCTATGGATAACGCTGTAGCCGCAGAGACCAGTTATGATCAGAAAGAGGAAGAGGAACAAGAGGGTCCACACACTGCAATAAAGGAATATGCTGGAGAAAAAAGCAGTGATGAGGAGCGCATCCAGTCGCACAATGGGGATCCTTCGCAGAAGCCACCCTTCTCCTATGTGGCGCTCATCGCAATGGCCATCGAAGAGAGCCAAGAGAAAAAGCTGACACTAAACGGGATTTACCAGTTCATCATATCTAAATTTCCTTATTATCAGGCAAGTCAAAAAGGGTGGAAGAACAGCATTCGCCACAACCTCAGCCTTAATGAATGTTTTGTGAAAGTTCCTAACCTGAATGGAGGGGAGAGGAGAGGCAATTACTGGATGCTGGACCCTGCCTTTGGGGACATGTTCGATAAAGGGAACTACCGACGACGGAGACGGCTGAAGCGATCCTACAGACCCCCTATTTCACCTTACCTGTCAGGAACAGCGGTCCTGAATATGCCTGAGTGCCATTACTTTCACCAGGAACCGGTTTACTGGCAAACACCATACGTCAGCAACGTGTGGAGCGCACCCCAGAGTCCATCCTCAACGGCCACACTCTACCAACAGACAGCCACCGGCCACCCATGCCCCGTTTCTCCGAAGACTTATCCGGACTCTCCAGTGATGTATTACCACATCCAGCCTTCCTGTAGCCGATGCCATCGGCCACCGGATGCCTTGGTGTCCCACAGCGGTACAGCTGGCAGTCTCCCTCAACTTTCTTATGCCAGGTATCCTGAAACGGAGCAACCCCACTCGTATGAGTAACCCTGTTAGATTTAGAAATCGGCTAGCTCTGTTAGATGATCGGGTAAAAAAAAAAAGACATTTAATGACGATGCTTGGTGCCGTCAGGTTTATCTACTACCTCAGGTTCTTTGCGCCGATCTAAACATGTTCGCCTATAATTTAGGCTATTAGAAACTTTGTTTCAAGTTTTGTATTGATTGTATGGATTTAGAAATTACAATTCTTGTTTTATGAAAGTTACCTACAGGTTGTGCCTACCCATGTTGCTGCTATAGCCTAGATGATTTCACAAGTTCAGCAACGATCATGTTGTCAATATCTTTGGTTAAATAACTTACTTTATTCGATAATGTAGGCTAGATTCTCACTGGTCATTGCACTTTCTCAGTTGTCATGTAATTATGGAAAACTAACTCCAAATTGACATGTTTTAACAGCCTCTGTTGGAAGTTTTTCACTGTTGTTTTAAAACTTTTTTCTAATAAAAGTAACTTTTTGCCAGATTGGTTGAATGTTATGTAGGTTTACTCTAAACCTGATTAAAACAACAAAAAAGTCAGTCGGTTAGTCTGATTAGTAGCCTATGCCTATGTTTGAAATTGGTTTATTGGGTGATTAAAATGAGTTAATACAACAATGTTCTGTAGCCTATAGGCTATTATAAGGTGTTTTTACTCTAGGCTACTATTTGATAAGCTTACAACATCTCCTAGTACCCAAGCCCTTCACTGAATTTTGCAGGATGACTCATGTCACATTATTGCCACCTGGTGGAGAATTAGCCTATGTCCACTGATTTGATTGTTCTTAGTCTTGAATATGAATTTAGTGGTTTTCAGAATGTAGACCTCTGGTTGAGAAATCTGTTTATCAATCCTTACAAAGCAGACTGATAATTTAAGCTCTATGATTGAATATTACAGCATTTGTGGCATTTTTACATTCTACCACTAATCAACATGGAAGTCGGTGTTCAATGATAGAATGTTATTACTGTATGTGACCTATGGTCTTTTAAAGAGCTATTTGTGGGAATTTCTGATGATGTAATAGTTTCTGTCATGCTATTATTAAGCCTTCCTAGCTGAGAGTGGTATATGGCTAGAAGACCCTCAGCAGGCCTACTGTAAATTAACTCTATATTGCTGATTCCTGATAGCCTAACTGAGTCTTAGCCTTGGTCACTTGAATTCCACCTAGAAATTAGCACAGACATCAATTTGTTTCTGGTAGAAATGATAAAGTTTGATAAATAATTTTGGAAATTATGAAGCCAATAAGAGACAACAATGAATATCCAGCTGCTGCAGTATGTGGCTGCACTAATTATTTTGACCTAAATAGAACTCTTGCTTTCGCTTTCTGGAAAATCCTACACTGACCCGCAAAGTGGTTAGTTATGTGGAATTGCCCATGAACAGTTATTTCTGATATTTCATTTGCATTTTGTTCTCTGTGTATTTTGTTGAATCACACCGATCAGGCTTGTGTAATTATGCAATAATTATTCAAGGGCAGTAAAATCGAGCATTGAAACAAAACAATTTTCACAGAAACAAACATTTTCACAGAAACAATATTTGTGTTTTTTTCCCCAATTTATTCATATATTTTGGCAAATTACCAAGGGTGATTAGATTCCATCGTTTCCTTCGACTTTCTCATATATTTTACATTTTACATTTACATCATTTTGGCAAACCTGCCCTCTCATGGATGAATGTGAATTCATGACACTAGGATTGGTGATCACCAGAAGGCTAAGCGTAACCTGAAGTCATTATCAAAAGTAGCTTACAGTAAATCGATAGCCTAAGAAAACATTTCATGACAATTCTCTTACAAGACAAAAAAATTGTCTTTTGCCAATTACATGAAGATTTTGATCTGAACTAATTGCAAGTGAAAGATTTAACTAACCAATTTATCAGTGGATAAAAACATATAATAAAACACCATAAATATGCACAATTGATTGGTTTGCCAAATATCAATAAACTTTAATTCAAAATTAAATTATTTTAATGACTGGAACTTTCTGAAATATATGTGGGGTACATGTGGTGTGTGTGGAGAGAGAGAGAGAGAGAGAGAGAGAAAGTGTGTTTGTGTAAATGTAGGGTGTGGTAATTTCGGACACATTTTGGTTGATCATAAATAAAGCATTAAAATGTAAGAGCGTAAAGTAGGAGCGTAAGGAATAGTTGTAGCATGCGTGTCTGTAACATATTTGTGCACCCTAGCACTAGAAGTTAATAACAGTTTCCAGTAACAAGTAACAATTTCTTAATGCTGAGCAAAGGCAAAAGTGCCATTTTAATTTGCTTGCATGATGCAGGAATGAGCCTGCAGTCCTGTTTGCTGTTGTTTCTTGGTGTGCTTCCCCTCAGCCCATGTCTGGTGTGCAGTGCATTGCTCTGTAGTAAACTGCTGAAAGGGTGGGTGGATGCAGGTGAAGGGGGCCGTCGCTTTATTTGGCTCACAGTTTCTGTTCTGCACAAACACTTCCTGTTTTCACCAGCTGCTCTGCATGTTGCACCCAAGGCAAGGTTTTGTTATTGCCACAGGGCTAGAGTAAAGATAGGTGGACAGTATGTTTTCGAATCATGTTGGCTTAATTAAGCAAATGTGTGACTTGCAAATATACACTTACTATTTTTTCTTCTTTTTTTCTCTCATGTACTGTAGGCCTATGGCAAGAAATAATACACTTACTATTTTTTCTTCTTTTTCCCCTCATGTAGCCTTTGGTAAAACATTTTATTTATCCTCTTTTTCCTTTGGACTGGATTAACCTTTTGTACTCAAATAAATCTATGATGGACTTATGTTTTATTTGTTTTAAAACCTTTCAATCACTGATCATCTTTAATTTCTCTAATTTTAATTTAGCCTACAGGCTACTTATAGAAACGGTAGCTTAACTCTTAAAACCTTATGCAGCTGTTAAAAATTCCATATAACCAACTTGGCTTGTTAACTGTAACTTCTGCTCATATGCTTTTCAGTGATGATGGTTATGTGGAGTTGGTATGAAATATTAGAAACTAGAAAAGTGCTCAGAGAGTGCGACCTCCGCCAAGGCAATGTGGTCCCATACACAAAATTCCAGATCGTGTTCTGGATCACCGAAATCCACCAAAATCAAATCAGTTCTTACTTGCCCCAATATACATGTTGTCCGAAAATTTCATCCAAATCTGTGCAACACTTTTCCAGTTATGTTGCACACAGACAGACACACACACAGACAGACACCACCAAAAACATAACCTCCTTGGCGGAGGTAATAAACAGTGTTTCAGACTGACTGTGTTAAGTGTATGACTGAATGCCTGTACTACAATTCATAACTGGATCGTTTATGCATTGTTACTATCTTGACTGTATAAAGTTGATGACACATGTTGTATCCCAGATACCTGGAACAACAGGGCTGTTGACTGATTGACACCAGATTTCTCTTTTAATGCTGCTGGTGGGAATCTTGGCCAGTATGCCATTAAAGGATTTTCAGCCTATCCTTATACATCATTGCCATCCTTTCCGTTTACCTGGATATAACCCAGTCTCAAGAAGAGTGCTCAACATCTATTCCATTGAGAAAATGTCAACACAATGTTAACCAAATTGTTATATTAGTTTGTGTGTGTCTCAGCTTACAGGAGAGGAACTGGTTGTAATGAGAGTGGTTAGATAGAATACTGTAACCTCACACAGTTAGGAAAACAAACTTGCTAGACCCATTCAGTTCCTTTAAAGGTATCATGAAAATTATTGCTGACTGGATGTTTTGGAATAGATCTCATCTTTTCTACCCTAGTTCACCCGAAGAAGATTATCTTGTTTGACAGTCTGTCTAACTCAAAATATCTGCCAATTGGCCTGCTCCAAACTTGCCAAAGACCAGTAGGCCTACCAGCAGTTTCCCTCATGTGTATTGTTGGTTGTGTGGCGCACTTGTTAATTAATTGACCTAACATCTAAACCATACATCTACATTTACAGCATAATCTAACAACACACAAAACACAGTATGATACATTTATTTCAAACGTTCAGTCATTGACAAAAGTCTGCCTCATTAGAAACGGCCATCTCTCTCGGCTGCATGCGCATATCTTAGTCGGCTCTTAGTCTTCTTCAACCATGGATGTTAGCAGAGCTTTAGAGTAGCCTACACACTGTTTACCAGTGTCTGGATGATTGCATGCGCCCGTAAAAGGAAACGGGAAAATATGATACTCTTAAATGTGTGCAGGCTCCCAGACGTTGACGTATGAACTATGATTGTAAAGATCTGCGCTCTTGCCAGAGTCAAACATTAGGGACCGTAAGCTGTGTATTGTCTAAATGGGAAACGTGTAAAATAGACAGAGAGGGAACTCTTGTGACTTCTTTTTTGTCCTATCTTTATGTTGATATGCAATTTAAAATAGGTTATAGAAATGATGCTGAGAGACACTGCAAATTAATAAAATTTCAACAAGCACGAACTTTATCTTTATTATTGAGGTGGCCTACCTGTTTACATACAGACTCAAAACATAGAACATATTATAGTATATTATTGGTGTTAAGGGGGCAGGGGCCCTGTTGGTAGCCTGACAGCCCGCCCATAATACTACTGTTCATCCATATGGTCTGGAGGTCTGGAGGTTCTCAGGCATGCTTATTGGTCGGTTGTTTGTTAACAGACTAAACCCTCCCCAGAAGACCGTCTCCAGACCATGAATACGGATAAACAGTAGTATTATGTGCGGGCTATGTCAGGCTACCCTGTTTGGGTCGTGGTGGTTAATTTTTTAAGCCCATATTTTTGCGTCCCCCAGCAATACCTTTTGCATTCGTATTGCGAGAGAACGCAAAAGGTATTGCGAGGTTTGGTTCCATTCCCTATTTGGTTCCCTTCCCTTTTTATAACATTCATTTGCAAAGTTCTAATAGAATAAATATGCTACAGCAAGCAGTAGGCCTATCGAGCAGAGAACTAAGCAAATCCGAAGTGACGGGGCGCAGGTTGCTCTTCCGATACTTTGGAGATGATCCCTCCCTCCACTTCAATACATTGTGCGATCTCGCAAGGCTCACAGTAGCGCCTCTCCTCCTCCCGGACACCAAATGGTTTTCGTCGGTGTCCGCAAGGTTTGACAGCGAGATATTGTGAGGTGTTGTGTTCTTGTAGGTTATTGTAGGGGATTCTCCATCCTGACATCAAGGGCTATAGGTCGCTTGGAAGAGGAGAATTATGGATAGATAAAATGGAATAATATCCAACTGATAAGTCTTCTTAAAAAGAGGCAAGTATGATGGTTTGCCCTACATTTTGAGCATTCAAACGTCTTTTGCGTGGTGATGATAGCGTATTGCCGTGGATATTATTACGAGCATCCTTTACGCCGGTTTTAAAGACGTCGTCACCTAAATATTTAGATGTTTGTTTCCTGCTTGTCTTATGAATGCATCTCTGTATTTTCTTCTCAAGGAAAATATTTTTCTGGTGTTTTATTTCCGTCGGTGTCAGTTACATATTTTGATGTGCGCCACGGTTACAACAAATCCTTTACGCATGTAACCAGGCTACTATTGCATAGAAGCTTAAAATATCAACTGTAACATAATTCGTTGGTACAAGTCGTCTTGAGTTATCATTAAAATATGTCTAGAGACATTGAACATGAGGCTTATATGTACTGCTACGATAGGATTGCCAGAACTGAAACTGATTTAGCCGGTAAAGATGACCGCTCTTGTGTCCATGATGAAGGACCTCGTCGGATTTGTGACGCTGTTCGTAGGCTACTGTAGTCTACAGTTGTCATGTCCTATATTTATTTGAAGGCCATGTCAAACGTTTGATATGAACTACAACAACATTTTGCTTTCTAAAGTGTGGACCTATATTCTAGCCAGAAATCAATACTAAGCACAGGACATCTGTTGCCAAATCTCAAAGAAATACCCGAGAAAAGTAGCCTATATTGTGGATTGAAGTCATATTTCCGGTTACATTATTTGAATGAGTCGACGAAGGCCTACAGAATGTCACATAACTATCCTATATGAATATATAGCTTATGAAAAATGTATTTCTGAGTGGCTGTAGGGTCTGTTTGTTCTGTCTGCTAAATCTCACGTGTATGATTGTGTGTCCGGCAGTGAGGCTGTCTGTCGATAGATGACTGGCCTCCCGCCATGGGTATGCTGGATGTGTGGGAGACGGAGGGCCAGCAGGTCGCCGTGGATTTCCTCCTGCCCACCGGCATCTATCTCAAGTTGGACGTGTCGTGCAATGACACCATCGCAGCCATCAAGAAGGTAACGTTAAGCTGTCAAGTCAAGCGTTATGCTGAGAGTGAGCTGCCTCCACATGTTTGTATCATAGGCCTAAGGGACGGGACGCCATATTGCAACTTGGCACTTATAACAAATAGAAGTTTTAGATGTGCTGTGTGTCAAGTGAAAATGGTGATTTTCATTTGCAGGACCTTTGCAATTGTAGTTGCCGACATTAGCCATTCCTCCTCGAATAGGGTAGCCTAACGTTAAGTCGGCTAAGAATGTGGTTTACACTGTTCTGGATATGACTGATGTGACAACACCAAGCAGTGCTCATTGCAGCATCTCTTAACATTGGAAAGAACAGTGTTCCACGTCTTTGACTTGTATTGGTTTAGTAAAGGCTAAGACACTGTAGATGTGGTTTCATATACTCCTCTGGAAATCACTGAATAAGTCAGAAGCTTATGGTTGGGGAGAACATTGAAGCCAAAGTAGCCATGGATGGAAAGAATGTAACTGGTGAGCAGTTACCATTCTAAACCTAAGGCATAAGAAAGGATAGAGGTACAGTTTTATTTGTTGATATATTGCTTGTGACTATACGTGGGCTCACTGTAAAGCTGTGTCTGAAAGATTGATGACTAAAAGTTGGATGCATTTATTATGACATTGTTTGAAATCCTAGATAGGCTATTTATGTAACATAGATCAGAAGTATTTTCAAAATCATCCAACCACAGCAAACAGCTGAGATCTCTGTCGGCCAAGTGAAATTACTTACTGTGTGTCCGTAGTTGGTTGCGTATGTATGCACTTAAAATTGAAATGCATTGTTATTGAACAGAGGGCTACTGTAGATTTGTATGGCAGCACTGTCAAGAGCAGATTATCTCAATTTTCATACATTTGCTTTTGTAGTTTGTTTTATTTTTCACACTCACCAGGAGTACATTTGTGGATGCTGTCATTACTCCAGATTATGCTGCTTTCTATCTGAATATGACAGGGTGTGTGTGCGTGTGTGTGTGTGTGTGTGTGTGTGTGTGTTTGGGTGACAGATGTGTGAATAAATATAATGCAGTGTGTGTCTTTATGTGTTTCAAAGTGCGTGACTGAATGCATGTGGTAGAATACCAGACTGTACTGTATTTGCTTGTGCCTGTTTGTATGTGTGCATAAATTTAGAGCTGACATTCGTGTGTGTGTGTGTGTGTGTGTCTGTCAGATGCTGTGGCGTAACGCACGGACCGAGCCCCTTTACAGTGCACTGGGTGACCCTGATGCGTACGTGTTTACCTGCATCAACATAACAGCAGAGCGGGAGGACCTGGAGGATGAGCAGCGGCGCCTGTGTGACGTGCGTCCCTTTCTGCCCATCCTGCGGCTGGTGGCCCGGGAGGGAGACCGGGTAGAGAAGCTGATCAATGCCCAGATCAGCCTCCTCATAGGCAAAGGTTTGACCTCTGCGCCTACAGTACCATGTGTCACCATTGTGTGTTTACTTGAATAAATGGCGTTTTTCTGCTATTAGGTCAAACAGAAAGACTGGTCTCTACGTCTTTATTTAGCTTATTGCAGGGGTGGCCAATCTTTTTGGCTTGTGGGCCATATTTTGAAAAAATGTAAGGGGTCATGGGCTGAACAATTAAGAGCACCAGTCTTCAACCAATTAAAAGTGAACTAATGCTAATAATATTTTTCGATTAATGTAACAACAGTTTGAATCCTATGTTCTCTTTGAATCCTTTGTTTATTCCATTACTACTGTCTCACTTGGTCAGTTGGTTGTCAAGAGTCAGTGTCAATAATAAAGATACTGAACATACAATAAACCTGCTTTTCCCTCCTCAGGTCTGCATGAATTTGAGGCACAGAAGAACCACGAGGTAAACGAGTTCCGCACCAAGATGCGCACATTCTGTGAGGAGCATGCCCAGGAACGGCAACGACTGCCTTGGCACGAGTGGATGGAATTCAACTTCCCCTGCGACCTGGAGCCCTGCTCTACTATGTCACATAGTGGGAAGTTGCGCAACATCAAGAAGATCTTTGTCAATGTCAAGTTTGAAGCCAGCGAGGTTAGAAATGTTTGTTGTTGTTTTTTCTGGGGCTGTTTTTTTGTTGTTGCACAAAGTACAATATTTGTCCTCCTTAAACAAACTAGGATTTGTTTATTTGTGATGTTTTGGATTTAAATGAAAACTGACAAAGTAGTTATCATCTCTAACATGTCTTGTGACGATTCTTCCAATTTTATGCTTGTACTTTCACTGGCCTAAATATCAAAGTGTTTGTGAAGGTGATTGCCAAAACAACATGAAATTACTCTAACAGATTCTAGTCTGTAATTTCCCCACCCCCACTGAGCCACCTTTGCAGTGTCAGCAAGCAAGCTGTAAAGTAACACAGCACCCCATACTAAAAACAAAAAAATGCAGTGGCATTTCAAAGGCAGAAAAACTCCAGAAAATCTCCTCACAGGTGAAAGGCATCCTAGTTAAGTCTGGGGACCACTGATGACTGGTGCTGCTTGAACATGCTTGTAGGCCAACTGGCATGTGATTGGGTACACCACAGGCACGCCTGACATTTGACACTTGCAGTGTTCTGCTCCCTCGTATATCAGCGCATGCTGTGCATACAAGGCCTGTGTTTTTTCCCCTTCTTCTTCGTTAAATATTCATGCTATACTCCCTGATTGATTTCTCTCTCTTTCTCTCTCTCTCTCTCTCTCTCTCTCTCTCTCTCTCTCTCTCTCTCTCTTCCCTGTCTTTCTGTCTTTCTCTCCATGGTGGAATCAAATGGCCCCTCTTTCTTACCCCATCAGGAAAGCTTCATGCTCCAGCTGGAACCTCAGGACTTGCCTCTGACTCTGATCAACAAAGCCTTGCGGAAGAAGGCCACGGTGTTCCGGCCGTCCAGCAAGGAGAAGGCGGAGGACTACACGCTTCAGGTCCTCGGGAGGTGGGAGTTCATCTATGGGAAATGCCCCCTCTGTCAGTTTAAGGTGAGTGTCACAACTTGTGTTGCACAATATACTGAACAAAAGTGTTTTAAATCAGGTCTTAAAAACCCCATTAGCAGTCTCAAGTAGCTTTTTAATGGCAGCTAATGGCAATGGCTTAAAATGTTTCAGAAGGTTTTCTTTAATTTTCTACTTTCCGCTGTCTAGGACTATTCATTACCTCTCTTACTGATGTTTAATATTACTAAAATACCTCTTGATATCTTGTGGATTGTAATTCAAATATGAATAATAATAGCAATACCTCTGTGAATCATGTTTACCGTAACCTCTTCTCCATACAAAGGCTTTGAGTGAAAACTTCCCTATCTTTCAAAAATATGAAGTAAAACGGCACAACACTAAGCATAACACTTTTGCTTGCCAACTGTTTACCCACAGATCCAGACAACAGTATTGAGGGCTTCCATGTGAAATAGTACTTCCCTCTTATCTTACTCCCCATTGTTTAGTTTAGACGGGCAAACTGGCAGTTGATTCCGAATCACTTCTCTTAAAAAGAGACTGTCAGCATTTGGACAGGGTCCTCATGATTCTGAAACTCCTGCTACCTGCTGCGGTGACTCATAACTGCACCAGTGCCCTTAGTAGTGAACTACAGATGGCGAACTACAGAGGGGATAATGAGATTTGAGCTGCATTACATAAATAAACACAAGCCTGGGGATCTGATTGGGATCACACCCGCCACACGCACAGCTCTCTCTGGACCTGGATGTCTGGTCCTGTGTGGCTGTGATTCAGTCAAGACAGCTGCTTGCAACTAAGACATCCCTCTCTCTCTCTCTCTCTCTCTCTCTCTCTCTATCTCTCTCTCTCTCTCTCTCTCTCTCTCTCTCTCTCTCTCTCTCTCTCTCTCTCTCTCTCTCTCTCTCTCTCTGGCTTTTTATTCTTGCAGTATATTTTCTCATGTATGCATGCCGGCATGCCTGCGTGTTTGATTATGGTTCATCGCTCTACCATCAGCAAGTACCAGGATGAGCAGAGCTGTTTGAGTAACCAAGTCTCTCTGGGGCGATCCTCGTCCAAGCCTCCCCCACTTCCCATCAAGAAGGTGAGAGGTTTCAGTCTGGTATTAACTGAGGAACAACAATCTTGTTCTCTGCCCCTTTGTAGTTTTGAATTAAACCTGGGCTCTGGACTTTGACTCAGGGGTAGGAAAAAAGCTTTTTGTAAGTGGTGTAGACTGTAAACAAAAAAAAATAATTTAATTTTAAAGTTTAGAAACTTTTACACCATATCACCATATCAACATCATGAAGCCACTCCGTTTGAGGTTTCATGTTTACAATGAAAAATGAATAATTTATGGGTCTGTATTTGACCCAAATATATAAATGTAAAAACATGCTCTAGGTCATGGTTAAGGCTACGAATGGGCTTCACACATCGATAACACTTCCTCTCTTTAGAGTATCTCTAGGGCACAACAAAGTCCACCACACCTTCTTGTTTACTTCTGTTGCATGTAGGAAATGAAAATGAGCTGAATGAGCATTGATGCAGGCTAGAAGTGACTGTTCTTTCCACTTTCTTTACAGCAAAATACATCCTCCCTGAGGTCCATCCTTGAGCCATTCTACATCCACCTACTGCACGGCGGTCGGGTCAATGCAGACGAAGGCATGAAGGTCTGTTTATGTTGCGTCTGAGTGTGTGTGTGTGAGTGTGTGTGTGTGTGTGTGTGTGTGTGTGTGTGTGTGTGTGTGTGTGTGTGTGTGTGTGTGTGTGTATGTGTCACAGTGTGTGTAGTGTTGCCACTTCATTAACATGGTTGCTGTCAGAGGAAACAAACTGCTGAATAACTTGGGCTGCGTGAAGCTCATCTTTGGAGATGACAAGGGGGTAATGTGTGGTGCGGTCATGTGACCCCGGCCACACATTTCCCATAATTCATCAGAAGCGGTTGAGTGAAACTCGTCAAAAACAGGAAGTGGGGAGGGACTATCTGGCTTTCACGGTTCTCTCAGGGGCCCTGATTCTTAGAAAAGGCCACTGTCTGTGTGTGTTTTCACACTCACAACTTTTTTTTTTTGGTCTTATGGTAGAGAAATGAAAAGTCATGGTGGCTGTTTGTGACAAGCTATGTTGTCTGCTCTTGTCTTGAGCTTAAAATACATTCCATCCTCTTTATTGCTCTCATTCTCTTTCCTCTCTTTTGTGCTCTCCTCTCTCTCTCTCCGTCTGTCTCTCAGACTCATACACTCATACGAACACACACTTATACAACTACACACACCACACACATGTACTCTCTCAACTACACACCCCTGTTTTGTGTCTCTCTGCTACTGATGCGTTGACCCCATGTGTTTCTCAGTGTGAGTATAATGAGTTATAAAATGCTGTTTCAGCTCCAGTCTATTTTCTGTCTTATGAGGACATTACTGATTTATATTTGGTTGCACTCTCTGAGCGGATGTCCGGCTTCTCCATTTAACCGTTGCCCAGTGAACAACAAATGATGTGTCCCCCCGCTTGCTATTGTTGTGGTGAATTTGTTAAAATCCAAAATGCTGTTTACTTCGCTATTCCCTTGCCGCAAAGCTGGACGAAAGTCAATTTTCCTTGGAGCCATCACCACCACCACAGCAACTATCTCTAACACCTTTGAAAACCTTAGATTGTACACTGTGTACGTTATCTGTATGTTGAAAACCCCACAAGTACTTTAGTAGTTACAAATATTAATTTCCATGCATAAGCCAGAACCAGTAGCTTAGAAATCTAGACGTACTCTTGCGGTGGCAAATAGATCTGCTCAGCCAGTACATGTACGTGTAGTAGCAAGCCGTAGGGAATTTGATAAGATGACACCACTAATGTTTACTAATCACAACACTCTGTGTGTTTAGGGCGGGCTTCACTGAAAACAACGGCCTTTTGAATCGGTGTTTACATCTTGTTCATTCCTCTGATTGGTCATAGGCTATCCTATTGCGCGCCTTGTTCCGCCCACCATTGAGTTCGGTCTATCTATCGAGGCCAGACTATACATTTTAAAGGAATGCACCAGAGTGAATTCAAGCATAGCCCTGCTGCACGAGCCTTCCAACAGCAATATATTTCGCATGAAAGGAAAGAATTTCGAACAGCATAGACCTAACACGAACGCGAAACACTTTCCATTGAGTCAATGTAACCTCAGATCTTACTTTCGGTTTCCAATGGTCAGGTCCCATTGATTCAGTGTAAAGTGCCTGTTCGCTTCTGCGTTCACGTTCGGCCTATGCTGTACCAAATTATTTTGTTCCACTCGCTAACTAGCGCATTTAGCTCTTTCAACAGGGCTATGCTTGAATTCACTCCGGTACATTCCTTCAATGTTAAATGATGACTTGCCAGGCTACAGAACCAGCATTAGGTGTGCTGAACAACTACTATAGACAAACTCAATGACCTCTGTGTAGGACTATATTGGACGAGGGCATGGACAAAAAGTTGGCATGAGGAAAAGCATTCAAGCATTGGATTGTCAAAGTGGTCTCAGTGGATTGATTAAGCTATAGCAGTTCTGATTTTTTCTTGGCAGTACTACGCACTGTCTCAGAGTCTTTTACCGCACTGGTTTACTTTCAGCCCTGCTTGTGCATTGTAGGTTAAATAAGACCAGAGATAACTATGTGTACATCATAAGCTTTGAGTAACAGATTTTTATCTGATAATGATGCCGTTAAACACTTTATGACCTGACAGTGTAACGGCAACATGACGCAGCCTATAACCTGTTCTATCTTTTTCTCTATGTCCTTCTCTCAGCTTGTGGTCCAGGCTGGTCTGTTTCACGGGAGCGAGTTGCTGTGTAAGGTGGTGACCAGCAACGAGGTGAACGTCTGTTCTGAGCCAGTATGGGACCAGAAGCTAGTGTTTGACATCAATGTGGGGGACCTGCCCCGCATGACCCGCCTCTGCTTTGCACTCTATGCTGTCATTGCAACCACCAAGAAGCCTCGCTCCACCAAGAAGAAGAACAAGCGAGCGGTAAGAACTGGGACGGGATAATGGTGGGGGGCTGGGAGGAAGGGAGGGACTTGCACAGAGATGGTGAAGCAAGTATCCCCAGTAAGTTGTAATAACGCCTGTTGTGTCACACTGTGTGCATTGACGTTGGATTGAATGGTGGTTGCATTTCACTTAAGTGACAGTGAAAAAGATGGATAGACGATGGTAGTTAGCGAATGATGAGAAGAAGGCAAAAGCACCTTCCACTGCATCTAGATCAAATGAATTAGTTTAATCTTTAGGTGAACCAACATTTTGACCCCAACAACAGAGTTGACAAGAGTCTGATATTTCCACTTTTTTCTTTTCTCCTCAAAAAACTACTACAAGTACTGGCACAAGTTTGTGTTTTGGCTACATCGACATGATCTGTGAATAGTCTTGTCTAAAACTCCACAGTTCATTAGCACACTCAAATTGACTAATAATTTCTTTCTAAACAAAGATGTAGGAGTTGTTTTGTTGACAAACTGGAAGCGTCACATTATCTTGTAATTAATCAATATAATTACAGAGCAGCTATTTTATTTTTCAGAAAATCAAGCTATATTAAGATAAAGCGTATGTCCGTAAAACAGAAGTACAGTGTAGGCTATATCAGCACTGGCAGTGTTATTGTGATGTCCTTGTGTGCATGAATGGGGGCCATGTATGAATAGGCTTTTTATTAAATGTTACAAAACAATAATGGGGTCATTGGGACTGAGCCAATGGAGAAAATATTTTCATTTTCCACATCATTTCGAGACAGAAGTGATTAAGAAACTATTTTTGAGGATATTGCATGGGATCAAAGTTGTAAAATCTTATTAGTTTTTTTTTTTTTTTTTTACTGCCATGGCTTATGAATTGAAGGCTGAATGAGATGGTACATTGACACTAGATGTTATGAAATGCCATTTTTTTTAAGAAGCTGTTCTCTTATTTCCTGGTAATGATAAGGGAGCATCTTTTATTTCACCACTCCATTCATCTACAGTGACGGTGCTCTGCTGTTGCATCATTAGTTTGTATTTGATCGCATTAGCATACATAGACATATTCTTCAACCCTCAATTTCCTTGGAGTACAAAGGTGATTTCTTTAATTACATATTGATTACAAGTTATTGTCATATGTTGTAAGAGATTGTTGTTACTGCGACGATCTCTGAACGCATTTTGACAGTCTATTTTGCAAACTGGTATGTTACTGTCATTGGATAGGACATGGTGATTTTAGGTGTACTTATCACAACACAATACCCAGTCATTAACGTTATGAAAGTAAATAATAATAGTATGTGTTTTATGATTATCCGTATTTGTAATGAAGGCAGAAGCACAAACTGAACTGAATGCCTGCCTCTGTGACAAATGCAGCTATCTGGTGAAGGGTGTCTCTGTGTCGTTACCGCAGATGCTGAAAAACAATACACTTCCTGTAAAATCTGTTCATTCATCTCTGTGCTCTCTTGCACATACTTGACATTACATTTCACATTTATGAAAAAAAAAGGAAAACAGTTTAATTTAAGCCTTTGCCACTCATAGTCACAATCACAATCTAGCCTCACCATCCCACTCTACTATAGCATTATATACTTAACTATATTGCTCAGTATTGTACATAACTTTACTGTTCTATATTTTATACTGTTATTATCTGAATTATGCAAAATATCAGCAGCGCTGAAGTTAATACTTGGAGGTGGTATATTTAAGGCAGCCCAGATGCCTTTTAAGGTTATTTAGACTTCTGGTCTAGCTGTAAACTCACATCAACCATTTCTGTGAAAAGAAATCTGTCTAATGCTCTTCTTGCATTGCTCAAATTAGCTTGAATTTATGATCTCTCGCACTCTCAGAGGAAGATGCTTTACCTGATATTGTCAGTGCGAGTATTATACACCTCTATAATGTCTCCTTTCATTCTTCTATGGGCTAGTGAAGGTAGCTGAAGATACTCAAGTTTTTCTTCAGAGGTCATATTCTTGAACTCAGGCGCCTTTCTTGTCACTCTCTTCTGGAGGCTCTTCCTTTGCTTCTCCTGCATGATGTACTGAGCGTATGTTACGGCTTGGCAATATGTCTTCACCAGAGAGATAGTTTGAAGCACTCTTAATTAATGTTGTCAGGTTCCATTAATGAGGCTAAGGATCCCATTGGCCCTTTTTAACCCGTTGTCCACAATGTGTCAGAGAATTTGATAATTCCCTACAGCTAGCTACTGTATGTTACATTTAGTTTTAGTTTTCTGAAAATTATATCATTGGATGGTGTGGGACATCTGGTGGCATATCTTTCTGTATCAAATACGTGATAGTGGTGGAAAATGGAGCGCTGACCGCCAGCACTGTATTTTGGTGACTACCATAAACCATAAATATATACCATAAATCAGTGGCAGAGCTCAGCAGAAGTGAAGCTTATTTTCTTTAATGAACATAACATTTTAAAGGTGCGTATTTATTTTTTAATTCACATTTTGTAGAGCCATGGTGTGTCCCATATTCAGGAAATTACAGTACTCTACTGGCATAGCATATACTGCCTGCATCACAGCTCTGAAAGAGGGTGGGTCAAGTGATAAACTCTGTCTCATTTTCTCTCTTGCTTTCTCTTGTTGACAGTCCCTGTAAAGTCAGTAGTAGTAGTAGGCAGCTGTTTACATCCCCCGCCGTACTACTTCTGCTTTTTGTAGGCCTCTTGTTCCCGCTTTTAGACCATGTGCCATGTCAGTCCTGTACGGGGAAAAGAGAAGCAGCTCACTGCCAGCAGTCTGTCAGCACTAATTTCCGTTGGCCCTTTTTTTGGCCATTTTCACAGCCACATTCTATATTTGTGTACTTGAAGAGCTAATTTACTGGACACTCTCTTTTGAACACTATATGCTCAACTTTTTACCAGCTTGATGAAAGGCTGTTGCAAGTAATACAAAAAATATTTTTTAAAAAAATGATGGAAATTAGGGCGAAGACATGGGAAAGACACTTAAAAGTGACTTACTATATATGTTTTCATAATGCTTTCACACACTTTGAGCTAAGGTGAAATTATTGTGGTTTATTTTTTTACATGATAGTTGGAAGTCTGCATGAAAAACTGTTTACTCTTATCAAATGACTAGATAATGTCCAAAATACTCTAGATGGGAGAGATACTCAGTATGCTGGTAGTTGTTTCTGTTGCTGTGAATATAGTATAAATCTATCAAAAGCTTGTTTGTTTGTTTTTTTTTAAAGCAGAGGTTTTAGACACAGTCTATAATGGCAATGCTAATGTGTAGGCAACAAAAAAGACATTGTTGTTGCAAATAGTGAAAGCTCCAACTCCGGACGATGCACATGTATACAGAATATAATGGGAATGGAACATTTTGACAGTGCTGAGGCATCTGGTAACTGACATTTGATAAATATTGAAAAGTAGGCCCATTTAGTAATAGTAATTTCTAAATCACTGGACTGTTTTTAAACTTTTCTGTTGTCGTTCTTAAGAAACCCATGGATGCTGTACGAAAAGGAAACATTTCATAGATTTTGTGGAAGTTTAGCTCAGAACTTTACTCAATTCAAATAGGCCTACACTTTTGGAAAATTGCCCAGTAACATATAACGCGAGTATTGGTGTAGGGATCATTTGCAAGTGAAATACAGGTATAACCATTTATATTATGCAATATTAATTGTGATTTCCCTAGGGCAGTTTTCTCATTTTAATTGCAACAATCTATTTTGCCCTTCTTGCCTCACAATAAAGCGCTGAAAGTGGAAATTCTCTGTGGAAGTCCCTGAGCTGTTCTTGCAGATGCGTTAGTCGTTTATCACTTTGACTTGGCAGTTGCTCAGGTTTCAGGTTTATTATCATGAAGCCTTTTAAAAACAACAACAGTTGGCCAAAACACTGTCAAATCCAGACAAAGAAAAAAAATGATCGTAGGTATGACTTGTTGTTCAACTGGAGACTCTCGATCAGTGCAGGTGCTGTGTTGGGTCTAGACAAAGGAAATGAAAGTGCTAATTGAATCAGTGTCTGTGTGGGAAGTCTGTGCTCTGATGTCTTGTGTCTGTCCATCAGGACTGTCCTCTGGCGTGGGTCAACACCATGGTCTTTGACTACAAGGACCAGCTGAAGACGGGGGAGGCGTCTCTGTCCACATGGCCATCAGTCCCAGGTGCCTCTCTCATCAGTGTTTCATCCATAGCTGTACAATACAGGAAGTGTTTAGATGCAAAACGCTCCATTTTCAGATTTAATAATACATTAAATTTTTAATAATAATTTCAAAGTAATCTTTATCAAAGTGCAATTTAGATATTATTAACCTGTCAAAACAAATCCAATTGGCGGTGGATCGATAATAAAAGGTATCAAAATTAGATTCATATATTTCTGTTCGTTCATTGCAAATTAACTTTCGAATCTGAATTGTTCTCATACACACTTAAGGTGTTGGACAAGAAGAACGGTTTTGATTTAATTATTTAAATATCTAATAATTTTATTAAGGTTTTTTGCTCAATAACATTTGGTAACGATTTCCAACGCGAAAGATGACATCATGACAACCTCAAATGTCCACATCTCACAAGAAATTAATTTTGCTTGAGGAAGTAAACATGAGAAAGTGCTCACACATGAGAAAAATATGAATTGTTTTTTTTTTGTTTGTTTGTTTTTTTTTTCAAATTCCAATTTGAATTCTCAATTGATAGTATCAACATAGCACAGCTTTTTAGTCAAGAAAGAGTTATTAGAAATTGCGTGCTAGTCAAGCACATGTAGATGCTTTGAAACTCAGTATCTTTCCACATGAAGACATGCCATCAGCACGCAATAGGAAACGCCCATTCCAGATTTGTGACAACAGTGTTTTTGCCCTTTGTCATTTGCTATACGATAAGAGATTAGTGGAGGAAATAGATAAGTTTTTACCACTCAATTTTTTTTTAAACTATTGAAACCAAAAGTTTCAAAAGTACCCAAAAAATTCATGTTTTCTACAGCATGCAATAGATCTGATGAGTAATTCTTTCTGTTTTGCTCAGTTTTGCCATAGCAGTTGGTTAATGAGTAGGTGCTCCTGATGTAACCAGATTAGTGGGGTGACACAGTAACCGTCAGGGTTGGACAGTTAACGCTGAGGAGCTGTGGTTAACGCACACGTTGAGCGTGCGTGTGCGCGTGTGTGTGTGTGTGTGTGTGTGTGTGTGTGTGTGTGTGTGTGTGTATGTACGTGAGAGAGTATGAGTCTGTGAGTGTGTGAATGAGGGTTGGAAGGAGGTGTTCCCGTAGCTCAGTCAGTTCTGTTGTGCTCTTCTTGTCTCCACCCTGTGTGCAGATGATAAGAGCGACCTCCTGAACCCCATGGGCACGGTGGAG
This sequence comes from Sardinella longiceps, assembly GCA_027497455.2. Classification (NCBI taxonomy): domain Eukaryota; kingdom Metazoa; phylum Chordata; class Actinopteri; order Clupeiformes; family Clupeidae; genus Sardinella; species Sardinella longiceps. Next base: position 14,116,446 of record JAODXP020000018.1, read on the forward strand.
AAGAACCCCAACATTGACAGCGCTGCCTGTTTGCTAATACGCTTCCCCATCATTCGACCGCACCCTCTCTGCTACCCCCCTCTAGACAAGGCAAGGACCACCGCAGTGCACATGCTCATCTTCAGTGTGTGTGTGTGTGTGTGTGTGTGTGTGTGTGTGTGTGCAGTGTAGTGTGTGTGCACTGTAAATAAATGCACAAACATTGTTCCGTGTTCATAGTATAAGCTTAAACAGCACATACAGCGCCCTGCACAATTATTGGCAACCCTGGGAAAGATACAGTAACTACAAAATATGTTAGTCTCACAATAAAAGGATAGAGAATAATCTCATCTTAAAATAAACAAATTTATCTGGAGAAAACACAATGCATCATAAATAGATAAATATGTTTTACAAAAGCACATGTGCTACACAGCAGCCCTAGAAAACATGTTAATATCCAACTTTGTGGCATGTCAAAGGAAATTAAACATATTTTGCCACATGTTTTTGTACACTCTGTTTATTGTGTATTGTCTTAAAAGTAAATACTGTACTACTCACTTGAAAAAGGATCAGGGGTTCGTTAAGCAGGCTACTTAGTTGATTGGCAAAGGGCAATTGAATTGCAAACAATGAAGTTAACTTTATTTAGCAACTTGGAAATGGATTCCTTGTTAGTCGCTCACATGTCTTTCCTCCATGTTTAGATCAATGATATGGAGATGAATGGAGAAAAGGTCTCTGTCACAAAAGAGGAGGTAAGGCTGGTGTTAAGAGATTTGGAATGTAACTTGTGAGCTAACCATTCTGTGCCATTAATCTGTGTAGATCTGAAGATGAACAAGAAAACAAGTGACATCATCAATCAATAGATGTTTTTGTTGATTACTGTCTTCTTGCTTGTTTTGTCTCTTCTTTCACCTCGCGTTGGGCCTCTCATCCCCTCTCTAGGATATGAAACTGAAAGAAATTGTGGACAACAAGAACTTTACAGAAATCTTTGAGGATGACAAGGAGTTGCTGTGGAAAATGAAGATGGAGATTCGTGACCGGTACCCTGAAAGCCTATCAAAGCTTTTGCTTGTCACAAAGTGGAACAAACATGAGGATGTAGCTCAGGTGAAAAGTGTGTGTGTGTGTGTGTGTGTGTGTGTGTGTGTGTGTGTGTGTGTGTGTGTGTGTGTGTGTGTGTGTGTGTGTGTGTGTGTGTGTGTGTGTGTGTGTGTGTGTGTATTTTTCATTGTAATTTTTGGTTTGGGGAGTCAGTTGTTTTGTGGTTGATTGTGGCTTGATTGTTGGACACCTACCAATAATTCATCCAACTTCATTTTTGTCAAGATGTTTTTATAGGTGCATCCCCAATCTGTTTTATTTATCTCAAAAGCCCCTCAAACGTAAGGGGATTTCATAAACGACATCCTCAAGAGTAGAGTTGTTGATCAGCATTAAGATTAGCATTTCCTTACGAATTGTAACTGTTTGTCGATCAGATGGTGAGTCTACTCCGGAAATGGCCTGACCTGCCAGCCATTCACGCACTGGAACTGCTCGACTACTGCTTCCCTGACCCACATGTCCGCTCCTTCACCATCGGCTGCCTGAGGAAACTGCGGTAGGCACTCCACCAAGCACTGGCCAACTGATTTACTGCCCTCATTGTGGCTATCTTTTGAATTATCTGCTTTCGAGTTTGTTATGGCTGCATTACTGGGTACTCGCTTTCTCGGAAAAACGAAGGGCCGTCAACATCTCAGTTAGTGCTTCAGGCAAACGGCCTCAAAAGGAAGAATTGTCTCAGAGTTGTTGTGCAGCACACATGGTTCCTTGTACAAACTTTACGGCAGGAAATGTTAGACTGACTTGTCTCACTTTTCTCAGCCAAGATGAAAATGTTGGCTAAATATTGTTGTTTTGGTGAGGAAAGCTTTGGAAAGGAAAGTGACAATTTTTGAAAATGTTTCTGTTATGGTGGACAAAACTGAGTAGTTCTGGTAATGCAGCTGTGCGTAATTGTGCTTGCAACACCAATGACTGTCTTTCCTGCCTCTTTACAGAGACTCCGAGCTCTTCCAGTATCTCCTTCAGCTGGTCCAGGTCCTCAAATATGAGTCCTACCTCGACTGTGATCTTACCAGGTTTCTTCTGGAGAGAGCCCTGTCCAATAAGAAGATAGGACACTTCCTCTTCTGGCATCTCAGGTAAACCTTGTTGACTCCCTGAACTGGGCCTCCCACTTTGCTGTGAGGAGACCACGGCTCTCCAGTTACTTACCAAAGAACTGAGTCTGAAACACACCAAATTTGCTATTTTTAGACTTCACTACACTTAGTAGGCTGGAGTTGGTTGTGGTTTGAGTGAAAGCTGCATAAGATCATGGTGGTTCTGCAGTAAGAAGCTCAACCCAGAACGATAATAAACATTAGCAACAATGCTGTCTAGAAGCTCACGCCAGTCATGCGTTTCTTCCTCAGGTCCGAAATGCACGTGTCCTCGGTCAGTCTGCGCTTTGGCCTCATCCTTGAGGCCTACTGCCGAGGGAGCATCTATCATATGAAGAACCTGATCAAGCAGGTAACCACAGAAATAGTACAGTAAAATTAGTATGGACGGCCAGAATGAATGTTCTGTTCTCAATATACATGTTCTTTAAATATACATGTACTTTAAATATAGCAGCTTAACATAGGCAGCAGTACAGTACACTATTGTTATTATCTCATGCAACATGTAGGTTCTGAGAAGACTGTATTCATGCTATAGTATGTCTGAAAAATCTATACAATGACATCAATGAATGTGACCGCAGTTAATGTCAGGAATGTTTTCCCATGTCTTATGTTGTCATTTTCTTCTTCTATTTCTGTCTCTCTCTCTCTCTCTCTCTCTCTCTCTCTCTCTCTCTCTCTCTCTCTCTCTCTCTCTCTCTCTCTCTTTCTCTTTCTCTCTCTCTCTGTCCATTGTTTGCTGACAGAATGAGGCTCTGAATAAAATGAAAGCCCTGAACGACTTCGTGAAGTCGGGTTCTCAGAAGGCCTCAAAGATACAGACCACAGCGGACATGAAAGTGTGCATCAAACAGGATGCCTACTTGGAGGCTCTGTCTGAGTTGCTGTCCCCTCTCAACCCCAGCATCATCCTCTCAGAGATATGGTATATCACCAGCTTCTCACCTCCTCACTCTCCTCTTCTTTCTCTTCTCCTTTCTCAAAAGTGTATTCACCCCAGGAAACACTTTGTGACAAGGGTGTGAATGGTGGACAAGGGTGTGAATGGTGGACAAAGTGCATAGTCTGAAGTTTTACCAAAAGTGTATAGATTTATTAGCAAGGCAAATTTTTATTTAAAACTATGTGTCTTAACATCTTAAACACAGGGTCTAGTCAATACTCTCACATGTATCATTAGTTTATACACATGCATCATTTCTTGTTGACGGATTTTGTCCCATCTTTTAAATCAGAAGCCAATTCCTTTGTTTGTGTGGTTTAAATGTGTTTGTTACTAAAAAGATTGCTGTATAAATACCTAGAAAATGAGAGAGTGAGAGTGCACTCTATGTAGACGTGCAAAGATAAGTCAATCAGCATTACATTGTTGGAGATAAATAGCATCCTTGCATTCAGATGGCTAGTGATACAGATGATGTGGTTTCTTAGAGTACTGATGACACTGCATTAGGGGATTATGAAGCCAACAAAAGGTTACAGAATGACTAGTCACAAAAACAAACAATAAGACAATATGACCTGCCAATGAATGATGTGTCCAAACTAAGGTTTTGCACACTGCATGTGTGTGTGTGTGTTGTTTGCACATTTTATATCTGGTGTTATTTTGCTTTGATGGAGCTGATATGTGGGATTTCTCAGGAGGCAGTTGCTATGCTTTGACACTTATTGACATTGCAAAAGTTTTCACCAACAATTCCGCTTATCTTTCCTCAAAATTGAACAAGCTTGTTGTTCATATACTTATAAACAGCTTAGGTTACAGTAAGTGTCCAATTTCTTGATTTTCAGTTCAGACAAGTGCAAGTACATGGATTCTAAAATGAAGCCACTTTGGCTGATGTACAAGAACAAGTGGATGCAGTCGGACACTGTGGGACTCATTTTCAAGAATGGAGATGGTAAGAGAAGCACTTATAAACTACCACTCTCTGTCAACCCTTACCCAGACTCAACCTCGAACCTGCAAACGATGAGCCATTCAATGGTTGATGGCAGTGTGGAGTAATTGAAGGTACATGGGTTTATTATGTGTCACTGCTTTCAGACCTACGCCAGGATATGCTGACTCTCCAGATGATTCAGCTGATGGACAATCTATGGAAGAAGGAGGGGCTAGACTTAAGGTTTGTTTATTTGTTTGTCAGTTCTGCTCGTCATAGCAACAAGATGTGTTTGTGGTGGTTCTATGGAGAGAAAAAAAATGAAGCTTAAAAAAAAAGCTCTCTCTCTTTTTCTCTCTGTGCTCTGATGCTTGTGCACGGCAGGATGATCCCTTATGGATGCCTTTCCACTGGAAACAAAACGGGCCTGATTGAGGTGGTGAAGAACTCGGACACCATCGCCAACATCCAGCTCAACAACAGCACCAGTGCTGCCGTAGCTGCCTTCAACAAGGACGCCCTGCTCAACTGGCTTAAGTCCAAGAACCCTGGGTGAGTTTCGGCAATTACAGCGGCACCGCTAACCAATTCGCATTGAGCGCCTTGCTTTCAGCAGCACCTGCAGTACGCGGCTGCCACTCATTTAGCCTCGGGAAATTACCCAAGTGGTCACGCTCTTTATCTTGCATGGACCTACACAGCTGGTGCGGCTGTTGCTAAATATACAATTCTCGCTTTGCTTAGCACAGATGTTGTTATTGTGTAGTGCATGCTTTCACTTCATCTGTCGTTAGATTGCTTATTGTTGTGCTGTCTTGAGGTTCTGTACGGGTCCTGAATTTTTATTCGAGGGCATGGTGCGCACTTGGGGCTAGCCGTAGCTCATTGAGAGGAATGCTTACATGAGGGAGTAGTGTAAGACCTCGGGTTTGAGCAACTTGGCCACATGCGGCCAGGGCCCGGGCTGCACTGAATGCCCCAGTGCTGTTAGGGCTGGCCAATGGAGGGAGACACTGGCCCCTCGGGGTAAATTATAAATCAGATGACGAGCCACACTGACGCTGATTGCCGTCATCGCCCTCTGCGAGAGACGTCATGTTGGGCTTCACAAGGACCTTTTGTTAACCAGGCAAGTATGCTGTATGCGTACTGTGCTTGGATGCCCATGGTTTTTTTTTAGATTTGTGGCATTCCTTATTTGCACAAACATAAGCGTGTCTGTGTTTGTTTGTGTGTGTGTGTGTGTGTGTGTGTGTCTTTATGGGTGTGTGTGTGTGTGTGAGTGTAACAGTTGCTGGTGGATGCAAACATTTGGTTTCCGCCGAGAGCTCTGTTGAAATGAATGTTCACTTGATCTGTGTGGTTAGACGTTGAGGAGATTATGTTCAGGACGTCTCTGTCACGGTCAAGGTCACTGACAGTGGTTATGAAAGATGAGAATAGCCAGCCATTAGTAGCATTAGTCACAAATACAGTGCCAGCAACCGACTGAGATGAAAGTAGCCACTGTATTTTCTGTACTTCAGCAATATACAGTACTTCAGTACTTCTGCTTTGTACATTAAGACCCTGATTGCTTCACTCTGCTACAATACACTTTACACTGTTTAATAGTCATGATCCAAATGACATCTTGCATAGAGATATGACATACACATAGAAGAGGTTACTGTGGCACAATGTCTTTTGTCCCAGTGCAGCTTCCGTAGTCTGTAGTCTAGTGCCTGTCCGAGGAAAGCCTGTAGAAGTGAGAAGCTCTTGTGCGGTTACAATAGGTTCAAGGGGGAAATGCGCTTCTTTTTTTGTTGTTTGACAAAGCCACAGGAAGCATTGGCTCATCTTGTGGCACTGTGAGATTCAGATATGCATGCAACCAACGTGTTGCTGCAATGATTAAACATGGTGAACCAGGGTACGTCTAGACTGGGACAAGGAAATGCAGAGCTGTCAATCATCTGTTGCTTGCAGACAACGAGCTGCGCATTATCTGCAAATGTTCAACAGAGCACTAAGGAACTTCCTCTGACTCAGCGTGTGTGTGCGCGTGTGCGTGTGCGTGTGTGTGTGTGTGTGTGTGTGTGTGTGTGTGTGTGTGTGTGTGTGTGTGTGTGTGTGTGTGTGTGTGTGTGTGTGCATTCTTTACTCTGGCCAACAGGGACAAACTTGATGAAGCCATTGAGGAGTTTACTCTGTCCTGCGCTGGTTACTGTGTAGCTACTTACGTCCTGGGCATTGGAGACCGCCACAGTGACAATATCATGATAAGGGAAACAGGGCAGGTAATCATCATCAGTTTCTTGCAACAGAAATGCACATACGTATTTGACTTTCACGGCTGTCTTAAAACGCATCAGCATGTTACAATACACAGATAAGATGCCCTAAGTTGTACTGTTTAAAATCAGAAAATGAATTAATACAGTTGCACAATCAAAGTGTGTGTAATAACTGATTGTTTCAGTCGGGGGAAAAGATTTAAAAACTCATTCATCAGTACATTAGTTCAAATGTCAGCACAAAGCTTACTGCTGTAATCTAAGATAATGAGACATGTACTGCAATACAGTAGCTCAATGTCTTGTGCTGCAATAACAATTGAGTGTCACTGGTGATGACTGCTGTTGTTGCTACAAAATAATAATGGTAGTAGTGCTAAGACCAATGATAAGAAGCGAAAATGGTTTTATGTTTTTTTTTTGTTTTGTTTTTTTGTATTATTATTTTCTTTTTTCTTTTTTTCTGAAAGTTTTCTCTTTGGATGAAATGTGTCATGGGCTTCCTCTGTGTTTTTGATTTCCAAGCTGTTCCACATTGACTTTGGGCATTTCCTGGGCAACTTCAAGACCAAATTTGGGATCAACAGGGAACGTGTGCCTTTCATCCTGACCTATGACTTTGTCCATGTGATTCAAGAGGGAAAGACCAATAACAACGAGAAATTTGAAAGGTGAAAAAAAACTGAAAGACAATATTACCTGAACGAAGTAATGGATATGGCATACAGTCCTCCTTCATTATTGTGAGGTCCATTAAAAATAGTTTGTTCTGCATGTACTGTATGTCTATTCTGAAGTGAGGTTAGGTCACTTCTGATTTGGAATTGAAATCCAGTTGAACACAATTCCAATCAAGGGTGATAATTGCATTCTGAATCTCTCTCTCTCTCTCTCTCTCTCTCTCTCTCTCTCTCTCTCTCTCTCTCTCTCTCTCTCTCTCTGTCTCAGGTTCAGGCAGTGCTGTGAGCAGGCCTATAAGATCCTGTGCCGGAATGGAATGTTGTTTGTGAATCTCTTTGCTCTCATGAGAGCTGCTGGACTTCCTGAGCTCAGCTCGGCTAAAGACATCCAGTACCTGAAGGTAAGTTACCATGGATGCACCACAATACAACTCGGACAACCAAAGACACACACACACACACACACACACACACACGTTATGTGTAATGTGCATGTATTAACTATGTAAACTATGTCAATGCCCTTTTTTACTTTTTTTTAAATTAAGATGAAGAATGTTTGTCAGTGTTATAGACTTTGAGAAGTGGGTGGGTCTTCTTGGCTCATTGGAAGTTGGTTGGTCCATACTTTGGCTCATGCTTACAGCCTTGCCATAGAGAATACATTGAAAACGGTAGTTCAGTATTAGCCTTATTTTCATGAAATAGACAAAATTAACATCAGAAAATGGGGTAGTTGTCACAAGCCATTCCCTTCTTCACCATTAATGGCAAGAAATGGTGTCTGTGGCGTAGTTAAGCCAGTAAAAAAAGAGCGCTACTTTCAGCATTCTATGTGGGATTTCTATGTAAAGCCTGCAGCTTGAACCTAAAAATGGCGGCGAATCCAACAATTATCGGTAGAACACCCACCCACTTCCTAAGTTCCATATTTATCTCAGATATTTATGTATGAGGTTTTCTGTTTTTTTTTTTTTTTTTTTTTTTTTGCTTGTAAGGATTCCCTGGCATTAGGGAAGTCTGAGGAAGAAGCACTGAAGAATTTTAAAGTCAAGTTCAATGAAGCTTTGAGAGAGAGTTGGAAGACCAAGGTAAACTGGATGATGCACGCTTTATCCAAAGACAACAGGTGATGGGAAGGGACCTACGGAAGACCAATTAGAGCCATAGAGGAGAAAAGTTGCACTGCAGTGTCCTGTGACCTCTACAGTACATGACAATACTCTTAGACCGCTATCAAACTGGCATGAATTCCCTCAAATCCTGTGCAAATATTCATCGGCACTCCATATTCATTCGAGTCAGAATTTGACAGGCTGTGTGTGTCATTTGTCTCTGGATATGTTAATGCTCACACAAGGTTAAAAAAAAAGGAAACAAAGCCAAAACGTTTTGATAAAGCCCACTTCATTGTGAAAGGATAGATGTCCACTTAAGCAACCATTTAGGCCAAATTTACTGGTTGATATTCTACAAATAAATGGCAGGCCATTATCATCCTAATGGAGCCTCTGGCTCTGTTTTTCACTGCAGCCATTATGTGACACAAGAAGGGCAGTGAAGGTCTGTTTTTCACTTGACAGTGACATCTAGTGGTGTGTCTGAGTCACTGCATTTTAGGCAGATGTGCAGCAGCCACCCTCACACACAAACAAGCACTGAGTGCCACGCTATTTATTATTTATAGCCTATTTATTTAGATGTGGTTTTTGAAATCATGTTTCCAGCATTGCACTTGTTTCTGTTTTCAGTCTTCAAATACGTTTTGTTTTCACAGGGCAAGGTTAGATGGTAGACATAGAGAAAACCTCTCGTCAGAGATTATGAAAAGCTAATAACCAAAATCACCCACAGGCCAACTAGACACACAAATAAAGACACACATACATACATACACACACACACACACACACACACACACACACACACACACACACACACACACACACACACACATACAGAGCACGAGTAGGACAAGTGGGAAATCATGTCAATTTGATTGACTTAGCCTAAATGTGTCTATTTCTTTAAAACCCACTTTAATGAATGTTTACAACTTCCATGAAGTTAAATCATGGAATGATTGAAGGACCACAAGACCTTAATAAGCCATGAACACTGACTGGACATAATCAGTGAATATTGCTGACTGCTGTGAAATTGTGAAATGCATTTAAAAGGTTGCTTATTCAAGCTACAGTACAGTGTGCGTCCCAGCCATTAAGTTATGGAACACGCTCATGAAAGACCACTATGCTAATTTAACTTCACCCATGGAACAGAAGTCTTACGAGCTATATTTGTGGGTTAAAGATATAGGGAGGTAGAGGAATGTTTGGGTGACATTAAGTGTTATTTTTATGGTTTACAAGTTTTATATTGCTGTTACTGTTTATAGGAAATCTTTTCAATAGGCATACCAGCCATTATGCCTCCATCTCCTTTCGTACGAGGGTCTTGGAATTCCAGCCATTGACCTTGTTCACATCGACCACACTGACCCCGAGCCAATCAGCAAACTTAAAGAATGCAGCATGAGAATACAATAGGCTATCTGACAAGGGCTGATCCGGTCGTTTTGAATTTAAACATCTCCAGCAAACAATCGTTTGTCAATAGCCAAGATCCCAGACCCTCGTAGGAAGAGAAGCATAGACCGAGGGGCTGGTTATGACCAGGCTAGTCTCCCAATCTTTTTGTCTGTATTGTTTGTTTGCCATAATGGTACATTTTGTATTTGTGTCACTCCTGCCTGACAGAGGCACACTGGTATGAAAATATATGCTTTTTGAAGATATTTTTGAAATTGTTTTGTTGCTAAATGAAGCCTTAATTGTCTGAACCTTGCCTTGAGAGAAGCATATTGCATAGTGTATATTGTGCGCAAAAGGCTTATTTTTTTGTGAAGTTTGTCAAATGTGCAGCGACAGCAAGTCAGTGCTCATTGTTGCGCTTTGTTGTGGTGAACTGAAGTTTGCAGACATAAGCTACAGTTCTAAATAATATTCCTTGAACCTGTTGTCATAAGACTGGTATAGTTTTATCATAAACTGTATGTTAGTTAATTGGCACAAGATTCTGTAGCCTGTAATTAACAATTATGAACTTAATACGGACCAGGCTGATTTTACCTTCACAAGCCTCACAATTTGTGAGAACTGTAATATGACAAAATCCATACAAAGTGATGAAATTTTGAGGCTAAAATGACAACTGCCATGACCTGTTTATGACAAGATTGTGTCCCTCTCATGACAAAGGATTCAAATTAATGTCATAACTACTGAAGGGGTTACTTCATCTATAGATCAGTGGAATTGGTCTACCTCTTGAACTAAATTCAGGGCAGTGAAATAGTTACTGAAATAGCGGGTGAATAACTGGTGACATTGAAGTGTATATAGTGAAGCTTTCAGTCTGTTTTAGCACTGTACGTTTCTAATGACGCACTTGTAAGATACGATATGTGCCTAAGCATTTTATTTATGATTTGCTCTTTTTAATTCATCTATGTACAGAAGACAATGTAAAGACATCAAACGACCAAATTACACTCTGACATAAGCATATAGATTTAATGTAGACTGATATTTTGCTCAACGCTTCCGTCCAAAGCGTTATGAATAGTGGCAATGGTAGGTTCATTAGTTGAACCCTGGTTGGCAGGTCAAGTGAGCTCTACCTGCTCCACTACCCCCATATACAATGTAAGAACATGCAGTAATTAACAACATCCTACACTCCAATAGTAATAAGTAATTTTTCTCTTATTGTGATTGAAGAGGTACAGTATTTAAACATAGATCATGTTTTGGGATAGGTTTCTTTGTGTTTCATGTTATGGAAGACATAGCATAAAACAAACATGTATCTGTACAGCTTGATAATTTCCTCCTTTTTTCCTCATTGACCTTCCCAGAATATTGTCTCCAACATAAATAATCTACCAGAAATAATTTTATAATCTAAATTGTGGTTTCAAAAGTGGCAGAGAAAGCAATTTAAAAGTGTCAGTTAATTAATTGCCATTGAATCCAATTGTAACTAAATTATTGTGGTATTGTTTATGAGGGGGCATTCAATGATAATTTTACTGTACTTGGTATTCTGCACCTTTTACATTTGACGATGAAACCATAAATCTTGTAATCCTTGAAACAATCAGATTCATAAAAGCAGTAAGAGGCACATTCCTCTTCTGACATGATGAAAACTTTTCACAGATTCAGGTCCTCATTTTTTTCTTTTCTCCCAGTCTAATAGTTCTTAATTGGATGTACAATACAAGGATGAAGCAAACTCTGCTTAGTTGATATCTCAAATCTGTTGTGGGAGGGCTCTGTACAGTAATTGAAAAAGCGTTTGTACTCGAGCCATTGATAAGTATGAAGAATAATTTTGGAAGGGTGCGTGAATTCTTATCATAGCGATATATGGGGAGAGGGTTTGTTCTTACTGGTGTGAATATTCATTTGCCTTTATTTGAAGAACAGCACATTGATTGTGCAACTGTAGTACTTTACCAAAATGTCTCAAATAAAAAAAAGCTGAAATGCTGATGAAAATTCAACAGAATCATCCTCCTTTTTTCATTCTCTTTACAGGGGTCTTTGATTAGATTATAACCTTAACTGATTGTGTTAATGAGGGCAAATATTTATCAGATGTAAATAATTACAGTAAATAATTATAAATCAGTAAACAATTACAGTACAGTAATCATTTCATTCAACCATTTGCATATAGGAGAAGTCATGTGTACACAGGAATTACATGTCTTTCTAACCCACAAGTTTGGGGGAAGGGGGGGATTAGTTATGGTTATAAATTGTGGATTCAGTTGTTCATATCCTAATTTCCAAAACCTTTGGGCAATTAATTTTTTCCTTCCTTTTATTGCAGTCAATGCCTTAAGTTATCCAATTTAATGCCCCTTTACATTGTATTGAAGTTAGCCCCAAAGTAAACCCCAAAACTCATTTAAATAGTTTTTGCCTACTTGAAAGAAAACAATATTCAGCTTCACAAGAGGAAAGATGCATACGGAAGCGTGTGAAAGTTCCTCTTTCAGCCACTTCCTGCTATTTCCACTTAACCAGTTTGCATTTCCCTGCTTGAATGAAACTTGTGGTTTTAAAAGGGCAATCTTGGACAACCTTGGCTCTGTTCCAAAAAAAATAATCACTCTTAGTAGGATAAGTTGATATACCTTACCAAAGATGTTTACTTCTCAAAGAATGGTTCCTAAACCATTGATTCTTATGGCGAATCACATCTCTGAAGTTTACAGGATGGGTCAGTTTCCATTAGCATGTTAAAGCCCCAGAAACCCCCGAAGGGAAGGCATGGAAGGCATGTGCAAACAAATTGAGCGAGAAGTGGAGCATAAAACTTGGATCTTGGAGTGGAGCGAGAAAACAATGCTTGGATCATTGAATATGTTATACAGTATTATGGTGATGTCATTATCATATGACCATTTTTTTTTTAAATTGAAGATATTACTGTAGGAAGTGAGCCTTAATGAGTTCTACAATATTTGTGGATTAGATGTGGGAATGTTATTTGTTGTATTCATTTTGGTTTACTGTAATACACAATAATGGTTCCATACTAGCCTACTTGTTGTAGGCCTACATGGTTGTAAAAAAAAAAGGATTTGAAGAAATTAGCTATTCAAATTGCGTATAATTTATTTATTTTTTAAGATTTTGCACTAAGAAGTTATTGCTCAAATGTTTGTAAGAGTGCTCTTTTTTAGTGCATTTTTGTTTTTACTGAAAAACAAATCCTGAGAAAAACATTGGTGAGTGCCATGCTCTTCATCAAAACTGCGTAAGAGGTGGTTCACCTGAATGTCTTTGTAACAAAGGTTGGTGCATGAGGCCCAGTAATCTTAATACTTTAAGATGCTTTATGATACATTTGCATTTGAGTTTTTTAGGAGAATGGAATGATCGACCCACTAAAGGAAAACCCCAGCCATTTTTAACCCTTAGCCTTGTTGCTAGATATTACTGAGCGATGTCAGGAGGAAAAAGAGCAGAAAAAGAATTTGCTAAAATAAAGACCAAATAGCCAAGGGACCAGCAACTGCTAACCTGGTAGCAATAAGTTAAACTGAAACTGAAACTGAGTTAACCACTTTTGGTTTGGTTTAGCTGTCAGTTCTCCTTTATGTGCAAGAAAGTTCATTATTACTTTGTGTGAAAGTTTTTCTGTTTTCACAAACTTGTTTCAAGATTTCTGTCAGTGGGAAATCCAGTTGGCTGCTTTCAGTTTTGACTCTTTTTGGGGTTAGATTGTGACCTGGAATCTGAACCTTTATTTCCATAAAGTGGTGTGTGTGTGTGTGTGTGTGTGTGTGTGTGTGTGTGTGTGTGTGTGTGTGTGTGTGTGTGTGTGTGTGTGTGTGTGTGTGCGTTTGTGCGTGCACATGATAGTTTGAATTGAACTGAATACTTGGAAGTACCCTTCTAACCACAAAACTCTGATTTTCACCTGTTCCTACACTTCAACATTTGTAATATAAACTGTCTTTGCCTTATAGCTAGGTCTACTTTAAAAAGTAGTATACATTGGTTGGTAAATATGGTCCCTAACCTGACAGCCAGTAACAGTCCTCCTAACCCTTGATTTGATGGTTTATCCAACCTATACTATTCTATTGAAGGAAATTAGGATATAACATAACTCAGTGTTTACTAACTAGGCTATAACACCACATAATTGTTCCCTAGAATGTTTAGTCCTACTAGTTGTCTACAAGTTGTCCCAGTCTTGGAGATGGTTGGTCGGTACGGCTAGTAGGCCCAAGGAACTTAGTGATGGAATGGTATAGGCCTACCCACCCTAAGGGGGAAAAAAATGATAGCTTTGCATTGGTGGAAACGTTTTGTGTCCACACCCTCTTTTTGATATCATATCATATCATATCATATCATATCATATCATGACCTAAACAGGCTGATACACACAACACACAAAAACTATGCACTTATGGCACATATTTTCCTAACTGAAGGGTATTTAAAACACCATGATGACACTTCATTTGGGGGGTCTTGCTGGATGAAATCCAGTCATTCCCTAATTTGTCGAAATTTGGGAGGATAGCGCCCTCGGGCGGCCACTGGTAGGAGTGCCTTGGCAGGAACTGATTGAACAGCGGGAGCTTCAGCTTCTGAGTCAGTCCGCTCCAGAACAGCTCCACTGACTGTCGGGATGTGACCCCGGAACAGGACGCCTCCTTAGAAACAACACACCATTCAAATAAAATCCAAACGACAGAAAGCTGGACCAGGAGAGGTAAGCATCAATTAAGTTGTAGAATTCCCTGTTTCATTTCTTACAACTAAATTATCGCAGGTCTCCCAGTCGTACGCTAGCTAACGTAACGTTATATCGAGTGTTTGTACTCGAGCTTCGCTAACGTTACCTGGATGAGCTACCCTCATAGGAACTTCATTCAGGCTTTGTTAGAGCTTCCCAGCGAATGCACACTTACAGTGAATTGTGAAACAAACCTGCCCGATTGCCAAATGTAAACTCAAAACATTAAGGCGTTAGTGGCCATAATGTGTGTGTTAATGTGCATTTTGAGTGTTGTCAGCCGCCTTTCGGTGCAAATAGACCCGACTCGTATCCATGAGTTCGTTGGAATAATGTTAAAGCTACTGGCTAGTTGTGAGAGACAGGAAGCGGCGTTTCTGCTAACTAGCCAGCTAGCTGGCTTGCTAGGTAGCTGCAGAGAAACGATTAAGTTCTGGTTAAAGTTAAACTTTCATTATTTCGGCTGTTCACCAGCAGCTAGCCAATACTTTGGGAAGTCTCGGGATCTGGAGCTTCCTAGGCGTGTATTTTCACGTTTGGTTATAGATAGTGGGTATAGCTATTGCTAGCTTTTTGTTTGCATACAGATGTGTGTGCAGACTGTTTGCCCATTTTATAATTGCATGTTATTGGATCATGTAAAGGCTTATGTCTATTCGATCTCATACTTAATGACGACGCTACGAGTAGTAACTGTTATCACGTTCAATAGCGTGGTTCCTTTGTGAAATCAGTCTCCTGTTAACGCTGTAGATGTAGTCACCCACGGCAATTATCATCACATTTCGAGTATGATTCAGTACGCGCAGCTGAAATTAAAGAACTTCACTACTTGTTGGCTCGGGCTATTGAACAGCAGTGTGTGTTGCTACACCCCATCACTTTGCACCTTCTGTTGGCTTCGGACAAATTCTATTTTGGGCGCTCCACACCCATGCATTCATTGTGCCCACCACAAGATGCTTGATTCCTCCAATGGTCCGCTAACGAATCGCATTCAGCCGTGGATCCTGGCACGGTGCCTGTAGCAGCCACTCGAAGTGTGATGTGGGTGTCTGGATTGGCCTGTTCCTCTCCTGGCTACTTGTGAACTTTCAAACCAACTACACGCTTTATTTCCAGTAGTCTGCACAATCCTGTGGGATACTGCTCATTTTGGAGTAGATTACAGCCTGGGTTGTCCTAACCTCTCATCCACCCTCCGTGGATCCTACGCAACGTGATTTTTTTCCCCTGTGCCCCCCAAAATGCTGCCCTGGTTGACCTTGCCTGGGTCTATGAGGGCCTACAGCACAGACAGACTTAGTGTGACAGACAGTGATTTCCCACTATGCTAATTTTTTACAGAGATCAACTCTGCTTTGCCTCTCCTTTTCCAGTAGATTACAGTACAGTACATGAATGCTACATTGTGTTGATTTCAAACTTTTGCCATAGTGCATATTTGAAAGGAAATATGTATAACATTTTATGGGCTTCTAGATGTAGTCTACGCCAGGCAGTAGTAGCAACACGTGCAGAAAAGGTTTTCAAAGCAACATACTAGTGGTACCACAAACCACAATGGTCTCCCTGTAACCTGGCCGTGGTGACGCACAGCCAGGCTCATGGGCCTGACAAGGGTGCAGTTGGGAGTTGCCTGCGAGTTCATGCCTCGCGTGGCGTTAACAAGACATTGACCTACTTATCAATCATACATTCACGAGCCAGTTCATCGCCATTGTCCGCAGATAGTGCGGCCATTGTGTAGCAACTGTAAATGTGGAATGGTAGCTGTTCAATAAAAATAATGGCAGCTCCACAGCATCCTACAACTGTAGTGAGCACAGACACTGTTGTAAGAAAACTGTTGTAAGAAATGCCTATTTTGAGAACCCAAGCAGTCTTAGTAGTTGCCATTACCAGTTGTGTGACTATTCAACTGATCGACAATGATGGTACTAGGCTCCTCAATGTTCAGAGAATATACAGTACACTGATGATTATCGCAATGGTGACCATACTTTTTGTCACATTATGTTGAAGCATCTGCCTGGTGGATAACGTAATGTCTTGATTTACAAGGAATTTTCAGAGTCATTGAATTTAACCTAACAGCTTCTTTTAGGTCTTTGTGCACTTGCGGCACATTTTGCAATACTTTAAAATATCCACCATAAAAAAGCATTGCCATGAAGTTATGCTAAGAAATCTTCAGATGCCTTTTTACAAAAGTGTTTAGTAGTTGAACTCTTGAAGCACCAGGCCTTGTGTTAAGAAGCCCTTTCTAGCTGTGGCATCTGCAAGAGAGCCCTCTACTGACCAACTGACCCACTTCCTATGTACAGTAGCCTGGGCCGTCATCAACTGCTGCGCAAGCCTCCATCCAGTCCAACACTGCTTCATCGTGTCTGCCAGAGAGGTCAAGGAGTGGGAAGTCTTGAGGGTGGCTGAGTGGACACATGGGTGCCATAGTAATGTTTGGGGGCAGAAGTACAGCACGGTAGATCTCCAGCGATCCTCCTCAGCTATTCTCGTCCTGCAGTGGCAGTGCCGGCTCATTGACTCTGTGGAATGGGAGATTTTCTTGACCTCTCTTGTGGACTTTTGCCGCATTTGCTAGCAGTGTAATCTCTAATGATGTTGATGTTGTTGTTGTTGTTGTTGTTGTTGTTGTTCCGTTCCGTTCCGTATTTAGCTGAGATGGTCCCCTGAAGGAATCGGCCACTGGCTGCCATTGGCCATTTTTCAATAGTTTGCACTCCTGTTCTTCTTGGGAGTATGAACTCAAGATGTTCTGCTCGGGACTCCAGACTGGTTGTGAACAGGAGGTTGCAGAATGCTCCACCTGCATCTGAGACGGCAGTGTCCACACTTAGGCCCATGTGCTGAGGAAATGAGCGTGATGGATCGGGGGTTAAGTGCACACTGAGTGAGTTGTGTTTTTCCCAGCTGCTGCTGGAAGGCAGGGATGGTGGCCTGTGACCTCCGTGACCCCCGTCACATGCGGGGGCCTATCGCATTTCTGGGGCTAATCTCTTGCAGCAGGCATTCGCTGCGTTCCCCAAGCCAGAGCTGCTGTAAGGGGAGCAGGCCATGTCAAAACATTCAACACAGTATCTCTCTCTCTCTCTCTCTCTCTCTCTCTCTCTCTCTCTCTCTCTCTCTCTCTCTCTCTCTCTCTCTCTCTCTCTTCTGTGGGGAATACTGTCTTACTGAAGAGTTTTTGTATTGTTTCAGACAATATTCATCCGTATGCCACAATATGATCTCATAACTTTATCATCCCATCTTCCTAGTTTAGTCTAAATTACTTGACTGTTGACTGTGTGGTTAATGGTGTGATGTGTGTGTGGTTTTGGTCAGCTTAGTTAACACTCTACCAGCTGTCCCATATAACGTGACAAATGGATATCAAGCAACACACACTGCTGGGCCAAGCCACATATTGTTGTCACTGAAATGTCCCAACTGTACACACACAGTTTCCAACTCCAAGCTGTTGGTGGCAGAGCCATCGGGCCCGGCTTCAGGCAGACATTAAGCCAAAGTAAGCTGATCTTTACTGCCCCCTCGTTCAACTCTCAGGGCCTGGCCAGCCTGTACATGAAGGATCTTTCTGATTCTTCTGGGAAAAGAAAAGAGCCATCACAATCAAGAGCTAGGCTAGCATATAGAAAGGGATGTTATGCCACTGATCAGCGTCTGATATGACGCTGCTGTGGATGGGTTGTATCATCCTTTGTTTAATTTTTTATAAATGGTAAGTTAATGTGATATGTCAACTGAGGAGGTTTTCACCATCGCCTTTATAGCCTATCTGTGTCCCCAAAAACACTGCTGACAGTCAAGTTGGCTGAGATGAGCGTTCAAATTCTCCTGATCTTGTGACAGTCTTTGCATTTTTTTGCTGGCAGGTTTTCTTGGTGGTGTCTGACCGTTGTGCAGTTGAGGTTAGGGGGAGATCAGTTCCCAGGGTGATAAGCCACATTATTGAAACGTATGGTGATCTGCCAGGCATGTGCCATTTTCCACATAGTGTTATCATACTGTATTGCATACGGCAGCTGCATCATGGCGCTGCCAACTGACTCAGCTCAGATGAATCTCACAGAGAGACCAGCCCAGCAGTAGACTAGAGCACTTAAGGCCACCGCACACTGGCTCCGACACAGTGCTGAGCACTCCGCTTCCAACATTCTATTCCATTGTTTTCAATGCAGCCCCACACACCAGCACCGAACCTTTCCACCGTCAATGGTGAATTACGATTGAAGTCTATTTTTTCGGATCTGTTCATTGACATCTATTGTTAATTTCACATGCAACTGTGCTAGGTGCTAGGCGAAATTGTCGGATTCGAAAGTGCTCCGCAATGCTGTCGGAGCCGGTGTGCAGACGACTTTAGACAGCACTAGATAGACACTGTGCACACCACTGTTTCCATCAGACCTAGGCTACACCTTTCTCAATTGCAACCAAACTGTAGTGTTGTGAGTGTTGTGAGGATGCGAATCAAACGCTCTGTGTCCTAGATTGCTATGGCCTCACCCTGTTCTTCTCCATGATTCTAACAAGCTAGTCACGCACAGACGCATCTGCATTGCCTCCTCTTCTCCGCAGACGTCTACTCTTGTCTCAAGAGACCGCAGAGATGGAGGAGAGAGCGAGCGAGCGAGTGAGATCTTTTAATGTTTACCAGTGTAGCATCAAGTGCGCTGCGACAGCATGGTAAAATCATCCTCACTTCATTTGAAAAAAGGCTAGGAGACGTGTTTTGACAACTGTTTGACATCTGTGCACACACTTGTGTGTGTGTGTGTGTGTGTGTGTGTGTGAGAGAGAGAGATTTTTTTTTTCCTTTGTGCTTCTGTTTTTGCATTTCCATTGTGTTTCTCGTCCTCTGAAGCATTCCCCTGTGGAATTCTCCAAATACAAGCACATCACCTGCTGCTACAGATGAATTTTCTCTAAGCCGATGTAGAGTAAGGACGGGGTAAAAATAAAAAATATGTATATCTGAGTGTAAAGAAGGAAATAAATAAGCCTGATATAGACAGGGTGGGGGATGGTGAAACATCAAAAACCAGCATGAAGCTATCGCCAGAGAGGCTGTAAAAGTGCCTCACTTTAGAACTTCAAAAAGAAATTCTGAGGATAGGAGGAGAGCGAAAAAGATAGAGAGACAGAGGAAGAACACGTTGTTTGAGCCATTTTAGGTACCTCTTCAAGCTGAGAAGCGCGCGCACGCAAGAGAGAGTGTGAGTTTGAGTATTTCTGACCAATTTTCTCTGTCTCTGGCTGCCAGTGGGCGTCTGCTGCAGTTTGTCCGCCTGAGGAGTGGACCTGTCTGGATAAAAGGATGTAGGGAGCCCTCCGGCAGCACGCTGGCCTCCCATCCCATCCCATCCAAACCCATCCCAACCCATCGCATCGCATCTCATCCGTCCCCGTGCTGCTAGAGGAGCGAGTGCACTCAGAGCTTCCTTTTAGCATTTGAAGCAGATGTCACAGATGACACTCTAGGAGAGGGCGCCAGGGCTTTGAATTAAAGACGAATGCCATCTGATTGCTCGTACTCCGAACGCCCTCTGTCTGACGGATGCCTCGCACGCTCATTAAAAATAGATGACGCCTCATCCACATTGATTAGGGCCCCCTCGCCTCTTTCATGTCCTCAGTGACACGGCTTAGTAGTCTCCCGCCAGTGCAAGTGCACTTGCCATGGCTATGCAGATTTCTTGCTAACCGTTTTGACAAGGATCATTAGCACGTTTACGTATGCGAAAGCATAGCGGACACTAGTGCTTTGTCTGTACTATTGTGAGAAGCCATTTTGTGTACACATACGTGGTGTTTGCACATGAGTGGATGTTCCTGGCTGTTTGAAAGCTCGCTGCCTCCATCGTTGTTTTCGTCTTTGGCAATCCTCGCAGTCATCGGCTGCTGCCGCTCTGGTCTGCTGTCTCGCCCGTCAAAAGCCAGAGAGTGCAGACATGATCAAACGAGCCAGCTCCATCGCTCCCCTCTCAAGAGTTGCCTACCCCCAAGGTGTGCCTGGTGACACACACACACACACACACACACACACACACACACACACACACACACAGTTCCACTGTCTTTCATCTCCCCCTTCCCTTTTGCTTTGAATAGTCATCACCCCAAGTACATAAAGTCTATTTTTTTTCTGCCCTTTTCAAAAAGGTAAGGTTCTTTTCAGACTGACTTTTATAGGCCTACTTGCTAGAATTGCTGTTAAAATATTTTATGGATTATTTATTCATGGCTCTTATAGTCATAGTGGTAAAGCTGCAGTAATTAGGAAATAGGTTATTAAATTAATCATTCAAGCTGGTTTGAGTCTTTTTTGTTGTTTTATGGGGAAAAATACCCTTTACAAACTTATTAAATTTGAAGATATTTTGGTTCCTTTGCCCCTGTTTACTGTGATATCAGAATATCCTCTGGCATTTCAAGGATGCTATCCAGTAAATCAGGACAGGCTAATAAATGTCCACTGCCTTCTGATATATTGTAGACCAAATAGCCTGACTAAAAGTTTACTTGAATGAACAACTGACAGACTAAACAACGATGAAGAGTCATTACATTTTGCAGTCTATAGACACAACCACGCTCAGGGGTACTTCCTTGTTCCCTGACTGTCATTCCTGAGATGATTGCAATAGAAAATGGCTTCACAACATCTGAAGATAAAGCTGTCCTTACACTGATTATGAAACATCACCTGTGTCTCTCTGAATGAGGTCATTGCGATGGCTGTGGTGCTGCGTTGGGCTTGTTTTTGCTTTGTGTCGCTCGCCATGGACCACTTTCATAGGGGGGGGGGGTTGTTCTTTTGGGGCCGTAGCCATCTATTCAATTAAATATAAGCCTGACATCAAACAGGCTGTCAACATACATTACAAGCCCTTTGTGCAGATTAAGGGGACTCCACATATCAGAGTTGGGGTGTCTCCTGAGGGTCTCCCAGTGACAGATTGAGAAATGAAAGGCAGAGTGAATTTGCCTGTGTGTGTGTGTGTGTGTGTGAGTGAGATTATCCCCCTCTACCCTGCTGTCTTCTTTATATCCCCTCTATGGAAGCGGTGCTGTTTTCGTCAGCTAGTTATTTCTCTATTTATAAATCTAATAGCACTTGTCTGGAGCTGGAAAATCCACACAATCCAGACAGGTAGCATTGTTACATTGAGGAAGTATAACTACCTACTGATGTGAAGTCCCCCCCCCCCAAACCTACGGTATGACAACAGCAGAAAAAATTGCAGTTGTGCATCATCAGAGTGTATGGCACCACCCCCCTCTTCAGTCTGTCTCTCTTTCTGTCTCAGCACCACCACCCCCTCACACACACACACACACATGCATACACATGAACGCGCAGACATACACACACATACACACACCTCTCTGTGGCTTGTTCTGTCACCTGTGCTTCAGCTTTCAGTCTCTGTGCTTCCTCCTCTTCTTCCTCCTGATCCTCGTCTTCCTCCTCCTCCTCCTTTTCTCCCCATCATCTTCTTCTCCGATCTCTTTCTTTTTTCTTTTTGAAGGCCATGCAGAGTCTGACTGTGAAAATAGGTCATTAGCGAGCTGTGTGTGTGTGTGTGTGTGTGTGTGTGTGTGTGTGTGGGGTGGTGTAGAGGCAGAAGGGTGGGGTGGGGTGGGATTGGGGCGCACAGGGAGAGGGGTGCGGTGCAGAGCGGGGCAGGGCAGGGTGAGCCGCTCTGTGAATACTCCCATGAAATATTGATGAGGGCCATTTCTATTGCGGTGCCAACCTGCACAGCCACTTCAAGCACACCGCCACATCCATCACAATTGAGCTCTACCCTGCCCCCATCTCTCTGTGTGTGTGTGTGTGTGTGTGTGTGTGTGTGTGTTCTGTTCTTGCATGAGAGATGTGTGGCCAGTAGCATACATCTGAATTCTGTTTTGTTTAAGTGTAGAAACAAATAATTCATTAATGCGGTGTTCTGTGTGGGCCGGTGTATTGTAAGCCCACTGCAGGCAGGCAGGCTGCTGAACTGAACTAAAGCGAAATGATATTCTTACTGCTGCCCCTGCTGACTCTAAGCTCCCTGATCTTGGCAATGAGGTCAGCATCTGTCTTTTGCGCTATCGCTGTGTGCACCGCAACTCAAAGCCCTAAACAAGATTCCCCCCAAAGCCAAAAGATATGTCTAAAAGCTTTTTGCTGTATTTGCAGGAGATTCATTTGGACATCTCGTGGATTAAGTCGGGGGGTGGGGGGGCGGTGTTTACCCACTTTACAAAAAAAAAAAAAAACAGAGAAGGAAAAATAAAGCGAAGCTTCAGCAGTGTGTTTTTGCAGTCCCATATTGAAACTGGTAATTAGGTTAACTCAAGTGGATACGGGGCAAGGTCAGATGAGTCATTACAGAGCCATGTTTGCGTTGGTCTGGGTTTGTGGACTTGTAGCAGCTTTCCCAAACAGCTGGAAGTCTTGCACTAATGTGCTCGTTTGCAACAGCCTGCTGACAGGACATTGATGCCTGTTTGTTTGTTTGTGTGTGTGTGTGTGTTTGTTTGTGTGGTAGAGCAGTGATGCGTTGATCTCCCATGCGCTTACTATTTGTTTGGGTGTGTGTGGGCGTTTTAAAACGTAGAAAAAGGATCAGCTTGCTGTGTGTGTGTGGTGGGATATTGTGAAGACAGACTACTGCACGAGAGCTGAAAGGGTACATAACTGGAATGTAGTTTGCATTAAAGCATCAGTATGAAACTTTCAGTTTTTTTGCATATGGTTACTAAATGGTAAGGATAGCCTATATGGTGTGTAGGTTACTGTATGTACATTATTTACACATATGGATGTTTTGATGATATGGTCTATCTACTGTATGTGAAGGTCACATAAACACAAGCCTGGGAAAAACCACCCTGATCCATGAGCAGCTTGATTTCTCTCTGCAGCTCAGTATGGCCTCCAGGCATTCTTGTTTGTTTCCGTTTGCCTGCAGGGCCCAGAATTTGGGCACGGGATTGCAGGTGTTGCACATCATTTTCCCAAGTCTGACTAGTCCAAAGCTTATAATGCAGTATGTGGTTTTTTTTGCAGTTTCTCCCTGCCCATTCATAATGTGATTGATTAAATTGCTATTAAATCTGGTTAGCATCCATGAACTAACCGAAATGAGTTCAAAACCGTCAACTCTCCCAGGTTATTGTGCTCTGCAGTGCTGTCAGACAGGGTGTTAAAAATGTAGACTGGAAACTGATGGAACAAGTCCAACGTGGTTCTGATGTCATGGTGCTATCCAGTTTGGCTCCACGCCCTCCAATATCCGCATACTTATGCAAAAATAGGGAATAATGTAGGCAAGCCTGTGGCAGCAATTATCTGTCTGGGCATTCATACAGTACTTTTTCACATGCCATATAGTTTCACATGCCTTTTATTTAATGTAGCAGCTTTGAAGGCGTAAGAGGATGTTGGTAGATGTATGCTGAGTTGAGCTGTGTGTGTGTGTGTGTGTGTGTGTGTGTGTGTGTGTGTGTGTGTGTGTGGTGTCCCAGCAGTGGTGCGGGAGCAGGGGGGATGAACCGCGAGGAGGCCCCTGGGAAGTCTCCGGAGGAGATGTACATCCAACAGAAGGTGCGGGTGCTGCTTATGCTTAAGAAGATGGGATCCAATGTAAGCCTCCGACTCCCCGCACGCACGCACACACACACACACAAACCCAAGCGACCCCCCCTTTTAGTAGCCTCATCTCTTAGTATCCTTTTAGCCTTTTTAAATCCACATGTATAAATAGAATCATGCAAAAATATTTGTGTAAACGTCCTTTGCAACATGTTTTAATGCAGAGTGATGCAACAATAAAACCATATTTAGCCCATTTCTCTCCCCCATACGCCACATGTAAGCTTTTACACACGCACATACTCTTATCTTATTGCCCCCATGAATAACCCAAACTGGTGTGTGTGTGTGTGTGTGTGTGTGTCTCTGTGTCTGACTGTTGTCCCACTGCCACAGCTGACGCCCAGCGAGGAGGCCTTCCTCAGGAATTATGCTGGCGTGGTTCACAGTCAGATGAGCCAGCTACCACAGCACCCCATTGACCAGGGTAAGACATGCACTACCTCCCCTCACTCGCTTACTGAAAACCAGATGAATAAATGCACGTGTAATGTGTACATGACAGATTCCCCTTTTCTAAGTGACAAAATTATTTTGATAACAGACCCCTTACAAATGATCTTTTTTTTTAATGAGGCCTAGGGCATCTCAAATCTGTCTAAACTGGCTATGTTCAAGCACAAAGCACAATAAGTACACAGATTTCAATATTGATCTATTTAGAGTTGTTTAGATAAGTAGATAACTCCTACATACATAGAATTCTGACATGAAATGAAATGCTAAACATGCATGTAGTATTGACAATGACCACTACATGATAACTGTTACAGCACTCAATTCATGGGTCTAAAGAGTCTTGATCACCAGTGCTTACTACCAATATGCAGCCATTTTTCATTTACTACATATGCACCACAAGGGGGCGCCAGATTGACATAAATCATCTCCCCATCAGCAGCTCAGCAGGGAGGAACAAGTCTAGCAAAACGGCTGGGATTAGTTCCCTTGATTTGACCAGTCTTATCAGGTTCATGCCAAATCATGCCTTGCCAGCTTCCGAATCCTTTTCTGAGAGGAGTTAGTCAGTCTATGAGGTTTAGTTTGCCTTGCTCTATGCTTGCAGATATCCTCCAGTTGGCTAAGAAAATCACCTTTGACTGCATGGCACTACATGGTGTCTGATAAATGTATACAAAGAATGGCTACCACCCTTGGACAACCTTTACGTGCTTGAGGTTGAAGAATGTAGGCGGTCGGGGGAGGGGGGGGTCATTATGCCGAAGCTCTGCAACATAACGCCTGGCAGAAGATGCAAGGAGAAACATATTTTTGAATGTTTATGAGCATACCCAGACCTAGTATCTGCGAAACTGCGAGTCGAATTTAGCCCCACTTTACGCTCATAAAATATGCATGAATGCTTGGCTCTTCGTGAGAAGCACTGTCAAGACACTGCACTCTTCTCTCTTTTTTTTCTCCCCCCTGTTTCTTCCCCTTCTTCCTCATCCTTTTTGGTTTTTTCCCCCGGCGCTATCTTCATCAATAATGCACAAACAGGGTTGTTTAAGGTGCTTATGAATCTGCATTTCTAATCGTTAAGAGAAGCCTTCATGTAGATCTGGAGCAGCAGCGCAGTGCACACACATTTTAATCTTCGCTTTCTCCTCTACTGCAGATACTCTTCTGCATTCTGAAGTATATTGCTGCTTTTGATAGGCTACCATTTCAAACAATTTTTAATTAAATATTATACAAGTGTAAATGTAGGGATGAGTAGTTGTTTACACATTATTATACTTTGTAATTTGTCTGCCTGTAGGGTGGTGTTTATGTTATTAATCTGCCTGTGGGGAAATTATTATTTTTCCTAGAAGTTTCCATCAGTGCTCACACAAAGACCCTCTATCTATCTCATTAGAGCCAAACCAGTCAATTCCTTGCGTGGTCTGTGGGATGAGGAATAAACAACCTTATTGATCCCCTGCAGGCAGCAGAGCCTGTGCATCCCAATGGTACCACTGCCTTCTGGGCCTGCAGAGCAGCTGAAGGGATGGAGGGGGGAATCTGCTGCATGCTCCTCCTGGAGACACTGGCTACATCCCACTACGCCCTAACTGGCTTTAAGTGATTCAAGCAAGCTTAGGGAAGTAAAGTAAAGTACAGCGAGGCTAAGTAAACTGGCATTTAGTGGATGCTCGTATCCGAGGCACCACGGACTCGCAATGCAGGGCTCGGGAATCTGACCCGGGTTGAGCGAATGGCAGTCAGGGACTTAACCGCTGTTCTGTCACACCCACAATCTTTGACGGGTTCAGGGTTTTGTGGGGCATTGGGATCGAGTGACTGTCCTACACGCAGAGATGAAATAGCACTTTTATTCTGCTCTGCTCTCACATTGCACTGTTGTGCAACTTTGCCAGTGTATTACACACACACACAATGTCGCACAAAAAAAGCCTCCATGAACTGCCCATATCTGGCTTTGTGTGGGCTTTTGTGTGAGCCAAACAGACAATAGCATCAATGGCTGTGATCCCTTGTGCTGTGGCACTGGTATTGAGCCCAATAGCGTTGGAAACCTGAGTCAGGCAGCATCTATGAGGCTAGGCAAAGCCTTTTGCTGAGACGAGTCTCTCATTACAACAGCCTGTCGCCAATCAGTGGTTTTGTCTGTGGGCTTGACCTCTGTGCCTCAAGCATGGCCTTAATTTGGAACACAAAATGGCTGCTGCTTTCTCGGAGGACGGAGAAGTGCTGAGGTGGCAGGGTTTATGATGCTCCCCCTTGGGAGGCCCTCCCTATATCCTATTCTCGCCACCGATTCAAATATCGATCCAGGGACCTTAGCGTGCGAAGCTACTGTGATGCTGAGTGGAGTCGCTTTCTGGTGCAGTTAATCATGTCAGCCTACCTGACAGTCCACCCTCAGGGCAGCACTAGTTGAAGTCATGTGTCTTGGAAGACTTACAAGAAGGGAGAGACGACAAATGATTGCCAATTTCAAAAGGCAATTCATTGCCCAAAACACGATGGGAAAAATAATGCCTGTTTACTTCATTATATAGTACATGCCGTTCACCTCTACTTGTGTCACAGACAACTACTGACTGTCATGAACAGCGATTGTATGGAAACAAAGCCTGAGAGCTATTGAGCGATTCATCCTTTTATTTGGTCACCCATTCATCCACAGGGTTCCCTCTCTCGGGGGAAAGCAGAGGGATTGTGCCCGAGCCCGAGGGCTGAGTGTCGTGGCTGTCGTGCAAGAGTATCAAATGTTTGCCCGGGTAAATGGAGGTGGCATCCACGCGGTTAATGAGAGCCCTGTGAAAGAACCCCTAGTTTATCGGAGGCAGGGGGAGGACAGTGAGGCGTTTGTGTTTGTCTCACAGGGGGGGCGGTGGTGCAGGGGAACAGGGGGTGGGGGGGGTTATAGTTGCATAGTGAGGGGGCCCCAGTCGGGACGTACGTTCTTTTAAGGCCCCTCCTCACTGCTTTTGTTGCGCCACATCCACAAACAAGCCTGTATGTATGTATGTGGAAATGCCTGATCTGCTTGGTCATGATGGCAGAATGCAGTGTACTCTACTGGGTTGCACCATGTTTTGGCTCCTTGCTGAAATGGGGAAGTACGAGTGAGATATGAAGCTGTGAAAATGTAACTTTTTCAAATAATTAATTTCTGGAAGCCTCTGTATATCCCTCTCTCTCTCTCTCGGTGCCTGATGTGCAAACGGGCCAAGCTTCATTTGCATTCCAGATCATTTTAATTGGCACATTAGCATACACACAAATTATGAATCCTTTAATCCCGTTCTAATTTATTCGGGTGCCTTGAAGTTGAAGGTTTTTTTTTGGGTGTGGGTGGGGGGAATGGTGCATTTCAGGAGGAGAGGCAGTGGGCGGAAGGGTCCTTTTTCATGCCGCATCAAAATGCACAAGGCACTGACTGACCAAAAAGCAAGGCACACTTATTAAAACAAGCCTGCAGAGAATTTAGCCTGCTGATGTTAAACCGCAGCTGAGCACTCTACACCCCACCCCCCTCTCTCTCTCACACACACACACTCACACACACACACACACACATAATATCGATAAATGTCTCCATCAGTGCTTGGCACTAGAAGATGAAAGGCAAGCTACCGCTGGACTTGAAGCTACTGATAAGTCACTTAAAAGTGCCACTGAAGAACGTTGCTCTTTAGCTTGTAGGGTCTAGTGCACTGTCTGTGCAGGGCTTAACAGTATGCTAATTACTGCACCGGCCATTCTCCCCTGCTGTGACACCTGAGGTTGGGAAATCAAACCCCTAAAAAGAACAGATAGGAGTAGGGAGTGCGAGATGGAGAGAGAGAGACAGAGAGAGATGAAATCTCTGAAGCTGGAAGTGGCAACGCAAAAAGATGAATCGAGTCCGGCCCCGGAAACCCGATCCTGCTGTCACTGCCCAGGACCACTGGGGGAGATTAGAGGGTGGACTTGGAAACAATCGCTGAATGCAACAGCCGGTTGCCATAGCGACGGTGCCCAGGGAAGCGGCAGCCCCCCGTGGGAGGAACGCGGCAGCGCCATGCGGTGGCAGGAGGAGCAGGGGCCTCATTAGGTGGCAAGCAGTAGGGAAGGGGGGGGAAGTAAGCGCCAGGGTGTAAATTGGAAGGAGGAGGATTGTGTGAGGTAGCTGTGGCAGCAGGGCAGCAAACACCTAAGGGTGAGCTTTTTATAGCCGTGCTGCTAAAACATAAGGTTTTCATTGGTTTTCTCCCCCCTTCCGCATGACTGCACAGACTTGTTTGTGAAACAATGAGACAGAATAGGTGGGGAAACGCTGTGAGACAACACAACAATCTCTTCCTCTGTCGCTTGCTTTCTTTTTTTTCCCCCATTTTTTTTGTGTGCACCTGTACGCCAGCCATGTTCAATTTCACTGTCGGGGCCCCAAAAGCACAGATGGCATCCAAGGAGGTGCACAAAACGGACACACAGGCTGGTTGTTTGTCCTCATTGATTGGAGGCAGAAACAATGGGATGTTACCTGCCATTGTCCGGCCTGGCTGTGCACACAATAACACCCTCTCCTCATGTATCAGACATCAACATTAGAGGAATCGAGCCTCTTTTGTGTCTCCCCCCCTAACCATAATCCCCCTGGCAGTCTAATCCCCCTACTGGAACAGTGGCAGCACAAAGAGGGTCTCTCCTTGGACACAGTGAGTCTGCATCCAAAATGGCAGATCTAATATCAATCTGAACGTCCTTCCCCCAAAACATTACTTGGGAAAAAAAACCTACCGCTAGGACTGCTGAAAATTCTTGGACCAGAGACATTTGTCAAAATTTCAATTCTTACCATTGTATTTCATCAGAAAACAAGGCTTTAGGTGTAAAACTTTTTTTCCTGATGGGACTATTGCCATGAAATATTTACTTTAAACCCCAAAATAATGTTATTTACAGTGTAATGAAGTGAAATGGCATGAGGGAAAAGCCAAAGGTAAAAACTAAGGCATGGAAGGGTAACAAACCATCTTATAATCTATTTCTAGTATGAAGGCATGTATGTATGCCTCCCATTAATGCATGGAAATGTAAGCCCGTAAAGTCGTTTTTTGGTGGACTACAAAATGGTTTTATGTTATAAAGGTGTTGCACAAGAAGATCTCCTGATCAGTAATGACGGCAAAAAGCTCTCATCTGCCTTTTCACTTTATTACAAAAAGAAACATTATTTTGGAGCCTTTTTATTTACATGTGTGGATTTCAGGGGTTAATAGCAATGTCTGGTTAAATTTACCTAATAGTCAATAATCCAATCAGAAATACCTGTACTGGGGGAAAAAAGTTCAATACCTATTTTCACTGCTGTATGTTTTTGATTTATTTTTCTGTGTCGAGTGAGGAGTGGGTGAAAGGTTATAGAGTAGGAATAGGTCGAGGAAGCTGACATTATACCCCCAGGCAGTCAGCTGGTAAAAGCTGGTCTTTTTTGTTAAAAGTGAAAGAGCACGTCATGTTGCTGCGGCTGTGGACTATTTGCCCACTGCTAAGTGGAGGTGAAGTGTGTCCTCGTCCCCTCTCCCCAGGCCAGATTGGGTCCACAGCAGTTATGCTCCTTTCCATCAGGCCTCCTGTGAGTGCCGTCCTCCTGCCTTGCTCAGTACCATGGTTATCCCAGTTTCACAGAATTTGTTACACACATCGTTTTTTTGTTTATTTTTGTCTATTTGACCATTAACATTTTACCTAGACCCTGTAATAGGATTTACTGACCTAAACAGAGGCAAGCTGACCTACTTTGATTTG
Source organism: Sardinella longiceps (assembly GCA_027497455.2). Classification (NCBI taxonomy): domain Eukaryota; kingdom Metazoa; phylum Chordata; class Actinopteri; order Clupeiformes; family Clupeidae; genus Sardinella; species Sardinella longiceps. The sequence continues at coordinate 14,146,746 of JAODXP020000018.1, forward strand.
TGTTACACAGAACAATGATATAACAGTGTAGCCTAATATTATTTAACTTTGACTTGGAGCGAATTCTGAGAATTTAACATTTAAGATTGTTTCATAATGTTAGGCTTCCTTAGATTAGTAAATACTTAAGTTGGTATTATGTAAAAGTCAGTCCAGTTTTACGATTAAATATTTTGTACTGCAAATATTCTGTAATTGTCATTTACTTTAGTAGCATCATGGCCAACCATGCTGGGTAAAGGAAAAAGAGAGAGACAGAGGCAGGAAGAGAGAGAGAAGGAGAGACAGAGAACGAGAGAGAGAGAGGAGAGAGTTACTGCAAGGTGGATTGAAGCTCGCCTGCAGCTGTTTGTTCACAGGCCTAAGCAGCCTGCTGGGTGGTGATGCAATCTGATTCCATGATCTGTTGCCGGGCAACAGGCTCAGAGGGGCCTGACGTCTGTGGTGCATTGGCTGAGGGCTTGCGAGCGTGTGCGTGTGACTAGCGTTGCCGTGCCACGCCTCGCGTTCCAAGGAGGGGCCCACTCGTAGTCAAGGAAGCCGAGACCATGAGAGGGTAGAGTTAACAGTTAGCGTTGCCCTGACACCTCCCACTTAACCCCTAGCCTAGACCAGATGCTACCAACACTCTGGGCCAAGAGTGATGCTCACTGACCCGTGGGACACTATATTCTAGCTCCTTGTTTTGAACAGACCTACACCACACACACACACACACACACACACACACACACACATATACACACTCATATACACATAAACACACATAGCTTGTTATGCAAGGTTGAGCCCTCGTTATGCAACTCGTAGATGATTCCGGATCAAAGAGAGATGCTGATCGCCAGATTGACTCTGTGCACACTCTGGCTCTGACTGCCTATCAGTTTGAGAAGGATGATGTAGCTGTTGATACGGGACGTCTGTAGCGTTGCTCTAGATATCCTTATGGGTTGTGTATCTCTCCTGAACCAGCGCCACGTGAGTCCCTATCACACTCCACTACTCCTCCCGCCCACATACATTACACTTCCCCCCCAACCCCCCTTTCCAACACACACACACACACACACACATACACATCCACCCTGTACCCAAGCCTTGAAGAGCAGAATTTAATAATTCATTCAACAAGAGATAGACCGATGCAGAACGGGAGGCTGAGGGGAGCTGAACAGCATGTTAACCATTAAGTCCTGACTGAAGTCATATCACCTGGACATTAGAGGGAATGTTTTGATTTGAAAGCGGTCGAGGTATGGCAGAAAAGGAAGGGAGTAATGGGGTCAAGGAGGAAGTAAATTGAATTGTGTGTGTGTGTGTGTGTGTGTGTGTGTGTGTGTGTGTGTTGTGGAGATTACTGTCCAGCAGTGTTGACAGATCAAAGATCTTGGGTTGCATTTACTTCCCTATTCACGTTAAGGGAATATCTCAAGGCTCTTGGCACACAAGCCATAAATACACATGTGGGTTGATACACTGAACTTTGACTCGTCTTTACCCATCATGTTTATTATGTTGTTGCTAAGGGCATTCTATAAAAAAGACTTGTATATCATGAGCCTTGCTATTAACCTTTAGCTGCGGAGTTAATTGCCATAAATTATTCCTGTCACTCATCCTTGAAAGCAGGTCAGTCTCTCTTATTGATCTAGTTAATATTCCCTGGTTCACATGGGCAATGTCTTGGAGAGGCACTATTAAAAGGTATTGAAAGGTTAGGAGTACTTCCTTATTTGTCCAGACCATTCTTTTCCAGAAATGAGTAGCTCTGTCTCTCTCTGTCTCTATCTCTGTCTCTCTCTCTCTCTCTCTCTCTCCTTCTCCTTGCCTGTGCAATGCAGAGGATGTTCCTGCAGCCCAGGCAGCTGTCTGGCAGGGGCACTGTTGCACTGTGGTGACTGCGGCTAATGATTACTGGCAGAACCCTGGGGGAGGTGGGGGTTGGGGGTGCAGGGCAGTGATGCTGCTGCTGCTGCTGCTGCTGCTGCCTGAGATGGGAGTTGAATTATGTCTGGGCTGGGCTGGGCTGGGCTGGGCTGGGCTGAGTGCTGCTGGCGGTGGATGTAAGTGCAGAATGACCCTGAGGCCAGAGTGGCCTTCACCCCCACCGCTACAGCACTGCCTCTGCAGCTCTGCCTGTGTGTGCTGCTCTGCAGGGACAGTTCAGTTCTCCTCCAGGCCCTTGTGTGGAACCCTGAGTGGACATGATTGATAACAGCACTGCACCACACGCTTATAAAAGACTAGTAGGACAGTATCTGTCGGTCTGAAGGCAATGTGTTTCTGCCACAGTTCATTTGGATTCATCTATGATACTGATTTATCATGTATTTGTGTGTGTGTGTGTGTGTGTGTGTGTATCTGTATATGCTGCATCTGAGGTCTGTTTTCCTCTTGAGCACATATTCTCCTGGCAGAACACTCTGCAGTTCCCAGCGTGACAACCTGTCACCAAGGGGCTGTGTTTATTTTTGGCATCGCCTCGCAAAAGAGCGTGCAGTCTCACCGCAGTCACCTGCCTGTGTGACGGAAGCTGGCGCATCTGAAGCCCCCACCTCTAACACACACACACACACACACACACACACAGTCATAGTGAACGACAGACAGCAGGATTACCGAGATACGCTAATCCCGCGCCCAGCAGAGGTGGAGGATGGTGGTGGTGGTGGTGGTGGGGGTGTACCAGATTGGGCCTAGCAGTCTCCTCCCACATGAAAGACAGATTGAGTCCACATGAAAGGACCACCCCTTCCTAGCCCACCCATCCCCTTCCCCAGTCCCCTGCCTGCGCTCACACACACCCTCCATCCCTCCGTCCCTCCCTCCTGTGCTCATGCCCATTAAGCTCAGGTCGACCTGCATCGGACGGAAACCTCCTAATTATGAGCCTGTTTGATGTGCTGGGCAGACTCCTAGCCTACCGTTCAAGCAGAGCCTTTTAACCAGACTGTGAAAAGGGCCAGCTTCACTCACCCCTCCTCCTCCTCTTCCTCCTCCACTCCCTCCCTCCCTCGCTCCATCCTTGTCTGATGGATGTGTATAATATAGTCTGTGGCCTACTTTCATCTCCACCTCATAATCAAATCCAACAAAGCATTGGGAAGCATGCGCGCCCTTTTTTTTTCCTTCGCACAGAAGGCTAGCAAGCATTCACCTTTTCCTTACCTTTCTCCCCTTATATTCTCTCTCCCCTTCTCTCCTTCTCTCCCTCTCCCCCCTTTCACTCGCCATCTTGCATCAGAGTGTCTAGCTCTAGCGCATATTCAGACATCTCCCCTAACCATCAGTGAGAGATGCGGCTGTGAAAATGAGAAATGCGTGTGCCACCCACTCGGCAGGGTATTTTTACCGTCACTCGCCAGGCAACAGCAATTATGAGCCTGCGCAGGGCTTTCTAATGGACAGTCAGTCCCCTCTCAACCGCAAGACTTGACATTTTTTCTCACCTGTCAGTCTGTCATTTGTTTATTTATTACATGAAAATCCTTAATGGAGCTCTGATGACTTCATAATGACAAAATTGCATCAGGGTCAAAACCACTGACCTTGGCAATAAGAAAAATATACCCGTGTAAGACCATAAACATTGTGCAGAAGTGCATAAGTGACTGCAGATGAGGATGTGGAGTTAGAATGAGGACTTAAAAAGTGGAGCGGGGTGATATTTCACCATGGTTGACATCTACTCTGATAGAAATGATGTAGCACTAAAAACAGTCTGATGCCTTGCCTCACAGACCTTAGAGGGCACCACAATAGTCTTTTGTTTGACCAAAGGTGTGTCCCAATTTGTCCTTGTGCTTGTTCTCAGTCATCGAGACTGCCTTTGTCTTATTCCCATTATTTTGATATTCATTACCAAGACGGCTTCTATTTCTGTGGCAGCTCCGGAATTCATTTTCCTGATAGCCTCTCTGTGTGTGTGTGTGTGTGTGTCTGTGTGTGTGTGTGTGTGCGTGTGCATGTTTGTTTTCCCTGTCTGGGGCGGAATTCGTAATCCAGGATTTGAATTGATTAGCTCTCATCTCCGTCGGTATCTGGCACCAAACCTGACTGAAATCACAAGTGGCTCCACCGTGCCTCGCTCACTAACACAGGCTGAGTCGAAGCCTCGCCATCCAGTCCTGTGTACAGCGATACTACTCCGCCCAGAATACACACACGATACCGCAAGGAAATAACTCACTATAGTACACACACACACACACACACACACACACACGCTTTCTGAGGTCAGAGTGGTGTCCTTTATGTGTATGGAATGTGATGTAGTGGAGCTTAGTGAGGCTTGCTTGCTTGCAGCTGATTGGTTTGTAGGTTGCCGGTGTTTGGTCATTATTTTGCAGCCTTGGCAAACCATCCATCTCAAATGTCGCCAGGGTCAGAGGTCAGAGTCAACTACTGCTGGTGCACTGGGGACTTAGAGGATCCTTAAAGTGGGGCCATTTTTCAGGAAGTTCCTTTGGCTTTTATGATGAGGAAGTACAGTCTTTAGGGACAACTTGCTGCCTACAGGCAAATGCACACTATAAGTAGGTAATTTCAGGGATCATGGCTTAAGAGACAAAAACAATAATACTTAAATAGTATTTAACGGAAGCGGTTAGACCTCGACCCATAATTGACACATAATTACAACCATTTGTCCTTTAATGATGTTTTGCTTTCAGTCCGAAAGAGATTTTTTGACAACGGAGAGCGCTAGTGTCTAGACAAAAGAAATGACTGGAATAGAAACTTTGTAGGTTAAACTGTATGTAGGCTATTGGCCCATCTCTGGCAAAGGCAACAATGTATGTCAAACCCCCAGAGCAAGCGTCTGTGAAACGCTTAATAGTGTACTGTAGGTAAGATTATCAGCGGATTAAAGGACAAGAGAAAAAAACAAAGGCCTATCTGACCACTTGCTTACGGTGATAATCGCCATGCCGTCTACAGTGTATTCAAACAAGACTTGCCTCAGCTACCATAGTCTTGTATAACACCTGCATCCCCCAGGATGGTCCATGTTATTACGTTCTTGTGTTTGTTTGTTTTCTATTGACTGTGTATGCATGAGAGCATTTTCCCCAGGGATTAGTGTATTTGATGCAGTGCGTGATGACTGCCTACTCTGGCTTTGTGTTTTCTGTCCTCTCACAACAAGCTCTGAAATTCCCTTTCCTCTGTCACTTGTCATGACTCATTCACCTTTTTTTAAAAAAAATACATATTTTGCCTGAAATGCGCCGACGTGTAATCAGGACAACAGCAAATCAATGATGCATGGCTGTCATGGTTGTGCAGTCTCAATCCTTTTCTCAGCAAGTGTCTGTGTGTGTGTGTGTGTGTGTGTGTGTGTGTGTGTGTGAGCGAGCGAGAGAGAGATGACAATGACTAGGAGCGTTTTGGTAGAGGGTTATTATTCATACGTATCTGGGTAGCATCAGTCATCAGATAAGCCTGGGGGGAGGAGAGGAAAAGACAGGGTGTTAGAGATGGTAGATAGTAGAGATGCTCATGCTGTGATCTCTCTGTTGCTCTCTGTCTGGCAGGCGCCGAGGACGTGGTGATGGCCTTCTCCCGACAAGAGACGGAGGACCGGAGGCAGTGACCTCCCGCCAGCCTGCCGCGACACGCTGTTCCAGCCCGGGCTGGCCTAGGCTGGGCTGGGCTGGGCTGGGCTGTGTGGTGTTGCGCTGCGTCACGTCTCGTCTCCAAGCCTAACACTGTGGATGGAATTGGAGAGGGGGACGTGTGTGTGGGGACAGGAAGGGGAGGGAAGAGACGGGGAGCAGGGGCGGAGGTGAATCCATCATGGGCGCTTGGCTTATGTCCTTCCTCTCCCTGCCTCCCTACGTCCCTCCCTCTCCCCTTCCCCTTCTCTCTCCTTTCTTCCTTTTCTCCTATTCCTCCTCCTCCTCCTCCTCCTCCTCTTCCTCATATGAACTGCCACACTAAGCGCCCTCCCTCTGGTGCTCCCAGGCCGTGGAGATTGGGGGGACGGCGCCAAGAGAAGAAATGGGAGAGAACTGTTGTGAGTGAATAACCATTTCTTTGGTCAGGATTTTAGTCATTGTTTTGTGAGGAGTTTTCTGTTTGTTTTGTTTTTTTGTTTTGTTTCGCATCATGTATTTTTGGGACAGTGTTGTGTTTATGTTTGTATGTCTGAGTGTGTGAATGGACCATTTGTTTGGTCGAACTAAAAAAGGGGGTGTGTTGGGGGGAGGCGTGGGGAGGGGAGGGTGCTAGATGTATTTCAAGGGTGTCCTTAGAAGGGCCGTCATATTCTGTTAATTTGTTGTGAGTGTCATTGACAGAGCCGGGCAGGCAGAGGGGTGTTTATATGACTTCTCATGTTTTTGGTTTCCCTCATTCAGTCGAATGGGAAGTGCTCTTTGCATAGTTTTATTTCACACTAAAAGGTTAAGCGCTGAAGCTGTCAGCATACCGAGCTGTCCACAACAAAACCGGAAGAATCCACACGTAAGCAAGCACATTCTTTGGGGAAAAATATTAAAATGGTGCATACAGATTTCCTTCACAGAACAAGTCTTTTCACTGAAATGTACTGACTTAACCTTTTTTAATGTATAAACAGTAAGAAAAATAGAACAATGAATGGTGTGTGCCAATTGTGTTTTTTTTGTAACATTTTAAGCATCTGATGAATGTCTTAGTATGGTTTTTTTATTTATTGTTTATCTTGTTAAACTCTAACTTCAATGAACGCCGTTTTGATCATGACACATGGCCTGAAGGACTGTGATTTTACAACCATACTCATCATTCTAGTCATGCTTGCCAAAATTCAGACCCACTGTGGAACTAGGTGTTAATGTACAATGTTTGATTAGTAACCGGGAAAATAATTCTCTCTCCTGACCTAGACTTCGTTGTGAGACATAATTAGCAGACTAATTAGCTGTTGTGGGAGCCCAAAGTTAAATCGAAACTAAACCATGCCCTGGGACAGAAGTAACTAAAGACCCCGTCACACTCAAAACTCAAAACCTCAGCCTTAAAACCTCTCTCTCTCTCTCTCTCTCTCTCTCTCTCTCTCTCTCTCTCTCTCTCTCTCTCTCTCTCTCTCTCTCTCTCTCTCTCTCTGTCTCTCTCTGTCTCTCATATACACATACACATACACACAAACACACACGCACATACATACACACACAACACACACATACACACACTTGCACCAATAGCAAGAGCAGCAGTGACAAGGTCCACAATTGCATGTCAGCTCTGTCTGGTCTGTCAGATAGCTCTTATCCATTAATTATTACCGTTACAATTATGCCAATTGCATGAAGAGCTTAAAGGGAATATCCAGAACAGTGTTTTAAACACAATGAAATTACCCCCTGACACCTCAAACAAAAACACTTGATTATCATGTTTGTTAGATAGTTTCTTCTGAACTGGAATATGACGAAAATCATTTTATTATTTTTTTTTTAATTTTTTTCCTAATCTGCATTCAATTTTTGGACATTTTTTTTGTGATGACACGTCACCATGGGCAATATTTAATGTGTATAAATATATTTTGTTAACATGCTTAACTTAAAAACAAAAAAAAGAACAATTGTAACTTAATGTTTTATGAAATGAAGCATGCCTGCCTTGTGGTTTTTAAAGTGTTCTTTTCAGTAGATGTGCAAGGAATTGTGACGCATTCAACATCACTTGAACATCCCTGATGTCTGTAGAAGGCTGTCCTCTTGGACATCACAGGTTTTTTTTTTTTTTTTTTTATCATTATTGTTGTCGTCCATTTTATCTTGTTGGCAATAATGGCAGAAATCTGATACTGAATGTCCTCAGTGTTGGCAAATGGATAGTGACATATTGCATTGTCTCTGCAAAGTGGCAAGGAAGGCGGTTCTTATATGTTTACTTTTTGTTTTCATTTGTTTCTAAAACATTTTTGCCTATGCATTTTTTTTTTGTCCCTTAATCAACAGTCTTATTGTGATCACATCAGATTTTGTAAATTTAGGCCCGACATCTGTAGTCCCTATTAGCATAAGAATGTCTGTTTACTTACATTGGACTTAAAGTCTAAATAATTGACAGCATGCTATTCATGATCCCTAGTGCTGTGTATCTTTTTATGTGATGGCCTGATATTGCCTAGCTGTCATTCTTTGGGTTCTAAAAAATTGTTGCTTTTTTGTATTTTGATTTTGCGAGTTTCTTTTTCCATCAGTAACTGATTAGTTGTTTTGTTTTTGTTTTGTTTTTTTGCTATATGGCTGCTGACCATGTCTTTTGACTAAATGCTTCCAAAACCTATACCAACTGAACCATTAAAGGAATTTAAAGATGGCCGTCACACTGTTCTGACTTTTTGTTGTTGTTCATAAGCATCGTCTCCAATGGAAACAAGTGACAGCACACGTGTACAATGTTATGGTTTGGCCGCATGCTTTGTGGTGTTATTATTAGGGGTGTGTGTGTGTGTGTGTGTGGCCACATGCTTTGTGGTGTTATTATTAGGTGTGTGTGTGTGTGTGTGTGTGTGTGCGTGTTCCCTTAGTCACGTTTCTCTGTAATGCGGAGCAGTGTGTCTGTAGAGTCTGCGGAGTGCCTGTGTACTGTGCTGTGGCGGCTCTGTCTCTGCTTCATGCAGCAAGAGACGGTTCCCGTTGTGCCTGTCTCATAATCAGGCCATATTTTCACAGCTTGGTGGAAGTCCTGTCATCTCCAGACACAGGCCACCAATCAGATAAGCCTCTGGGACCAGCGTTGGTCATTACTGCAGAGGAGGCTCAAGCACATGGCATCCACCCTGCAGGACACACTGCTGAGATCAAATCTGTGTGTGTGTGTGAATTATGTAAATGTAGAAAAAATATCCAGTAAGATTTTTTTTTTTTTTTTTAGCCTTTCCCTATTGTTGTTTTTCCCTCTTATCTTTTACTCTTCCTATTTCTTCTGTTCTTTATCAGGCTTTGTTTCTCTGCCCACCCCAGGCAGCACAGTACAGCCAAAGCACATTGTTTTGAAGGATCTCAGTCATTCCTGGGAATCCGTCTTGGCACAGAGTTCTATTAGTAAGGGCTTTGTCAGCTCTCCGCTGTAGTCAGTCTGTTTCTTCCTCCACCGCTCAAGTGAGGTGCATGCTGAGAACAGCTCGCTCAGGCATGAATGCTTAGGGTGACATTCATCCGCCTTAATGTCAACATGCATGACTATATATTTTTTTTTTTCTTTGTGGTGTCTGAGGAGATGCCAGGTTTTGTTCTTTCGAATATTCCAATGGCTGTGTCTTGGCAACCAATGGTGTAACACCACCAGTCTACAGAAGGCAGTTGCAGTGGTCTAAATCACTGTGTGTAAGGGTGTGTGTGTGAGAGAGAGAGCACGAGAGAGAGTGTGTGCACTCCCCTGAAAAGACTAACATCTGCCCACTCTATCTGAGGCCTCTCCTCACACATGCATTAAATCCTAGAGATTTAGAGAGGGACGGCTGGGGAACAGAGAACCAGCTGTCATTGTGTTTAAACAGGCATGTGTCACCAGCAACTGCATTACGCATGTCAGTCACATCCTAGCCTGAGTAGAGAGAGGTCCACATCATCCCATGCTCCTGACTTTCACACAAAATCTTACAAAGCCACTCCTTCATTTTGAGGCCTGATTAGAAAGCCAATCTGAGAAGTAAACTAAATAATTTTTTTTTATAAAAAAAAAGAAAGAAATAGAAAAGAAATATATTTCCAAAGGAAATGCCTAAGGAGGGATTATTCTGGCTGGTGGTAGTGTGGTGGTAATGACTTCATTGGCAGTGATGTGTGCCCTCACCTCCAGCTGAACTGACCCAGTGTTAAGGCTAAGCCCCCAGACTGACTGAGGGGTGCCATGGGAAAGGCAGTCTGCGTGACTAACGGGCATCATGTAAAGCCTGGACTCCCCTGTCAGGCTTGTTAGCCCAAGTTCCCTCTCTCTTCCTGTGTGTGTGTGTGTGTGTGCGCGATGCAAGGCGATAACTGCCTCAGGCGAGGAGCCATGTTATGCAACTGTGTGAGGGTCTGGACATTGTAGCTTAGAGCACACCACTCTGTTGAGACAGTTGTCAACAAGCCACAGCAAGCACATCAGGGCTTGCTTGTGACTATCTATAAACCCCTGCCAGGGAGTGTGTGTGTGTGTGTTTTGGATTGGAATGGTGATGTTGATTAGATAAACTAAAAGAAAGGTATGAGGGTATGAGTCTTATCTGATGAAAGCTTAGACAAACTTATTTTTTTTGCATAAGTGCAAAAGTTCAATCAATGTCCTGCCGTTTCCCTTAAAATTGATCTTTTTTTATCCAATATCCATTTTCTTGAAGATGGCATCTTGAATTTTTTAAACAAATTTGTTTAATTTGAAAATCTCTGACTGGATTCCTTGCCACCCACCTGTGATTACTGTTCAAGAGTTTCGCATGAAATGGATCACATAGTAATCATATAATAACCTCACAATCACCACATACTTCTGCATAAATTTGTTGCCTCCAGTTAAGTGTAGCTGGCAAGTGTGTGGAGATGTGGCGTTAAGCCATGTTATCCTGAGGGTGCAGTGGGCACACAGAAAGCCTCTGAGAGGCATCAACATGTTTACATTTCTAACTGAAAGGCCCCGCAAGAAGGCAACCACTTGAGTGAGCACAAAGAGGAATGCCGAAGCCATTGTTAGCTTGGCACAGGGACAGTATTTGAATCTGGAGATGTTTCAACTATCAGTTACTCACCATCTGTGCTGCGCTCTTTGCCCACCATTCCCAAAATGCAGACTCCTTGCTATTGGTGTAGCTTAGTCGCATAGCCTTCAAAGATGCATCATCTTTTGAAGAGACACCTCAATTTCAACTCGCAACATGACTCTCTCATCCTTTATAACACATCTTTATAATGGAATCTTGTCATTGTGCCCATAGGGAGAGAGACAGACAATCCATCATTACAGAGGGAGCTGCATGCAGTGAATCTGACTTTGTGTTAGCGGTGCTAGCCATCCCCTAATTACAGAGACATGATGCTTCCGTTTGAAAACATTCATTAACAGATGCTTTGGTGTGGAAGACTTCCATCTTTTTCATACTTGAGCTCAGCAGGTGTCTCATCTGCATTTAGTGATCTGTTTTCCTTAATGGTGTGTAAGAGGCATCGCCACTCAACAGTGTTTAGTCTGGTGTCCTCCAGACAGATATAAACAAGGACATCCATTAAATGGTTAAAAAAAAAACGACACAATTACCCTGGCAGCCATCTTAAGAAGCCTGCTCAAGGACTGACTGGTAGCTCCATTTCCCATGATTTGCACTTCTTTGTTGGCAGGTTGGATCGAGTTTTGGCTTGAAGAGATGCGAGAGAAGCAAAAAATAAAGCTTGTCCATAATGCTTGCATGGAAGAGGGAACGTGAAGGAGAAATCTGCTAAATTAATCATAAACTTGGGGGAAAGCTGAAGTGAATCTGCAGTCCTATGCCGTGAGGGAGGTTGGGGTTGTGGGTAGGCTAGTGAATGATTTTTTGTCTGGTGCAGCGTTTCTCTCACAGCATCTCTTCAGTGGCCTCAGTGATGTGCCAAATGGTGATGAGTCATGGCGAGTTGGGGGTGGAGAGGGATTGGGCGTCTGCTCACCTCTCTCTCTCTCTCTCTCTCTCTCTCCCTCTCTCTCAGAGTACAGGGACTTTTGTCTCTGGAAATGAGACATGCCGCCAGCCGGCCTTGAGGGGGCCCTGATGGATCCTCTTCATTTCTCAGAGAGGAGATGAGTGATGATGGGCATATGCTGTATGTGATGGAGATTGTGGAGAGTAAGTGGTCTCTCTCTCTCTTGTGTGTGTGTGTGTGTGTGTGTGTGTGTGAGGGCGGGGGTTAGAGTAATGCCATCTGGCCTCTGAATTAGCTAGTGTGCAAAAGTAGGCCTATCTCTAGTCCAGGAAATAGAGTTGTTTCTCCCTATTAATGTGATTTTCTTATTGAAACCTCATTTTCACCATTTTGTTTCATATTCTATTGTTCTGTTCAGTGCATGCAACTGGTATCTACTCTTTAACCAGCTTATTGATAATGAGGTCAAATGGTTTGAGATTATTGAATGAAAGCATAGCACCGGAAATAATAGTCACACTTTTCATAAAGGTTCTGGTGACCAACATCGTTTTATGCATCACTTCCCCTGAACAAACCATTCCATACATCAGCATTCATAAACCAAGGCTGATGTTAGTCCAGCTTTATTCTTGTCCACTAATGTGTGCCACTGACTTTTATGGGCAGCCATTAATGTAAAGACTTAACAACATATCTGTGCTGCAGCTGTTGATCTGCTAAGCTTTTGAAGTGGCTTGGTGAACTGCCATGTCACAGTGCTTTCAATGTTCAGCTTGACCCAGAGCTCAGCAGAACACCCATAATGAAAGGAAATGACAGGTGATTAAACCCACAAGACAGAAGTTAGCTTTTGAACATGTTTCATAATATTCCTAATTAACCGCCATGTTCAGTTAGCTCTGAGCATAGACAAGACTCGTAACAGTTGCCCTGGCATTTTATTCGAACATTATGTCATTAGGATAATGGTGGTCTGAAGAGCTTTATACAACCATTACTTTGCATATATTAGCCATTACATAACTGTCAAAAGGTCTTTGATGAATGCAATGGCATGAGGCACAACCCTATGTTGTGGTTAACAATGCAATCTGCAAACTGTCATTCAGGCCTGGCTCCCAGGTCAGCCTGCTCCTCACTCACCTAAAATGGACCAATTATCTTCTAATGGTTGGTTGATTTGGAGTATTATCACAGGAGCACAATGTTGTACAGCCCCCCAAAAAATCTAATTCTTCTATCCTGCTCTAATTATTTGGACGATTTAGGAGCACACACACACCTGTCAGTCATCTTGTCTTTAAAGTGCAACCAGTGTCTGTCTCTAGTCTTTCCCAGGCCGTATGCCTCCCACGGACTAATGGGTTTTGCTATCAGGAAGCCTTCCTTCCCACTTCCTTTAGTGGGCTGATATGTGTGTGGGGGGAGAAATTATGGAGATACCATCTGTGTTGAGTAGTAATTGTGCTCAGAGGGATTGTGAGGAACAGCATTCGTAGATATCAGGGATCCTGATGAACACTCCACATGCTGACGCCTACGGCTATTTTCTCCCCTTTACCTTCCAGGTATTCAAAAGGCAATTTCAGATAAGACCAGGCTCTTTTTTAAATGAAAAAGTTAATAAAAATCTCCCATGTGATGCTCTCTGTTTTTGTTCTTTATTCACTAAAGTAACAGCCTTAATATTTGTTGAGTGTGTGATCTGGTCACTAGCCTTGAGCAGAGGATACAGAGCCTGCATTTGTAATGATGTCCAATCAATCAGATAAAACAGTCAGTACATGATTTTGTTTGTATCTTTTCTGTTCAATCAAAATGAAGAACAGAGCACAAGAATGTCTTGTCCAAATTACAGGCTTCTTTTCCATTTCCGTAGATAATGACTTCTTGTTTCTAGTTATTAGACTTTTGTGAAAGTAAGGCACTTGACTTCTCAGTGAACAAACATGCATGGAAATTGAATGGACTCCCATAGTCTTTTGTTTTCATTCGGTCACGTTCAAGGAGCCCCAATCGCATGCACACCTAAGTGGCTAACCCTGGTCCCTTGATGAAAATTACACAGCAATCAGAGATGAAGTGAGCCAAGGTCCAGCATTACATGCCAATCAGTGAACTCACTCTCTGCTTTAAGTTCACCCTCTCATACATTCTGTATTACACATGATAATGTGGTGCTTTTCATTGTACTGTAGGCCTTTGTCGCTTTGGAAAAAAGTGTCTGTTAAGTAGTACCCATAACTATAATCTAACTATAACATTCTAATTACGAGTGAAGGATTACCCTATAGGGACAGGCTTTACCAGGCTGATGAGATTCTGCTGTTCACCACAGCAGGAAGCTTACAGTAGATGCTATTGCTGGAGTCCTAAGGGAGGCCATAGACAACAAAATGGGAATTGTATGGGAAACACATGGGCCGCAAAGCTAGATGATGACTTGCGGTCCCATAAATACAGAGCAAGCCTGTTGAAAAATATGTTGGGTGCTATTTCCAATGCGGCCTGTGGACCTTTCCAGACTATCATTTACAGCCTTGAACTTTCACAGCTAAATATTAGCCTACCACTTTTATCATGACGGAAGGAGATACTGTGTGTTTAGGAGGGTAGGCCCTGCTGCCTTAACGATGACAGATGGGACAGCAAAATGTCAGCAAGTAAAAATCTTGCGACTTACTGCTGTTCGTAGATGGACTGGCATATCTGTGATAATAACAGAGTAGTACAGATGAACCTGAGGTCGCACCACGAGTGCTAAAAATTATCTTTGGATATTGGTATGCGTCTGTGTCTGCCTTGTCTTCATGATGTGAGAAAACAACCCAATTTAGACCAAGGAGCATACGAGACTGTCTAACCATATTGAGTTCGGTGTTGTATACCTATTTCCGCTGAACACATAGCATAGGCTACACAATTGCACCTCTTAGCACCTCTGTGCAGTTGAAAGGCAGGAGCTGGGAGTGATAAACTCCCTCCCCAGGGATGCACTCACTCCGCACGCTGAAAAAAATGATGCACTGCAAGCAGTTGCCATGGCAGTGAATAATGAAAGCAGCTACAGACTTGAAAGTTCCGAGCTGCAGTTATTACACTCTTTCCTCCCTCCATATTAGATGAGGGCTTGGAAACACAACAGACAGCAATGCAGAGAGGAGAGAGAAAGAGAGAAAAGGGGGAGGGAGGGATGGAGGGAGGGAGGGCTGCTACAAAACATTGCCAGAATCAGCCATTTCCTGTGTGGAAATGTGGCCGTTACGCACCTGCAGGGAAATAGGATTGACCTGATTGAATTCCATCTCTGAGAAGGAAGGCAGGCAGGGATTGTTTGAAGAAGGCCTAGCCGTGCACCTGAAAAGATAGACAAAGTTTGTTTTTTTCCCCTTCTTTTGATTTGTGCTGAATACTAATGAACTAATATTGAAATTCCTTTTCTAATATTGGATTTATTTCTTCATTTAACCAATGTCTTGGCTTCAGGTTGTATAATTTGTTCTACAATCTAAATCAGCAATCTCCATTCGAAAAACAGTCCATGCATCTCTGAGTTTATATCAGTAATTGCTCCCTCTGCTAACGTAACCTCTTCTGTAACCTCCTGTTAATGTCTGAATTAGATTAGTATCTGTCGGATCGGTGTGTGTTGAGTGGGGGGAGGGTAGGGCTCACAGTGACTCAGCAGCAGCCGTCGGTGTGTGTGTGTGTGTGTGTGTGTGTGTGTGTGTGTGTGTGTGTGTGTGTGTGTGTGTGTGTGTGTGTGTGTGTAGGGGGAGGAGGACAGCATCTGTCTGGGAACTGGCAGCCCATCCGGAGGGCACCCTGAGGCGCCCACTGCAGAGGGGACCTGCTGCTCCTTTGACTGGCTGCCTGCACCCTCACCCATCCCTGCTTTCTCACTCCTCTCCCTGTGCCCAGGGCTATTCTTTCCCCTCTCAGCCTCATGCATGGCACTCAAAGGAATACTAGACAAGAAAAGCGCTCAGAGAGCGCAGATCTCCGCAAAGACAATGTGGTCACAGATGGTGTTCTGGATCACCAATCGCCACCAAAATCGAATAAGTTCTTACTCGTCCCAATACAGACAACGTCCGGAAATTTCATCGAAAGCCGTGCAGTACTTTTCAAGTTATGTTGCTCACAGACACACACACGCTGGCGAAAACATAACCTCCTTGGCGGAGGTAAAAAGGCATTCAGTCAAATGAGTCCAATTTCATCATGCTTGATATGTATGCCTCTAGCATCATTTCATAAGGTTCAATGAAAGTCTATGGCACTTCCCTGCATGTTATGAAAATGAATCTAAAAGGTAGCATCGATGTGCTACCAGCGTTGCATGACACAGGGTACAGACAGAGACACTATTTGCCCTGTTGTGAGTCAGGTGTGCCATTAAAGTGAGTGGATAGCCATTCATTCCCACATCACCACCTCTAAGACACATTATCACGGCCTCATCCAAGAAACATCAAAGAAAACATTTAGGCCCGTCTCTCACCACTGGGGACGAGTGTTTACTTTTGGCATGATTATAAGATCAGTGTGTTGCCATAAGTTAGTCTGCGGGAGATGTGTCGTCTGTGAGATGGGCCTCTTGTTGCCTGTGTAAACACACGGCTCAAGCCATTTCCGCACCGCCAGCTGTTCAGCTCCTGTGTGGAGGAGAGCAAATGGCTTTGCAGTTTTGCACAGAGATAACGTTCCAGCACACACAGACACAGAGGATCCTCTTTCACCTGCCTGGAAATGTGTGTGTGTGTGTGTGTGTGTGTGTGTGTGTGTGTGTGTGTGTGTGTGTGTGTGTGTGTGTGTGCGTGCGTGCGTGTGTGTATGTGCAAAGCCTTCCAATAAATTTGGGTCAAGAAGAGTACAGATTAAGGTTATTCATTTTCACCTGATTTGAAATAATTGGAGAAGTGTGTGTGTGTGTGTGTGTGTGTGAGTGTGTGTGTGTGTGGGTGGGTGTGTGTGCGTGCAACTTTCCAATGAGTCTGGGTCAAGACAAGCCCAGGCTAGGGTTAGAGGAACAGTGATAAGAGGATCAGTCTTTGCCGAGTGGATTCTATTAAGATATACTGCTCACACCTCAGTGTACACTCTATCTGCTGATGTGCACACAATGAAAGGACGCTTACAAAAAAACAGTATGCTTCTCCTCTCAGGAAGAGACACCACAAGAAAAAGACAAATGAAAGACACGTGTGCGCATAGACACACAGACACATACACATACACACACACGCGCGCACACACACCAGGGACCGGAGACATGGTCAGCATGTACAGGTTGTGTTGCTATAGTAACCATTCTTTCAATATGTGGCTGTCATTGTGTCTGATGGAAAAAAAGAAAGACAGTCAAGTTTGTCTCATTATTCTATCGGTCCCTCCATTCTCTGTTTGATGTGCTCCTGTAGCCATGTACAGCCCTGTATTTTTCTCTCTCTCTCTCTCTTTCTCCTCTCTCTCTCTCTCTCCGTTCCTCCAGAGCATCTGTCTAGTTTAAACTCGGACTATTTGCTGATACGTCAGTGGGTCCGAAATCAGTCTTGTCTCTGGGACACATTGGTTCCTGAGCCACCTATATCCTCAGGCGTCCAATTTAAAATTAGAGAGCAGCTGTCCCTGTGTTATCTCATCCTAAGACGGATTCCTAAAATACCTCACCACATTTATCAAGGCACTCGCTCGCTGGCTGGCTGGCTGGCCGACTGGCCAGGGGAAAATGTTGACTATTTCAGACACCAGTGAATGAGTGGTTATTTTGGACAGGTTTACCGCCATCCACAGGGCTTGCCTCTATGTGAGTGTCTGTGGATGTG
This sequence comes from Sardinella longiceps, assembly GCA_027497455.2. NCBI lineage: Eukaryota > Metazoa > Chordata > Actinopteri > Clupeiformes > Clupeidae > Sardinella > Sardinella longiceps. The sequence continues at coordinate 14,164,171 of JAODXP020000018.1, forward strand.
TGTGTGTCTGGTGAGTGATCATGCATGCATATGTGTGTGTGCATGTGTGCTTGTCCAAGCATGTGTGTGTGTGTGTGTGTGTGTGTGTGTGTGTGTGTGAATGTGAATGTGTATATGTGTGTTTATATATATTTGTATAAGTGATTACTTTGGACAGGTTTACCGCCATCCACAAGGCTTGCCTCTATGTGTGCATATTTGTTTGGTGTATGTTCGTGCATGCATATATGTGCATGCTTGTCCACACACGTGTGTGAATGTGTATGTGTATGTATATATGTGTGTTTATGTGTGTGTGTGTGTGTGTGTGTGTGTGTGTGTGTGTGTGTGTGTGTGTGTGTGTCAGGCAAAGAGGGTTTTTACAGCGGTCATGAACAAGTGGACTATTTACAGACTCCCTGAGGGCCGGGTGGAAACACATGCCCAGTCCTGGCCGGTGGGTGTTGGAGGGAGTGACGTAAGATTCATCTGGACACTGTGTGAAATTACTCAAATTCCCCCATCTGACTGACCACAGCTCTAACAGACTTGGAAGGTCACGTATTGTATTATGTCATCTATTTTGAGCTGCTATAAAAGCACTGCACAGATTTTTTATTTCTCATCATATACTGTAAGTTTCTGGTTCTGAATTGTAGTTGTACTGTAGTTATAATGTATAATATAATATCATAAATGGAATAACTGACAGTCGATAATTACAAATCTGCATTTGCATATTCTACTGCCTGACTCTAGAGCTGGGAGCACCTTTGCATTTAGTGTTTCTGGTGTGTGAGGACATGTAGTGTAGTGTAGTGCGGAGATGATAATATATAGGGTCACTGTGCTCTGTCTTCATGACAGCCAGCCCCAAGGAAGCAAATCACTCCTCCATCCTTATGTATTCTGCTGATAGCCCATGAAATACCTTATCCTGTACTACTGCTGATTCTGCAGGTATACATAACCACATTCTAGAACAGGAGTCATGCATAGATAGAGAGTGTGTGTGTGTGTGTGTGTGTATGAGTGTGAGAGAGAGAGAGAGAGAGAGAGAGAGAGAGAGAGAGAGAGAGAGAGAGAGAGGGTGAGGGGAGAGGGAGAGAGAGAGACCGAGAAAATGAGTGGAGAGATGCTTGATGCTTGAGGAGGATCAATAACCGAAAGGTCATTCGGCCACTGCTGTGTATTGCGAGTCCCCTGCTTGCTAAAGCAGACATGACAGAAACACTGTCACTTGGTTAGCCGATTCAGTGGACAGGGATCAGAACCACCCCCTCTATTAGTCTGTCAAAACAGCAGAGCACACATCACAGGGAACTACACTTCTCTTCAGTAACAGTGCAGGGACACGTGACGTATCACATTTGAGCTTTACGGACACTGGGGACAGTAGAGATGGGATTCACGTCCCAGATATTTTACCATGTCTTAGTCGAATCTGTAGAGGAGCGTGAAGCTAACTGTTAATAATGGGATGGCGCACAGCCTTTCACCATCGCAAAAGTCACCCACTAGACTAACGTCCATTATGTCATATGACGTCTTCTTTTTAATCAAACCACTCGTCTCGTTCCATCCAGCCACTGAGTCTAGCGGGGAGCCGCGCCGCTTCCAGACAGAGCAGCGCTCTCAGACTGTTCCAGTCCCCTGCCACATTCCACCATGATACAATTTCCTCTTTCTTTTTCAGGATTCTGACGCACGCTTGACTTGGGCAAAGTCAGCAGCTCCAACGACTCTCTGTCTTTCTCTGTCTGTCTCAGTGACTCAGTCCCTCTCTGGGCTCTGTGTGTGTGTGTGTGTGTGTGTGTGGTGTCGAGGCTGGGACATGAGGAGACGCTGAGGCCTAGTGACAGGCGATGGCAGCGTTTTCATGCTGATATGACCAGAAGCGCTGTGCCACGTCATGCCATGCTCCACGCCACGCCTCACCTGACTAAACCCTGACCCTTCTAATGGCAGAGGCAGGTCTGTCGGATACACCCCACTTTATAGTCTGGACACTGTTCTTTACCAATGACTACATACACATAGTCACTCTTTACACACACACACAGACACACACACCCAACTGCGCACGCACACACACACACACACACACCCAACTGCACACACTACATCAGAGGAGGAGAGAAGAAAACAGAGATGGAGGGAGTAGGTGGAGGTGTAGGTGTAGGATGTTGGCACGAGGCCTGTTTTTTTTTCTTCCTCCTGTTATATCACCCCCTTCCCTCTGAGCAGTGGTATGGGGATAATGTGTGGGCTCACTTCCTTCATCTGGACGACAGGTTTTCTCATGCGGCAAAGGGAACGTGAGCGCAGATGTCCCACTGTCCCACATATTTCCTTTAAGCCTCTCTCTTTTCTCTTTGTTTTTCCTTTCCCAAGCCCAGGCTCTCTGAGAGGAAGGTATTTGTCTTGCTGTGTTCAGTATTTGATTTAGGTGTCTTGATTTGTGTGGTTTGAGGGTGTGTGCCTCTCTGATTCAGTGTTTTGTTACGGTGGCCCTGTCTTGGTATTGCTAGATGTGTCAGTGGACATTTGTGTCTGTTTCCTTCTGTTTGTATGTGTGTGCAATTGTGTGTGGGGCGGTGGGTGGTATACATGTATTTGTGTGTGTGTACAGTACATGTGTGCATTTCCGTGTTTGTTTGTGTGTGTGTGTGTGTGTGTGTGTGTGTGTGTGTGTGTGTGCATGCATGGACATGTGAGTCCATGTGTTTGTGTTTGGTGTGTTCAGCCGTGTCACAAGTGTCCCCTTGAGCCGCCTACCTACACCACTAAGAGCAGGCGTGACAGCGAGCCAACATGGCCTGTCCCGAGGCTCCTAGATGATGGAGTGGAGAGAAGCTGAATAGGAGCACGCCTCAGCTTCAGTCTCCGGGGAACACGAGTCCCAGGTGACTGAGTGATTGGTGACTGGGCCAAGGAGGAGGAGGAGGAGGAGGAGGGAGTGGGGGAGTTAAAGCCCCTGTCCCCTGGCAAGGAGAAGAGAGGGCAGTGAACAGGGGCTGCAGAAGGTCTGCAGCTCGGGCGTGAAATGCAGTGTCACAGCAGTTCAGTTCAGCAGTTCAAAGGTCAAGGTCTTAAAAGAACACAACTGTCAAAACCTTCCCTCAGCCCTGGTCACACCCCTGACTCCAATGAGCCAACATGTTTCCCATATGCCCATGTTCCTTTCAGGGCAAGGGAGTGAAAATACTACTGGCATTTCAATGCTACTTAAACATATTGAAGAAATACAATGAATGAGTTTTTAGAAATTAAATTTTTAAAATTTATTTAAAATATCACATAACATCCACGATATAAATGGGCCAGCTATGTAAGTCTCAAGGTAAGTATTTACTGCCATACTATTTCAACCTCGGCCTCCAGAGAAATGTTGTACTTATGTGTGACCATACAGGAAGTTATAAACACTGTGTTGAAGGTGGAAGCAATAAACAGATTCTCTTTCAGTAGAGAGAGAACCCTAATCAGTTGTTTCTATGGCACAGGCCCTCTATCTCTTAGCTTTCGGATTACCAGCTGCTTTTTTCCCCACACAAACACAGCTTCAATGGAACCAGTGCTCTTGTGTTCAGATCCTGTTCACCCCCCTACTGGGACCTGCAGGCTCTTGAGAATATGTTTCTTGTGTCGTCAACCCTGCCACACTCTAGCAACCCCCCGCCTTTGTCCCCTGTTGTCAAGGGACAAGCAACCGAGCAACAGATGAAGCTGTTCTGCACAACTAAGTGACTTGAGCGTGTCGCTGCTGAGCTCCATAATTGCCAAGGTTGTTATTTTCCTACACTTCTTGCTCTTATTCTACTACTTCTTCATCTTTTTCTTCTCTCTTCTCTTCTCTCTCTCTCTCTCTCTCTCTCTCTCTCTCTCTCTCTCTCTCCTCTCTTGATCTTTTGCTTTGTGTGATGTGCAGTGCCTCTGTCAGTTTCGACGTGTTTACTTAAAAATGAACTCTCTCCCACAGCACCGGAGCTTTCCCAGAGGCGTGCATACATTGTGTGCCGATGATGAATGTTGAGTCAGGCATCAAGTATCAAAATTCATGTATTCCTGAAACTTCAGAGCCGCTACCCCATCCATGGATTAATCAGTGCAGCACACCGCCCGGATAGACCTTGCAGTGGTCCCCCGCTCATATGAAATATGCATCGGCAAATTATTAATCAATCAAAGGAGGGATCAGGCCTGAATAAATAAGACTCAGCAGAGTCCATATTGTTTGTGCTGCAAGGCGAGTTGGAGATCACAGACGTGTGCTAAGGATCAGAGTTCTGATTACATGACCCATGTTATTGGGTTATCGTATTTTGGCTTACTTCCTATAATTGGTGTTACAATATGGGTAACATCTTTTGGCGTTGTTTTGGAAAATATGGATTGCAAGAAATTCTCTCTTCCTCTCTCTAAAACCCAAATTCAGATACAGGAAGGTAGCCTACTGTATATATTCCGTACATTCTTAGTGTGTGTGAGTGCATGTGTCTTGGAATTTTGCTCTTTTTCCTTGAGACATAAAAGTGCATTGTGTGCTCTGCTTGATCCATAGAAAAGACCAATGGCCAAGAGTTCACTGCTTACCTCTCAGCAACAACATGCTTCTGCTGGATGTCACTTCTGTAAGCAATAATGTCTCTGCATGTCTCTTTCCCTCTGGGCTGTCACCTTGTGTTAGCCATTTAAACTGGGACACGTAAGAAAGACATTGACTTCTCTGGAGATGTTTCTATCCACATCTAGGATTTAAAAATGGAAATATAAATTACATTAAGTAATATTCAGATTTAGGAAATACAACAGAAGCATTAATCAGTGGTTGAATATGACATGCATTGTATTTCATTTAGGGTACAGTAATTGCTAATCTATGGAAAAAGCTTTATAACAGTGATTTACATAAGTGGGTAATTATCACTGATTAATATCCTAAGGTTTCTGAAGTCTATAATGAGTAATATATGGGAAATCACATTATACTAATCATCTTTGTTAATTCATTCCTTCATTTCTGTCAGGCTTTCCATGAAGCCACCAGGACGTCATGCAGAGAGCCAGCATGCTGGTGGGTGGAACATGCATGAAATCGCTGGGAAGATACAGCGATCTATTTTTCATGGAACCAAACACGTATCACTGTGCTGCAAATAGCAGCATTCACACACAAGCACTCACAAGCTCTCCCTCACACACACACACACACACACACACACACACACACACACAGTAAATGTAGTGAAAAGTTCTGAAGACAGTAAAAGCCGGTGGCTACAACGTTTGATATTTACAGCTTCTTTGATTCCAGACTATTATATGGGATGACTTCAATTTCCAGTCTGTCTGATGTCAGCCTCTCTCCTGCAGTCTTTATAAGGTGTAATGTACCTGGGCTGTTTACAGAGTTGAAAGCAGATTATGGAAATGTGTAATTATATAATGCATACTCAACCACCAGCAAGTAGTATAGTCATTTAGGTGATAATTTCACTCATTTTCCACTCTCTGATAAGTTTTATGGTTGACTCACACAGTTTTTTTTTTTTTTTTTGCAATCTGTAGCTGCAAGCTGACGTGCTGACAAAAAGGCAGCCTGGCAGAGCTCAGAGGATGAGGCGCAGCTCGCAATTCGGGGGACAGTTCTGCAGCTTAAGCTCAGCTCACTCTCTCCCAAGGAAGTTCATAAATCAAATCCTCAAATCCTGTCGTCTTCTTCTAAGGGGGAAATAGTCTCGCACTCGCACCGTGTGGAGCAATGATCCTCCCCTCCACACTCCCACCTTACCCAACTCAACACATCCACTAAACATTGGCCTGAGAACAAAGTATCTTTCTGAAGTGTTTATAGATGTTTCTACCACCCTGGATAAAAAAGGTTGCCGTGTACCCGGAGGAAATGCCCCTTATCCCACTCAAGTCTCAGTGTTGTGGCAAACACTCAGTCCGGCCTGGCTAAGCTATTGTCCATGAGCATCCACAAAGAGCATTCTGTTGCCCCCATTTTCTCCAGAGGAATGGACATCTGTAGAGGCTATGGCTTTGCTAGCAGTTAGTTCATGGCTTGCCAGAGAGGAACAAATGCCCATTGTGCCACGGCCCTGCCGCAGGGGGAAGGAAGGACAGCTCCTATTTAATAGACCCAGCAGTGGATCCAGGCTACAAGAGCATGCTCATGAGTAAGCATTCCACTTTACCTACATTTCCCAGACATTGCTAAGCTATTTAGGGCTGAAAGAAAGTCTTGTGGCTGATTGTGCGCACAAGAGCATTGTGTTCATGTGCATCCAATCCAAGGAACATGTTGCCCTGAAAAAAAAAACAATGTGGAAGAAATACCACTCAATCCATGATGACTTCACATCACAGTCATTTTTTTCATCTACCTCAAGGTCAAATGTGATTTTATAAATCTTGGAGTTGGAATTCACATCAGATACAAGTCAAAGTCATGCAGAGGGTTATGTCAAACCTCTGTGACCTTAACCTAATTTAAGTCAGCATCCCTATCGATTAGCACAACCATTTGCGGTGAGCTTTAGGAATTTTACACCGAGCTACCCATAAGCTCTGTAACCTTTAAAAACTCACACAGTGGTGAGCCATCAGTCTCCTGTGCAATCACATTCCTCAGCATTGTTTTATCCACAGCAACACTCTGCAGTCAGGCATCAAGGAAGAACCCCGGTGAACCTTGCCACACTCACACCATGGTGCAGTTTAATTAAAATTTTACTGGAGACCAACAGACTGAAAGCAAGGAGTCAAGAGGGAGGGAGGGGAGGGAGATAGAGAGTGAGTGAGAAAGAGAGAAAGTGTGTGTGTGTGTGTGTGTGTGGGGGTGGTGGTAGAGAGAGGAGATGCTTACTCATGGTCGGGGTCAGTGCTTTGTCTTTCTCGAAGGCAGAGCTCAGTGCTTCAGGCAGGCTGGGGAAATCTGGCCCTGATGAGGGTATAACTAATGACTGCAACACAGCACTCATGTACCCTCTGAGGAATTCCGCCTTGTGACTTCTTTCAAATGTGAACATTCAATACAAATTCAACATACATGATACATGAAGGTAAACACATTCATCAGGCTAGGAAAGACAGAAGACCTACAAACCTAGAATATGACATGTTTACATTCAACCTGTACAAATAAGGAAAACAACAATAGCATACCTAATAGATGATAAGTCTGCTTATAGGCTACATAGTAGGCTATAGGCCTATTCAAATCTTAGTTTAATAATATTCAGCTTACCTTGAATAATCATGGCTATAGGCTATTTATAATTTCTTGATGTTTATAGTGGGCCTACACTATTAAAACCATTCTTATGAGAGTAGACAAACTTATAATATGGATGTGAAGAATAAGTCTATATTTGAAGACCACATTATTTAGCCCATGATGGCTAAAAAAACGGGCAGGTTCACCGCTGAGAATAGAGTTTTCTTCTTCTTCTTCTTTTTTTTTTTTTTTTTAAATAAGTGCGCATGTTCTCTCTACAAACACACCTCTGCCCGATTCTTGGTTTAGTTGTCTAGTTGAGAACAGGGCAATAGGCACGGCAAGCACTCCCACAATAACAGTGTTGACGTCACGCAACCATCGCTCCCGTTGGATACAGCTGCAAAACTGCAAGAGAGAGGGGTGATTGAAGGGAATAGCAAAGCGGCGGTGGCGGCAGCCATCTTAGAACTATCGCGGTTGCCGAATTACATCTTATGGATATTTATTTACAGGTTGAATTATAATTGATCGCATTGCCGAGGAATAGAGAAGAGTATTTACGTCTTTCGTGTTTTTCCACTTATAAACGGGATGCAGTTCCGTAGGTATAAACCGTTCGCGCCTGCAATCGGACTGGTCCTAGGACTATTATGTGCGGTGGAGGCAGCCAAAGGTAAGCCGCAAGACGCTGCGTTTATCCTTCATTGTCTCCCTTATTGTAGACGCTTATTTCCATTGTAGAAAAGAAATAAAAATCATTCACTCACATCACCCAATTTGAAAGGACATGATTTATACTTGCTCTGATTTATCATTTTTCAACAACTGATGATTTGAGGATCAGTGGGGATGCCCGACGGGCGAGTCAGTCCATAGGATGGTCTCGCACCCTAATCGGATGGATGTTCATAGCCGAAGTATCAGTGTAGCCTACATAATGCTGCGTGTCGCAAAAGATAAGACACGTTCGCAGTTAAAACGAATATCAACGAATAGACTAACAATATTCCCTCTCATTTTTGTTTCCAGATGACCATAAACTGTGCAGGTGCTTTAGTGTGGGCTATTTTCCGAATTGCATCCCGGCTATTCTATTTAAAAAAAAAAAAAGAATTGTGTTGGAATGCCCTTTGCTGTGAAAGGCTATGCTATTTTGAGGGTTGTTCATCGGGTAGCCTATAAAACAATTAGGCAACGTAGGCTGCTATCGCCAACACCCTTTTAGGGTTTGTGTTAACGATAGATTGGCTAACAAAAACAGTTTCAGAAACAGCTAATGTTCCGCATAAATCTGTATTCTGAGTGTGTATTTGTCTATAAACACTGCTGTTTGTGACTGGTGTTATACCAAGTTGTAGCTATATCCAACTTGCCTCTAACCGCAATGGCCGTAGACCAAAGCTATGTGGTCGTTGGCTGTAAATTATTGGCGTTTGCCGATAATAAACCCTAAACGAACACCATGCGAGTGAAGTGATGTATCTAACCATGTACGCATTGCAGATCTACTTGCCAACAGTTCTTGTAGGGTAATTTAAAAATTCATGTGTATCGCATTCTCGAGCGCAGCTAAATCATCGCAGCAGGTGCACCAAGCCGCTCTGTAGATGATGAATATACCGTGAAAGAGCCGTCTGAGTTTAGCCCAGTGGCAGCGAGGCGGTCAGTCTCTCATCGATACTTCAGTGTGGAACTAAAGCACAGAACTAATTTAATTGAATGGCTGGTGCCGTGTGAATGGATTAGCCTACCCACCAGTGTAGCCAAATTCCCCGTTCTGTGCCCTCGCTCTTTTTAGAGCGCTATGAACCAATCACAAAACAATCGAAGTTTCCATTTTCCCCGTTGCAAAGACGTAGCTCTAGCATTCCGGTGCTTCCGCTTTTTGATACATTGTAACTTACCATCCATTTAGTGGCTACACTGTATGGCCTCGATACTATAATAGAAGAGTCCCACATTAAATTGTCTCCTGTGGAAGTATGACTCTTAAAATGAATGTGTTGCTATGAGGGGCAGCTGGAACGCGAACTCCACCACAATCAGATTGAACAATCAACTAATTAGCCCACGGTTTTGCCAGTCTGGTGTCTGAATAAAATTGTTAATGTTAATCTACTGAAGGCATATCACCACTCGATATTTCAGATGACCAACAGCTTGGACATTGGACCACTACACCAGGATTGTATTAAGAAATTGATTATGCGATTGAAATTGTTTATTAGGCCTGAAGTCTTTCTCTAGGCTACTGCAGTTGGGGCAGAGGAATGGCGGTAATAATGTTCAGAGAAAGAATGAAACTTGTTCTTAAGCTCATCAGACAGAGATAGAGTCTTTGACGCAACATGAAACCTTGGGAAGAGGGTAAAATACAGAGCAGGCTGCTGTGCAAATGACTCTAACAGTCTTGTGAAGTCTGTTACTCCAGTTGACCAAATGTGTTTGCATTGCACACCTGCTGTGTTCTCAGCCATTACAGGGAAAACAAGTAACATGTGAAATCTCCATATTTGGATGGTGTTTGCCTACCTTTTCAAAACCGGGAAAACATTCACTTTCAGCTCCACAACTTGACCTTAGGGTGTTGGTTTACTTTATTTGTAGTCAATGGAAGCAGCATGTCTAAACATAGGATATGTTGTCATGATATCTTTCCCAGCAAACATTTTAGGGGACTTGTTGAAGTGTAGAGACATGTAGACTACATAGCTTGCCATTTTAGATTGTTTCTAAAATTGTACCTTAAATCTTTTTCAGTAGAAATATCAGAGGTGAAGTATTGTGCTAGACATCAGGAAATGGTGAATGTTTGAACTCAGTACCGTACCTGATAAGGGTGTAGAGTGGATGCCATAAAATTATGTCTGGAACCTAATCCATGAGCAACACGAGTAAAACCTCCAGAGAGAAAGGGAAGGCCTAGCCTAGCCTAGCCTATTACAGCCTTACAACTTGCAATTTCCGCCTGTTGTTTGGTCGGGTTAGAATCTGTAGGCCTAGGCCTATTCTACTTTCAGTATGTTTCTATTCTAGTTATGGTATGTTTTACACATGAAATTCTTGAGTCTCAATAAAGCAACCCCATTTTTCTTCTCTGGCGCTGATCCTGGAGGCTATATAAAACCTCTTGAGGCACGTTTGTGTAAACAGATGCAACCAGCTGCATGCTCTACTCTTGTGGCCTCTGGTCAAATGCTTGGCCTGTCTCAGTGGAGGCACAACACTGCACTGCATCTCTTTGTGTGACCAGGATTCCATCCCAGGTGTAATAGTTCACTGACTCCATGATACTCTGGAATGCTGTCATATGTTATTGAAGAGAACCAGGGGTTGATTGAATTGCAGCTTTTCGTCTCATCCTTGTTCTATGTACATTAATGTACCAGAGTCATTAATCATTTCCTCAGATTGTACTGAATAATGACAGGAAAGCACTCTGGGCGCAAGTCTTGTGTGAAATTAGCTGGACGTTTTTGTCTCCCCAGGGAAACACTGCCCACTCCACATAAATCCTGGCCTGCCTGGACACCTTCATTAAGAGACTTTTAATCTTCAATTTGCACGTTTCTTAACAGCATGTTCCTCACTGAATAGAAGGACACCATCCTCATGGGCCGTCACGGGACGGTCATTGCAATAACTCTGTCAGCTAAAGCTTAAGATAACCCACAACACCCAGCACCCACCACCACGCTAAATATACCCAGTGGTTTGCATTTTAGCTCTCTCAGAGGAATGCGTTGTGGCCTGAAGTTCAGAGGAAGTCTTGCATGGCTGCATTGAATCTTTATGGTCTTGCCCAGATGCCCAGAATAAAAAATGTTGTTGATTTGTGAAGATAATCAAACCGCGGGTAGTTTTGATTCGATGCGCTCCTCTTCCCACACACGCTACTTCACTGGCTTGTACATGAGCTCCATAGTGTGCTGCTAGCCCCTGATTTGTTGGCCTATTTATTCATAGAATCTCTACTCAGTAGAACAAAGGGGTTTCTTGGCACACAGTTTAGGGGCAAAGTTGTGGAATGACAGCCTCACAATGTGACCACTGTTACATGGGCTTTGACATGGGCACTTTTGCTTTCATTAGTGGCCAAAGGCGGCTTAAACCAATAAGGCACAATTCAGGAACTCAGCAACTTGCAGGAAAGGTCTACCTTAGTGTGTGTGTGTGTGTGTGTGTGTGTGTGTGTGTGTGTGTGTGTGTGTGTGTGTGTGAGTGTGAGGGAAAAAGAAAGAGAGCTTTTGTGTTATGGGTCAAACCTGTAAAGAAGCAGCTGTAATGGGGGCCATAGGGCAAGCTCTCATCTTAGTGGGTCCCTTGCTTGCTTGAATCGAGTCAGGCATCTGTCAAGATTTGGTCACTGACAACTGTGGGTTTTGTCAGTCAAATCCATATAGTTGGTCAGCTGGTCATGTAAACTTGATTGATGTTGCAAACATTTCCTATTGAGATCCCCTCAATAATGAAGGGATATGATTGGGATTGCTGCCACATTGCCAGACAGAAATTGTTTTGACTGCAATTAACCACAGTTCAAACAAGATCAAATGCAAGATATCTTTGAAGCGTGTTGGAAAGAAAGTGCAAGCAATGAAAGGATCATTTTCTAAGCAGATAGGAAGCATGATGCTGCTGCTAACAAACTGCATCATTCATGCCTCGTTACGATATTGGAGAAAACGCTGGGAGGATAACTCGCTCTCTCAGCAGAGGCAGCAAACTTAATTACGAGCTAATTGTGAGGATGCAGATGCAATATTGGCAGATGATTACTTTCATTTTGAACCGCAGAGCTGAGCTGTTCCTATCTGAAACTCCCCTGGAGTACTTTGTCACCACAAAAAATACCCCCCCCCCCCCTCTCCTTTTACTTTTCACTAAATGCGTCACTGCATTGAAGCTCCATGGGAACAAGGTAACTAGAGAGCTCTTTTCACCTGTAGGCGAGGAACCCAGTGGCTTCTACAGCTACAGTTGGGAACAAAAAACCAGCACTGTGTGCTCTCGTGGGTTCCACTGGGCCTTGGCCCTCCCCCTTGGCCTCCTCCTCCTCCGCCTCCTCTCTCACTTTCACTGGGTCTTTTTGTGTGGCTGGCGCTGAATGCCGATTGAGTCGCTTTCACACCGCTCTTCGCTGCCTCCACTACGCCCCACCCTTCCCAGCGACCCCCTTCACGCACCCTCTCCTACTGCTCCCACCCACCCCCCTAGTGAAAATGCCATTGCGTTGTTTGTGCGAGCCTTGATTGCCCACTGAACAAACAGACATTTGGTTGAGCATACATTGACCCCCTGTCTGCCCTGGTGTGGCTCTGAGGGCTCCTCTGTTTGCAGAAAAGGGGGGAGGCTGCGTTTTGGAGGCGTTGACCAGTGGGGGAGGGATATTTTGGGGACGTTTGGGAAGGCCCCCTCCTACAGGTTTGTCTAGAGGGCCGTTAGTCCGTCAAGAACAGTCAAAGCTCTGTGATTGAGGAGGGCCTGCTTCAACAAGCTCTGACGCTTCTCAATTCCACCGCAAATAGAGAAGTGTGCGCCTATATTTCTGACTGTGGACAAATTGACTAAGGGATTACGGTGGCGTTTCCTGTCTTAAATCTAATTCTCTGAGTAGGCAACTGAAATGAGAAAGTCTGAGCTGAATTTTGACAGTTTAATTAAATGGATTTTTGATGCCATCACAAAAAAACTCTTCTCCTCTAGGTCATGGCAGTAATGTTAAGGGGGTGGCAGAGTTATTATGAAAGAGATCAAAGATGATCTGTGCATGAATCACGCTGAATGACTATGGTAGTTTTGTCTTGTTCAGGCAGCAAAGCCATTTTGAATGTCACTGGGCTATGGACACTGTGTTTCAATGAGCACTGTTTACAGACCATGTTCCCCAAGTCTGCTTGTCTGGAAATGGGAAAAAGAGACTTATGAATCCGACACAAAATCAGCGATGGTGAACAATATTCCCCACCTCGCACAGTGCTCGTACACATCACTGACTTTGCCATTTTTCCTCCTTTGCCCGAGGCCCACTTTGTGTGTGGGCAGACTGGCCATTGTAATGCAGGATTAGGCCAAGCCCATTGTACGGTAGCCCATTCTCACGAGAAGCAACTTGCTCTGTGAAGACGTCACATGGCTATGACAAATTTGTCTGCCAGGTCAAAGAAACAAGTCCTTTGCTAAACAGTGCTTCAAAGTGTTACCGGACACCTGTGAAAGAACATTCAGGTTTTTTCTTGTTCCTGACAAGGTAGAGATCTTACGACCCCCCCACCTGCCTTCACCCCCCCACCACATCCCAAAACTGCTCCACCCACCCATATGACCTTTTTACAGTTGCAAACGGCAGCTATCAGCTATCTGATCTTTGACACCTCTCTTGATAGATCTCACAGCCTGCAGTCGTCAGAGGTGTGGAACAGGGAGGTGTTGAATGTGTTAATTGGTAGAGATTGTTGTTATTGTGTTCACCCAATTATATCACCATCATCATCACCTTGTAGAGAATGGGTGTCATGCTAACCAAGAAAAAAAGTCTTCTATTCTAATTCAATTTGGTTAGACTACAAGCAGCAATGACATGTTTTTTGTCAAGCATTACCATGGATTTATTCATAGATAGGTTAGGCATGCTTCTCCCTCTAGTTGAAAAGGATGATAGAACCTTTTAATCATGGCTGATTCAGAGGTGTTTGCCTTGTAGAAAATAATGTGGACACTGAATTGAACTGAGACAAACAGTATAGCTTGCTATCAGGGGGACGTTTGATAAATTAATATAAACCGTTACAAATTTAGTATGAAATATGAGAGTAGGAACATACAAGGCATTGCACTTCCACATTTTTCTAATATTCTATATTTCACGAATTTACAGACAGGCACCAGGCCACCGACATCTGAGTAATGTTCAGGTTGGATGACAGAATCTAGCCAATTGCGATACGCTTGGCTGCAACAGCAAAACATGCCCTGAAGGCAAAATGGTCTTATCAGATTCCTCATTTCCTTGCCTTTCCTTGCTTCGTTTAGGTCTGTGACTGCTTGCCAATTACTTCCTTAGGCTGTCCATGGTCCTCAGACTCTATAATTGTTCCTGTTATTTTTTTAGTCAGATATGCATGTCTGTGACCTTCTGTAGCTTGGAGCCTGACCAGCCTGCTTTGTTGATATTTTTGAAACCTCAGACGTGGGGAAACAATTGGCACACCAGCAGTAGCCTACAAAAGCCCTCAAACCACCTCCTGAGTCCTGAGCAATTTGAGATGCATTCATTGAATGCATCCACCGTCTCAGAGGAAAGGTTTCTAACCCTGAGAGATATTTTTTGTTTACATAGGGTAAGAAAGACACCCATTGAATCTTGACCCCTGCAGTCCAACCTTGTTTCCTTTTGAGGAACATCCTCTACATTTACATTCTCCACATTTTGCTGCAGTGTCTGTTTCTGCTCCATGACCTTGTCGATGAATGAAACAAGCGCATCCCATTATAGGATTAAGTGTCACTAGGTGTACATGATGGGTAACAGGATTGCAGGCCATGCATAGCAGTGTGGCTACATTATCCTGAACCCCACCACCCTACCGTGTCTCCCCCACCCCACTAAAGCAGTGCATGGCACACACAGTCTTCCTTCCCCCTACTTGTGTTAAAGGGGTCTGTATCGATCATGTGACGCTGATATCAGTTAATATATCTGCAGCGTGAGGGCAGAGCGGTGGCAGTGACACAAGTGTACGCTCACTGAAAGGTAAGATGGCTGCTGATAGTGGGACCCGGTTGTGGTGGTGACCAGACGGCGCTCCCACCCACGGTCAGCCGCAGTGTATGTCCCTGGAATGCTGAGGTTAGCAGTTAAGCTTTGGATTTGGTGTGTGTGTGTGTGTGTGTGTGTGTGTGTGTGTGTGTGAGGGGGGGGGGGCATAGAAAGAGAGACGGCAGCATTGGCAGGGGCATTCCGGATGCTTCCACTTCCACCCTGGCAGACGGCCCATTTAACCCATTCCCGTAAGCCCATACCCACAGACACACACACACACAGACTCACACACACACTTTACACACACAAATGCACACTTACACACACACACACACACACACAGACAGACACACATATACGCAAATACAAGAGTAAAGTAAATACTGGCGCTGTCCCTATGCCAAAGCTTTGCATTGCTTCATCCCTTTTGCTGTCTCACAGTAGTGAGTGGATGTGGATTTGGAATATGTGTTGGTTGTCTCCATGATGAATCAAATGATCTGCAATCAAGCTTATTTAATTAAAGCACATTGTGTTGGTTGGTTTGAATGTGATTAAACCAACAGAACGAAAGGAAAGGAAAGGTCCTTTCATCAGATGGAGTGATGCTGTCATAGGCACATAGTACTCTGATCACTGATTTGCGTCAAAGTGCTTGAACAGATAAGGTTTAAAAATAGATAGGCTGTATTTTCCAGAAATATCCATTCATGGCATGATTATTGCTTATATAAATATGTACTTAAGCATAGCTGTGCTGGAGTGTGTGTGTGTGTGTGATTGTGTGTGTGTGTGTGTGTGTGTGTGGAAAGAGATCAAATAGAAAATGAGCACATTCACAGCATAAAGTTTCCACCTCATCATGCATGTTATGTAACCCTCTTTCAACCTCTTAATGTGACCCTTGCCACTCATCCATACATTGTTTATGCTACACATGTCCCAGTGGCAGGAGGAAGCATGTAAATGAAGATGCCCATTTTGCCCTTGGGAGCAGAAAGGGACACAGTGTAACTTACACGTCTGAATGCGACATCTGCTGCTTTGTGTGGAGTTCAAGCCGAAACACGAATAATATGGAAGCAGAGAGATGCAGATAAGCTTGCACTGTAGCTGTATCTTGTAGTTCCATGTCTGATGCAGCAAAGGGGTCTTGGCTATCTCGGTTGTTTTCTGTGCCGCTAGATCTCAGTAATTAGTATTGTAGTCAGAGAATAATGAAAAATAGCTCACTTGTTTTCATGACTTAATTTAAAAAAAAATTTTTTTTTTTTAATTTTAATGTTGAAGTAGTTCCATAAAGTACATATTTTTATGATTCTATGGGACTATGTGTCTGCCATTTTGTGCGATATGCAGATTGTAGCTGCTCTGCGGGAGTTGACAGACTGGGTCTATTTTAACATGACCCAGCAAAGGGCTTTCACACACACACACACACACACACACACAAAGTGCACATGAGCAATAGAATTGCAAAAAGGAAGAGTTTGAAAGCGGGAGGCAAAGATGGAGAAACTGGCGCTGTGCCACCTCCAAAACCGCCAGCATGTGCCTGGCATCCAGAGGCCTGGAGCTCTTTAAAAGTTATCAGCAGCCACATCAGAAATGCCTCAGTAATCTCATTCACCACAACGGTCCCCACAAAGCCAGGCGGCCAGCTTTGAAGGTTAGCCGTGCCCTTAATAATAGCGCTCTTCCGTCGCTCCAGACTGGAAGTGCGCGGCCGGCCAGCTGTGCCCTAAATGGTTGGAAATGGCGGGGGTTAGTGGCGTCAGGAAGAAAAATAGCGGTGGCACCACTGCTAATTTGCTCTTAATCAGGGTGTGATTGTTGGTGACTGTGTGAGTGTGGAGCAGATGTTGGAGTTAAGCAAGTGTGTGTGTGTGGTGTATTCTTTTTTTTAAGCTCATTTCAGGTGATGTATAAAGCTGTGGCTCATGGGAGTATCTGTGTGTGTGTGTGTGTGTTTGTGCTTCAATGAGTGCAGATGTTAAATGTCTGCATTGGAGCCCCACCCAAGAAGATCAAAGTTAGAATTCATGGGTCTCACTAATCATTAATACTTTTGAACGATAAAAAGAATATTTCATTCTTTTCATCTATGTGTGCATTTGTCTGAGTGTGTGTGTCTGTCTGTGTGTGTGTGTGTGTGTGTTTGTGTGTGTGTGTGTGTGTGTGTGTGTGTGTGTGCGCGTGTACCTATGTGTGTATTCTCTCTGACGTGTACTGTATGTAGGATTAAGGTTAGCTAGTACCTGACACGAACCTGCACTGCACCACCTGTTCAGGATATGTGTTCGATAAACATGGCTATGTGCTCATAACGAGCATCCCAGTTAATTATGGACCATATGCGCTCTCTGCTCACTGGCGCTAGCCTAATGGATGCTCAGCGAGGTCCTTGTTGACGTCAGCCGCCCACTAACATTTACCTCCCCCCGATCTTAGTCATTTAATTGCCACCGATGAATATTGGATAAGTACAGTGAGTGTGAGGTTGTTCAATATAGGGTCTTCCTGTTCTATTTTCGTTTCTGTGTGGATCTAATACTATGAAGGGTTTTATATTATGAAAGATTGTGATATTCAAAAATGGATACTTTGTGTCTTTCTCTTAAATGGATGTTCTTTCTTTAACAACAGGCCTTCCTATTAATTGTAAAACACTCGCAAATTGTTTTCTGACTCGGTGATTGGACATTATTGAATTGCACAGCCGGGTCCGTCCTAGTCTGACTCCCAGACAGGCTTGTTTTTCGGATCTCTTTTAATGAATGAGAGGAGAGAAAAACAGCAGCTTGGTCACCCTGTCCTGGCACTGACTTCATGATTAAAAAAAAAAAAAGTCACATTAGTCGCCGTCCCCGCCTCCTCCTCCTCCTCCTTCCCAGCCATGTGACATAGCTAACTATGCCTCTTAGGGTCTGACAAACCCAGGGCCTAAAGCAGATTATCTCCGTAGTCTGGGCTGGCAATCTGTCCAGAGACGGCCATCAGCCATTGCGGCACACTTCAGGTCATGTGAGCGAGGCTAGCTGGTGCTAAAGATGAGTTGTGGGCGGGGCATCATGGCCTCACCACGACAGATTGCCACTTGAGGGAACAGACCCCTCAGCAACAACAACAACAACAATATCCTGGCTCAATCCCTCTAAAGACACACCATCAAATCAGGATGGTAATCACAACACTGGTTTGGTTTGTGGTCATGGTATTTAGTCCTTTTAGAGCTTAGCTTGTTGCTAGCCTTTTGTTGTCTGTTGGTGTTTCGCTTGAGTAGTTTAAATAGATTTGTGGTTATTGTGCCAAAAGCCATAGACTGATATCATGTCAGTTGGCTCATTATCTGTCCTCCCATGAGTCATATCTGGAGGGCACTGAGATGAATCCTTCAGCAGCCACACACACACACACACACACACACACACACACACTACGGTCTCTCTATCTCTCTCCTTTTTCTGTTTGAGGCTATCTTGCTTCCTAGATTTAAACTCATGTTTAAGAAAGCTGATCTGAAAAAAGCAAAATGGAATTCATGATGTCACACATGTAGAATTTCATTACACTGATGAAAACTGTAGCCTATAGGCCTACCACTGCTTAATGAGCAGAATCAAATATTTCATAGTGATGTCGCGTGAGTCTTAAAAGCCATTTTTCATGAGCTCCCTGTACTGTACGATGGGAGGCGTTAGCCCTGGGGTGAGTCTCTGTTCCCAGGTGCACAAAGCCAGCTGAATATTAGCCCTAGCTCATAAATTACCAGACTTTGCTCGGGCATGTTTGTTGCAGCTGCCAAAATCTCTCCCGCTATTCCCCTGCTGACTGATTTATTTTTAATGTGTGGGGATGAACATCCTTTGAAGCAGATGCTTTCATTCTGCTGCTGCTGCGGCTGCTAGAGATGCTCTGTCCTTTGAGAAGGCACCATGGTGTCAGATGTCACTGCAAAATATTGCAATATGCTTTTTTTTCTCCTCTCTTTAGTTTAGAAAAAGATCTTGATGAAAGTGCAAGAGAGACACCTCTTCCCCACCCCTTTTCCAAAATGGCTACCGTGCTTTCACTAACAGGTCCAGAGGTCAAAAGACCACCGAGCTTAGCGGAGTGTTCTGGGCTGGAAACCAAAAGGCACAACCACAGCTGCTGCCTGCAAGGCCTGGGCTTAAGTAGCAGTGAAGCGGAGGTTTATAGCCCCATAAACGCAGCCAGTCTAAAGCAGCTCACATTGCTATGGTTACCTGAAGGATGTGCCTTTTATAAGATGGAGGCTGCTTCTTTCTGTGGAGAGCGGCAAGCATTCAGCAGCGGCGCCAGGAGTTATCAGGACCTTAAGTCGCTCAGTAGAGACAGTGAAATGATGAGTCTGAGTCGCATCTGACTGCTGCAAAGATATCAGGTTTCGCACGGAAACTGCTGAGGCTTTGTGAATAGGTGTGGAGGATAGGCTGATGCCTCTCAGTGGAGGAGACCGATGTGCCCTTCACTTCGACTGCACTGCATCGGACTCGAATGGACTGCACTGCCCTCCACCCCTCCCTTCCCCTCCCCTCCCTTCTCTTCTCTGCCTCCTCATCCCATCTTTTGCTTGCAGGCCTGACATTGCAGCCAGAATGTGTTTAGTCGGGAGGAGAGGGGGAGGGGGTGGAGGAGGGGGTTGCTTTCTGGAACTGACGTTTTAAAAGGCGAGCCGGTGGCAGCACTGCTGCTGCACAAACAACAAAACCGAGGCCCTTCTCGAGCAACACTAATGAGCTCCAGTGCTGGTCTTCACACACACACACACACACACACACACACACACACACACACACACACACACACACACACACACGATTTCTCTTTCTCTCTGCTTCCCTTCCCTTCCCTTACTCTCTCTCTCTTTCTTTCTTTCTTTCTCTCTTTCTCTCTCTCTCTCTTTCTTTCTGTCTCTATCTCTAAACCAGCTGTCAGCCCTGTGGTGCAGCAAGGAAATGTCACACAACATAAAAAAGCGAACATCATGCTGTGTTGCAGATGTATTGCAGGATGTATTGCCCCATGGAAGATGGTTATTAAGATCTGTTCCTCCGTGGCCAAAAAAAGCCCCTATGGGGGAGTTTTCTTTTAACGTTTACCTCAAACTGTCATAAATACACTTATAATTGGATCTCAACCTCTCGTCACCCCAGGTGTCAGATCAGTCACGCTTGGCGTTGCGGTCAGTATCTTAATCCTCATACAAATCTGACTGGCCGCCCTGTGTCCTCTCCCCACAGTTAACAAGCATAAGCCATGGATTGAGACCACATATCACGGCATCGTCACAGAGAATGATGACAAGGTTCTGCTGGATCCTCCCCTGATCGCCCTGGACAAGGACGCCCCTCTGCGCTATGCAGGTGAGAATGCTGTTTGTTTGTTTTTTTTAATTTTCTGGTTTCTGCTGTTGTTTTGTGCCATGCTGTGTTAATTTAGTGTCTTTCACCACAATATGCAGACCCCCATGTCTCCTGTCTAGGGAGGGAGGAGCGCTTGTGACCCCTGTGGAGCCCCACACACTGGGGCAGTGATGTCAGATTTTGATCTGCTAATTTACAGCAATTACCCCCTATAGAACCCCACCCGCTTTTTCTCCCACGCGCCCACCCAACCACCCAGAGTTCCCCCCCGGCTAGCTTCATAAATGATCTCTCGGGCTCCATGCTAGCAAATTAATTGTCTTCTGATAGATTGTCAGGCAAAGCCATTAAGTTAAGTGGAAACCAGACCCAGAAATCAGACGGTGAATCTGGAGCCATTGCTATTGAGGGTTCAATGCTTTTGTACAACAACTTTCCTACTGGAGTCTCTTTGATCTGGTTTAACAATCAAACCCTTGCTATGAATGCCATTTCTATGGAGCCATCAGGGGTAACCTTATTGTAGTATTACTGTTGGACCATTTCTTTGGCTTGTAATACCCATCACAAATGTGGTGCATACAACATTGATGTAGACCTGCTTTTGGACTATAACTGATGTTGCGCGCTCTTGAAAGAAGACTGCAGCCCCTTGACGAATCTGATCTTCATGGATTTTTTTCTGACAAGATTGCTTTTTAAGCTGTAAAAGTCAACACCGTTCAACTGAAATTGAATGTTCCCCGTCAATTTTCCCTGTGAATACCAATGAATAGACCATCAAAAAATCCATTCTATTTAAGATCTGGGTTTTGTCTGGCTTTCTTTGTTATGCCTCTTTGGAAAAAAAGATTATTCTTTATTCTTTTATTGTACCTCTTTGAAAAGAGATTAACATAGACATAGCTTTTTGTGGATCTATTTTAACACATAGTCATAGTGATCATAATCGTATTTGCATCAACACTGTGATGGGTTGTTATTCATGAAATGCTAGAATTCGTCACAGCCAGGAGTTAGAATTCCTAATCTCAATGAACTGGTCAGCATTTAGATTGCCTTTCCATGCTTCCTGTCTTGATAAGACACGATTAATAGCACTAGGCTATGTCTGTCATTAATGACCTCCAGCGCAGAGTTGGCCTCGTGCCAGGGCTCCCTTCCCATGCGTCTGCTCCTGAGGCAGGCAAGCAAACGAGGGCTCAGCTCCTGCCAACATCGCCCATTTGCAGCAGCAGCACCCCAACCCCATTGCCTTTGGGTGGGGTCCTTCTCGACGGCCTGCCCACAGCATTGCCTGCTTTCATGTCAGTGCTAGCTCCTCCTGCTAGCTCCTCCTCGGCATACATGCAAAATGACAACTTTTTTCATATGCATTCATTCTGACTGATGTGGTGGTAGCAGTCCCAAGACATGGGTTTTGTGTTTCCTTCCATCTCAATCAAGCCCCCCGATTCTACCCATCTTCAAAACCTAAGTCCTCAGTGGACTTAACTTGACCCAATTTGTTTGAAAAAATTGCACTCTGAATTTCAAATAAACAGATAAGCAGTCATCTGTAGTGTTTTTGAAGTGCTCATTTAAATTCTTTAATGCAAAGATACACCATGGGGAATGGCGTAAACCCCCAACCCCCCTCCCCCCACCACACACACATACACCTCCCTCATCACCACACTGTGCTGGTTTGTCACTTGGACACACCCTTCTGATCAGGCGACAGAGAGCAAAGAGCTGGACGATCTGTCCCTGTTGGCGAGCTCTGCCTCTCTCACTCCCTCTCTCTCTGTCTCTCTGTCTGTCTGTGTCACATGTCCGTGGGGGTGACTGGCAATGCTCTGGCACTGCCACACTGCGTCGGCACTGCCTCTACTTGTCAGCAGATCAGCCCGGTGCCACACTGGCCAATGCTCCATGGGCGGCTGAGCAAGGACTTGTGTCTCAGCTCCATTTGTGTGTGTGTGTGTGTGTGTGTGTGTTCCTGCCTGCCTGCCTGAGAGGGGCCCCTGCTAGCTAGCTGACGAATAAGCACAGTCATCCTCTATCATGCCTGTGTGAATGTGCACCTCTCTGCAGTTTGGTGCTGAGGCACACAAATGAGGCTTTCAGCCCCAGGCCCCTCTCTCTCTCTCTCCCTCTCTCTCGACCACACCCCCCCATCCATGTTGAGGGGCCACTGTGGAACAACGCTGGTACAGTGTCATACATAATACATATGGGAACACAAGCATGACAGCCGAGTCTTATTATTAAACTCAAGAATGCTTTTCAAGGACTGATGCATTGCAAATCAGTGAAGCTCAGTATTTTCCTCTAGGTGATGTGGGACATACAGTAGATGACCAGGCATTGCTCTCTTCCCAGACAAGTTTAGCCCAGATTCCCTGCACTAGACACTCACAGAAGAGCGCTGACCCCAAATCAGCTGTACTGTAAGAAGACCCTGGAGCTGGAGTGTTGGTATTGCACTGCCATCAGTCTCTGCACACTGGGCAGCCATTTCAGCGCCTCGTTCAGCCCACAGTCCCCCCATAAAGAGACCTCATAAAAATCTAAATCTGCCATCATGCTCCAGATGAAAGTCAAACAGGGACAAAGTAAGAACCTTAACAACATGGCACACATCACTGCCAGCTTCTTGTTGTTATTTTTCTCCTCGCAGGACCTTGTTTTGTCTCAGCAGACCAATGTAGCTGGGATCCGAGTCTAGCGGCTCGGTCGATATTCATTGTGCCTGAGCTCTGATGGGAACCACCATCCCCCCCCATTCCACCCCCGCAAACCCCCCCTTCTTTGGTTGACGTTTGGCACGAAGCAGCTGAAGCCGCTTGTCTTCCTGAAACGGCGCTGAGGTCGTCGATAAGCCCTTGCCTGGACATTGTGGGGGGAGGCACAAAGGCCCACATTGCATGACTTGCTCTGAACAGCAGCTCCTAATGGGAAATCCATTCATTTCGGTTTGTTGAGGTGAAAACCTGGATGGACAGGCGGGCCAGCGAGAGGCCAAGGGGGGAGGCCAGGCTGAGGGTTTGGGAGGGAATAGGGAGGGAGGGATAGTCAGCCAAGCAGAACTAACCCCTCACACAGCACAGTGTTGACCGGCCTGCTTTAAAGCCTCCTAAGCTTTACTCCAGTTGACTACACAGTTTAGCGGCGTAGCTTTCCAGCTGCCTCTTTGCTTTTGTTTTTGTTTTTGTTTAGTTTTTCTCTGTTTGGTTTTTGTGAGAATGGTACTGGTAATGAAATGACTCTTGCACTAAGACACAGTCTTGAGCTGTCATGGTTGTGAGAGCCCAAAAACATAATGCTATAAAAGGTCTGAATTTTCTATTTCCATTTGTTTAATATCCGCATTGGTATTGAAAATACCCAAAGGAAGCCCATCTTTGTTTTGCCATCCTGTATATGAGGAAAATATGAGTGAGTGTGAGCCCAATACTTGCGGAAAAGAATAACATTGCCTTACCATATCCCCACACCCCACCCTCCCATCCTCTCTTGTCAGCCATTATTTATTGACCACTTGCTCTATATCAGCTCTTGCTCTCTCTGGAAAACAAATGTCTTCTATGCACTCACCCTGTCTGAAGGATACTGAAATGTCTCTCGCTGTGTTTGTCTTTCAATGTTGCTGTTCCATTTGTATGTTCTGTCCACATGATAAACTGTCAAGCCTTTCTCATGATCCTTCTCTCTCTCTCTTTCTTATCTCTCTCTCTTTCTTCTTTTTCTTGCTCATCAGTCTTTCCTTGCTATTCCTCCGTCTTACTGATCTGGGTATATCTTCTCTTTCCCTTTTATAGAGAGTTTTGAGGTGACCTTCACCAAAGAAGGTGAATGACGGGTTCTTTCTACTGCTTTGTGAACTGTTGTTTTGATTAACCCCCCCACTAACGCAAACAAAACAAAAAAAGCATTGGCATTTCTCACAGAAACTCCTGTTATGCTCTGTGATTTCTTCCTAGTTTTTTAATTTCACGTTTGTTTGGTTCTACTTTCTGTTTCTTTTATTTATCTTCACTCACCCTGACTTTGTTGTGGGAAAAAAAGAACAATAACTGGATGAAAAGTGTGTCGTGGGGATGAATGTTTCTAGAAATATCTGTGCATGAGACATCCATTGTAGTTTGCAGATCCTAACAAGTGCTTCAGCAGTTCAGAGATGATCTCCACAACTAAGCATGTGCATATGTCTAGTAATACAGACAAAACTAGTTTGCAGTGGCAATACTACTGTCTTGACTTCATGCCTGTATCTGCCGTTAAATTACAAATCTTTAATTGAAGAGTCAGTTACCTGTAGTTGGTCAGCATTCATTCAATCAATTGTAGTTTTTAAAATATCTCCTGATTGTTAAGCATAAAATACGACAAAGGCTAACACCAAGAAAACTGGTAATTTTGCATTATCTGCGCAACCTTAAAAAAAACCTTAAATATATAATATACTGTGATGGTCAGATGCAAATCATGGCTGTTGCACTTTCACTTTTATGCACATGGCACACAAAAAAATCTGTTGAAAATTCGGTTCACTTATAACTATTTTATATGCACATGCACAAAAATTCTGTTTTGATCCCCCCAAAAAATCAAAAATTTCAAAAAGAAAAAGAGGAGGGAAAAGTGGAAGTCTGTTGAGTTCTAGAAGGTTCCCAAAGCGTTCGATCCACCTCCTGGAGCCCTGCGCCAGTCCGAAATTTGCTGAGATTGTTAACTGATGCAAACTCTCGAAGCTTTCTGTCGGTGCACCGTAGCGAACACCACGTCTCGTCTCTCGCCCACCCCCCCTCACCATTTATCCCCTACCTGGTCACAGCATGGCTGCAGCTGGTATTTGGATGTGGATGTCAAGCAAGTGGATATTTCTAACCCCCGGGGCTCTCATCCAGTACTTACGTTTTTATTGGTCACTCCTACTGCTATTTTTTTCTCTTTGTTTTTTATTCTTTTCATCCTTTTCTCTCAAAAGGGTGTGGGAGAGTCGACATTGCACAGGAAGACTTCCATCACGATAAAAGTGTAGCCTATAGGTGGAAAATTGCCTCTCAGTTTGAGGATTTCTCCTTTGTTTTATGTTTTGCTTTGTTGTTTTGTTTTAAATTCTGGACAGGAGTAACTGTATTAGTAATAATATGTGCCCCACCTCATCATTAATACCTGTTCATCCACTATTACCATTAATGCAGCATTTTAACCTTCTATTTGTCTGTTGGCATCCTCAAAAATTCAGAATTTTCCTGAGGCTGTAAGGGGTTTTTCACAGACATTGATTATCCATTTTCTTGTTTTTTTTTAGTACCTTTTGTTGTTTTTATTGTTTTTGTTTATGTCATATTAAAGTATTCCTGTGAAATGCCTTTCCACATCTTTCTTTCTGTCTTTTCTTCTTCTTCTCCTCCTCTCTCTCCTCCTTTCTCTCGCTCTCTCTATCTTTTTTCTTGGTTACTTACTGCATGTGTGGATGCAATGTGATCAAAGTGGCTTGGATGAAACACTATGCTTTAACTCAAACCCCTACCAACCCCACCCCACCCCACCCCAAATACTCACCCACCCACCCCAGAGTGTTCCCAGCCTCCTCCACAGTCCCCTCTCCCTCACCTCCCCACCAGTGTGCAAAAAGTGTACAATCCCTTGGCTGCCAAGAGAAAAAAACACAGAACAACTATGGCTGTTCTTAAGTTATGTGTGGTGTGCTCTTGTTTTCATCGTGTTTATTGCTTTTGGTTGGTTGATTGGTTGGTTTGTTTTCCCCACATGATCTGCCGCAGTGGGTAGCTTCTCTCTTGCCGTGATGCCTTCCCCAAACGTCTCAGCACCCACCCAACCCCCCACCCCCACCCCTCCCAACCCCACTTCCCTTCCTCTGCCCCCATTCCTTTTCCTCCACCCCTCCCCTCCTCCCCATCCCTCCTGCAATCATGGCCACACTTGTCTCACGACCCCTTGCTCTCCATCTTTTGGCGTACCCAGGAGAGATCTGTGGCTTCCGGATCCACGGACAGAATGTCCCCTTCGAGGCAGTGGTGCTGGACAAGTCCACGGGCGAGGGAGTCATCCGTGCCAAGGACAAGCTGGACTGCGAGCTGCAGAAGGAGCACACCTTCACCATTCAAGCGTACGACTGTGGAGAGGGCCCTGATGGAGAGAACATGAAGAAGTCCCATAAGTATGTTTCAAGGACATTGTATTCACCTACATAACCCAGGCTATGTAGCAGACATGGGCTGCATCCCAATGTCTTTCTTTATAAGGAATAATATTTCAAAATCTTAGTGTGCTTACTTTGTATTTAATTTGTCTATTTGAATGACGAAGTAATGAGCAAAAACAAAGCATCTGTAGTCCGACTGTGATTTAATGTGATTTGAAATCCTGGGGGACAGAGGCTGTCACAGAGATGACCCAAAATCATTATGTGTCTGTCTGTACAGCAGTTCGATGCGGGGCTGCGCCCAATTATCTGCTTTTGAATGAAACATGCGTCATTGTGGCCGTGGCTCACGGATGAACCCTTCAACTCTGATCCTCTCCCAACTCAATCTCGCCACCAACCCCCCGCCCCCACCCCACTTTCACCCCCTCACCCCCCTCTGTACAGGGCCACCGTCCACATCCAGGTGAACGACGTGAACGAATACTCGCCCGTGTTCAAGGAGAAGTCCTACAAGGCCACCGTCATCGAGGGAAAGAAGTACGACAGCATCCTGAAGGTGGAGGCCGTGGACGCTGACTGCTCCTTCCAGTACAGCCAGATCTGCAGCTATGAGATCGTCACTCCCGATGTACCCTTCTCCGTCGACAAGGACGGTAAGAGATGGGGACGCAGCGAGGGTGGGGGTGATTCAGGGAAAATGTAAAGCTAGCTGTAGTTGCTGCCAGTAGCAGTATGTTAGGGATGTGGTAACGAGGAAGCCATTGTCAGTCCGTGCAGTTCAGAGGTGTTTTAGTTTTTGGGCTGCTCGAAGCTGCACCCATGAAATTGATTTCTGCAAATCAGTGGCGTGCTTTAAAATGCAATAGGACATGTGGCTTTGAAGTGAATGCCTGTCACCTTGAGGTGTGCTGTGAATGCAATGATGGGCTTTGACTCCTGGCTCAGGGCTTTGAACACAGTGAATTACATGAAGAGATGGCTTGTGCTCTGCTGCATATTGTCCTTACTTGACTGAGCGCTGATGTTTTGAAGCTCCTGATCTAAATGTTAATAGAGATGGAGTGCAAATAAAAGATGAGGCTACAATTCGCCCATCTGCTGTTCAGACACACACAGCATTGAAGGTTTCTGCACACACAGGCAGAGAGATGAGTGCGGCATACTCCCTACTCAACATTCTATTACTTAGAATTCCCTTGTTTACAGTCTGACCTTGCACACTGCCATAGAACTCTTTCTATAGGTAGGCTGTATTCGGTATAAATGATATACAATGAATTTGGCCAACGGGAGAGATTTTGATTGTACTGCTATAATACAACTCAGATTTGTTTTGCAGTAACCTATACATGGATTCACTTACTATCTATTATCTTATGCATTAAAGCAAATGAATGCATGCCTTTGGGGTGAATTATGTGAGCCCAGTAATTTAAGGGCATAAACATTATGAAATCAAATTAATTGGCTCACTATTTTTGGAGGAAAATACAGCTTGTTTGTCTCTGTGTCTTATGATTGAAATCATACTGCAGTATGGATTTTTGGCCATATCACCAAACTCTTTCACTATGAATCAATGACAAAATGGAGCACTACTGATGCCTCTGTGTCAAGCGATTAAGACTCAGAGCTGCAAACATAAGATACAGAACCAGCATTTGAGCAAGCAGTTTTACACCTTTATTGCAGTTTTCCATTTTACCGTGTACAAAGGGATACTTGGCCAGAAATCTGAATTCCTGTTGGAAAGAAAACATCTGTTTGGGAAAATACAATATCTAATGTCCATTTGTGCCTTTATCAGGTAACATCAAGAACACAGAGAAACTCAACTACAGCAAGGAGCGCATGTACAAGCTGACGGTGACCGCCTACGACTGCGGAAAGAACCGGGCCTCGGAGGACGTCCTCGTCAAGATCAACATCAAGCCCACCTGCAAACCAAGCTGGCAAGGTAGCTCAGACCGCCCGCATCCACAGCAGGAAAAAAACACTAGCAGATTTGTTTGTCTTTTTGCTTTGATCTCCAGTGAAGCGAAGTGATCCTATCATGTAAACAGTACATGGATAAGCCACTTAATCTCAAAAAGGGTAGCTATTCGGTTGGCCTGGTATGCATAGGCAAACAGACAAAAATGGCAATAATCGTTTTATGCAATGATTTTGCTATTTTTGTTGTTGTCATGTTACTGCCCGAATAACAAATGTTTTTCTGTTTTCTCTCCCCAACCTGGTGGGACAGGATTTAATAAGAGGATCGAATATGAGCCTGGCACTGGAAGCCTGGCCCTGTTTCCCAGCATGCACTTGGAGACCTGCGAGGAGCCAATCACCTCTATCCAGGCCACCATTGAGCTGGAGACCAGTCACATTGGCAAGGGCTGCGACCGAGACACATACTCTGAGAAGTCCCTGCACAAGCTGTGCGGTGAGTACAGTTACACCCCAGTGCCCCTGGCTTGCTGAAATTGTGCTGTGGCCAAAATAAACTCCCCAACTTTATGGTTGAATACCTTCATCCTGAACTGGAACACTTTAGGAGGATTATAGTGTCACGTTTGAGAAGCTGTGTAAGATTTGAATGGTCTGTTCGAGTTATTTGTGTTTTATCGGTGATGACACATTTCAAAGTGTCAAGCATTGCCAGTTCCAACTGAGTTCTGCTATGTACTCAGTTTTGAATCGCACATGGCTCATAGTGTGTGTGTGTGTGTGTGTGTGTTTGTCTGTCTGTTTCAGGTGCCAGTGGCAATACCGTAGAACTCTTGCCCACTCCAAGCAGCACTGCCAACTGGACCGTGGGGCTGCCCACTGACAACGGGCACGACAGCGATCAGGTGTTTGAGTTCAACGGCACGCAGGCCATCAAGATCCCCGAGGGCGTGGTGAGCACCAGCCTGAAGGAGCCCTTCACTGTCTCTGTGTGGATGAGGCATGGCCCCGGGGGCCGCGACAAAGAGACCATCCTCTGCAACTCTGACAAGACAGGTGCGTGCGTGTGTGTGTGTGTGTGTGTGTGTGTGTGTGTGTGTGTGTGGGAGTGAGTGAATTTTTTGGGCAATACTGAAGTTTTATCTTCATTTGGTGGACAAAAGCCTAAAAATAAAACTTTCTATGTCAAAGAAAATCCACTGGGACAAGTGGTTGTCTTCTAGTTGAAGGAGACACAGCAAACTTGTCTCACATTTTTTCTTGGCCTCGGGGCATGTTCTGTAGGTTCCTGAAAGGTCAGGAGTCGTGTCAGGCTCTGTAGGCTGAAATACTCAGTGCTTCATCCTCACGCAGTATACTGTATAGGATCTCGTAGTCTTACTACAATCCAATCTAGTGCTAGCAGTCAACCATGCACTACTTATGTAAGTAGGATTACATCATGTTGACACATTAGCATGTAGCCACCACAGGCGCTCATGCTATTCTTTTAGCTAAGACTGGAGTCAGTGATGGTATTGTGGCCAGTCTTATTCTTTGTTGTAGTTAGTTTTTTATTTACCTTGTATGGTAAACTGTCCTGTCCTTATGGCCAAGTTATTATGCACAAATGACATAATGGTGGTCATCTTGAACGTCTTTCTGGATACTTCATGTGTTTGTCTACCATCATTTAGATTAATTTAATCTCACATCAGTAGTCAAATCAGTAGGTTTTATAAGTCTTTTCAGGAATGTTGTGTGAATGAAGCCATAACATGATGTGGGGCTGATGGTTTTCACATTGCAGAGATGAACAGGCATCACTACTCCCTGTACGTGCACAACTGCCGCCTGGTGCTGCTCTTGAGACAGGACCCCACTGAGGCCGAGAGCTACAAGCCTGCCGAGTTCCACTGGAAGCTGGACCAGGTCAGTGAAGAGAAAGCTTTAACCATGGCCATACAACTTCATTAGCCTTCATTCAACTTCCTCATGGGTTCCTTTACAAAGCTGCAAGCGCCACAGAGAGAACTTTCCTTTTGACTCATAGAACCTTTCCTCAAAAGAATGTGAATAGAACTATTTAGGAGTCCTTGGTGGAAACAAGCCAAGAGGACTCTTGATGGTGCCCTTGTCTTTGTGACTACACACACACACACACACACACACACACACACACACACACACACACACACACACACACACACACACACACACACACACACACACACACACAGTGCCTAGTGTTTGGGTAGAATATCTGCTGACTGTGAGCAAAAAGGCTTGCCGGAGTAATTTGGCTTAAAGCAGATTCGACTTTCAAGCTGAGAGCAGACGACCAAACTTGTCCGATCCAAGGAGGAGATCTTAATCCTGCTTTTATTCAGCTAAAACGTTAAGTTGGGCTGCCATGTTTTAAGCACTAATTGGATAAGGTTGGTGATTTTGTGCAGTTATTGTGTGTTTTCTGTTTCATCTCAGTGGTGTAATTATTCCTTCCTTCCAAAACGTTGGTTAATCAAATGAATCTTAAGCTGCGTGATAGTGGAACTGCAGAAAGACCTAAGATAGAGCTATACCAGTTATTCTTTCCGGCATGTGCACGCGATCAGAATATAATCCACACTCCTTAAATCCTATTTTTGTTAGCATTACTGTACTTCGTGTAGGGATTTAAATATTTCAAACTGAGAAGTGGCTGCTCCAGAAAGTACAAAACTAGCCTGAGGTAGGTTCAGTTCCCAGTGGAAGAAAACTGCTGGAGAGAGGAGTTCAGGAAAGAGAGGGAAAAAAAACCACAAAAAAACTCCAATCTCCCTTTAGCAGTCAGTTTGGGCTTTGATGTGGGTTTTCATTTTGAAAAGCCCTTTTGTTTGAAACTTAATAAAACACCAAATCACCCCCGACGGAATCCGCAATCGGAAGGAAATTGTGTTGGAGTGAAGGGCCCTCTGCAAATGCAAAATGAAGAGGGATGGAAGACTGTGTGTGTGTGTGTGTGTGTGTGTGTGTGTGTGTGTGCGTTTGTGCGCATTCTGCATCCTCACATACTTCAAAGGCTTGTGTTTGTTTGGGTGCTCATGATGTGGGTGCAGTTGTTTTGACTGTCAGTTACTTGTTACTGTTCTGCACCACTGTGGAGTGAAGCTTCACCAGAAATCTGCACTGCAGAATGCCAACATAAAATGAAGCCCCTATTTTATGAAATTCCTCCTTAACCCTTAGCATCCTCACCCAATAGAGAATGACACGAGGCACACAGTCCTCAGAGTAGGGTTTTTTGTGTACCCTGGCAACAAGCAGTCAGATTACATGAGGCTCACAAAGCTGTAGTCTTCCTCTGGAACCATAACAAGCAGCACAGGCAGCCGTATCTCTACTTGGTGAATTTCTCAGTCTGATCTGATCGTCCATCTCTCTCTCTTCCTCTCTATCTGCCCGGCTCTTTCCATCTCAGGCCTGCGATAAAGAATGGCATCATTACGTGCTGAACATCGAGTTCCCCTCAGTGACCTTGTTTGTGGACGGCGTCACCTTCGAGCCCTTCCTGGTAACCGAGGACTACCCCATGCACGCTTCCAAGCTGGAGACTCAGCTTACCATCGGAGCCTGCTGGCAAGGTAATGCGCAGCAATTGGCTTTCCTGGCTCCCTTTTGTTTCCAGACAATGCCTCTAATTGGGTAGAAGGTATTCTCTCTCTCTCTCGCTCTCTTTTTCTCTCTCCTCCTGATCTCTCTCACTCTCTCTCTCTCTCTCTCTCCCTCTTACTCCCTCCCTCTCTCTCTCTCTCGTGTAGGTTTAGGTGATCCATAGAGCATGCTGTCACCTGAGGCTACAGACTGTGCATGCATCACAATGTAGGCTGCTAGCGTGGCTAAGTGAAGATTAGACGGATAATTTGACATAGCTCTAAGTGAAATTCATTCATTGAGAAGAGACTCTTGTTTCTGGAGGCAAGAGTCCTACACACTGGATGTAATTTGTATGACAGAAATAACCCTGACTGCGTCTCTCAAAAGCAGCCTTGTGCTGAAGGCGTTATTCACCAACACCAGGGCTCAGAAATGTGCTACTGTATGTAGTTTAATGATTGTTACTGGAGTGAAAAGAAACGTTTGGGAGACGCAGTCTGCTAGTATGTCTTGACTCTCTGACATGTTTAACTCAACCCTTCACTCTCTGTTGGTTAATGAAGACTTGGTCTCTCCCTACTCTCTTGTCTCTTCTCTCTCTCCTTGTGTCTCACCTCCACAGACGGCTCAGGAGTTGACAATGAGACCGAGGCCGTGTCTGAGCCTCCCACAGGTTGCACACACAATCTTTCTCTCCACATCTCTGTCAGACATGTCAATACATGTGTACACACACACACACACACACACACACACACACACACACACACACACACACACACACTCTCACACACACACACACACACACACTGACGCACGCGCGCACACACACACACACACACACACACACACACACACACACACACACACACACACACACATACACAAACAGTACATAAGCATACAGTGTTAACTCGGCGTGCTTATGCAAGCCAGCCTCCCAACTAAAACGACCTGCGCTCAGGATTGTTTTAGTTGCTCCGAGGAGTCCCATGTGCTTCTTAACACGCATTAACACATCCATAGCATGACGCAGTCTTCAGTTCTCGTTCTTCTGTTACTCCCCCCCCCCACTTTCTTTACGTCCACCCATCCCTCTCTTTCTTTCTCTTTATTTCCACCCGCAATTCAACTGCTCTGGCTGTTTTTGGTTTCAGGTCACGGACGGGCTGGTTTGACACAATGCACAATAGAGATGGCAAACATTAGTGTCAGTGCTATAGAGACACTAGACAGTGTGTGTGTGTGTGTGTGTGTGTGTGTGTGTGTGTGAGCGTGCGCGTGTGTGTGTGTCTGTGTGTGTAGTATTTTTGGCTGGACCGGCCAGCCTGCACTCTGCGGTGCTACTGCTGCTGTGTCACCTTGAGACCGAGACACACGACACGTCCCGAAATAAACTTCCTCTCCGCTCCCCGAGCCTGCATGATCAGGCACTTTTGAGTTCCTGCATTTTTTAAAGCCAGCTCCCCTAGTCAGCATGACCGAGCCATTTTTAGAAGCTGTGTTTTCATTTATATTCACAGACACTATATAAATATATCTAAATATCTAGGATGATGTTTTTTGAGATCTACTCAATGTAGTTAAGACTTATTAACTATTTATCTTTCAAGAAAAGATATCCACAGAATAAAATTAACTGTACCCCAGTAGATGTAGATAGCTGTTGATGTATGTTTATTGAATCTCACACAATGGTTGTGTTAAATCTTTCTTTACCCTTTTTCTTCTTCTTTGTTTACTTTGAAACCACGCATTGGCATTCCATTCTGTCTCTCCATCCCAGTCAGTAACTCTATTGTCGGCCATGTTGTTTGTGAGAGAGACATGCATGTGGCTCAGGGCCTGTTATCAGCTCAGCTCATCTCATCATGTGTTTGTAAGCGAAAGCCTCCGCGCTGCGCCGCGCCACGGCCGGCCAGCCAGCCGGCGCTCATTCAGTCAAGGCTGAGGGCACACTAACCTGCATGGCCATCAAT
This sequence comes from Sardinella longiceps, assembly GCA_027497455.2. NCBI lineage: Eukaryota > Metazoa > Chordata > Actinopteri > Clupeiformes > Clupeidae > Sardinella > Sardinella longiceps. The sequence continues at coordinate 14,198,216 of JAODXP020000018.1, forward strand.
CACTCAGGCAGCTCGTGCAGAGGTGGCATGCTCAAGTCGTCAGACCCACAACAGACTTAGGCTTAATCCCAATACCTGCTCCCTCTCAAACACTAAGCCCTGAACCCTCAAGCATTTACTGTAAGTGGCTTGAATCAGCTTCATGGTTAACTGATTGATGCCAGTTTGAGAGGTGATTAATGCTGGTTTAAGAATTCTCTAAGGGTTCAGGAACCATGGGGGAGGGCAGGTATTGAGATTCAGCCTTGGTCACTTTGTGCGTGTACGTGAGGCTGATGGTGCCCTTGTCCTCTCTGAATTCCTTCTAGGCGGCAGTGCCCACCTGGCTCAGTACTTCAGGGGCAACCTGGCTGGGCTCATGATCCGCTCAGGCAAGCTGGACAATAAGAAGGTGATCGACTGCCTGTACACCTGCAAAGAGGGCCTGGATGTGCAGCTTCCTGAAGAGGTGGCCAGCAATGTGAAGGTGAGGGGCAGCCATTAACTAAACGGAAACTGTTTTTGTTTGTATTTCTCCACCTTTTATCTGACTGCTTCTTGTAGCAGATGGAGATGGTGGTGTAATATTAATGCAGTCTCTCCTCTCTGTCGGTCTTTGGCACACAGGTACAGTTTAACCCCAACCAGTCCTCTCTGACCCTGGAGGGTGATGACCTTGAGAGCTTTGAGAAGGTCATGCAGCACATCTCCTACCTGAACTCCAGGCAGTTCCCCACACCTGGCATCAGGCACCTCCGCATCTCCACCACTGTCAAGTAAGTGGCATTTTACATTCACTTTCTTTATTCTTTCTAATTCCTTTCTCCCTATTGTTATATATTTCAACATATTATTTTTCCAGTCACCTTTAGTTTGGTTATAGATACATTTCAGATACAAGTTTCTTCATTACATATAATTTGTGATTTAAAGATTTTAAAATTTTGGTCCTCTTATTGCTGCATTAAATAATTATAATTAAATATTTATAGTCCCTTGTAATAAAATTAACGAAATCAATATAGTCCCAATGCATATATGTATTGGAATTGCTATGGTACCCCAGTTAACATCATACGCATAACTAAGTAATCTTCTCCCTTTTCCTCCTCCTCCTCCTCCTCTTCTTCCTCCTCTTCATCCATGTTAGGTGCTTTAACGAGGAGACATGCATCTCCGTCCCCGACTCTGAGGGCTACGTCATGGTGCTGCAGCCTGAGGAGCCCAAGATCAGCCTGAGCGGCATCGACCACTTTGCCCGCGGCGCCGTAGACTTCGAGAGCACCGAGGGTGTCACCCTCTTCCCCGAGCTGCGCATCGTCAGCACCATCACCCGCGAGGTGGAGCCCGAGACCGAGACCGAAGGAGAGGATGACCCCACAGGTACGTCCACCGACCCGCAACAGGGTCCCATTTGCAGCTAAATTTCATAGAATGGGAATCATCAGTCATGATGGCATGCCAAGAACCTAGAGAGATGGAGGAGAAGAGATGAGGGAGAAGGATGTGGGGAGAAATAAAGATGCTGATAATGTCTGAAAAGACATAAAGAGAGTAGTTCTTAAGTAGAGATTGGACTTAATTTAATCCAGTGCAAGTCTGTGTAATTTTCTATGGTGTGGACAGTGAATTGATGATTATGAAATAGGATTAATATCAACAATGAACCACTATGTATGTTGTCTGGCCTTAGTCCAAGAGACAGTGGTGTCTGAGGAGATCATGCACAACCTGGACACGTGTGAGGTCACCGTGGTGGGAGAGGACCTGGACGGCGAGCACGAGAGCCTGGAGGTGGACCTGGCCCAGGTGCAGCAGCGTGGCCTGGAGATGAGCTCTTCCAACGTGGGCATGATCATCACTGGTACGCCCCCCTCCCAGCCACCCACTCACTCTCTCTCTCTTTCTCTCTCTCTCTCTTTCTCTTTCTCTCTCTCTCTCTCTCTCTCTCTCTCTCTCTCTCTCTTCTCTCTCTCTCTCTCTCTCTCTCTCTCTCTCTCTCTCTCTCACTCTACGCTCCCACTCACCTGACTGACCAGCTGAACTACCAGAAACTCCCATTTACTTATTTTCATGGGTGCTTTACAATATGGGGTCTTTTCTACCCCAAACCACCTGTACTATATTGCACACTCAGAGTGGAGGGTGATAACTTTACAAGTGTTAGCACTTTATGCTAATGCAAGTGAAAGAGAGCCGATGATGATGATCACGGCCCCAATTAATGCCCTCTGCTATCACAGTCATCATAGATCAGCGCAGATGATGTAACGTGCTTGAGTTGTGAGGGAGTGAACTGGATGAGTGTCTGACCTGAATACATTCCCCTGCGTGTGTGTGTGTGTGTGTTGGGTGTTTGGGTGGGTGTGTGGGGGTGGGTAGGTGTGTGTGTTCATCCACCCACCCACCCAACCAACCAACAAAGGGTAACCATGCTCTGGGGGCAAGGCTATGAGTGCTATCACTGAAGCTCTGGCTAGTGGCAGGTCGATAGTTTGATCCATGAGAGGCTGTGCTGTGTTTTTTTTTTGGCTGAGTGCTAAATGGCTCCACTTCCTGTGCGCAGGCGTGAACACCATGGCCAACTACGAGGAGGTGCTCCACCTGATCCGCTACAGGAACTGGCACACAGAGGCCCTCTTCGACAGGAAGTTCAAGTTGGTCTGCTCCGAACTCAATGGACGCTACATCAGCAACGAATTCAAAGTGGAGGTATGACTGGACCCATAGATTAATGCATTACATTTTGTCATTTACAAAATTCTGACGTTCTCAAATGAAATGTAACATGATTGCCGCATTGCCACTGAATAGCTTAGCATTAGCATCCATGCAATCTATTAAACAAAGAGAACAAAACAGTGAGTGAGGGCTTTCCAACTGTGGCTGTTTGTGACGCAGGTCTCATTGTCACCCAATGTGTTTGCCCTGCAGGTCAATGTCATCCACACAGCCAACCCTATGGAGCACGCTAACAACGCCATGGTCCAGCCTCAGTTCATCAACCCAGTGCACCACGCCTCAGTGGACCTGTCTGGACACAACTTGGTCAATGCCCACCAGGCCTCAGGTGAAGTCCTTACCCCATACTTCATGTGTGGCCAGTGGCCAACATGTTTCAGGTTGTTTTTATTTTAAGAGCTAAATTGCTCAGAATCACTCAGAAATGGGAATTGAATTATATTAACAGTAGATAATTCCCAAGTAGTAATTCCCATACCCACGTCACAGTCATCCTTAACTCCAGTGGCAAAGTGAGTGCACAACATGTCCTACCTCTCTCTCAACTAGAGAGAAATATTAAAATGGTGTTAAGGACACAAAGTTCAGACGCCAGGAGTAACGTCATCCCTCAGACATCCAGGTCACCTTAACTCCTTGTCCATGACGGGAAGCCTCGTAGTCAACAATAGTTGTGCTAGATTTTTTTGTTGTTGTTGCTAATCTCTTGTTAAAGTTAATCCAGGCCTTGTAATCAAACCTGTAATCTGCTTAATTTTATTAGTTCTAAAATTTTGCTTTCTTTTTACTGCATGTTTTTTTCCCCTGTGGATTAGAGTCAATTAAGGTGGCAAAAGTAGGGCACATATGAAATGTTTTAGTTTGGGAGCTTGTTTAATGGGTGCAAGTTTAAGGATTACGCCTGAGTGAGTGCTGCCCGACATCTGGACGTGCCAGGAGCACGGAGGAGGATAACCTCTTTATGTAGAGAGTGGGTTTTGGACCAGCGCAGTTTACTTTCCAAATGTTTGTTAGCCACCCCCCAAACACACACACACACACACACACACACACACACACACACACACACACACACACACACACACACACACACACACACACACACACACACACTCACTTTCCTATGACGCATGCACACACCATGTCAGATACACACTCACATGCTCCCTCTGTGTCTCGTGCTATCTCTCTCTCTCTTACTCACTCACACACACACACACACACACACACACACACACACACACACACACACACACACACACACACACACATACACACACACACACACTCATAGCCATTCTGTCTCTCCCCATCATTGCAGTGGTTCCCAGCGCTGCCACCATTGTGATTGTGGTGTGCGTGAGCTTCCTGGTGTTCATGATCATCCTGGGCGTGTTCCGCATCCGCGCCGCCCACCAGCGCACCATGAGGGACCAGGAGAACGGCAAGGAGAACGAGATGGACTGGGACGACTCGGCTCTCACCATCACCGTCAACCCCATGGAGGTACAGCTGCAGTCTCCGACACCCCGTTCACACACACACACACACACACACAAAAACACACACACACACACACACACACACACACACACACACACACACACACACACACACACACACACACACACACACACACACACACACACACATATACACAGGCATAAACACGCATGCAGTGTGCTATTGAGGCAGCAGGGCAAGAGGATTAGTAGTGTATTTATGGGATGGCTGTTGGTTTAGCGGCGTTGCATCTAATGCCTATTTAAACACTGCAGAGCGGTGCAGTGTGGCTGTGTCCTCGTACGCACTCCGTCAGCTGAGCTCGTAGCCCACTAAACAAGCTGCTCCTCCGCCGTGAGATAAGGAGAGAGACTTCTCACACCATCTTTCTTCCGTCCACCTCCTCGCGCCTCTGCCTCCATTTAAAAAGCAATTCATGATTTTATCGCCCGAACGCTCATTTTTCTCTTTGTGACTCGTTCTCTCCTTCTCTCTCTCTCTCTCTCACTCCCTCACACACACTCACACACCCAAAATCTTTCTCTCTCACTCATTCTCACACACACACACACACACACACACACACACACACACACACACACACTCTCTCTCTCTCTCTCTCTCTCTCTCTCTCTCAGACATATGAGGACCAGCACAGCAGTGAGGAGGAGGAGGAAGAGGAGGAGGAGAGTGAGGATGGCGAGGAAGAGGACGACATCACCAGTGCCGAGTCGGAGAGTAGCGAGGACGAGGAGGGCGCCGAGCAGGAGGACCAGCAGGGGGTCAGCAGACAGCAGCAGCTGGAGTGGGACGACTCCACACTTACCTACTGAACACACACGCCCACTTACACACACACACACACACACACACACACACACACCTGCACACCTTCACAAACACTCCTGCACACACACACACACAAACACGCACACACTTACCCACATCGACACCACCACCAAACTCAACCCCACCCCTTCACCTGTCAGTCAGCAGGGACCTGTTGTCCTCCCTGCCCCCCCACCCCCCACCCTCCATCCCCACCTCACCCCCCTTCCTAAGGAGCCATGATTATTGAAACAAAAAAAACCTTAAAAGCAAAACAAGTATATATGAATATATATAAATCTCTATATATCTGGTGTCTGTTGTTACAGATGTGGCAGATTCAGCTTCATTTCCACTGGCCAAGGCTTCCCTGTCGTCATCTTTTAGTGGTGGTCAGAAGTGTAGTATAGTTTTCAAAGGATAGCTGAGGTCGTTTTTTTAATTTATATTTATGAGTTGTTCTTTTTTTAAATCCCAGGGAAGCTTGGCATAGTTTTTTTGCATTGCTATGTGAGGACACAACCTTGCACCTTTGTTATTTTATTCCTTACACATGTAAAGTCTGTCAAACCCGAGAATGATTTGATGTATATTTCTTGCACACTTGCATTACTAATTTGTTTGCCACAGAAATGCAAGAGAGAGAGAGAGAGAGAGTTTTGGACTCCTTGCTTTGTTTTAATTTTCTCTTTCTTTCTTCTTTTCTTTCTTTCATTCTTTCTTGTGTGCTTGTGAGGGTCAGACAAGGAGAAGCAGGTGATTAATCCTTTGAACATGCAATTTGCCATAGTTACGTTTGCTCTCCTTTCATTTTTCTCTCTTTTCAGTGCATGAGAAAATAAATTTGCAGAGTCATGTGTAGAGGATGAAGTTGCTTTTTTTTGATATTTTGTAAATACAAACGAGACCATGTAATTAGTTTGTGTGTGTAGTGATGGCCTGACCCATGGGTTCTCAAGTACACTATATATTATAATGACGCAGTAACCTGCTGTAGATTGTTTGTGTCTCAGATGCTTTTAGCATGTTTTAAAAAAAAAAATTGGCAAAACTCTTCCTTCATGCTTCTGTGAGAAACATTGTTTTCGAAGAGAGAAACCCATGACGGAAAAAAAACAAACAAACATCAGTGAGGTTTCTAGGGCAAAGTGTCACTCATTTTGTCTTTGTTTTAAAGATGAGGGCCTCAGAGTTGATCATCGTCGTTCATCATTCTGCTATATCTTTGCCGAGCTTAGGAAACGTGCTCTGTCGCTAAGCTTTGATGTTTTTTTCCATTCCTGTGATGATAGTCTCACGATGGGCCCAATCTCAATAACATTGTTGAGGTGCTAAACGTGCGTACGAGTTCCATGCGGTACATTGTAGTCAGACCTGCAGATGTGCAATTTTTAGAGGCCATGGGTTAAACTGGACCTGTTGCCTAATATACAACTCCACTGAAACCAAGCCTAGAATCCCCCTCTTAGGCACTGTCAATGACAACGGTCACTCTTGCTACGTTGTCGTCTTACCAAACAGATTTTATAGACTGATGGAGAAGGAGGTGTGTCACGAATCAGAGCTTTACAAGAGTCCCATCCAGTTACAAGCACACAGTTGCTTCTTGAATGACAGCTGGAAAATGCTATTAGATGTTGTCTGTTGGCTACACTGCAAATAAAGAATCACAAGTAGTTTAACCTTGGCAAAAATGTAACACTTGATTCATTTTTTTCATTGGTCTATCACTGTCATAGTTGTAATAGGTAGTCACATTCTGTTCAGGAATATTGGATTACCTTATTTGGAGCTTGTAGGCTTTTGGTAACGGGACTACTGTACTCTTGTGAAATTGTGAAAATTGATCAGATGTTACCATTTTTTAATTGTAAAATTCAGAGAAATATTTTTTGCAGTTGACCACAATGTTTTATCCTCAAGCAATTGTACTGTAGTCATATTATGTTTGTTTACATTTGCTGAACGTACTTATTTCCCTCTGCTCTGTAAGACATTTATACAGCCAATTGGGAAAATGTGTCTGCTGTTGATCTTCTGCTATACTGTAACTTCCGTTGAAAAGTGATTGATTGTCTCTTTACCCCCCAAAAAACTGGACAAATAAAAGTTTACCCTACACAAAATTATGTACAGATGAAGCTGTATTCATCGGAAGAGCCAAACACAGATTATTGAAGCAATGCATAACTGAAGAATGTGAACAGAATGTGATCAGTTTGATCTATGGCGTGAAAGTAGATTAAAAAAAAAGAATGTTAAACTTTAGCTGTCACTGGGATAAAGACGATCTGAAAACACTTCATGCAAGTGTTTTAATGGTCATCAGAACCTAGCAGTGAAAGAATCCTACAGTTTTGAGCTTTCATAAGCGTAGTGGGTTGAATTAATGTCTGTCAAATCCTTGTTTTCCTTTGCTTTGGTTAAGCAATCCCCTTTCCTTCCTTACAGAATAGGGCCTGATCGAGAGGTCCAGATTTGAGTTGGTGAAGTTGGGAGTGCCTTTTGCCTATCACAGCATATTAACACAACTATTAAGACAAAAAGACACAAAAAAATCATACTCATCCACAACATAGTCCTGGTGATTTTGTTTTACCTTGTTTTGTAATTATTTACTGCTAGATTTGTTACAACTGCAGGGGGAGTGATTTCTATTCCTTTTTTTTATTTTTATTTTTATTTTGTTGTTGTAATTTGGGTTACTGGGGGTCAACTGCTAGTTTAATCAAAAGTGAAAAAGTTTTAATTGTCCTAAATAGTTGTATTGTGTTCACGTTGTTGTGTAGAGAAAGTAGGTCCATATTGTTCTCATCGATAGATATTGTACTCAGTCATGTTTAAGGAAATCCACTTCTAAAAAGCTGTACATTATAGAGATGCTCTAGGAGTATGCATTTCCCAAACCTTGTATAGTGAAAGGCCATTTTGAAGTGTATTGCCTGATTTCCTGACAAAAGAAAAAAAAATTATATGTAGAGGGCAGCATGAAATTCACTGGAATCAACAAAAATATCCAGTTCTCTACAAAACTCACACATCATACTTGTAATAATAGTCTTTCACAGACACAGCCACATACAGTGAGTTGGTGACACTATTTTCCTTTTCTTTCCACATATGACGTCATTCTGATCTAAAACAAGACATGATCAGTTCGTAAACCATTCCATTTCAACTGCAGATTTCAATTTGTATGCAAAAAAAAAAACAGATTACATTGGGTTGTATTTTTGCTTAATCCTTTATAAAGACCTTTTTTTCTGGGTGCTGGATTTAATTGTCTTCTCCTCATGGTGGTCGCAAGACTTGGATCGGGTCACCATATTTTTTGTCACTATGGGATGTAATGCAACATCCACTTCCCTGCAGGAGAAGCCCCAGAAAATACTTAAGTTTAATGGGAGGGATTTGAAACTATTGTCTTGGCATGAAGAGCTCAGCTATTATAGTTTGTGTGTGTTACACATTGGGAGAGTTGGCAGAGAAATATACATAAACTACTGATTCTCAAACTGTCTGATTCGCAGGCATACACCTTTTCCAATGTCATTGTTTAGTTTTTTTTTTCTTTTTTTTTGGTTCCTTTTTCGTTTAATTTAATTTTGCTCTTAAAAAAGGAAGGCACAAAGAGTGGATGTTTTTAGAAATGTTGGATGCTCCCTTTGTGCTCGTCAGGGCTGCACTCACTTTTCTACATTCAAAGGCAAATTGTGGTGAAGTTTATGCTTGCTCATGAACAAAAATAAAGGAAGAAGAGATGGGATACAAAGTGGTTTCTGACTCGGTGTCATATCTTTGCATGGATACCCTAGCAAGCTTGCAATTTTCCCTTGAGGACCTAATGTTATTTTTGCTAAATTTTGGCACAATATCAAAATAAGCCATAGACCGGTAGAGCCAATCCACTGATGAAACTGAAAATCCAAGTGAATTCCATAGCCTATATTTGTTAATAATTTGCTAAACTTATGAATACTTCACTAAACAATTGAAAACCAAGTGATAAATCTTGATAAATAATTTTTTACTGTTGTATGGTCCTATGGTGCCACCATGTGTCTAAAATGAAGCAAAGCTGGACTACCCCACTGGCTAACAGTACATGATTGACTCACAGGTTGTACTGCTAGGAAAAGCTATGCCATACAAGGAATTATTTTTCCGCTACCCTACACTTGAACACTTCCTAAATACTGTGTTTATTATTGCCAGAGTAGTGTAGAGTTGATGGTCTTAAAGTGACACACAGTGAGAAAATCCACACAAATTATTTTGAAAATTTATAAATATGACTCACAAAAAACAGTAACTGGTGTAAATATCACCATCTCATATTAATACAACACACAACAATATTAAAAGGACATTACACAGGCACTGGCGTCTGCATGAAATGCAGAAGAGATCAATACAATGTTATGCAGCATTGTTTAAAATGTAGTCGATCATTGATTCTACTGAAATCATACACCTTAATGGACAAAAAGTAATGGGATGCAATGCCTGGTCATGATTTCACCAAAAAAAAAAAAAAGTGCCATTTCTATATGTGCTACTCATACATCTGTACAGCCAAATGCATACAGTACATTTAAGCAGCAATGTAAACTTCCATTGTTGTACCTACCTACAAGAACCTATTACACAATCACATCTTTGCATGCATTTAAAAGGCTGTCAGAAGAAATTTTGAAAAAATTCAAAATGATCAAGTTTTATCTATTTAGAACAGCATTAAAGCTGTGGCTTGATGGCACTTTACATTCAATATAAAACAGGCAGGAATTGGTCTCCTTTCGAAAATGGACAAGGCAATACTGTTGGACGACATGACTGGCAATGACAAATGTCTACCTAACAAAATTTAGGTAGAGCAAGGGATACTGTATATTGTATAGGTAATCAGCAGCAATTTAAAATACATCACAACTAAGTGATTTGATTGTATTATTTCATCCAAAGCTTTCAAATCTTTAAAACTCTATGTACAAAATACAAGGCAGGCAGATCATTTGCCATCTTGTTTTGTTAGCTTGATCAAAAACAGACTCAATTGTACTGACCCTATATGGGTCCAAACAAACATCATGTTTTGATAGTTAAATCAAAAACAAACCCCACTGTCCTAACCATACAAGAATCCAACAGTCTCTGCCTTTATTTAGAAAAAAAAAAGAAAAATCACTTACAACCTGTACAAAAAATAATGTCTTTCCAGCAATAAATCATTAGCCTGACATAGCCCACCCACAATACGAATGTTCATCTGTATCCATGGTCTGGGGACGGTCTTCTGGTGCGGGTTTACATCGATAGAGAGACTACCGGCCAATAAGCGAAGCTGATTAGACGAGCTGTCCAATCGTTTCAATCCAGTACTGAATGCCCTCCCCCCCGCCCTATAATCGAGTCAGGTTAAAAAACCTCCAGATCATGAATATGGATGAACAGCAGTATTATGGTCGAGCTATGTCAGGCTAATAGATCATGGTGCTATGCCTTGTTTTTTTCCACACCAGAACTTGCCAATGCCATTATCTTGTCTTCAGATCCTAGGAGAGAAAATATCAGTGAGAGAGTGCAGGATAACAGATGAGGGTTTCACTACAAAGTTTGTATTGTCTTGTTGCTTGCATCTTAAAGCAATATACCGGAGTAAGTTTAAGCATAGTCCTGCTGCACAAGCCTTCGAACAGCAATATATTTCGCATGAAATTAAAGATTTTCCAACAGCACAGATCTAACGTGAAGGCGAAACACTTTACATTGAGTCAATGTAACCTCAGATCTTACTTTCGATTTCCAACAGTCAGGTCCCATTGATTCAGTGTAAAGTGCCTGTTTGCTTCTGCGTTCGCGTTCGGTCTGTGCTGTACCAAATTATTTAGTTCCACTCGCTAACTAGCGCATTTAGCAAGCTCTTTCAGCATGGCTATGCTTGAATTCACTCCGGTACTCTCCTTTAACATTCAGTTTAAAGTGAACAATGCACAAATGTTATACATCAATTTCTAAAATCTTACAAGAATATGCTTCTAAATTTTATGCACTTTGAAGTTTAATGTGTATATATTATATTATGCAATCTTGAACTAAGAATATAGACTGTTTTAAGATGGGTTGATTGTTAGTCATAACTGCTCTTAAAGTATTTCCGTTTTAAATTGCTATTTGATGTGAAAAAGCATACAGCCATAAAAAAAATGTTAAAGCGGTTGTTGCTTTAATGTATTTAATTCCTATTACCAATGCAGTCATGTTTTGAGACCATGGGCAAATAGTCTTTCTGACAGTGCAATTGAAATAGACAACACAGTTCTACATGGTTTACCTCATGCTAATGAGCAATTATGGCCACTGTGGTAATTTGGGCTACATTACAGATTCAAGAATCAAGAAATGTATGTCACATGCAAAATGTATACTTGAACAAAAAGCAGTGAAATGTAATTTGCTACTACACCTCCCACTGTGTTAAATAAAAGTTCTGGTGAACATAAATAAATAATGTATTTAAAACCCATATGGCTTTCAGGTTTTCAGGTGTTGATAGGCCTTCTGAAAACCTATGTAGACTTCCTTTCCTACTGACAGGAATTGATACGAGAATTGATAGAAAATTGCACAATTTAGCCAGATTGACAGATTAATTGATGGAATCAGTACTGGTGAAATAAATTCCTACCCCCTGTCATATCCAAAAATATTGAAAAGTATGTGACAGCTTCAGCATTCCCTACAAGACAGACTATGACAGAAAGGAATGACAGATTAAGACAGACATTTAACTGCTGTATTGTTGGATATGCTGGGAAAGGCCAATATAAATGTAAACTATAACATCTTGGCTATGTCCTTTTTGACATTTCCCTGCAAGTCAGCTCAGAGTTGATGTGGAAGGCACACGGAGATACAGACTTACCCAAGTTTGCGGTGACCTTTTCAAATTGGCTGAGTGTAGCACTGGCATTGGTTGCTAAGAAAGCCTCATCCTCTGCAGTGAGCTTTAGGAAAGAGAGCGAGAGAGAGACAGAAGCGAGGAAATTGGTCCATGAGAGTGTTACTGAACAAAAAGAGGTCAATACTTATGACAGGTATAGCACCTCGGCTAAGTGTGTCCCTGTATGAATGAGGTTACTGACCTTTTCCCCCAGTTTCCTCAGAGCTGATAGGATCTCTACTTTCTGCTGAGTGTAGACATCCCGAGAAAGCTTTCCCACAATCACATCGCGGTCCATCTGTAGGGAACAAACCCACATATATTTAATAGGCCTGCAGTTTATTTATCAGTCTTTAACATGTTCACTTGAATAAAACATGGTGGCATCATCCAAACCTCTGCCAGCCTCGTCCTCAGTTGACCAGGTTGCTTTTTGGCGAAGAGTCTGATGACTTCAGGGGTCTTGAATGCCTGGCTGATTGCAGCTTGTATTGCCTGAACAAAACCAAAGGTAATGATATGTATGTACACTATGTGATTCTATTATGACTCTTCTGTGGATTAACATATTCCCAGTTCAATGTAACATTTGACACTTACCAGCTGCATTCCACCAAGCTCATCAACTAGGGTCATGTTTCCAGACATAAGTTTCTTCAGTGACTCATTAAACTCATTAAGTTGCTCCAGCGTCTCACTCTTGGTTTCTTCATATTCTGCATCATCAAGATCTTCTCTGATGAATGAAGACAGAAGCGTTACAGGCATGCATGAAGCAGGATCATTAATTTCCTTCACTTCACATTTAGTGTCCTTCTCACTAACGTTATAGATGTTACCTGCATTCCTCCAGGTCCTGGAGCTGTTGCATTAACCGATCCAGCTGTTCCTCCATATTCTGTTTTAGTTTGCTCGTTTCTGATTTTCCACGAGATGCCATTTTTGTTAGACCTAACGTTACACACACAAGTAACCGACCGTGTTAGTTGATACATTTAAGACAACTTCATTTCGTTAGCTTGCTGGCTAACGTCAGTTTGCAAAGGGTTTTTGTGTAAGCAAATAGGCCATCCACCAACAAGATGACGTCTACAATAAATGGCAGTCATATGATTAAAGTGCGGGCATGATTCAATTTACTTTCCAGTCATACGTTTCTGTGTTTTGAAGGACAGACACTCAGGTTGGTGAAGAACTTAGGGGGCCTAGTTGCCTTGCTTGTATGCTAACTCAGCTACTGACAGCTGGACATCTATTCATTAGCTAGCAGTAGTACTACACTATATATCAGATAAGAGAAAAGATAACGTTACAACATTGTTTGTATTGCTGTGGAAATGCCTAGATGCCCAACTCATTGTTGATACCACCACCCATACCATTCTCAACCAGTTGATGTAGCTAAGGTTAGCTAACTAACGTTAGCCAACAAGCTACATTCTTCCACAGAGTGTTAAGTTCAGAAAATGAAAATTACTTTATACACTCATGGGGGTGGGTTAATGTCAGCCAAGATGAAAAACACACAACCAAATTATATTTTTCGTTGCTGACATGGGCTTACCTTTAAACGTTTTCTGAGACTGTTGTTTAGCGGTGAAATGAAAATACAGGCGCAGTTTCTTGCACTGATCACTAATACTAGGGATAGGTTGGAAGCGCTCCAGTAAATAGCGATAGTCATGCTCACATGAGGTTCAGAATATATGGAAGTATAGATGTTTAAATATTAGAACCAATCAGATTCATCTTTACTGAACAGTTAGTCCAATCAGATGATGTTATTATATTACAGACAGAAGGACTAGTTGCAAGAGGTGTGCCTCGGTGAGTCGTGCTCCGAAAATACAGTAGTCTCCTTCAATTTCCCCTTCCTGAAACACAGCCATGCTAAGATGCAAAGAAATTTTGTTCATTACTTTGCCAACCCAGTTGTTTTATACCGTTAATGTTTTGCTGTAACGTTGACTAGGGTCATACAGATTACCCATAAATATGTCAGTCTCAGCCAAGCTAACGTTAGCTTAACGTAACTTCCTAAGGACTGGGTTAACTGATTGTGTAATTTCACACTGAACGCCTTTGTATGCCTTAACATTAATGCACTAACGTTACAGGGGATCACAGCAGTTACCAGAGTATGTAGTATTGTAGTCTGACAAGCCATATTACTAACCTTATAACATTAAAACGTATATTGGTCAAGTACATGTAGGGTAGGGTAACGCTATGTCTACAGTTCTTCATATTGGCCTACTGTTTTATGACATTTCTCGGCAAGGTGTACTGTACATTCTGTGGAGTATGAGCTCAATAGTGCTCTCTGGTGGAGAAGACCACAATAGGCTACACACAGATGATGTGTGACATAGAAAGCCTAATTTATCTTTTTTGATTCCCTAAAAGAATGTCTTTAGTGGAAGCTATAGACATTGAGCGAGTTGTATAAGTTGCAGTGACAGGCAGTTCCAATAAGTGTCTGGTTGAACATGTCAGTTATGTTGAATTCATGGCACTGAGAAATATTTATTGTTCTGGGTTTGTTTAGGTCTTCCTTGTGCCTAAATGTGCACCATGGAGTCAATGGAGAGAATCAAAGTTGTCCTCCTGGCCTGTGGTTCTTTCAACCCCATTACCAATATGCACTTGAGAATGTTTGAGCTTGCTCGGGATCACCTAGAGGACACAGGTAACAGTGTGCTATGACTCGTGATACATTTGCATGTATATTACACTTATGTAACGTTACCTGTCTCTTTTGAATAGAACAATAAGTTTACTGTGACAAGGTAAAAGTGCTTTATATAAAAAAAATAGAACAATCTATCCAAAATAATTACAACAGTATTATTCTTTTGCAAGACCACATATCTAAGTGATTTATTACCCTGTGGTTTTACATTTGCTCGCATCTCAGGCAAGTACAAAGTTGTACAAGGCATCATTTCTCCCGTTGGAGATGCATACAAGAAGAAGGGTCTGATTGAAGCCCATCACAGGGTGCAAATGGGCCGGCTGGCCACAGAGAACTCAAGCTGGATCCGCATCAATGACTGGGAAAGCCAGCAACCTGAGTGGTTGGAGACAGCTAAAGTTATGCGGTAAGGTGTTATGTTTAGCAGACTTGTGAGCTTGTTAGGTGAGAGCTTGTTAGTTTCAGTGATGAATACAGTGACTTATGAGTTTCAATGATGCATGCACTTTTTTCTGTGTATTTGTATTCGAGACACCTGTTGGCTTTGGGCATTGTTATTATTTAGGGGTGTGTATGGCAAACAATTCAGGAGCATTTTAATGTGTCTGTAGATGATGTTATGGAACTACAGGAAGAACTCTGAATTTCATTTAACATCGTTGCAGTGTTAGGTCCCCCACTGACCATTGTTGGCCTTTGTGTGTTAAAATTGACAGAAGTGATAATAGAGCTTTAGCAAACAAGGACCATTAAAGAGTTTTGGTAGCCTGGCGAATGCCAAACTAACTCCCAGGCTAGTTTTGGTTTACAACTAGAAATTTACATTCAGAGCATGCTCAGTCCTAGCCCACAACAGCTGGATTTTCACATAAAAAAGTGTGGGTCTTGATTTTTACTGTGTGTGTATGTCTTGGACAATGTAAGTAGCACATAGCTGTTATGACTAAATAGAATGATGGGTGTTTTTAATGGTTATATTTTTATGGTGCATCATCTATCTGTCCATCTTGCTTTCTTGATTCACTCAGGCATCACAGTGCAGAGTTGTTGACAGTGCAGCACAATGATGACGAGGTGGACACAGTGAAGTCTTGTAAAAGAAAACGACTAGAGGAACCTGAGTGTGTGGTTCAGAGCTCCTCTGGTTGCACAGGAAGAAAAGGTACTCGTCACTGTCGTAATTACCAGTGCTTTAATGTTGTTTATGTAAGAGCATTCCATTTACTTTGGATGGGGGATTCTGTACAGGCGGGGAGCAAACCAGCTCTCTTGGAGGAGAGTTCTGGGGTTTTGAGGCCTACTGGTATTTGTCTGGTTTTGTGGAATGTTTCTTTGCAGGGTTGAAGCCGGTCAATAATTCTGTGTTTTGTCAGGTGACATTCTTTCGAACTTGTACATGTTAAGAACATAGTGCACCAAATTGTTCCTACTTGCGCTTGTGCAACCTGTCTGGTGCAAAGTGAAATGGGGTTAATGAAAACATCATGTCCTAATAACCAATTGGGTACTGAGTCTGCTTTTGCTGCATAGAATAACACCTAATTAACAAGTCTTTCGCCTGCAGGAAGTAGGCCTATACTGCAATAAACAATGAAATTCACTATGCTATTTTACTTTACTTTCATTTTGTATATAGTCAGATAGGTAGACAGTGTCATGCAGTTGTCTTAATAGTGTGAACATATTTCTCTGTCCCTCATTTTGCTGTTTGGTCCTTAGATATGCCCCAGCTAAAGCTGTTGTGTGGAGCAGATGTGCTGGAATCCTTTGGTGTCCCAAACCTCTGGAAGCCCGAAGACATCGCTGAGATTGTGGGCCGTCACGGCATTGTGTGCATCACGCGAGGTGGCTGCGATGTCGAGCGCTTCATCCAGCAGTCAGACGTGCTGTGGGAGAATCGCAAGAACATCTTCATCACACGTGAATGGGTAACCAACGACATCTCGGCTACGCACGTGCGACGGGCCCTGCGGCGCGGGCAGAGCGTCCGCTACCTGCTGCCCGACCCTGTGCTCTGGTACATCCAGGAGAGGGGTCTCTACAGCGCTGAGAGCGAGCAGAAGAATACGGGAGTCACACTGGCACCCCTGCAGAGATACAGCACTACTTCATGATCTGAGGAGGGGGCAGAGGGCTTAGAGGGTCCTTTGGGCATAAATGACTCTAATCTAGCCACAGTTGCCTTGTGTCATGTTTACTACACTGCATAGAAAACACCTGGAACTTTTTGGCAGTTCTACAGCTATAGGCGAGCTGAATGAGAGAATTGCTGGTGCTGTGGTCAGGTGGTTTAACTGTTTACATTGCATTATTATTATCATGTTTAAACACTGCTGAGGAAAAATGACCTCATTCTCCAGAGCCATGATTCAAACAATGATTTAAAATGTAAAAAGTAATTTTATTCTGTAGAAACAAAATGCTCAGATAATGGATCAAACATGTGATTGACATGAAGGTACTTACATCTGCGAATGTAGAGAAATTTTCACTATCCAGCACTATCCTGAAATAAATATTTTTGAAAAAGAAAAAAAATAACTGTTTCTATGTGATAATAGCTACATGCAGTGGTTGGTGTCATGTAAGATTTAAATTTAATCTATACCACAGTTAAACAGTGAAAGGATGATTCCTACAAATATGGGAACAATTTGGCATCAGGAAACTAGCAGTGCAGCAATAGACTTTTATCAAACATTTGGATTAAAAGAAAAGCCATTATTTAGGGATGAGCATGGCTATCACTAAATCTGATCAAGCAGATGAATAATGGCTGAGAAATTGATAAAATTCTTTCTTATCTGCAACATGGTAGACCTATTCAAGACCATCATCACTGATTGCATTATTGGTCCTCCTAATCACATACTTCTATTTCCTTTTCATTAATGTACTTAAACCCCCCTCCACAGACAATGACTCGTCCATCAAGTTAGTCCTTGATATAAAATCTCCATTGAACTGTATTACTTCTCTGCAAGGCTGCAGTTACAGTATATTTCTCTTGGCAAGAATTATCTACAGTACAAAATGGTTGCAATAAGAAGAGATGACAAAGACAGCATTTCACAATTACCACAATTACTGTACCTCGTTCAGTGTGTGGGTTTTGAGTGCTGTTGTATTTTTCCACACCTGGTGACAAGACCCATCCAGCAGGATTTGCTAGTGCTTGCTGCCAACAGACTTCATTACACATCTGCAGGAGGGAGAGAGAGAGAAAGAGAAAGTGGCTTAGAAATGTTTTCATCAGCAGCAGATATAGCCGTAGAGGCCTATGTTCCACAAACAAGTTATCACTTTTGTCAAGTCATTTTAATTCATTTTCAGAAATAATTTTTTCACATTTTGTGTTTTAGATATATCACTGGATCTATATTAGAGCTGGTTTTACTTCATTTATTTTTTCATAATAAAATCAACATAGTCTAAATTTGGTCAGTCATTACTAACTTTTAAGATAAGCTGCAAATTAAACAAATTCAGGCCGTGTATCTTGCAAATACATATTCGCTGAAATAGTGCTGCAAGATAAACAAAACAAAACAGAACTCTACTCACTGTACATTCTTTGAGATTTACTCTTACAAAAGCAGGCCGCAGGCTTGTCTTACAAGTTTATTTCCTGTTTGTAAAAATGTTCACTTGGGCATGGGCCATAGCCCACAGGGTCAATAAATCCATCTAAGGCCCCGCCCATATGTTTGGTGAGGATAAAAAGACTTTACATTGTAACAGAAGAACACATTCAGCAACGGTCTTGTAAGGTGGTGGTCTCTCTATTACGCTATCCACACCATACCTTAAAAATGCCAGCCAGTCTTTGTGGAACCTGGGATATGGTTAGCAATGTCAACTTTGATGGATACATGATTACACTGGGTGAGTATGCATACTGTACAATCAATCATTATATTTTTCTGTGCGTGTTTAAGTTGCACAACATTTTACATCTTTTTTACAAATTTCTATTTAATGTGTGAATAAAATGTGCTGTGATGCTAGTACATCTAGTATCTCCTTATTGTTGTAAGAAAATTGTCATTTGCAAAAGTGTTGGACAAAGGTATCGTGTATGCAAATGTACCGTAAATATACTGCATGTTTTGACTGCACAATAATGAATTACACAATGATCTGACAACAAACTGCAGTATATACTGTACTGTAAATATCAATTATGAAATTATATGGCAAACAGGAGAAAAACTGAAGCCTGAAGAAATGAGAAAATGCACTTAGAGTACAAACTTATGTTGCCAACATGACAAAACCTTGTGCATAGTGATGCAAAGACTTGTTATTCTGATGACACAGAGAGATTCATTATTCATTTGTTCATATTTGTGCAAAGTTTTTCACTTATTTTGTACAAACTTGCATGATGTTAACGATTTGGGAAATTCACCAAAGTCACGTTCAGATTTCAAGTTTCATTACTGATGCGGCAATCATTCTTACAATCAAGAATTTCCCCATATCTCAATCTCAAGTTCTCAATCTCAAAATCTGTAACTAACTGGATGTACAGGAATATCTTATCATAACTGAGGTTTCAAATTTGTGCACAAACAGCTTGTCCATGTTTTGACAAACAAGGTACTGTTCATCTGTGCATGAAATTAAGTAAACATGAATGCTGGAAGGTGGATGCATAAAAAGAGCTGATAGCATAAATTGAAACTAGAATCCATGTGATGTAGAAGTGTCTCGATGTGATGTACTGAAGTATCTTATTATGCATTAAAAGGATTTTGGTTTTGTGGCTGTTTTTGCAGGAATTGGCATCACCCTGCGCAAAATCGCCCTGAGACTGAAACAGCGGAAAGTGATAGAGCAGGTGGGGGATGTCTACATCATCAAAACTCTCAGCACTTTCAGAAACTACACCCTCACCTTCAGAGTGGGGGAAGAATTTGAAGAATACACTAAAGGCTTGGACAACAGACACTGCAAGGTATGATAAATGTTCATTTGATTAATGTCTGTAAGTAAGACTGTTTTCCACTCTTGTTTGTTATGTTAGTGGCAAATGATATTTGATGATAGTCCTGATGGTATGTGTTATCAACAGTCACTGGTGACATGGCAAGGGAACAAACTGGTGTGTACTCAGGAAGGGGAGAAGAAAAACCGTGGCTGGGCCCACTGGATTGAGGATGACAAATTACACCTAGTAAGCCCCACATCTTGATATTTGCTCTACAATAACACATACTGTATGTGGTCAGTTGAAAACCATGTCTATTCTCTGTCTGATTTCCCTCTAGGAGCTGTACTGTGAGAATGAAGTCTGCAGACAAGTCTTCAAAAGGAATGTCATTTAACAGGAGGAATCAACCTGCTGAGAATATCACATGAAGGATATGAGGATATTCTCTATCCGATCCCAAGGAGTTTCACTCGCAGCAAATCTGCAAATCTCTTAATATCTTACATGATAACAATATCAGACACTGATGATGTCTTGTGAGGCTTGGGCCATGGGCTTCAGGTCATGGGGAAAAGATTTATACTCTTTGACCTCAAGGGGGCAGAAAGCGCTTGAAGTATCCATGCAGCAGTGGACTGACCTGGTGTAAAAATAAAACTGTCCCCTGGAAGAGATAGTAATAATTGCCATTGTGATATGGGCTCTTTGTACTGTGCCACTTCGGCCTCAGCTTAGCATGTTGGAGGTTAGTTTGTGTTTTTTTTGTATGGGTTTGTGGTGAGTTTCATATGCGTGTTTATATGACACTTCCACACTACTTAAGAATATGGGATTTAGTACATGTTTTGACATGCAGTACTGACAGTTATTAAATATTTTATAAAAAATACCTTCATCTCTTTTCTTCTCTCTAACCCTAACCCCCCACCCCACCCCCTGCAGACACACACACACACACACACACACACACACACACACACACACACACACACACACACACACACACACACAGGGGCGCCACTAGAAATGTTGGGCCCTCTGACAGAAAATAATTTTGGGCCCCCCCAAACATTTATTCTAATATTCAAATTTTCCCTGGGCCCCCCTGTCAGTTCTAGGCCCTTAGAATCATCCTAACTTTTCCCCCCTTAGCGGCACCCCTGCACACACACACACACACACACACACACACACACACACACACACACACTGTAGACCTAATATTAGCACATAAACAATGAGCTGTATAACCTGCACTCTGCAATTTTCCCATTTTCCAAACAATTAGGCCTACAAAAAAAAAAAAAAAAAAAATGGTTGATTATTTCCAATGTCATCCTATTGGAGACTATTTCATTTTTCAGCAGGTGTAGTGCAGGGCTAACCTGAAAACAATAAAACAACAAAAAAATTCCCTCTATTTCTCAAATCAACTTTATCCAAGGCTACCTGAAACATAATGCATGGGACATTTAGTCCATTATTGACCATAGTGGCAATATGGGAAAAACAAACAAACAAACAAACTAAACAAAAAAAACATGTGGACAACATGTGATAGGCCTTCTACGTGTAGTACTGTAGGCCTAACTTGTCTGATTCCTTCTTATTCTGTCTCTAGGTGTGAGAAATGAACAACAGAGAGGGGACTGAAGACAATAAGGCACTTTTTTTGCACTACACATACACAGACACACACACACACACACACACACACACACACACACACACACACACACACACACACACACACACACCTTTCATTTATTTATCTTTTTTGAGGAGACAAAACACACATTTTTTTTTACTCTTTTATAGGCTTCAAACCTATGATGAGAAGTAATAAAGATATCTTGAATCTTGAATCTTGACCCTAGCCTAGGCTACACTATTTTGTGCTCACACTTCTTTAGAGCGATCTGATTCTAACTGTCTGATGAAAAAAGGATAAAGCACTTGTTTCACTGATTTCTAATATTACAGTCACCGTAAGATAAACAAAAGTAGGCTACTGTATAGATAATGTTGCCAAAATGTTGCAATCATTTCAGGCCAACCTCTCAGATGACCTCAGTGGACTGCCGCATCTTGAAATCTGTCCCGTGTCACGTGATCATATATCCAAAATGGCCGCGATGGTGTTTTGACTGGCTTTGACGAATAGTACTTTTGTGTTTGTTTCATTCTTCATAGAATTCGGTTAGGAAAGCATCCCAGCAGGGGAACTGTATATGTGTCTCTCCGTTTATTTTAAACATTATAACAAGACAATCAAGATTTAACGTTACAGCTCTTTGTTTGACTTAGTGGACTATGCACTTTTGGCCATTATAAGATAGCTAGCTGGCAGGCTAGCAAATTTATTTAGCTAAAATTAAAAGAAAGACGATGGAAGAGCTTAGTGCCGACGAGGTAAGGTCACTCTTCTTTCCCACCTTAACGTTGTTTGATTCGTAAATGGTTATAATGATTTTGCCCCAGTCGTACACGTACTGCGTTTACAATACTTAGGATTTGATTGCATGTCATTGTCACCTTTTCCTCAGTCGAGGCATTGGTTTTCACTGTAAGCTAGCATGATACAGTAGCTTTTAGCCGAAGGCTAACTAGCCAGCTATTCAAGTTAGCCAGCACAAACATTCAGTGTAAGGCTTTGGGAGGAAATATTAGAAAATTGTTTGTATAATTTGATAGGCCATCAGGTGACATGATGAACAATATGTCGAAATCGTATTACGTTAGTGTCATTTAATTTTAAGCCATCGTCAAGTTGTTTACTAGATGCTATGCCTCTGTGCTTCCCATCGTTTGTCGACCATAAATTGGCCATAACTAGCGAGCTATGCTAGTTAACGCTAAGACAAATAAACAAGTCAATCTTTGTTGCATTTTGGTCGGCTACGGGGTAACTTTATTCTTTGTAGCCCCCGATTCGCCACAATATAACAAAGCATATTACATTTCCTGGCTGCCATATATATTCTTGGCCTCATTCGACCAGAGAATGATAAGTTATTTGCCTTCGAGCCGGCTAGGTTAGCTAGATTTCTAAGAATTGTTATGTCGTTTGATAGGACGTGTCACGCAAGAACAGTAGGCTATCATCATTTGCTAGTCGACTATTTTGCTTTACCGAAGAATATGTGATTGCAGTCGTAAAGAAATGTAACGTTATTCAGGCTTCCATTTTCTAATGGTTATAAATTCTATAATGACGGCAATTTACCTCATCTTGAACTATGCTTTAAAAATGCTCTTTCATTCACAATAGAAGCAATACATTCATTTTTTCTGTCTTGTTAGCTTAGCTCCAAAGCGCTCTTTATTCGAAATGTCAGTTCTCTGTCTACATAATATTTATCCTATTCTTTATTGTTTTGGCGTAATTTTGAGAAAATGTAATCGTTGCACTAATCCTTTGTCAGGCTATAAAATAATTTTTCTTAGCACTGTCATTCCTCACTCATACATTTTAACGATACTGAAGTCGAGAGCAAGTGTACACAATGCAAAACTAACTATGCCTATATGTCAGTAGTCGAAATTCTATGTGAGTTTTAGTTCTGAGACTCACTAACATTACTCTCTTGTATTGTCCCAATATTGTGATGGACTTTTGTGTCCTTTTCGAGTGGTTAAAGGAGGAGTGGCTAACTTTGTTCTTTCACTTAGCTACTTTAGGGTCTTGTTTTGAGAGCAATTGTTAGGCCTGTGTTTCTTTGTGGTTTGCAAATAAAATAATAACTATTTACTTCCCTTCACTGTACTATTTGTTTTGTCACTACCACTTTAAGTAGGTCATGTTTTTTGGCATTGATCTGGAGGTGGGGTTCTGTCATTCATGGTGCTGTAATAACAATGGCAGCTGATTAACCTGAGCTGGTACTTGTGTGTTGTGCAGATCCGCAGGAGGCGGCTGGCCCGGCTGGCAGGGGGACAGACGTCTCAGCCCAGCACCCCTCTAAGCACGCCCCTTACATCCCCACAGAGAGAGAACCCGCCGGGGCCTCTGCCCGGCCCCTCAGGGGCCCCGCCGCAGCCCATGCCATCTGCTCCCTCTCACACTTTGGGCCTGAACACCCAAAGTATTACCACACCTGCCACCTCCCCAATGGGTGCCTCAGGTAAAGGTGCTACAGTTGGTTCACTCTAGGGCCACTCTGGATCTAATTCATGAGTTCTAGCAGTTCTAGACCTTTACTCGATATTTTGGCATTTTAGCGTTTAAACTTTGTAAACAACTATGCTGATGAGATTTGGCAGTAGCACATTGATCTATTGTTGCTCGTTGGTTGTTACTTGATTTGGTTATGGTAGTCGGATTTGTCAGATGATTTTGTTTACAGCCACTTATTACATGAAATGATACCATGTATGTGTCAATATGTCTCCTGTCTACTTGAATGTACTTGTCTTTCTCTGGTAGTTTTCAGGTTCAAACTGTTACAGACATGTTGTCAAGAAGACTTGATTTATTTCTTGACTTACTGTATGCTTGTGCACAGGATGTTATTGCATTTCTCATGTTGATCTTGATCAACATCTTCAGAGCACGGCTGCTTTTCATAAATGTAATTTATGCTCTTTATGCTAAGTATCTAAAGAGTCTCCACCTTTCACTGTAGTAGCTCCACCTCCCTTGTGAGCAGCATGGACAGTAGAGAATCGTAAATGAAAGAAACACTGGCCCCACTTGATTCTTTTCTGCACAAGTATTGCGTTTACATATACAGTAGGCTTATGAGACTCGATGAGCAAAGCGCATGTGGGGAAATTCCGCAGGTATAAGATGTTATCAGCTGTCTGCTGAAGCAGAGGTTACCTGCTGCGTCCTGCTGCCGGTGAAGAATGAATGTGTCGTCGCTCTGAGGGGAAAGTGCAGAGTCATACTGTTCTAGTCTCAGCAACTCTCTCTCTCTCTCTCTCTCTCTCTCTCTCTCTCTCTCTCTCTCTCTCTCTCTCTCTCTCTCTCTCTCCCTCTCTCTCTCTCCCTCTGCTATAGAGTTCATCTTGGGTCAAGTGGATGAACTGGACCTAGTTTTGACGTGCCCATTGTAGATCAGGTTATACTTATGTCGCAAGAAGTGATATAAATAATGGAGCTACTTATAATGTCAAGTTAATGAATGTACCTACTGGTATATGCAATAAGAAGCTAAAATCAATGACAGGCTTTGCTCTTCATCTCTAACCCAGAAGGAACACCTCTTTTAGGCTTAGTCAAACTAGACTATAGTAGGAATATGCAGATTAGTGTTTTGAAATACTGTTAAAGCTTTTGAGGAGAGGTTGAAATAACAAATAACCATTGAAGTGGGCAGTTGTGTAATACTATTCAAAAATCAAAGCTTTGCTATTAAAAAAATCCTTTGATACAGGGTTGGCCTAGACTCAGTGGTTCCTCTAGCTCATTAGAGTTTGTGTCACTGATCTGTACAGTCCATTCTTTAAATCTGGTTCCTGGCTGTCAATTTGACAAAAGACAGCATTGGTTGCACGGCTATGCCTCTCTAGAATCTACACCAGGACAAAAGAGCTCGCTCTGTGTTTTATTGCCCTGTGAACTCCACTCATAGTCGAGCTCAAGTGGCTTCTGGAAAAGAAGTCTAGGCTGGGTGGTGTGCTGCGCGCAAAGCAGACAATGGAGAAGCTGTTATGAAAGGATTTAATATTTTTTTGGGAGTAGGAGCAGTAGTGATCTAGTGAGGAAGACGAGTCATTTTTAGAATTTTATTGGTCAATAAGAACATCATGATGGCACAGCTGCAAAGTCAGTCCACACTTTTTGGGATGATGTTGTTGTGGATAGAAGGCCATTCACTCAAAGCAGCTAAAAATACATTTAGGATCGATTGGGGCTACTTAGCAGATAGATGCATTTAGATGCCCTTGTTTATCTTGAAGATCATGTCAGTGTGCTCAGATCACCTCCAGGCGCGTAGGTTTGTTTTCCAAGTAAACAGGACTTGGCTGGCTTTTGTTGTCTTGGATGTTGTTGCCAGGTGGCTTGAGGAAAATCCCTTGTTGTTGTTGATTATTCCACATAATTAACATTCTGATGTAACAGTGGCTTGTATGGCCCAAAAGTTGATCTTGTTACAATTTGTTACCCTGTGTATGAGAGGAAATTTTAGTTTGTGTTTGAGAGAGGCCTTCATTTGTGTGTGTGTGTGTGTGTGTGTGTGTGTGTGTGTGTGTGTGTGTGTCTTGCAGGGGTGGCGTATCGCAGCCAGAGCAGTGAGGGGGTAAGCTCCCTCTCCAGCTCTCCCTCCAACAGCCTGGAAACCCAGTCCCAGACCCTGTCCCGATCCCAAAGCATGGACATTGACACTGCCTCCTGTGAAAAGAGGTATGCTGCTCTACATTTGTTTGTTTGTTTGTTTGACATGGCAAACTAAAAGGTCCATTTCAACCAGTCTGACTGGTCTTCAGCTGTGAATCTGAAATGTGAAGCACTGGGAGTAAGTAGACCTACATCTAGATAACGGTTCAGTAAAAAGAGAGAGGGAGAGATAAACTTCTTTGGAATGTATGTATGACAATAGTTACATTTCAGTGCTGATGAGATGTTGGGTGAAAACACAAGTATTTTCTCTGAGTACTCTTGTGTCCTGACTTGCCCCTTACCTTTTGTCCCCCTTAGCATGTCCCAGGTGGATGTGGACTCAGGTATTGAGAACATGGAGGTGGAAGACAGTGATCGCCGAGAGAAGAGGAACCTTTCTGACAAGGTTGGGCGCCCTCTCCCCAGATACACTGAAGCTAATATGTCTGGGCTTTATATATAAAGCAGTAGTCAATAAACCTTTAGGTGATGGAATACATTGGTGTACTGTAAATACAAGAATGGTATTGATAATTCCTTATCATGAATCAGAAAGATGAAAATATAGACATTTGGACAACATGGATATATCATGCCAGTGATTCTGGTCTACTTGATAATGACATGAAGATTTAACCGACTGACTAGCCCTTTCATGCACATATTTCTCTTGGCTTGGAGTGGATTGTTTACAATTATCTGGCTCGAGCAGGCTCTTCAAGACAATGCTGGGAATGGGCATAAAAAACATTACAGCTACTGTTTTGAGTATAAGGCTGGCTAATATGCCAAAGGCATGGAGGAGGCTTTGTATCCCAGGAGCCATAATGCTTGCTTTAACATGTTGTAGTACGTCATCACTTCCACTTACATGAAGCATGGGATATGTGTTTGTAATCTCAGTATTGTTACATGGATAAAGGCTCAGTGCTCTGCACCTTTTTATCACAGAGAAAAACAACATGTAATTTCAAGGTTATTTTCTGCAATGGTGATGCAGGTAGACACACACGTGATGGTCTAGTGAGTGCAGAACCGCTAGGAGGCCTGCCGCACTCTCCAGCTTGTTGACTGTCTGAGCACAGCTGTTCGTATTAAAGATTGAACCAATCCGCTCTTGGCTCCTGGACTCCAGCGTAAATGTCAGCCTCATAAATTCCACCCTGTCAACACCAGCCCTTCATCCATGCACTGAAGCGTAAACAGCAACAGCCAGCATTGTGAATAAAGTCAGACTAATAGTGTGTGTGTGTGTGTGTGTGTGTGTGTGTGTGTGTGTGTGTGTGTGTGTGTGTATGGTCTTTCCCTCCATCCTCTTCAGGAGTCCTCCTCTAACTCTGACGTGTCTGAGGAGCAGGCCCTGCAGCTGATCTGCAAGATCCTGCGCGTGTCCTGGAAAGAGCAGGACCGTGACGTCATCTTCCTCCCAGCCCTGGCCGCAGAGTTCCAGCAGAAGAACCCAAAAGATGGTGAGACAGAAACAAAAAGATTCTATTATAATACATTAAATATATGCTGAATTTGAGGTTTTTTTTTCCCCAAGAGACTGACAATATGCCCCTCCCCCACCCCCCCAGTCTACTCGGATTTCAAAGACCTCATTGGTCAGATCCTGATGGAGGTGCTCATGATGTCCACCCAGTCGCCGGTCCACAACCCCTTTGCCAGCCTGACCGCCACGTCCCAGCCAATCACCGCTGCCAAATCCCCCGACCACCACCTGACCCTGCAGCCGCTCTCCAGCCAGGGCAGCAGCCCCATGATGCCCTCTGCC
Organism: Sardinella longiceps; assembly: GCA_027497455.2. Lineage (NCBI taxonomy): Eukaryota > Metazoa > Chordata > Actinopteri > Clupeiformes > Clupeidae > Sardinella > Sardinella longiceps. Next base: position 14,225,941 of record JAODXP020000018.1, read on the forward strand.
GGGTCCTTTGGCGCCAGCTCTCTCTCCAGGCAAGTGCAGCCCTTTAGCCAGACAGGCCCCCTTCCCCTGGCCCCTTTCCTTATAACTTTTCCATCCATATTCCACATGTGCTTATCGTCCTGTGATTTCTTTTCCTACATTCTCCGTGTCTGTCACCTCTGATCATAATAGTCCTGTGGATGTTTTCCTCAGCCATCTTCTCGGCTTCTTCCCACAGCCAAACTTTAGTTATTCTACCTTTCTGTTTGTATGTGTGTGTTGTGTTTTGTTCTTCTGCCCAATCTCTTCTTCACTGTCTTCTTCTTCCAGTCTGTATGGGTGTAGTCCCCACCCGCTGGCCATGAACCCAGCCCGAATGAGTGCACCTCCACCACTACCATCCTCCTCCGCCTCCACCCCTTCTTCCGTCCCGACTCCCACCACCCCTCTCTCTCCCACCAGCCCTCTGGCACCCCCCCGCCCAGCCATCCTGGGCTCCCCCACCTCCCCCCTGCCCATCTCCCAGCGCTACCGGCCTTACTCCCTCAACTCCCCCTGGGGCTCAGCCTCCTCCACCCCTGCCGTCCCCCCCAGCCCCAGCCCCAGGTCCTCGGGCCCCATGAGCCCAGGGCAGGGCCCGTCCTTCAGCCCGCTGCCAGGCTCCCTCAGTTCCCCTCGCCAGCGGCATCCCAGCTCCATGCCCCTGCCATTGGTGCCACCCAGCTCCCCCGGGGCCAGGGCACGACGGACTGCCCTCGCCACCAGGATGCCCTCTAGGTACCGCCTGATTTGTATGTGCCCTGTGAGGCAGTGGCAACTAAAACGGCTAATCCAGTTGATGAGCATCCCCCCCTTTCAACCTCCCCCTTCCCCCCTCTTTGGCCTAAACTGTAGAGATTGTCATTCATGCAGAGTCTTTTGTGTGTGCACTGCATCTAATTCTTAATAACCTGTGATGGTTTTTGAGTGTTGATTTGATTTCTGCAGACAAGGCCACAAGTATGCAGTATGCAAGAAAACATAACCTTTCTTCCCTTATGGGGAATAGGAAGACATTTAAAGATGGCTTTGCCTTCAAAGGTGTTTTTCACAAAGCAGGAGTTTCTTGAGTTTTCTTGAGATTATTTTGCAGCGCAAACTGTAGGTCCTCCAAACACAGAAAACTTGCTTTGTGAAACACTCCTGGGACATCATCATTATCCCTCAGCTAACAATTCAGTACTAACAGAGATGCCTTAAAGGTGCCTGCAGTGTTTGCTAAGTGCATGATTTGACTACTGCTGCCTATAGTTTAGTAAAGATTTGTATGCTTTGGAAGTTGAAATTGCGTTGTGGATGAGTTTGACGATGAGCTATTTGAATACGGTGAAGCCATTTTGAATTGATTTACCAGTAATATAATGTTATTGGTATTGATTATACAGCAGTATTAAGTGCATCAGCATACCATCCCCTCATGCATCATTCCTTCCCTTTACCTCTTTTTCCTTTTGTCTTCTTTTTATGCTCTCCATCTCTCTGTCTTTCTTTGTCCTTCTTGTCCTCTTTTCTTGGTCTCTGTCTCTTTGGTCTCTCTATGTTTCTTCCTCCCCCTTCTCTCTGTCTGTCTATCTATCTCTCTTTTTTATCTATCTATCTCCCTTCCTCCCTCTTTGGTCTGGCTGGCCTAGCCCCCTCTCCTTCCTCTTCTTCGCTCTCTCTGACGTTTCTCCCGACAGCAGTGATGAAGAACCGGAAGAGGAGGAGGAGGAGGATTTTTCACGGGTGCAGTTTGGCTCCAGGTACCGGTGCCACCTGCTCGCATCCGAGCGGGTCGCCCCCCCCTCCCTCTCTTGTGTGTGCCATGCATGCTTGTGCGTGCTGCCTGGCCACTAACAGAGCTGATGCCTGTGGCACAGCAAGCCTCCACCACTGGGCACTCAGAGGGTGGATTAAAGCTAATGCTAAATCAATGATCATTGCTCAGGTAGCAGGTGCCAATAGTTCATTTCCTCGTGCTTCCTCGTGCCACCGTAGACGTTGCCTGGTGATTGATTGGCTCTGTGCGAGAACTAGTGCAAGGGTCTGATGTCTTGGCTGTCAGACAGGAATTTTATCTGTGATCAAGAAGTAAAGAAGGAGCTGCACTTCAAATTTACCTGATCAGATAAGATATATAGCATTTGTGTGTTGAGCTATTGGTAGATTTGCAGCATTTTCATGCCAAGCTTTCTTGATGCAATGTGGGCTGTTTGACCCACGTGTCCAGCACAAGGGCACAGTGCAAGGGTGCTTTCTGTTACATTGGCTATCGGAAAGGAGTAGGCAAGGCTCTCTGCATTTCAAATGGTAGACGTGTCAAATCTGGCTTTTGGATGCTGATTATTTTAATAATATAATTTATGCTAAACAAAGAAATAGATTATTCCGATTAAACTAGCTAAAAACATAGTAATTAAAGTTTGCATGAGATTTTGGTGATATTGACAAACATGGTCTGTTTTGTGCTGAAATCCTGTGCATTGTGAGAGTGAGGTGTCTGTCAGAAGTGGATTTTGCTGGGTTTGGCCGGATCAATAACATTACTAATGCAGGTCTGGTGGGCCTCTGCTGTGGAGTGAAGCGTTGCATCTCCTCCTCCCTCCCTCCCTGGCCAGGCTTCCAGTGTGCCTGTGAAAATCCTCCACTAACCACGCATTTGTCACAAGATCTCAGCGTTCTGCAGGCGTTCTTGTCGCGCCTTTGTTTATGCGGAGAGAGTGTGTGTGTGAGAGACAGAGAGAGAGATGTGTGTGTGTGTGTGTGATGTGCTGAGGCAGACCAGATTCCTCTCGCAAAACAACTCCAGAAAGCCTCTCCTCACATTTCCCTGTGTGTGTGTGTGTGTGTGTGTGTGTGTGTGAGAACTTGATTGCAGTCAGGTTTTCTAAGACCTCTGAATGTAAATGAAGTTGGCTGGTTTGCTCTCGTACGCAGCAACAAGGCTTTGGAGGATTTGTTTACGGCACAGTGGGGAAAAGATGACATTTTCCCTTTCAGGGGAAAATAAGAATGGCCTCTCTTTGAACCCCTGTTATTTCTCTCTCCCTCTCTCGGTCTCTTTCCTTTCTTCTCATTTTCTCATTCTCTCTCTCCCTCCTTTCTCCCTCCTTCTCTCTAGGCCAATTTCACCGCCGCAGCTACTGCCGTTGTGTGTTATTCCTTTGGTTTTATGCTTGTTTGAGATGTTTATTGTTTTGTTTTTTTGCCTTTTTGTTTGTTTTTCTCCCCCCTCCTCTCTGCTCACAGCAGCCTGGGTGCCTCAGGAGGGGCATCTGCGTCGGACTCGGGTAGCGACCGCTTCACCATCGAAGCTTGCAAGGAGACGGAGATGCTGAACTACCTCATCGAGCGCTTTGACAGTGTGGGCATGGAGGAGAGGAAGGCCCCTAAGGTAGCAGACAACACCACACACACACACACACACACACACACACACACACACACACACACACACACACACACACACACTCTCTCTCTAAGCTTGACTCCTGGTCTACTGTTTTGTAGTTTCTCCATTGCAGCACTGTGGTGGAGACTGTGATGAACTTTATGGTGTCTCGGAAGAGAGCTGTGGGAATTGATAGCAGTGATAACTGTTCAATGAGAGAGCAAGTCAAATAAATCTCCCCTCTAAATCTGCAGCTAGAGGGACGTTAATGTTCCACTGTGCTGATTAAATGAGAGCGCTAGACGTACGAGTAAACGCATAACCATCCAAACACACAATTGAAAAGAAAGTGAAAGATTGAACTGACATTATGGTTATGATAACATGCAAGGAGTTCTTGTCAGTACAAGGAAACGGAGTGAATGAGTTACGGTTTGAGATCTGTTTTATTAGCCCTTATTGGCCCTCATCTGCTTCGCCCTCATTGGTCCTTATCAAATATGTTCTGAAGGAGCATGGTGCAATGTCAGTCAGCTGACAGTGGAATTTGATCCCCCATACATGGGCCTGTGTGTGTGTGTGTGTGTGTGTGTGTGTTACTTGTCTCTTTGTGTCCACCTATGTGTGCTATGAACCTGTTTGACCTCAGCATCTTCACGCCTGTCTATGTGTTTTCTCCCTCTGCCCTCTCAGATGTGCAGCCAGCCTTGTGTCAGTCAGCTGCTCAGCAACATTCGCTCCCAGTGTATTTCCCATGCTGCTCTCGTGCTCCAGGGGGCCCTTACTCAGCCCAGGTGAGTCCTCCACCACACACACACACACTCACACACACACACACACACACACACACACACACACACACACACACACACACACACGCTCAGCAGCCTCCAGCTGCTTGTCCGCATGGCCACATATGCTACCTGCCACCAGGAATCAGACTAGTGGGCCAGTACCACAGTCCTCTGCTCTTTTGAAGTCTCCTTGGACTTGAGTTGTGGGGGATTTTTCTCTCATTAAAATAAAGGTCTGCTAGTATGGATAACTACAGTGATGACAGCAAAAAGCATGTTTTTGCTTTTATTTCTAGTTCATTATCACACAGCTCTGTGTGTATTGCTCAATTCACTTCAATGGGACTTCCCAATGTTCTACGGTCTGATATTTCTCAATAACAGACTGTTGCTAAGTGTAACAGACCGCTGTCAAGCAAAAGTGAAACAGAACGTTGCCTTAACCAATCACCTGATCTGTAAGTTAAGAGAATTCTTCTTTTTCGTGGATGACATTATCCATCTCAATCATTAAAGTTACCATTAAAGCAGTGGTAAACAAGGCTTCATCGCCATGTTATTGATATTTACAGTAGATAGCCGCGTAATAAGCGGAATAACGTTCTGCAAGTCGTCATTATCGTGGAAATATCTCCCTTCAGAGTGATTCCACAGCTCTCCCCTACTGCGTCGGCCTGCGTTACATCACTCTGTTGGGAGACATTCCACGATAATGACCGTCTTACAGAATGTTATCACTCACATAATGGATACCTACCGCAGGCATCTGGCTCCTGGATCACTGTTGCGAGTTATTCCCTAATCATGACCACCTTGCAGAACACTATCTCTTACACACTATCTTTTAACTCCTTCTAAGTCAAGTTCCTTCACTCTGTTGCCATCTTGGAGAGGACTTCGGGCAGCTTAATAAGACCAGGCCTTATCAAATGAATGGGGAGATATCCAAAACTCCAGATCAGGCATGTCGTATCAGAAGTGTAAACAAGTGTATTGTGCGAATCCTTGTTTAAATCTGAATTGAATGATGTCAAAATCTACCCGTAGGTTACTACACTACTTATTTGAATTTGCTCACTATGCCTGCACCAACATTTGCGGCATTGCTATCACCATAGTGACAGAGATGGTAAACAAAGAGCTAACCGTTATGAGGCGTTATAAACAGTGCGATTGGCTGTTTTCACAGCAAGGCCCTTGGAGGGGACTTCTTAAGTGAGTGGTCTTCTCCTATAGTAGTATCCGAAAGGATAAAAGCGGATGAACTTTTGTAGTATGTCGTCTTGCATTAATTACAGCATTGGAACAATCGCACACTGTAATGATAATGCCATCAAATACAATACAATACAATTGGGTATCACTTTCAGAGTGATGCATTGGAAAGATGGTGATCAATCAAAATACAACTCCATTTTAGTCCTCACTTTTAATGTGAGGAGAGATTATGCTTATTCTTGCGTAGTGTCAACAGTGTAGGCTTGTTGGTGCAGCAGTTACGTCACTCACCTGGCCAGCATGATTCCATTCTTGCATGCCATTGTCTCTTTGGATGAAGAGCGTCTGTGAAATTGAAAGGCACTCGTTGCAAAGAGTAGTGTAGTACTGTAGTAGCTCATTCAACTTTTCGCCCACTATAATTAGCTCATTAATCCTCTCCACCTCCAGCTTGGTGACGTCCCTCTTTCACTTTAAACCCTTTTGGGTGTCATAGAAAAAAGCAAAGTAAGTAGTTGTAGAAATATTGGTTCACTTTACTTGACCACAGTCTCAAAAGTGATTGTACCTTGTTATGCCTGCTGATGTTGCATGTATGCTCACTGTGTGTGCATCTGTATGGCTAAGTAACAATTTTTTATTTTTTTATTTTTTTGGGGGGGGGGATTTTGCAAGTACACACTTGAGAATTCTATCAGAAGAAAAGTCCTGACAAAAGTGTGTGTTGTGTGTTTCCCCACGCAGGGCTCCGCTGCAGCCGTCTCTGTTGGTCCCTTACATGCTGTGCCGGAACCTTCCGTACGGCTTCATCCTGGAGCTGCTCCGGATGACTCACCAAGAGGAGGAGGCGTTCAAACAGGTGAGCATTCAGCTGAGCTCTTAGGGTGGGAGAGGAGCAGGTGACGGGAAAGACATGCTTCCTGTGTGTCTCTGTGCCCCTCCTTTCTTTCTTTTTTTTTTTCTTCATGGCCTCCCCCTCTCTTTTTCTCCCTCTCTCCTATATCCCTTTTTTCCTTGGAGCTCCATCTCCCCCTGCTGCTCTGACTGTCTTTAAGATGTGCCCATGAAAGAGCAGCATCCTTTGACGTGCCACTCAAAAGGATTTGTCTTGTCTCTTCTCTTTTGCTCGCCCTACCCCCTGTAACGCCTCCCCCGCTGCGTTCTCTTGTCATCCTTCTCTCTCCACGCAGATCTTCGTTCCCATCCTCCAAGGGCTCGGCTTGGCGGTGAAAGAATGTACTTTTGACAGCGATAACTTCAAGTACCCCCTAATGGTGAGTGAGATAGGGTAGCAATTGTCTGTGTCGCTCCACCGGTCGTCATGCCAACAGGAGTGTTTGTGCATTAAGCGCGGAGAGGTGTGTGTGCAGTCACCTGTGATTGAGTGTGGGAGTAGTGTGTGTGTGTGTGTGTGTGTGTGGGTGCTGAAGGTTGTGTGTGGAAAAAAAACATAGCAGTGTCACGGTGCCTCAAATCATCACGGAGGCAGCGGTACAAAGAAGAGATACATTAGAGAGATAAGCCCAAGAAGGTCTCTTACTGTTTTAATGCAAGTCCTGGAGCCCTGCTGTGAATATCAATACGTGGGGCTTTGTAACTGTTATCTTGGAAATGAAAAGGGAAAGCAGAATCTAGCTTGTCCCTTCTAATCTGCTCTTTTGTTGTCTCCCCAGGCTTTGGCTGAGCTTTGCGAAATCAAGTTTGGCAAGACTCATCCCATGTGCAATTTGGTAAGTGCTGTGGATGCAGAAAACTGGCCCAAAATAGCTCAACTCCTCTGGTCGTTGTTAAACAGGGCTAGAAATTAGATGGCCAAACTTCTCACTTCTTTGGGCATTCACTTTGGGTGGAGCTCATGATATACAGTACATGTGAGTCTTTCATTGTGTGTGTGTGTCTGTGTGTGTTCGCAGATGACCTCTCTCCCGCTGTGGTGTCCGGAGCCGTTGAGTCCGGCCGGTGGCCGAGAGGTCCAGAGACTGTCCTTCCTTGGATCGTTCTTCAGCCTGTCTGTGTTTGCAGAGGATGACGTGAGTCACTTTATCTTGCCACCTTCTCCATTTCTGCTCCTCCTTGTGGTCTCTTGCAATAACGGATTATTACTTGTGAGCTAATGTGTGACTGTGTGTGTGTGACTCCCTTCTATTGCAGACCAAAGTGGGGGATAAGTACTTCTCAGGCCCTGCCATTACGATGGAGAATACACGCGTGGTCAGCCAGTCCCTGCAGCATTATCTGGAGTCTGCTCGGGTATGCCCTCAAACACACATACACGCACACACACACAAACTGTCTCTCTCTCTCACGCACACACACACACACACACACTCCTGCACTTGTGAACCCCCTCACTCACACTCTTAGGCTGAGGCTTTTAATAAACTCTGTGAAATATTGAAAGGAGGAAAGTGATCCCCTTTCCTCTAAACATCCATCTCAGTCTTTCAGTACTAAAACATGCCTCAGGCAGAAAAGTGTTTTCAGAAATCTTGTGTCCCTGATCAAACATTTCCTTTTATCTTTCATGCACAATCTTTTACTTCTACACAGCGATTGGGGAAATATGAAATGAACTATGTGTTGTGTTTTGTGTCCCTGATCAAACATTTCCTTTTATCTTTCATGCACAATCTTTTACTTCTACACAGCGATTGGGGAAATATGAAATGAATGTCTTGTGTTTTTTCCAGGGGGACCTTTTTAAAATCCTCCACAACATCCTACTGAACGGAGAAACGAGGGAGGCTGCCCTCAGCTACATGGCCGCTCTGGTCAACCGCAATGTGAAGAAGGCCCAGATGCAGGTGTGGGGTCACTGCAGTCACAGCTTTCTCAAAGTCAAATTACCACTGTTGAGTCTCATGTGAAACCATGCTTTTCACTGTTTTCCGCATTATGTTATTACGTTGGGTCAAATTTGCTGAATTACATTGCCTTTCAAGGCAGTTTTCACATGAGATTGTATTTGTACCATGTGCCATAATCGTACCATAGACTGTTTTAAGCGTCATAGCTTTTGCCACAGGGTTTCAACTTAAGCATTCCATAATATGTTATATTAATGTAGTGGAAGTTGTTTCACTGTAACACTGTAACACACGGACAAAAGCATCCACCTATAGCTATCTAATGTCCTCATCATTATCCTTCATCTCATCCACTGCTGTCTCTCCTCTTGGCTTCACTCCCTCCCCCCTCCTCTGCAGACGGACGACAAGCTGGTGTCCACGGACGGCTTCATGCTGAACTTCCTGTGGGTGCTGCAGCAGCTGAGCATGAAGATTAAGCTGGAGACGGTGGACCCCTTCTACATCTTCCACCCCAAGTGTCGCCTGCAGGTCAGCCCTGAGGAGACGCGCCTCAAGGCCACCATGGAGGAGCTGAAGAGCTGGTTGGGCGAGCTGCGTAAGTCACACACACAGAGGACAGAGACAACTTGTGCTCAGCCTGGGGAAAAACCCCAGACCCTACAGTACATCAAATAACACTCTGGGTCTGCCAATGAGTGATTATAACCTCCCATGGCTAGGGGCATAACTTACAGCACATTACATACACAGAATTAATAAAAGCAAAGAACCGAAAGTAAATAGAAAGTGAAGTTGATAGAAAGTAAAAGCATAGGCGGGTGAAAAAACATCTTCAAGTTCCTTAGAAGTGCAGCAGACACACATGCAATTGTTTAATTAATTTGAAAGAAAAACATTTGTGGTTTAAACATTGACAGTACACAGATGGGCTGCAGCAGGCTAGCCAGGCACACCTGCAGAGAAACATGTTGAAATGACAAGTAATGGATTTACAGCCTGTAATCCCAGGAAATGTTTCATTTCTTCCATCTAGCTCATTGCTTAAATTCTGGGGAGGCTGCTTGTTTTGAACACACGTTAAAGGAGAACTGGTTTGTTGGCTTGGCAAATGGGGAAAAAAACCTAGAAAACAGTGAAGGCATGGCCGATCGTTCCAGGGAGCTCTTTAGAGAAAAATGTGAGAACAAACCTGGCTCAGACAGGGGAAACAGTGAAGAATGGCTGATCCTGACCTGCATAGGGAGTCTTTAAGGGGGAAGTGTTTTGCTAGCTTGGCAAAGAGGAAAAGAAATGCAGCGGCTCGGGGCGGCGCCATAAACACATCAGCGAATTAACACACTGCTTCAGGAGCACTGAAGTGAGCGGGTGTGAATTGATTGGCCAGCTAGCTCAAATATCAACACAACCCTCTAATGCCGTTGTTGGACTCTCCCTGAAAAAACTGCAGTGTTCAACTCACACTTTGTGTAGATGTGTTACATTTTGTTCTCTACAGATGAAAAAAAAACTATTGATACCTGCTCAGTGTACCCAGCTGTCAGAGTTTTGGATGAAGGCTGTTCTTTCAACAATCTAAATAGGGAGCAATTGGACTGGGCCATCTGAAGAGTCCCATTATGGCCCTTGCTAATATATCTGCAACCAAATACTGACCTTGGCTCTCTGAAAGCAAGCCAGATATTAAACATAGCTGTCATTGAGGAATCGAGAAGGCCATGTACTGTCCCTGTATTTCTAAAATCTACTCTTCCTGTTGGACTTGCGTTGAAAGCTTTGCTTTGCTTGTTTGTCGGTGGTGTTCACAGATGATAACCCCTCCAAGTTCTCGGAGCCAAAGTTCCCCACAGAGTGTTTCTTCCTGACGCTGCACACACATCACCTGTCCATTCTGCCTGGCTGCAGACGCTACATCCGCAGGCTCCGAGCCATCCGGGACCTGAACAGGTAAAAAATAACACACACACACACACACACACACACACACACACACACACACCTCCACACACACACACACACACACACACAGCCCCTAAAGCAACTCTTGTCTCTGTATCACATTACAGCTGCCTGTTTAGAACGGTAAGACACACCGAGATTGTATCGATAGGGCCCCCGTAAAAACCCCTCTGAAGATAGCCACTGTTTGTTATTTAATCTGCATTGTGGGGACAATGTGAAGGTTGTCGGGCAGCTTTTCGATCAAAGCAGATTATTTAGCTGCTCCAGATCAGTGGGGTGCTCTGCTAACACAATGACCAGATTAGCCAGGAGAATTACAGGGTGTCCTCATCCACCGCACCACCCTCTCCATCCTCAGCGCCTTGAGCACACAGCCTCTCTGTGTTTGTATGTGTGTGTGTGGTGCACACGTAAAAGTGAAAGTTACGGAGTGTCCCTGCTCCTGTGTTGTGAGTACTCCATGCTGTTGAGAACACAACGTCTTGGAGTCTCATTTGTCCTTGGGATGTCTGTACTGATGTGGACAGTAATATAATGACTCCAAAACTCATGCCCTTCTGAGATGTCCTTAGTTCTCTACTCGAGTGTTTCTGTTCTCTCTGAGTGAATGTATAACTATTGTTCTCATTAGGGGAGTCCTGAAGGCTAGCTTTATGAAATGGACTGCACAAAAGCTTTTACCTATTAGGCCATGTAATATGATTGCCTGTAGTAAATCTATAAGAAACGACTCCCCTCCGAAGGCGACCCCCTCCCCCCACATCCCCTTTGCTGTTGTGGAGAGAGTTTGTGGCTGTATTTTATTTTATTTATTTATTTATTTATTTATTGTCTTATTACTCTACTCCTTCAGGCTGTGTTAATGTAGTATTGTTTCCAGACGTCTCCTAAAATAAAGGCTTATACGGGTTAGCATTGCATTAGTGGCAGCCGTTCAAGTCCTCCGTTCCACAACACTGGCTCCAGGAGGAGAGGAGAGTGGGGCGCTCAGATTTCTGGACGTGTGTGTTTTTCCCCTTTTTCTTTTTTCTTATTTCTTCGTGCACACTTGTTAGGCAGCCAGCTCTCTAGAGTCACTCTAGGGCCCCCTGGTGACGGAAAGTCAAAACGCACTTACTGTATGTACGTCCAAAGCCAAGCCAAATGACTTGTTTTTCTTAAAGAAAAATGAGCTGGGTGGGTTTAAGCACACAGCTGAGGTGTTCGCATCACCCCGGGGTTCATAAAGTGTGTGTGTGTGTGTGTGTGTGTGTGTGTGTGTGTGTGTGTGTTCCAGGACGGTTGAAGAGCTGAAAAACAGCGAGAGCCAATGGAAGGACTTACCCCTGGCCAGTCGTCACAGGGAGATGCTGAAGAGATGCAAAACCCAGCTGAAGGTCTGCCTCTACTTTATACTTCACTGCACTGCCTCATAAAAAATCCTCATTCACAGTGAATGGTCTCTGAAATGGCTCTGAAGTGTCCCCTTTGTGCCTAATGTGTGTGTGCAGAAACTGGTGCGAGCCAAGGCCTGTGCGGACGCTGGGCTTCTGGATGAGAACCTGCTGCGGCGGTGCCTGCAGTTCTACAGCATGGTCATTCAGCTCATCCTGCGCATGGTGGACCCTGCTTACCCTCAGTAAGTACTCTACCACCTCTGCTGACAAATGCAAATGATTTACTTCATGGAAATCATGGAGTCCATGCAAGACACGTCAGGGAGTTCAATAATGTTAGACCAGTTAATGGAATATCGGAGAATAATAATAGAAAAATAATATCTCTTTTTTTTAAATTACCGTACTATGGCTGCTTCGTGTTTTCCAGCAGTGGTGAACCGTTTTTTGTATATTGATGGCCATGAAAATCCAGCTAGAGGGTTTCACAGTTACCTTAGACAGGGAGCCCTTCCATTTGCACGATGCTGTTCCATTAAGGCTTCCTTATTGTAGTTGTGTTGTGGTGTCTGAATGTGGCTCTTTTCCTTTCTTGTCTAGCATGACGCTGCCTCTCAACCTTGAGATTCCCAAGAGCTTTGCAGCCTTGCCTGAGTTTTACATTGAGGACGTGGCAGAGTTCCTGCTCTTCATTGTGCAGTAAGTAAAAGGCTGCTTTCTCAGTCTGCTGGCAATTTTTTATTTTATATATTTTTTTCCTATTTATTCCTACCTTGACTCATATTTTCTGCTTTCTGTTTTCAAATTGGATATCACAGTGGTGTGAAAACCAATTGAAATGCCACAGCAGTATCTCTCAACTCCATCTCTGCCTGCTGTTCTGACACTGTGTGTGTGTGTGTGTGTGTGTGTGTGTGTGTGTGTGTTACAGGTACTCTCCTCAGGTCCTGTACGAGCCTTGCACTCAGGACATTGTGACCTTCCTGATCGTGTTCATCTGCAGTCAGAACTACATCCGCAACCCCTACCTGATTGCCAAGCTGGTGGAGGTGCTGTTTGTCACCAACCCAGCGGTGCAGCCCCGCACCCAACGCTTCTTCGAGATGATGGAGAACCACCCGCTCGCCATCAACCAGCTGGTCCCTGCTCTCATGAAGTTCTACACTGGTGAGTCTGTGGAGACTGGGACAGAGTCCAGTTCAGACTTCTACAATTATGACATGTAGAACTGACTTCGCAATGCAGATAGACAAATTATTTTAGTAATGATGTAGTATAGTGAGGAAACTGACCCGTAATTGAACAGTACATACCATTAAAAATGAAGTTGTGTGACATCAAGAAGAAGCTTTTTGTGAGGGTCATTTGAGTGAAAAGAAAGTAAAGTTTCAATGTTGTTTCAATGCAGACGTGGAGCACACTGGCGCCACCAGCGAATTCTATGACAAGTTCACCATCCGTTACCACATCAGCACCATCTTCAAGAGCCTTTGGCAGAACATTGCACATCACGGAACCTTCCTGGAGGAATTCAAGTGAGTTGCCTACTGTGGAAAAGCCCTAGATCCAGGATCCTTTTGTCCATGAAAAGGGAAATCAGAACCAGAACATTTCAACCCACAGCCCTACCAACAGCATTTATCAACATTGAACAACGCCGCTATGGGTTGAAATTCTCTGGAATTCTCCTTTGAAGATTAATGAACAAATACTGCTAATGTCCAAACAAGCCAAATCAAGTAGCAAAGCATGATAATGTAAGCCTAGTTAAATTAGTGCTCACCTGTTGCGGTGCCTGCTTACATCTTTCCCCTGTAGCTCTGGCAAGCAGTTTGTGCGCTACATCAACATGCTGATCAACGACACCACCTTCCTGCTGGACGAGAGCCTTGAGTCCCTCAAGCGCATCCATGAGATCCAGGAGGAGATGAAGAACAAGGAGCAGTGGGATCAGCTGCCTAGGGTAAGAGCACCCCTGGGGGCTCCACCTCATCACCCCACCTCGCTCTTGGGACTCAGACAGACCCGTGCCTTTGAGACCACGTCAAAGAAGTTATTCTTAGACCATCCTGATTGCTGGGAATAAAAGAACCACATTCAGGTCTTGGAAGAGTTTAGTGCTTTCCTCGCCATCAATGTTGGTGATGCCTCTTTCCTCAGTGCCACAGTCTAACAGTCCTAAACGTTGGGGCTGTTGTTGTAATTCCTACATTGTGTTGTAGTTATTTTCTGAAATTCACACAATTTTTGTAATATGGCATGCTCAGTTGTGAATATTTTGTTTGTACTGTGATTGATGTTCAGTCACTTAGGAAGAATGTAAAAAATGCAAATAAGTTTACAGCATTTCTAGCTAATTTGGTTACAAGCAAATTTGTGTTGGGTGTGCTCTCTGAGAGTTGCTGTTCGGGTGGTGAAACGCAGCATTTAGTTTGAAGACTCATCTCTAATTCATCCATCTCCTGACTCCTCTCTCTCTGTCTCTCTCTAACACACACACACACACACACACACTCTCTCTCTCTCTCTCTCTCTCTCTCGCTCGTTCTCTCTCTCATCTGTCTTCAGGAGCAGCAGCAGAGCCGGCAGTCCCAGCTGACGCAGGACGAGCGGGTCTCGCGCTCCTATTTGGCCCTGGCCACTGAGACTGTGGACATGTTCCACATACTGACCAAGCAGGTCCAGAAGCCCTTCCTCAGACCAGTGAGTAGCCTTACCTCCCCCCCAACCCCTTTGTCCAGACAACACACTCAATACTGGTTACTGTCAATGTCTGTTTCAGACATGTCTGTTGTCAATGTCTGGTTCATGGAGGTCATGCTAATGGATGTATGAGTTCAGTTTGATCTGTGTGTCTGGTAGTCTGGCGGGGACTATTGACACTGGGTATGAAAAGGACAGTGTAATTTCCACTTGGCCCTTTTGGATCGCCGGGTCAACAGCACCCAACACATCCAGGGAATGGAAGATTTGCTAAAAATGATATAGATTCAGTTATTGTGAAACCCCTGAATTGTATTTATGAGGAAGTCTTCAGAGACATAAAGCTAAAGCCTTCTGAGAACAGATCAGTTGACGTAAATAATTTTCTGCATTGCATAAAACAGTGCAGGCCATTAAATTTAGTGTAGTGCTGTACAGTACAGCAGATGAGTATAGAGGCAGAGAAGGAGGTGTGTGGGGGTCATGTTTTACTGTTGGTACAGATGGTCCACTTTGCACCCTGATCTACTCAGGTATTTATAGTCCCCAGGGAAAGTCGAGCTGTAGGAGGGGGTCAGAGCGCTGGTTTTATTTAGCGAGGGAGAGAGAGGGAGAGAGGGAGGGTGGACACGATTGAAAGTGAGCTCCACCAAACACCTCAGCGCTTGGCTGAGTCTGTGGAAAGAATGCAGCTGTTAAAATTGCAGAGGTGGGACAGATGGGGTTGCCTGTGATGACCACCCCAACCCAACTAACCACACCACCCCCCTCCCTTCACAGGAGTTGGGACCCCGTCTGGCAGCCATGCTGAACTTTAACCTGCAGCAGCTCTGCGGACCTAAGTGTCGTGACCTGAAGGTGGAGAACCCTGAGAAGTACGGTTTTGAGCCCAAGAAACTTCTGGATCAGCTGACGGACATCTACCTGCAGCTGGACTGCGCCCGCTTCGCCAAGGCCATCGCAGACGACCAGGTGTGCCTCTGCAACTTAAGCACCCCCACACACGTGTGCGCACACACACACACACACACACACACACACTCACACTTTTTTTCTCTCTCTTCTTCCCCCCCCCCCCTTAATTGAAAAGGTTAAATCTGTGTCAAGAGAACGTCACAGTTTGAAGAATTCTGTGCAGGCAGGCTTTGAAATCCATACCCGAATTGAAGGTTCCCAGAACCTGGCATCTCCATCTATTTGGGATGCATATTTTAATCTCATCATCTGAGTGTTGCTCCCCTTGGCCTCGAGTGATGACTAAAATATGGTGAAGCCACAGCCCAAAAAGTCTCTCCGTCAGCAAAATTGCAGCTATTGAATAGCCTGTGTTCCAGAGGGACGGGGGGGATGCTGTGTAATATTATCCCTGATGCTCATGGAAAGCAAAGCAAAGAGGCCTTTTGGGGGAGATGATACACACACACACACACACACACACACACACACACACACACACACACACACTCCTCTCTGCTCTTTTTTTCCTTTTTGACTCATCTATGTACTTTGGTCCCCTGGTGCAGAGGTCATATAGCAGGGAGCTGTTTGAAGAGGTCATCTCTAAGATGCGCAAGGCCGGCATCAAATCCACCATCGCCATTGAGAAGTTCAAGCTGCTCTCGGAGAAGGTGGAGGAGATTGTGGCCAAGAACTCCCAGTCGGAGATGGACTACAGTGATGCCCCTGATGAATTTAAAGGTCAGAATCAAATATCTCTCGTGTCATCTTCTGTCTTCATTTCGCATTTCCTCTGTCTATGTTAATAAGCCCGCTAACGCACGCACGCACGCACGCGCACACACACACACACACACACACACACACACACACACACACACACACACACACACACACACACACACACACACACAGAAAGCACTGCATCACACACTATTGGTTTTTGTCTGTCCTGAGGTCTGTCCTCATCATCCTGCTGGATGGAATCTGCCTAGCTTTTGGGAAAGGTTGTAACGGGACACATGTTCCGCATTGTCCCTTTAGGCCTTTTGAAAGGCTGTGGCAGGCCATCTCTCTGTGCTCCCAGTCCAGTCCAGTCCTGGTGTGACTGAGGACAGCAGCACCCTTGGGAGGTGTCACTAAGTGGAGCCCTAGAGTGAACCATCACTGGTGATCCCAAGAGTGTTATTTTTAATCCACACCTACAAATAGAATCCAACTTGCCACGACTGCTTTTATTTCAGGTCTTTGGGTTAGGGAGTTTACTTTTTTATATATATATTTTATTTTCAGCCATCATGGTTTCAAATAACCGCACAGTGTGGATTACTGTAGGGAGTTTACTTTAGGATATATTAACATGGTTTACTTCTCCACTTTACATATAAATTGAGTTGGATTTTGGCCATTAAGAAACTCCTATGTGTATGAAATATACATTTGTCTCATAGGTATGCGAGAATAAAAACACTATGTCTACATAATGCCTTTTCTGTAGTATGTTGTCATTTGAATGAGGATCGAGGAGCACAGTGCTTCCTCAGTAATGTGGATTGATAGTTGTAGCCGCCTGTCAGCTGTCTCTAGTCTGTGGTGTGTGTGTGTGCGTGCGAGCGTGCGGTGGAGCTGTGGCATGACTTCTCCGTCTCTGTCTGTGGCTGTAATAGACCCTCTGATGGACACCCTGATGACTGATCCGGTGATTCTGCCGTCGGGCAACATCATGGACCGCTCCATCATCCTGCGCCACCTCCTCAACTCCCCGACGGACCCCTTCAACCGACAGCCACTCACCGAGAGCATGCTTGAGTCTTGTAAGTGACACTCACATACTCTAAGTCATAAGAAGACATATAAACACTGTATGAAGCACAAGACATGCTTGTTAAAGATGGTACAGTAATGACACAATCCCAATGCCCTAGTCCTAAGACCTGAACCCTCAAATACTTAAAGGAGAACTCTGGCAAGCTTTAACCTAGATCTTGTTGCTTGGAGGAAAATCCACATTTTTGTCAGGTTTATACTGAATGAAAATGTGCTAAGCCCTTTAACAACGATATGTAGGTTCAAGCGTGCCGGAATTTTTTAGCTGCTGTGAGTGGGCTTTTTGATTGGCTAAGTCACACCAGTTAAGCCCCTGAGTGCTCAGGACTTGGGCCTGGGGGAGTATTCAGCCTTTGTGTATCTACAGGCACTGAAATACATACAGAGAGCAGGAAATGTTGTAGATGAATTGAATCTTGTATTGTATAAAGACACTGACCTAATGGATACTTATGTGTGTGTGCTTGTGTGTGTGCCCGTGCGTCTGTGTGTGTGTTTTTTTCCCTGTTACAGTGCCCGAGCTAAAGGAGCGTATCCATGCCTGGATGCGAGAGAAGCAGGGAGGAGGCAGATTGTCTTAGTAAACCACATTTAACCATCAGTGAGGGAGGTTTTCACCACACCAGAATTCAACACCAAGCTATGAGAGAGAGAAAGAAAGAAAGAAAATCAGCTAAATGACAGTAACAACAGGAAGATATCCTGATTTCATTTTCTTCCCTATTTTTTTTTTTTTTCCATAGAGCCATTGCCGTTTAGGCTCCTGGGTCTAAAACAGAAGCATAATAAAGAATTAGACTTTTAAACAAAAGGTTTTGCTGATGACTTTGTATATATATCGGCATATATACATATATTTAATTGAATGACTACCAGGACTTGCTAAGAACTTAAGGAAAGTAGTTAGACCGGCTCTTAATTGGACCTTGAAAGAGCCCAGATTTTTGTTGTGACCTTTACAGAGTAAAAAAAAAAAAAAAAGGCAACTATTTGTGCATTTTGACTGATTTTAAAATTGAGGCATAAGGACACCTGATTTTTACTGGATGGAAGGACAGTTCTCTTTATTGCCCATTTCATCCTACTTTGCTTTCAGTATTCAGTGAGGTTAAACAAGATGAGTAGTTATGGTCTAGAAAAAAAACTGCTCTTTCAACAGTCAGGCAGTTTCTGGCTTTTAATGTAAATCACCATGCATTCTATTCTCCTCTACTGTTGACCCTTTCAAAGAGGGAAACCATGTAATTAAAAAAATGTCTTGAAATTGACTGCCTGAAAGGGGATCGTTGTTGAAACATAAGTAAAAGGTTGTAATGGATTTGGTGGCATTTTGAAATGGTCAGTGCAGCTCTGGAGTGACCAGCAGATGAAGTGTGGTATTGAATGTTTCTTCCCGTCAACTTCAAGTCGCCATGTGCACGACTGAAGTGGCACCTTAGTGCACAGACCGGAGCCGGACCATCGCAGAGATGCTCGAGCACGAATCCAAGGACCTCGTCCGTGTGTGATGCATTCGTACAGCATGACCAGCATTAGAGAACGATGCGTCCGCACCAGATGTCTGTTCTTCAAAACTGTCATTGATTTCTGTGCCCACGCTGAAAATGGTTCATCAAAACCTGCTGTCTATAACCCATCCTCCCCCATCCTCCCTTGGTTGTTGAAATCTGTTGTGAAGTTATTATGGCCGAGTCCTTTTTTTCACCCTCCTTCCTCCAATTTTATTTAAAAGAAAAAGAGATTACAAAAGTTAAATTGTACAGGAGGACTTGGCTTCCTTTGCTACAAATCTTTTTTTGAATTCAGGACTTTGAACTGTAATAAATGGCGATGCACACAGACTTGTCACTCTAGTGTCATGCTTGCTTTTTTTTTTTTTTTTTAAACATGGAAATCACGTGAGGGAATTTGGCAGTGAATGAATAAAAGGTCACTTGAAATTTAGAGTAACACTTTATTTGAAGGTACCGTCATAAGACTGACATGACACTGTCATTAACTATGACATGACGTCAGAAATCTGTCATAAACTTTATAAACCTGTCATGACTTCTGACATACCCTAACCCTAACCATGACAAATGCCGGGTGACACTTAATGACAGAAGTCATGACGGGTGTATAAAGCTTATGACAGATTCATGACAACGTTATGTCATAGTTATTGACAGTATCATGTCAGTCTTATGATGGTACCTTCAAATAAAGTGTAACCAAATTGGGTTTTAATTTACCACATAGTACATTTGAGGGTCAGGAACTTTTTCTATCCTTTGGGGTGGAGCTGGTCTTAACATGTAAATATAATTTGGTGAGTATCAAAAATGTGGTGAGGCCCGGGTAAGTTTATTTTAAATGTTGAAGTTATGGTTTGAGATCATAAAGTGATAAGCAATCTGAGAGTTTCTTGGTTGAAAAAAACATTTGAAAAAATAAATAAATAAATAAATGGTTACACTTCCTAAAATTTCTGCCAGGTGGCGTGATTTCACGCTCGTAGGAAGACGACCTAGTAGGCTGGTGCGACGGCCGTAAGAAATCCTGCAGTATTGCGTCACGACGTCGGTATCAACCCACCAGTACTTTGAAAATGTCATTGGACAACAAATACGACGCTGAAGCACTAGCGGGACACCATTGGTCTATCCAGCTGGCCGTCAACACAGTGAAGCGAGAGTTGACGTAATCTTTTCAGTAAATCAAGGCATTCAACCATCTCCAAAGCTAGCTAGTGAAGCGATCCACCAGCACCGCTAGTTTCATCTCGTAAAGGAAAATAACCTTCGGCCGATAATACCGAATGCAGTGGAAGCCCGTGTGGTGGAGAATGAAGCATTGCTATAATGGGTATATGTGACAAATACGGAACTGTAAAGCATTTTTCAGTCCTTGTATTCTGATTATTGATCTAGACGTCATTTAGCCTTCAAGTCCTGCTGGTTTTCTATGGTCTTCTAGTCTTTTCGCCTGGATCTGCATTATAGGTAAGTAATCTCTAGGCCTTACCCTTCTGATACTCTTCTGACAGAAATTGCTTTAACATTAGAAAGATTGATTACTATGGACGTAAAGCTAGCTAACGTTATGTACTTGCAGCATTGTTTGCAAGATGGCAGGGAGGTGTTTTGGGTCAAATGCTTGGGAACCATATTTGTCTCAGGGATGTAAGATAGGTTAACAAAGTGTTTCATTTTTGTGCCATTTCGTATGTAAAATTTGTTGACGTCTTTGAATGTTTTACTGTCAAGTCACTCTAAAGGTGTGGAGAAATTCATTGGTAATACAACTGTGATATAAAAACGGCTGTATTTAGGAGGCAAATTCCTCACTTCACTTGCATGTTAAATCGATTATGCTATTTCAATGTGATGACTTTTAGATCGGCTTTTAGTTTGAAAATCACGGGTGGATGAAGTTGCAACATTGTAGCCATAGGCTTCTATTTTGGCTACCGCAAAGCGACATCCAATCTTACCGATTTCCTCTCAACATCTGTGGTTTATGCTATCGTATAGACAACATCTGAATATAGGCCTACAATCTGGACTGAAATTCTATATTGGTGTAATAGTTTATTTTA
Organism: Sardinella longiceps; assembly: GCA_027497455.2. NCBI lineage: Eukaryota > Metazoa > Chordata > Actinopteri > Clupeiformes > Clupeidae > Sardinella > Sardinella longiceps. The sequence continues at coordinate 14,246,553 of JAODXP020000018.1, forward strand.
AATAAAAAGATGCTTTAGTTTTTGCAATGGCAACAGTGTTATTGTGTCTTAAATGCTGCCTAGCCGATTCTCTTCTCTGACCAAAGAAGTCGGATTGAATTTCATGGGCGTATGCTTTAGGAAGGGAATGGCTACAAGGGCATAGGATCATAACATCTCTTATTTGGTAAGCTATCACTAGAGTATTGCGTGCATTGTTTTAATCAAATTGAAGTATATTTTTTAGGTTTACAGTCGCCGAGAGTGTTTTAAGCAATGCACACTCATTATTTGTATCACGAAAAAGACCTTTCAGGATGTTGACTGACGAATTTATGTCTATCACGGAAATATTTGTCTTTACACATATGGATGTTTTTTCTTGTGAAATACATACCCAAGCATAGAATCTTTTGTAAGTCGAACAGAGGTTTACGGTCCAGATATGGCCCATCCCTGCCTGCCGCAGGTTAGTGGCAGCCATGTTTACAACGAGTCGACAGAGCCAGAGAAACAGTTCGGTGCTGGAAGAGAATGAGTGCACTTTTCAGATGAAAGAGCTGATCCATGCGGACCATATGAATTGTGTAGGCCTACCACCCGCTAAATAGCCACACGGAATCATTGTCCACAGTGACAACTGTTTATTCACTGTGTCCTAGCATTCCTTTGCTCTTGTCCCTGTTATGACAGTTTCATGACACATGGCTACCTGCACTGTTATTATGCATCCATCATTCATTGTTTACCAGGATTTTGTATTACGGCGTAGGCCTAGCCCACTGTGATTTTCCACTGAAACAAACGCTGATTGAAACACAATTTAGAAACTGCAGTGGTTATTATGCAGTTGTGTGTCTCAGTGCTCTAGTGGATGGATTGCAGTCAAGCAAGATTTGTTGAATTGAGGGATTATTTTACTGCGTGCCAGTGTTGACATTTAACTTCTGAGGCGTCTACTGCTAGACAGAAGGTTATTATCTGAACAAATGTATAACTGTGTCTGTCATATTTGGCTTGTTTCATGATTTTTTTTTTTTTGTTTGATTGAAAAAAACATCTCCCCTTTTTTTCTCCAGGAAAAGTGGAATAACTTGGGCGTGAAAACCCCACAGTCGCAACCATGTCTGGGGCCTCGGTGAAAGTGGCCGTGAGAGTGCGCCCCTTCAATTCGAGGGAGACCAGCAAAGAATCAACATGCATCATTCAGATGCAAGGCAAGACCACCAGTAAGTGTCCTCTCTATTATCCAAACCCAAATGTTTAAGTGCAAGTCAGTAGATCGAACAGCATGGATACAAAACCCCGAATCTAACTGTTGCGTATCCCACAGTAACATAACTAATCCGTAGACGAAGCTCAGACTAAACCAGGAGCGTAGATGAGGGTGGGAAGGTAGAGAATTTTCTGTTGGACACCAAAAGGCTGTGAAAAAGCTCTTCTGAAGTAGCCTACCCTCTCTCTGTGGAGTAGAAGGAGGTGGAGGGAAAGGATTTGGTGCCAGAGGACCTCTGTGTGTCAGGAATGCTGAGCTGGTCCCTTTTGAAGCCACACTCTCCTCCCCTGGTTGGCAGCCTCCCACCCGTCTGTGTGTGTGTGTGTGTGTGTGTGTGTGTGTGTGAGTGTGAGAGAGAGCGTGCTCATGTGTGCTTTTGTGTGTGTCTGTAGTGTTAATGCCTAGAACACAGAGAAACTACCATCACAACTCAAACACAGATATTATTAAGGGTCTTTCTGGTGTTTAGGACATGATCTGTCCTGTCATTACTGTAGTCACATCACAATAGAGGAACATCACATTATATTTTGTGATAGAACAATCATAAAGTTACTATTTATGTCAACTCACTGACTAGTATTTATACTCTGATGATGGTTTGCTCGAATAATCTGGGCTAGTAAAAAGATCAGAACTTTGAGAGGTGGATGTACTCATGTTCATGTGTGTCGTGATTATTATTATTAGACCCCCATATCAGAAGGAGCTTGAAGTTGTTTACCGTACACACATATGACTGATTCATAGACTTTAAATTCCTCTGTTCTTCACCTTCTTGGCTGAGGATGGAGGTGCTTGTTGAGTGACCTGGTGGACGGAAATGTAGCCTGAACCGGCAGGGTGGACGGACATATGCGTCCTTATGACGCGAGTTTGAAGTTAGTGAATCATTGTGCCCTGCCCACCCAGTATGAATCATCACCCAGAGTCAGTGTGAGCCTGCCAGCACGGTCTTTGCTTTGGTGTTGGGTGTCTTATAATGTTGGTTTCAGCGGTAGTGTATGGGTTTCAGGAATCTGTTTTGAAGAGATTTGTCCTTTTTTTTGCAACTTGAACTCTAGCTGTGTAACTCAGTCAGGTTTTTGCAGGACACACACAGTGGAATGTTTTGTTGTCTGTAAAGTAGGTCAGGAGAGAATCCTGTGTAGGTTATCGCAAGGATCTTGAGAGTGAATGTAAATCAAATTGACCCACAAGAGTCGGTCATGCACAAGCACTCCCTGTCATAACTTGCTTAAATCCAGCCTACCCCTCTCAATTCAGATGCGCTGCAAACTTGTTCTGTGCTTCTTTAGGTTGAGTTAATTTTTTGACAATTTACAGTAGCAAAGGTAAATCCTGTTTTTGGGTGGATGAGATCCGGCTGATTAGTATGGATGAGTTTTGGCTCATTTCTGTGTTGAGATCCAGCTGATTTGTGCCCTAGAGAACCTCTGCAAGGCATAGGCTATTGCATGCATGTCCTTCTTCGTAAAATTATATTCTCTGCACGGAATGCAACAAGTAGCTGTTGGACCTTTTCATGGCCTCAGCAGGCTGGTCTGCTATAAGGGGGTCTGATGCAGAGATGTGCACGGCATGCAAGGTTTTGATGCGAAAGGTGCTGAGGGCCTGCGAGGTGGAGCTGCAGTCTTTTCTCGCTCCTCTCTTGCAGCATCTGTAGATCAAGGAACAGAAGAGAACAGAGCAGAGCAGAGCAGAGCAGATGAGTTGGCTCTGGGCCCGTGCCTTTCCTCATCAGGACACTATTGCGGAAGGTAGCCTACACCCAACAGTGTGTGTGTGTATGTCTGTGTGTGTATGTCTGTGTGTGTATGTCTGTGTGTGTGTGTCTGTGTGTGTGTGTCTGTGTGTGTGTGTCTGTGTGTGTGTGTCTCTGTGTGTGTCTCTGTGTGTGTGTCTGTGTGTGTGTGTCTGTGTGTGTGCGTCTGTGTGTGTGCGTCTGTGTGTGTGCGTGTGTCTGTGTCTGTGTCTGTGTGAGTGTGAGTGTGAGTGTGTTACGGCTGTAAACATAAATGGTTGTGAATGTGAGTCATCATGGTAGAGGTCTAGATGGAACAGGGAAGAGGTCCAGGTCATGTGATCATGCTGCACGCGCACATTAGCGGTTGTGTGTCCTTGCAGAGGTTGGCCCATATCACTGCCTGTAAGCACATTCTGCTGGAGGACGCCTGAGCCTAGCAGTGTTTTGTGCTCTTGTGTTGCTAAAGGCTAGCTGACTTGAATTTGCATGATGGGGGTCTTAACCATCTGAGATTAAAAAAAAAAAAAAAAAAAAAAAGAATCTTTTCAGAGCTTTGACACAAGGATATTTCTTCAGTCCAATCCAGGAGGGTGTGATCCTGGTTGCTTGAAAGTCAACCTATCCTTGCGACCTTGGGTACTATTGACGGGGTAGTATTGATGTGCATTTCTTTGACGAAAGCTCTGTTTCGTTGTAGCAGGAAATACCAGCGAAAAGCCTTTTTCTGGTGTGAAACAGGAAATACCTCTCCCTCACTAGCGGTTTAAGGTGGTTCACACCTCCTTGGGCCAGTTTGTGTGGAGTTTGTGAGTCTAAAAGAGAAACAAAGATTTGTGCAGTAGGGCTAGGCTACATATAGTGGGTTGTGTCTATATAGTGGGTTGGGACTATCTGTGTAGGCACTAGGCCTAGATATTGTTTTGATGCTGCATATGGCACTTTTTTATGCAAAGGCTAATGTTGGCTACTCCCTGCGGCTTCGCTTTACTTTGCCACTGTGTGTGTGTGTGTGTGTGTGTGTGTGTGTGTGTGTGGGTGTGCGTATGTGTGTGTGTGATGGAGCCTTTCTGAACTGCTGCGATGCCTTTTAGTGTGTCCATTACCACCATGCTACGCTGTGTGATAGTGTGAGAACAGGATTGAAGCCTGCTGGTCAGTGGCTGGAGCACAGCAGCTGCTCTATGTTGCCATGTTCTGTCTCAGCCACCACACAGGGTGATGGGCTCTCTCTCTCTCTCTGAAGCAATGGTATGGGTGTGGGAGCATGAATGGGGGATGGTGGTAAACATAGTGGTGAAGTGATCATTTGATTAAGTTAGAGGGTCTGATTTCAGCCCCCACCCCTCCCTAGTCCTACTGAAACACTCTCTCTCCTCTCTAGCCCTCAAGGCCACAACACCAGAAAATTCTCTTTCTTTCTTTCTTTCTCTCTCTCTCTCTCTCTCTCTCTCTCTCTCTCTCTCTCTCTCTCTCTCTCTCTCTCTCTCTCTCTCTCTCTCTCTCTCTCTGTGCAAGTGCTGTGTCTGTTTAGGGTTTCACCCAGCAGAACAAATGTAATCAGCGTGTAGTGGACCAAGGCAGTGGTGAGGGACTGCTCCGTACTGTGTGGGCAATGGGATGACACTCCCAGGGAACCGAGCCTTCAGTGTCTGCTTATTCACCCCCCACTTTCCCCTTCCATTGCTCTTTCTAACCCTCCCCATGCCCCTGCCTGCCACTTTAACCCAGGTCCTCACTGGTGGTCTGTTTTGGCCCGGGCCCCCATTGTCCTTCAGGCAATGAGCTTTTCCTGACCATCCAGTGTAGTTTGCATTCCTCTCTTTTTCTGTATCTTGTGTTTTTTTTTTTTTTTTGCCTGTTGCCGAGGCCCCTGACATTTTAAAGAGTGCCACAACCCCTTACTCTGACCACATGGCAGAAGCCACCATTTTCTATTGAATAGAGACTTTCCCCATGTCCTCTGGCAAATGGAGGTACAAGATGATCTGACAGCTTGTCTGCAGGGAATAGGCACTACCTGAGATGAGGTGTGTGTGTGTGTGTGTGTGTGTGTGTGTGTGTGTGTGTCTGTGTGTGTGTGTGTGTGTGTCTGTGTGTGGGTGTGTGTGTGTGTGTGGAGGGAGGTGTCAACAAAAGAATAGTTCAGTCACTGATGGACAGTCAGTTGTCAGAAGTGGAATGAATGGAGCATGTGATGGTGAAAGCAGAAGCCCAGTGGGCCCCTCACAAGAGGAGTTTGATTGCACATCAGAGAGATAGAGCGAGAGAAAGGGGGAAGGAGAAAGAGAGATGGAAGGAGTTACTGATAGATGATGTGGTGGATCATCCGAATGTCATGTCCAAATTTCATGAGATGGTGAGAGCAAGAGAGAGTTCTTGATAGACAGCATTGCGGTGATCAGAAGGAAAATGAATGCACACTCTTCGGGAAGGTCATACCTCCATTGAGTCGTCAGTAGACGTGAGTAGTGTGTGTCAGTGTGTGCTTGCGGGGCCGATTGACCTGATTAGGCGGCATAATCCCTGAGCTCGCCTGAGGTCGCCTTCAGGTTCCAGGCTTCAGGGCGCTAATCCCCCTCCAGCCTCACAGGTGCCCGAGCCGAGCCAGACCGCCCACACTCAAGGTGTCGCATTCCTCCGCTGCCGCCGCCGGCACTGTCACCGCCACCGTCACCGCCACATTGGAGCCTGTGCCAGACCTAGTCCAGCATGAAGAGGATGCAAGGCTGTATTCAGGTTACCAGTATCTATTGGCAGACAGCGCACAGTTGGTGTGTGACCCAGACGTGCTGAGCTGTCCTATCCACTGAACACACAAATGGGGATGGAAATAGGGATTGCTTGATCCTCATTTGAAATGAACAACAACATGAGATCTGCTTGACAGAGAAAAAGAATGTGTCTAAACTTAAGATGCACATCTATCTGTCTGTATGTCAACGAAAGGTGTTAATCATTAGTATTTTTCAAGGGCCTAAGGGTCTAATTGATTTATTTCTCAAGTATTGAGAAATCAGTCATCGTAGCCTGTCATCTCTATCAATCTCTCTGACCCTCTGACCCATCATGTGCTCAGCTAGCTCTCCTAAAATGGTCTTGTGAGACAAGTACTGTATGCCTGCATGATGCAATCGCCCCCTATTCCAAGATCAATAGTGACCTCTCCTGTGCAGTTAACACTGTGTATAGTCTCCTCTGTGGATTCATAGTGAAGGCTCTGCCAGCCGTCTCCCCAAGCAGCACCACACATTTACATGCGCCAACACTTCTGTCACAAATATGCAGATATTTTGCTTGTCTCCATCCAGCATGACAGAGTTGTTACATAAGCCCAGTGTGCCGTAAGGGCATGCGTGCTCTGCATATAGAGATGCCCTACATCGCTATTCACGCTCCTCTAGATCCATACCCAGCAGCTGTGTACCTTATAGACGCAGGGTTGTGGTCCGTCTACACCAGCCTGTGTAGGTTATTGCGCACCTCTATTGGAGCTTGCTTTGCTTGCTTCATAGGGGTAATGGTTGTGCTTGTGAAATTGGTTTTGCATGTCTCCTTTTCATGCTGTGGTTTCACACTCTGTGTGTGTGTGTGTGTGTGTGTGTGTGTGTGTGTGTGTATGTGTGGACCCATCTGTCTGACCTCTGGTCCTCCCAGTCATAACTCAGTCAAGGCTATAGGTCTAGTTGGGGTCAACAGCCCTAAATCCAACACAGTGCTATGCAGATGAGACACGTGAACTCTTTAACACAGCCATTGTGTAGATTTATGGTTGTGGATGCATAGTTGGACATAGTTATTGTTATTAAGTAGATGTATGCAGTACTGGGACTGAAAATTTAAAACAATGTATGTGTTTTTGTTTATATTTGCCCTGTCTAATTTTCATTCAGTTTGAGTCCGTTTCCAACATGGATGGATGACTTGTTTTAAAAATTTAGTTGTTAATTGGTTGGTTGAAATACTGCAGTTGCCTTGAAGCGATCAACATTGATTAGGGAAGAACAAGTTACAAAGTTTCCTCTGTGCTGCGTCCAAGCGAAGTCCAAAATAAGCGCGGACATCATCCAAATATTATTTGACTAGAGTATTAAGATGCCGAAGTGTGCGCGTGAGTGAACAGTCAGAGCCTCTCTCTGTCCTCACACTCTCACTTTCTCTCTTTCGTTCTTTCTCCCTTTTTGCACTCTTCTTCTTGCCATTTATGTTGTCTTTATCATGGCCAAATTGGGCGGGCTTAGTACTGTATTTATGAATGAAGGACAAGGTAAAAAGAAACATGCACAGCCTTAAATCAATGGAATTGGAAGGAATTGCCTCTCATGATCATAAAATGAATGATCCTTTCAGTTAAATATTTACACTGTATTGTGTAGTATCCAACACACACACGCACATATATACACACACACACACACACACACACACACACACACACACACACACACACAGTGAAACGTTACATCCTGTGCATCTTAAGGTGGTTTCATTTAACCTGTGTTTCATGCTGATGCTAGACAAAATAAAATCCATTAGTCGCAGTCCTCTCTCTCCCTGTCTCTCTTTCTCTATCTCTTCTATCTCCCCTCCCCTCTCTCTCTCTCCCTCTCTCTCTCTCTCTCTGAGGCTGGCTTTGTTAAATACACATCACTCTGTGCTCATTATGGCCATCAGTGGTGTGTGCCTGATTGCGGCTGCGCTGGCTGTTCTCAGACCTGTGGTGAAGATGAGGCATGAGGGGCGCTAGGGGGAGGGGGAGGGGGGAGATGCTGCGCCCGAGTGCCGAGCACAGGCAGCATCACGTGCACATGAGCGTGAGGCAGCATCACCGCCTCATGCCTTGGAATTATGGGATTTTTTTTTCTCCCTCTTGCTCACTCCCTTCTCTACCTCCCCTCCTCCCTCCCTCCCTCTCTTCCTCTCTCTCTCTCACTGTCTCTTCTCCCCTTTCAGAGCGGGGACAGTGGGCTTTAAGGCACACACACCAGTGGAGGCAAAGCGAGCTGGATTAGGGTGGGGGGAAGGGCAGAGGGGTACAGGGAGCATCGGCCACTCCGAGGGTTGCGTGTAAGCGCGTGCGGATGGGGCCCAGAGAAAAAGTGCATCCAGCTTTTGGTTAGCATGGACTCGGACAGCATTTGGCCCTGGCTTAGCTCTCCCTCTCCCCACAGACACATAGACGCATCAGAAACGACTTCAAAGGAACAGGCAGGAATTTGCCTTGGCTGCGCACCAGGCCCAAGTGAAATCTATTACCTGTATTAATAAAGGCGGCGGGCCAGGCCGGTATCCAGCCTGTCTCCTGCGAGACAGCACAATGCCAAATAAATCTCAACACTTTTAGTCTCTCTCGCGGCTGCCAGACGACATGACTCGCCCCCAGTGGAGATGCCAATTTTCTAGATGTTTCCGAGACAACGGCGGATGAAATCTTAGCGTGGTATTGCAAAATTTGCCATATTGTTTGCCATTTCACTTTTCGTCCATTTGCAGAATGGGAGACTGTATAATAGGCTGGATTAAGTGCATTCCCTAATGAATGGAAATCTTGATTGCAGCTTGTGATTTTCGAAAACAATAGAAGGTTGTTTGGTTGCTTAGATGTACAGTAGAAAAGATCAAATGATGGATTTTTAAAGGCATATCTCCAGCACCCAAACTGTGTCCTTCCCTCTTGTGCTCACAGGCGACTTCCTAAGCCCCCTGTTTCCTGTATCATCCTATCTTCACTAAGCAGCTTAAACACACATAATGAATCAGCTGGGGATTTTTTTTTCTTTTTCTTCCCCCTCTCTTTTTCTTCTCTCTCCCGCTACAAAGTTGTGTTCATTAGACTCCAGGACTGCAGTCCTTCAGGCTCTGCTTGTTACCTAAGAACTGAAAGATGGGCACGCAAGTCTTCCTCTCCTCCTCTCTCCATCTCTCCTATCTCTCTCTATCTCTCATCTGTCCATCCATGCATCCATCAATCTATCCATGCATCTGTTTTCTTGCTGATGCTGGAAGATCCTTACCCCTCCCTCTCTCCCTCTCCCTCTCCCTCTCCCTCTCTCTCTCTCTCCCTCCTTCTCTGTGTGGCCTGGCCAATGGATGAGTAAGAAGCTGTATCAGCGAGTAGCACCAGTGCACACAGGGCTTTGTAGTCCAAGCACGGCCCTGGCTGAGGGGCACTGGCATTCATTCTCCATTATTCAGCAGGCGGGGGACGGACATTTTCATTTTTTCCCTCCCTTTTCTCCACACTCATTCCCAGACGCTCAGGGGTCATGTGTTGGGCTCCGAGTTTGATTTTCCTGTTTCGGACACGCTGGTGGTTTTATTTTTATTTATTTATTTGTTTATTTGTTTATTTGAGAGAGGGCTTGATGTGGAAATGTTCTGTTAGTTAAAATGTCTGCCTGATGAAAAGGAGTTATCACATGCTGTTCATGCTGAGCCTGTTGCCTACAGCTACTCAAGGCAGGCACACACACACACACACACACACACACACACACACACACACACACACACACACACACACACACACACACACACACACACAGAACGAGTGAGGCACACACACATATCCAGTGCTTACCCACTCACACACACACACACACACACACACACACTCGCACACAGAGCGAGGCACTCGCGCACACAAAACAAGCACACAGCACATCACATCACTTCCGTTCACTGGAGAACAAAGCAATTAGTCATCAGACATTTAGCTTGCTCGTTAGCATGCTTGTTTTGCAGTCATCTCAGAGCCAGCCTTCTGCTTCGTAGCCTGTGGCCACTGCAGCTCTCTGCTCAGAGCCTCTCTGTAGTATAGTGTGTCCTTGCCTCTGCAGGATTGGGAGGAGGTACTGTAGCACCACTTCCTCCATGTGTGTGTGTCTGTGCGTTGGAGGTGTGGGGTGAAAGTTGGGTGGGGGTGTGGGGGGTTAGGTCAAGGGTCACCTTTTCGCTGAGGGTGTATGTTCAAGGGAGGCCCATTGGCAGTACAGATTGGGATCTGGGTAGGTCACATAGGTCATGCCTGTGCTGGGCAGGGGGGCCCTGTGATGGAATGTCCTGTTCAAAAGGGCTGTGTTGTGGCCTCCATGCGCCGCTACAGTAGCTAGCTAGCATGCTGGGTGCTGCTCACAGAGAGACGCAGAGGGCTGACAGGTGCTGCTGTTTGATCTGGAGTGGAGATAAAAAGAGGTGTACAGTTAGTGCCCTGTGTCCGGGGGGGGGGCAGGACAAAACAAGCAGGGTGACCTGCACAAAGGGCCCACAATGCAGACCGCTGAGCCCAGCAAAGGGCCTCTCTCTCCCCACATCACACCTGTACTGCAGTGACCGGCTCATTCACTTTCTAGTCACACAACGCTCCAGATCTATCACGGCTCAGCAACCAAAGTCACGTTGTCAGCTATTGTGGTCGTAAGTAACTTCGCTTGAGAAATTCCACGTGGGTTGTTCCTGTTTCGCCTGAGGTTCAAGCAGGTTATATTTCCATGTGGAGAGAGAGAACCCAACGCCCTTCCTATATAGCGTGACATTCCCGAGGCCCAGTTATCAGTAGATAAAAGTGGTGTGTGGTGAGATTGTCCTCTGATGTGGGGGGGGGGGCGGAGGAAGAAACCTGAGGCAGTGGGCATGCCGGAGGTTAATGGCCTTTATCAAAATAGACTGACACACTGTACTTCTCCCCTGCTCCTGGAAAGGCTTCTATTTAGAGCAAGATGCAGCTCAGGCACCTGACCAGTGCACTGGAAAGGTCTTCGGCCACGTGGATGGGTGCACAGACCACAAACTTACACGCACGGACACACACAGATATGCACACCATACACACACACACGGCAGGAAAAAAACATGGATGTGTGCACAGACCAGACTTACACACACGCACCACAAACAGTAGATCCAGCACATTCTCCAGACGCGCTCCTGTGACACGGATGTGTTTTGATCTGCCTAAGTGTTGGGTGTCTGGGGCACCTGTCAGCATGCTGTTTCCTGGTTGGCGAAGCTCCACAGGCACATGCGTATGTGTGTGTGTGTTTGGCGTGTCTGTTTGCTAGGTGTTTGTATGTCGGCTCAGCAGAGCTGTAAACAGCTGATATTTGGAACATGTCCCCAGGAAGGATTCCCAGGCATTCTCTCTCTCTCTCTCTCTCTCTCTCTCTCTCTCTCTCTCTCTCTCTCTCTCTCTCTCTCTCTCTCTCTCTCTCTCTCTCTCTCTCTCTCTCTCTCTCTCTCTCTCTCTCTCTCTCTCTCTCTCTCTCTCTCTCTCTCTCTCTGACAGACTGACATGTCACCACGCCCCTCTCCCTGCTATCACCCTGTAAGGTGCAAACCACTGTGTATGTTGTGGTTTACTTGGGTGGACTGGGTTCACATTGGCCTGCTGCCTTTGGAGCAAACACCAATAACTCTGTGTCATCACTCTCTTACAGGAAAAAACAGAGATTGGGCTTTGAATGATTTCCCTCTTGATCAGGTTGCCTGAACACAGTGCTTCAGTGAGCCAATAAAGCTGCTATCAGTTTGAGTATTGAACATTCCAGAAACTTTGCCCTGGAATTTTAGTGTCTAGGCATTGGCATTTTGTTTTTCTTCTTGAAATGTTCTATCCCCTGTGTTCACTAAACCTTTTGGTTGGTTGAGCCTTCACGTGTGGACCACAAACAAGCACACATTTATGCCCCCTGGCACCTAGTAAAGTGAGAGACATGGAGAAGTTTACAGAATCTGTAAACAATAAATATTAACAAAAACAATCTGAGCCTAGTTCCGTTTTCTCCACAATGATGCACCCTTTTCTGCGACCTTAAACTGTTAAACTTGATATGTTCTGGAATAGGCTGAATGTTGCTATAATGTTGCTAACACTTGATAATTAAATGGCTGAGGTGACTGTAATGACTTGATGAATTGCTAAATACCAGCCTCGGTATGAGTAATTAAAGCCTATTAATCCGCTGCCATTTTTGTTGTGCATGTTCAGTGACGTTGCCTCAGCAAGCTATAATTTATTTTGCTGTGTTAAAGAGAAGTACCTACTCCAGGGCAGGCCCTGAAAGCTGTTTTAGGGGAGCTTCCTGCAGTCCAGTCAAGCTATGCACAAAGGTGCAGGCCATTATGAAAACGCCCTGCAAGGCTGGAAGGTTATGGGGATACAGCTCTCTCTCTCGCGCGCGCTCTCTCTCGCTCTCTCTCGCTCTCTCTCTCTCGCGCTCTCTCTCTCTCTGCCTTCCTGTCAGAGGGAGTCTGTCAGTGGGCACAGCACCATCTGCCACCTGCCGCTGTATAAATAGCCATGCCTGTGCAAGCGGGCAGCTGGGACAGTCCCAACTCTTTCCTCTCCTGTCCTCCTCACTCCTCTCATCTTGCAGTTGTTTTTTGTTAGCTAGCCCCCCTCCCCCACTTCCTGACTCCCCTCTCTCTCTCTCAATTGACTCACTTTTGAAGCAGTCATGGCCTCCTCTAACAATCTCACGCTGTGTTTTTTTTTTCTTCTTGGTCGGGTTCTCTGTCGGCTAGTTTGATCATCTTGTACACGTTACAGGAAGACTGGCCCCCGACCTGTCATCTCCTCTGATGATGTTTCCGTTTTCTTTACAGCGTCTGTAAAACTCTTTTTTTTTTTATGGCACTTAAACCACCCATGAACTATTTTATGCTCTCTCTTGGAATGTCAACAGAGGAGATAAGAGCTGTTAGAGAAAATATTATCAATGACCTGGTTCTCCATGCGTCCAAAGCTATCCCTCGGTTCCCAGTTTATGAATAGAGATCTCACTATCTCTATCTCTGCTTATCTCCATTGACCTCCCTCTCTATTGCGCTCTCTCTCTCTCTCCGAGTTGCCCTATCTCTCTCTCTCTCTTTTTTTATTGTTTTTCTTTCTCTTTCTCCTTCTCCTGGGAACCGCTGGTAACCGAGACTGCTGGGACAAAGTTTCAGTCCCCTCCCGTCTGAGGAAACTCGGTCAGGCTGAAGCCTTGTCACAACAGATGAGCTAACCCTCCCCGTCCGGGGCCCTGCCTCGTCCCACTGCTGTCGCCTCTCTCCCTCGCCCTCGGCCGCGCCATTGTTCCCTTCTCTTCCTGTTACTCTTTCCCTTTCACGCCTGCAGCAGGCTGGCCGGCCCTGGCCACGGCCATACAAGCTGACTGAGAAGACACCCACCCACCATCCCAATAGCCAATGTCAGCGAAGGCCTCAGCTAGTTTTAGGACTTACCAGGGGCTTTTATTTTAAACCACATGTTGAAGGCTCCTAATTGGTCATCTGGTGAGAAAGGGGTCTCATGATTTGCTGACTTTTAATTTGTCAAGCTTAACCTCTGTGGGGGTGCCAGATTTTAATTTGGGATACTTGGACAGAGGATGGAAAACCAACAGCAACTCATGTAGGCGATGTAACTCAATAAGTAACCCCCCCCCCCCACACCAACCCCCACCACCACCACCACCCACCCCCACTCTTTCCATTCCCCCCCCTATCTGGAGTGTACTAAAAGCAGACTGATAGCATTTCAGCTGTACATCCACTGTACATCTGGGCTATTTGCCCCGAGGAGAATGTTGGAGTTGGAGAGGGGATTTCTGAAGACTCTGAAGAAGTGCAGAGTAAGCTGGGGGTCCAGTTTGCTTTGATTGAGTTGCCACATGGCTAGTGAAGAAGACTCTGGAGAGGTTCTGCCACAGTGGGGCTCAAAAAGCTTTGCTGTTGGAGCCTTTGGGGGTGCTGATACACTGATCTCTATGGCCACCCTGTCTGTTTTGGAGATGTTGTGTTGGGACTAGTTGGCTTGAGTGCAGATCAGCTGTTTTCTCCATGACTTTGTGTGTGTGTGTGTGTGTGTGTGTGTGTGTGTGTGTGTGTGTGTGTGTGTGTGTGTGTGTGTGTGTGTGTGTGTGTGTGTGTGTTCTAGCTGAGCAGTGGGTCAGCGGCTCATTTTAGCTTAACGTTTGAGCGCCAGCCAGCAAGAACTCCGCCACCTGTGCGTGGGGGAATCTGGAAGGGGTGAGGGAAGGGAGGGAGGGGGGACCTTGTACCCTGGATCTTGCGGCGCGCTGCCAAAGCAGCCCCGCGTCCGGCACGCCGGGCATGTGGATCGGGGAGCTCCAGCTCCAGTGCCCTCCCTCTGGGCTTCCTCTTGGAGGGGCCCCCTGTGACCATATGGGCATATCAGTGTCTCTCCGCAGATCAGGATGCATCCTCACTTCATATATTATCATGTATATCATCATCTCGGCTGCTAATTGGTTCTCCAGGCAGAGCGGAGCATCTGTGAGATGTACATAGAGAGCGAGAGAGATGGAGAGAGAAGGAGAGAGAGGGAGAGATTGAGACTCGGAGATTCTGAAGCAAGGCAGAAGGGGGTTTTCTTATTTAGAGAGAACGAGCAAAGACTTTGTGTGACTAAAAACCTTTCGTCATGGCAGACGCACGCACACACACGCTCACACTCACACTCCCTCAGCCCCGAGGGAGCCCATTAAAATACCTCTTCCTCACGGTAATGCACACATGCTTATTATGCTTTGCCTTGCCCAAGTCTCTTGTCCTAGCCAGCACTGGATAGATTTTTTTTCCCCCTAAATGCACCACTTCTCTACTGTGTCTTTTATTGCCACTCTTGCAGACACGTCTCACCATTTTTTTTTCCTTCTCCATGAGAACAAGATGGAGGAGGGGGTGGTATTGGTGACGCTGGTGCTGGTGTTGACGGTGGGAGGATGGGCTGCCCGGGCCTGGACTCCCCACTGTCCTGTTTGGAGAGGGAGGGTTACTGGGCTCAGACGGACTAAGCTCCGGCATCCCCGCTATTCTCAGGTCACCTTGCGCCATCCGAGGAAAAGCATATGCTTATCGCCATGCCTGCCTGGAACCTAACCCCAAGGCATTTGTCATCAGGGGTTTTACATGGCTGGAACTGGGCAGGCTTTTTCCAAGTAAAAAACAGTACGGAGCTCGTAAAAGCAACCCTGCTGTAAAGAAAATGGTTCAAATCGGCACCTTCAAAAGAGAGTGTTTTGGGGTGGAAATGAAAGCAGAGGTGCTCATTAGTGCGTTTGCGTTTGCGTTTGTGTTTGCATGCCTGCCCTTGTTGGGTACAACAGGAGTTCATAACACTCTACTGTGTGTGTGTGTGTGTGTGTGTGTGTGTGTGTGTGTTTCAATGTTTGAAGGCATCTGTGTGTGTGAACTAGCGTGGAGTGAAGGATCGAATGAGAGAGAAAGAGCTAAAGAAAGAGAGTGAGAGAGAGGTGGAGAAACATGGTCTCCGTGTGATGTTTCTCGTTTTCTCCCGTCACTCTCAGTCTCACTTTCACTCCTGCTCTCTCACTCTCACTTCCCTCTTCCTCAGCACTACCCCCCCCCCTCCCTGGCAACTCTGTACAGTCTGTCAGTCTGTCGTGCAGGCTGGTCACTTTATTTTGACTGAAGAGTGCACAGGCAGGGGTCATGTGATCGGCTGCGCCGGCCGTCATTGGTCCAGGCAGGGGATTGGGGTCAGGACACTGTTAATGGGCAGCGGATGACACAGTGCCACGTAGACTGTGAAATGAACATAATGAAGGGTTCTCCACTTACAGTAATGGGGCATTGAGGACAGGAGCATAGAGGCCAGGTGTGCAACTCAATACCATTTTTTTTTTCCTGCGGTCTCCTACCACTGGTATTTATGTTAGCAAAGACTGTTAGCATCATGGGATCTGTGTTTAATGAGCATTGCTGGTCCATTTGAAGGGACCTGCGCACCAAATAAATAGCTAGAGAATTTTTATGGGGACAGACTGTGCTTAGATTGTAATCAGCTAATGTGAGCTAGCTGCTTCATATCACTGGCAGTTATTCATAGTTGTGTCGCTGCAAGTGTGTGTGTGTGTGTGTGTGTGTGTGTGTGTGTGTGTGTGTGTGTGTGTGTGTGTGAGAGAATGTGTGAATGTGCAGCTTGTGCCTGAGTCCCCACCCCCATCAAAGAATTATGGATGTCTAGAATGCTAAGTAGCTTAATGTCTAAGTTACAAATCCTAATGCTGTCATTGTGTGTGTGTGTCTCTACCATGTTCAGTCAGCTTTAAAGGATTTTTAAGGCTGAAAATGTGCTTTAGAGCATAATTGCATTATAATTGTCAGTAAACATAAAAGCACTGACTCCGAGCAGAGAGAGCCTTGTGGGCAAATGCGATGTGGCTTTGTTGGAATGCTGAGAACTGCTATGACGTTCAACACACACTCCCACCACACACACACACACGCACTCCCCACCGTCCATGCGACGTGGAAGTTGCCATGGTTACAAGGGTTCAGGTCTGCTGTACCTGTTGCCATGGGTGAGCTGTGCGAAAGGGGCGATGACGCAGATTGTCGCAAAATGAACAAACGCAGGTCTGGGGAAGCGTTGTCCACGAGACCAGACTGGTCAGTTCCACGTGCTCAACGTTGGTTCTTTCCTCCTTGAATTCATCTGTTTCAATCTAGACAGTTTGGCTTTTTCAGGCTTTTTAAAGACTCCACGTCATTGCTGACCATGTTTTTTCCCCCATGTCTGCATGTCGGTGCAAATGGCTGATGACAAAGCGGTCTAATAAAGTCCCCATGTCACCATCATGCCTCCCTTCCCCTCCCCTCTGTAACGCAGCTCACATGTGCTCGTCTAAGAGGGTCTGGGGTTCCTGAGCATTAATACCTATACGCTGTCATTCCCAGCTCTGTGTGAATTAAGACCCTCGGCTCTCTGTCTCGCTTTCCCACTGATCCCAGATCAGCCGATCAGAAAGCACAGCGTATGATGGAGTAGAGAGAGCAGAGTGGAGGCAGAGTCACTACAACACTAAAGCAGTCACTCTGCATGCATGCCACATGGCAGATGGAGGGAGAGAGAAAGAGAGAGAGAGAGAGAGAGAGAGAGAGAGAGATGGGTGTGAGAATGAGTGGGCAGGTGCGTCGTGAGCATGACTCACCCCCACCAGCAGAGGAGAGGAGAGAAGAAGAAGAGAGGAGTGGAGTCGAGAGGAGAGAGGGGAAGAAAAGACGTGTTTGACAAACAAGAGGGATGAGTTGAGGAGAGAGAGAGAGACAGAAAGATGAGGCAAACCCAGAGCAACGCCACCAGCCTGGCAGGAAGCTAATGGGGGCTGATTTTAGAAAGCGTGACTGATGGACAGGTGTGTGTGTGTGTGTGTGTGCGTGTATTTTAATGTGTATTTTAATGTGTCACCTCATTCCCTCTCTACTCTATGTAGTATTGCACTGTTGATGTGCAACAGGGGAAATCCATCACTTGGGGTTTGATTGATTTGTTGACAATCTGACAGTGACACAGTGATGTGAGTGGCCCCTTACCCAGTACACTGTGTCCTGTGTCCTGTCATGGGCTATGTTAGGCTATTCTTCAGCTCCCTAGAATCCCCCAGCCCAGTCTAGCCCAGCCCCTACTCCTACACCTCTCTGCTGTCCCTCTGCTTGCCTTACTGGCTGTTGGAATATGGCGGCTGATGGAAGATCTCATGTCCAGTGGTTGGTTTATGTTTGTCCCCCCAACCCCCCATCTGTTCTCACTCTCCATTCAGCCTTGAGGATGGAGGTGGGTGAGGGACAGGGTAGCGTAAATCCACCCTCCATCTCCACCTCTCTTCTCTCCATTTCTCTCCTCTCCTCTTCTGTCCTCACCTCCCACCTGCTCCTGCTGCCCCCCCCCCCGCCCCCCTCTCCTCTCTACTGCTCACTTCTCTCCTACGTGCTCCTGCTGGACTTGGGTCAGAAGGTGAAATCTCACCCAATTTAGCACCTCGCCTCTGCCGTGGCACCCAAGCCCCTAAAAGGGCAGCCATCTCTCCCTCTCCCCTCTCCCCACTCACAGGCCTGGCCATGTTTTCACCTGAGCAGGGGTGAGACTCACTGGGGCGTCAACAGATGTTGTTTGTGTGTGTGTTTGTGTGTGTGTGTGTGTGTGTGTGTGTACGTGTACGTGTATGCATATGCATATGCATACATATGCATACACACACACACACACACACATACATCACATGCACACTACACGCAGTCACTCACCTCGAGTGAGTTGGAGAGAAAGGTCGATACCTGATCTCCTGTCGTGTGTTGTGCATTATTGATTAGCTCAGGGTGATTGCCCAGCACACTATAGCAGTGGGGGGGTCGGAGAGGGAGGAGTTGCCCCCAACACACACACACACACACACACACACACACTCCACAGACACAATCCACACCCACTCTCCACACACACACCCCAATGCAATACACTCTTCCTCCATATTCCCCTTATGTATTCATGTCCTCTCGTAAAATGCCCAACCCCCCCACCCCCTCTCCCCCTCCTCCTCCTCCTCCTCCTCCTCCTCCTCGGCCTGTTGTTGATCATCTGATTAGACCGGGCAGGAGATGAGATGAGATGAGGAGGAGAGGAGAGATGGGATGTGGAAGTAGGTGTAGTCATATACTCATGGCCTGTGGAAGTGGAGGCTCATCAGGCTGTTATTCCAGGCGGACTCGTCGCACTCATGTGTTCTGTTTCTCGCCAGGTCGCTGTTGCTGCTTTGTTTGGAGCGTTGCTAGGCCCCCAGGAGCGTATGTGTGTGTGTGTGTGTGTGTGTTCATCCCATTCGTCAGTCTCTCCTGACCGTATATATAGATTTCTTTTACGACGCCCTCCTTCCCTCTCTCCCTCCTCTCTCCACTTCGCCCTTCCAATCCCAGCTCTCTCCCAGTGGTGGCATGCATGCCATGGTGTGTGTGTTGGGTGTGTGTGTGTCTGTACTCACACACACACACACACACACACATAGTCACAGTCACACTCCTCTGCAGTGTGTCAGCTGGGACCTGGATAACAACTGGACACTGTGCTATATATATCCCCCCGCCTGGCACATTCCTGCCAGCCCCAGAGGCCTTGTCGCAGTCACAGTCGCAGCAGCAGGCACAGGCACCTTAAGCCTGCAGGCCTGCGGGCGCAGCAAAGCTGCAGCTCTGTGGCCAGCAGGGATGGCATAACTGGCACGGCTACAGATTCCACTTCATTATGGGTGACCGTCCGACCGACCGACCGGCTGGATGGGTGGATGGGTGGCCCCTTTGATGGAGGAGAGTGAGAGCGAGAGAGAGAAGGCTGGTGGATGGGATGGTTGGCCAACCAACAGCCTAATTAATCACCCATACAGTGCATGCTCACGGTGTTGATTACAAGTGGGCATTGCTTTATGCAACATCTAGTATGTCATATTAAGCCAGGCTGGCATGACCACAAAGACATATTATTGGATATGTTTACTTAGGATACATGTTTCTAGTGTCTAGTAAGATCTACACACAGGCTTGTGCACAGTCATCCAGCCAGCTCCATACAGATACTCACAAACACTCCCCTCCCTCCCTCCCTCCCTCCAGCCGTCTCACCATTTTACAGCCCCTTGTCCCCAAGGGAGAGCACTCATGTTTCCTCCTCAGCACATGCGTAGTTGCCTACACTATGGAAATGTCTGGCATAGCTTACATAGCCCTGGAAATCCATTGCGTCAGCTCTCTGATCCCAGCACTCTACCCCCTTTATAGTATGCCTTACAGCTTTAAGTCCACTGCACCTTGTCCACTTAAGCTCTAGAGACCACAGAGTCCCCCTCGATTCCTGAAACTGAAATGACATGTCACTCAAGTAGTGGACTAGTGGTTTACCATTTGAAAGCTGTGGTTCCCCCACCTTGTTGTGGGTGGCTTTAAAATAAACTTCATCATGTGCCATGTTTTCTGGCATTGGTGTGCATTCTGAATCAATCGACATCCGCATTCCTTATCAAGTCTAATCTAGTCTGGACTAAGCATAGCAAATAACAGGTTGTTGGTCTTGTACAGTATGTGGTCAGATGGCATGTTATGCTTTCTTATTTAGTGTGAGCTCCTGGGCAGTGCTATTGATTTCCCCTGTACTGTTAAAGGCATGATTAGAATGCAAGGCCTCATGTCTGGTGTGGTTCTACATGTCTAGGATGTCAGTGGTGTTGCTTGCGGTTGCTGGGTGCCCAGTTGGCGATGACATTCTTCACTGATTTAATATCCATGTGCTCCATCTCATCCGTGTCTTTTTCTCTCTCTTTTTCTCTTTCTCTTCTAGCTATCCAGAACCCTAAAAACCCCAAAGAAGCACCCAAGTCCTTCAACTTCGACTATTCCTACTGGTCACACACTTCTGTAAGTCTCAATACTCCCTCCCTCTAATTCATCTGACATTCATCAGATTTATGCTCCCTAAATTGCCAACGTTCATCAGATTTATGGTTCCTAAATTAGTAGTTAGAAGCTGTTAGCTAACCTAATTCAGATGCCATTGTTATTGTCATTTTAACAATTATGCAGTTGTAAAATAAAATATATATTACAGCATTGGAATGCTAACTTGTGTGTTTGTTCTCTACCCCTGCAGCCCGATGACCCCAGCTTCGCCTCACAGAACCTGGTGTACAATGACATCGGCAAAGAGATGCTCCAGCACGCCTTCGAGGGCTACAACGTCTGCATCTTCGCCTACGGCCAGACGGGCGCGGGCAAGTCCTACACCATGATGGGCAAACAAGAGGAGGGACAGGAAGGAATCATACCTCTGGTACGGCTCCGACTCACAAATAAAAACAATTTACTTCTTTATTTGTGTCCACAATTCAAAATAATGATGCACAGAGAGCTGCAATAGATGCACAGGAGTGAATTAGCTATATGACTCGCACACACACACACACACACACACACACACACACACACACACACACACACACACACACACACACACACACACACACACACACACGCAGGCAGGCAGGCAGGCAGGCAGGCAGGCAGGCAGACAAACAAACATATTTACACACACACACACACACACACACACACACACACACACACACACATACGTATTTATACACACACACACACACACACACACACACACACACACACACACATAGCAGACAAAGGCAAAAGTACATTCACAAACAATACAGACTCGCATGCTAGAAGTCTCTAGAAGCCTCCATAGGCGCCTCATGTACGTATGTAGGTTTTCAAAGCTTCCCTGTAGTGGTGTGCTCTGTCTGAACTCTGAGAGAATGAGCTGCTGTAAGGCACATGGGAGCGTGTGTGTTTTTTCTCTCTCTCTCTCTCTCCTGCTCAGTTTGTTAGTTCTGGCTCTAGTTAGCCAGCTCCTATTGTGCGTGGGCTGCAAGTGTGGCTCCCTCCAGCGTCTGTGATATTTTTGTGCCTTATCGATCGGGCTCTTTATTTCCTCTGTCGTCTAATGCATCCCTCTCTCTCTCCCTCTCCCTCTCCTTCTCCCTTCCCCCACTCTCTCTCGCTCCCTCTCTGCTGCAGCTCTGCGAAGAACTGTTTGAGAAAATCAATGACAACAACAATGAAGACATCTCCTTCTCGGTGGAGGTGAGTGCACCGTGTATCTTCTATCTCCCCCCACCCCGACAGACACACACACACACACACACACACACACACACACACACACACACACACACACACACACACACACACACCCACCACCATTAGTATCAAAGCCCCCCACCCCTCACTCTCGGAGTGTTCCTGTTGCCAGGAATGGGTCCCAGCCGTGAGGTAATGGGGCCTGTCTTAGGCCAGTGCTCAGCTAAAAGAGATTGGATGGGGCCCATGGCATTCACTGGGCTCAGGAACCCAGCGCCATGCAAATGCTAATGGACCCTACATTGTGGTGTGCGTGGGTGTGCGTGTGTGTGATTTGTGTGCTGATGTGTGTGTGTGTGTGTGTGTGTGTGGATGTGTGTGTGTTTGTCTGTGTGTGTTTTTGTCATAGCTAAGACATTAGAAATTAAAATGGCTTTGAGTCAGTGTTTTTTCTTTTAAAATTGCCATATCTCACGCAGAAGAAGGGCGCCAGCCCAAAACGTCTGTGAGGCAATTAAAAAGTAAAACTGTCGAACAGTTTGAGTGCTTATTCTTTTTCCAAGTTTTGGACTATATGTCTGGAAAGTTTAAGCACACAGTCACCTTGTGAGGTGTTGAACGTGCTCAGATTGGTTAAAGATTATGACTATATAATTCAGTCCTTGGTGAGGGGTTAATGACGGACTGCTTCAGTGTGTTGATTGTGTGTGTATACCTCTGCGTTGCTCTGTAGGTCAGCTACATGGAGATCTACTGTGAGCGTGTGCGGGACCTGCTCAACCCCAAGAACAAAGGCAACCTGCGTGTGCGTGAGCATCCGCTGCTGGGGCCCTATGTGGAGGACCTGTCCAAGCTGGCCGTCACCTCCTACACCGACATCGCTGACCTCATGGACGCTGGAAACAAGGCCAGGTAACGTGGGCAAGATGGAGACCAAGAATGCAGGAGTGAAAGATGGGGAAAGAGAGATGGATTGGGAGGGAGGAGAGATTCCAGTGTAGAAGTGAGGTTTGAAGGAAAGTTCTAGAAGGAGTCGGGGATTGCCACACTGGAAGATACTTAAAGGAAAAATCCGGCATGAATCAACACGTAGTCCTACTGTTTTATAGTGCCAAGCGCTATTGATAGCCACCTCAATCACTGGATTTCATGCAAGGCAGACTGAGATAGCGAAACGGCAGCTAACGGTAACAGAATGGGGCATTTCAAAGCGAAAGCAAAACGATTAGGTTTCGTTTTTGACATGCCTCATTCAGTTAGTGTTAGCTGCCGTTTCGCAAACTCGGTCTACGATGCGCAAAATTTGATCATTGAGGTGGCTTTCAGTAGCACTTAGCAGTATAAATCAGCAGGGCTACATGTTGATTCACACCGGATTTTTCCTTTAAGCAGCCTGTTTCAAGCCACTTTATTTGTTTGTTTATGTCCCTCCTAACTTACTGTAGGTTGCAGATCTGGTGTTTGTTTATGTGACGTAAGGAGGGTGTTCCTGGACAGTAGCTGAATACCAAGTAGACCGCCTTGTTTGTTTTTGTTTAGAGCCGAGCTCATTTGTACTTCAAGAGCGTGTTTTGTCGGAGCTCTCGATGAAAAGAAGAAAAGAGAAAAACAGGCTGCAATCATTGTCTGGGAGTTTGTGGTAGAAGTCTAGGAAACGAGCCTCTGGTTTGGCTCTGACTGCCAGTGTGCTGCCGCTCAGCTCAGCCAAGTCGGATTCTGATACTGCAGTGAGACGAGGTCACAGAGTTTGTCGTCTTCGTGATGAGCTGACAGATTTTTACTTGTATCTGTTTGGGGCTAAATGTTTGTGCATGAGGGAGAGAGAGAGAGAGAGAAAGAGAGAGATAAACAGAGAGAGAGATGGAGGAGGCATGGTCCCGCTAGAGGAAGAGGAGACGGGGATTTAATCTGCTTTGCTGAGTCACAAGGTGTATTTGTGGTAACATGGCAGGTCAAAGCCTCTCTCGCTCTTTCTCTCTCTCTCTCTCTCTTCCTCTACACCTCCGGCCTCAGCTGCCTCTTCCCAGGAAACGCAGATCAGATCCTACTCGGCACACGCTATCAGCCACGCAGAGGCTTCTCCGTCACGGAATTATCGCTCTTCCCACATTCCACCTTCATTATCCTCCTACTCAGGATAGCCCCCCCCCCCCCCACCACCTCCAAGAGCTGATCAAAGCTTGTGACGCCCCAGTGTCTGTGGGCATGCCATTGCAATGTACCCATGAGTCAGGCTTTGGTGAAAAAGTCCCCCATGATTACATTACATTACATTACATTAGGTCATGGCCCTTTTGGGCACTGATATAATCCCCCCTGCTGGACAGGGCAGGTTTCCCATCAATATGACAGGTGTTGCTCTCCCTCCAATGACCTCTAGCTTGTTTACGTGTGTGTGTGTGTGTGTGTGTGTGTGTGTGTCATTATTTTCACTGTGTTTTTACGCCCTTGCTCTCTTTTTCCCCCTTAGGACGGTGGCCGCCACCAACATGAACGAGACCAGCAGTCGCTCGCACGCCGTCTTCACCATCGTCTTCACGCAAAGGAGGCACGACAACGAGACCGACCTCTCCACCGAAAAGGTCAGACTCTCGTTTCCCCCCGGGGGCCACATGCCAAACGACTGGCATTTCTATCCAGCCTTTGTTATTTCCCCTTCTTGCACTCTTAGTTGGGTGCAAAAACGCCCCCCCCCCTCCACACACACACACACACACACACACACACACACACACACACACACAGCTCTCTCGACCCCAATCCCCACCCTACACAACCCCTTTGCTCTCAGTCACACCACCAGCAGCAGCACCGCCACCAGCCGCCCTGTCCCATAGCAGCATAGCGGAGCTTCCCACTCTTCCTGCCATTGTAGGGCTCATTGTCTGGAAGTGTGGCCGCACAAAGCAGCGCCTGTGCTCCCAGCTCACACGGCAGCCATTGTGTCACCATGGCACTGCACGGGCCGCACTTCAGGCCCGTAGGAAACTATTGCCCTTTGGATTTAATGACAACATTCTCCTAGCTAGCCTAAACAGTGCCCTACCCTGGGGTTTGTTTCCCAAAAGCACTGATGCTATGCTAACCATGTGTGCTGCTTTGTTGTTTGCATTTGCAATTGCCCATCGCTAACTGCAAAATGTCGATAACACTGAATCTATTTTAAATTTTATTGTTTTTTTTTCTTTTTTTAATCTCCTTTTCTGGTCTCTCTTCATTTAACCACTATAATAGGCTTTGTGGGGTGGGATTGTTTGTAAATGACATCTTAATTAGAGAATCAGAAGATTGTGGAGGAGTATGATCACCATACTATGCCTTAGAAGCCCTTTTTGTTTTTCTTAACTTGTGCAAAGAGATTATTTTTTTTTTTCTCCAAGTGACAAATGGACTTGGTTGACAGGTTAACCTTGAGGCAAATAGACACAATGGGGTGTGGCGTGTTTGTCGTATCTGTATGTTTTTGTTTCTGTTTCATTTGTATTCAAGGCCTCTTGAACTGCTCTTGTTTCAGGTCAGCAAAATCAGCCTTGTGGATCTGGCTGGCAGTGAACGTGCTGACTCGACAGGAGCCAAGGGGACCAGGCTAAAGGTGGGGCTCGCAACACAGCCACAAGGACATTTCCGTAACGTCTGTTTGTTTCTGTGTGTGTGTGTGTGTGTGTGTGGAATGGAAGAATAACCATGGAGGGCTGTCTTCCTCCACATTCCTGTAATGTTTAAGATACATCTTGTGTGCTTTCTAAATATACCCCCTTTAAGAGAAAAAAAAAACACATCCCATTATTATTATTGTTCATAAAAAAATTTGAAAAGTGTCTGCACATTTTATATTCATTTCTTTTGTTTATTTTTTTAATGCCTGCATTTGAATTAAGTGACTTTGTGTTACATTTTGTCCTCCACCTGGGATGTGCAGAAGTATTTCCCTTTCTTCTTTCTTCAAAATTGAGCATTATGAGAAACAACAGCTCATCACACAGAACATTAGTCTCTCCCTTTTTCATAATCACAAAGGCTGCTCAAGGCTGCTTGTTTGTGGGACATGAATCATTCCTGTTATTATTATGAAAAGCATTTGTTCCTGCCTAGTTGTAACATAGCACTGTATGTGCAAAGATGCACCTACATGTATAACAGGAAGTTGTTTAAAGTCCTTATTTGTTGTAGTATTGTTGGATCAAAAACAGCAGGAGTGTGATGAGAGCTATCAGCATAGCTAAGGGATGTGTTTATGGGTGCCACAGCCACATGGCTACGACTCAGAATAGAAAGTGAGTGAATACAGTAAGTGATAAGAGTTGAATAACGGGCATCTAATCATGCTGTTTTTTGGGTGTGACAGGAGGGAGCCAACATCAACAAATCCTTGACCACGCTGGGGAAGGTTATCTCTGCACTGGCTGAGGTGGTGAGTACCTCTAAGAGCAGACTGGACTGTGTGTGTGTGTGTGTGTGTGTGTGTGTGTGTGTGTGTGTGTGTGTGGGCATGTTTATTTTCTCCTGCCTGTAACTTGGACCGCTCTCTCTCTTTCTCCTGCCAATGCTTTCCCTGCTCAGGATAACTGTACCAGCAAGGTAAAACCCCAGCCCAAATCACCTCAAAATAAAACCCTTCCTTCATTCCTGCTCTCTCTTCTCATAAACCACTGAACCTCACTGTCCTTCTCCACCTAACCTCCGTAACGTGTGTGAGCCTGTAGAACAAACGTTGCGACGAGGAGTATGGATATGAAGCATTTGTACATCAGCCCATTGAACTCCTAAATCCATTGGATCCATTTGTTTTTCTACTCAATACTAAACATGTCTGCTTCTGTAATCCACAACCGCCTGTTGCAGTTGAGAATAATACTTACATTGTGTGTGTGTGTGTGTGTGTGTGTGTGTGTGTGTGTGTGTGTGTGTGTAACAGAGCAAGAAGAAGAAGAAGTCAGACTTCATCCCCTACAGAGACTCTGTACTCACATGGCTGCTGAGAGAGAACTTGGGTAAGAGAGATGGGGAAACCATAGAGAAATCACTTTGGTAATCACCACTGCACTTGTGATCAGGAGACCCTCTGCGTTTCTCAAGAGATAAGAGCTGTGGAAAGTGTGATCACGCTCGTGTTTTAAAAAAATGAGCTGTCAGCAGCCGCTCTCCTTATCACTGATCTAACCATATTCACACTTCTGTGCACAGCGCTATCTCTGCGTTTGTGTGTGTTTGTTTTTGGCTTTTCGTAGAATGTAAATACATCCTGTTCACTGATGTTTTGATTATGCACTGACGTAATATTCTATCAAATAGTACCTGTAGCCATCTTTCATGAACTGCAGCAGACCCCGATCTACTGCATGCTATCCATTTAGTGGCAGTGCTTTTTGTCACTGGGTTACTGGGAATTGTGTTTGTGTTTATGTTTGTTGTTATGGTGCTTGGTACCGTACTGTGTGTGGAGTGACACATGGTTAACAGGACTGTTGTGCTTGCCCAGGTGGAAACTCCCGGACTGCTATGGTGGCTGCACTCAGCCCCGCTGACATAAACTATGATGAGACCCTCAGCACTCTTCGGTAAGCCCCTCACCAACTCTCTGTCGAGCCCCACTTAATGCCCCCTATCCCTCTCCACACACACACACACCACACACACACACACACACACACACACACACACACACACACACACCTCTGAGCTTTTACACTCTCTGGCATTTGGTCTCTGTGCTTTAGCCTGAATTGACGCATCTGTCAACGCTTTTCTCGGCTTCGCCCGCAGGTATGCCGACCGCGCCAAGCAGATCAAATGTAACGCCGTCATCAACGAAGACCCCAACGCCAAGCTTGTGCGCGAGCTCAAGGACGAGGTCACCCGCCTGAAAGATCTGCTCCGCGCCCAGGGCCTGGGCGATATCTTGGACAGTAAGTCGGACAGGGGTAGCAGTGGCCCCTCTGTTTACACCGGAGCCACATGCCATCTGAGGCAAATAGACAGAGTGGGTGGGTGGTGGGCGTTAGAAAGGGTCATCACAAGCTTGGAATACACTGGCAAGGCACTTTCTCTCATCTCCTTTTCCTCTACTGTCCTACTCTATTCTTTCTGTCTAACAACTATACCTTTTATTGTCAGTCTCTAATGAGCTAATGTCATGTCTTCCATTCACCCTTCTTCCTCGCTGTCAGCCATTTCCATTAGACTGAGTAATATCTCTAGGTGAAAGAGCTCAGTTGAAGCTGTTGATAGTCTTCTTTGTCCTCAATGTAATTTGATAGAGGCCTTTTCAGGAAGAGTCATTTTCAGGATGGTAAATAAAAGATGTAACTTCTACAGGTTATGATATGAGGATGGAAGTCAGTCAGCAGCACTTTGTAGAATTCTATACCAGTTTAAATGTCAATGAAAGGGTCAGGCAGGTAGTTTCATCGCTGAAGTTTGCATGCCACAGGTAGTAGAGTCTCATCTTCATCTATTTGTATCTTCATCTTCATCTTGGCCCATCTCCTGTGCCATACGAGCAGTCAAGTGGGCTGCAGACAGGTGTGTGTATGAGGACAGGTGTGTGAGTGTCTTAGATGGTCCCTCCTCTACCTGTCCTCTCTCTGACCTCTGAACTCTGACCTCTGACCCTTCTGGTGTTGTGTCGCTTCCTTCCCTCCTCCAGTGGACCCAATGGGGGATGATTGCCCAGGAAGCAAATGTGTGTATAAGTGTGATGGGCACCTTGCACCATCCACCTCCCGTTCTTGCGCTCCTGCCTTCTCTTTCTCTCTCTCTCTTTTGTTTTCTCTCTCTCTTTCTTTCTTCGAATAGGCTGGTCATGGCTTCTGGCCCTCCCTGATGCAAATCTTTTTGGCTTTGCATGCCTTATTTTAAGTTCATGCCCGAGCTTTTAACACAAAGAGCCCCAGACAAATGACAAAGGGCGGGGACGCAGGTGTAGGGGATGGGGGGGTGGGGGGTGTTGGGAATCAGGTTGCTAAGATACGGAAGCATGCATCCTTTGATTGCTTGGCTTTTGCCCTAATGGAATGCTATTCTCTAAAGGCCTTGACGAGATGCTAGTTGAGCTCCCAAAACACAGATTATTTATTAAGTATGATGCTATTTTACTAATCTGTGCTTTTCAAGAACCCAGCAATCTGTTATGATCTATAATTTTCTTTATGGTTAGTTATTATTAATAATTACTTTGGTCAGTTGTTTGTTTTTGTTGTTATTTCCCTCCCTGAAACTCAGCCTATTTGTTCTCATCGTCCACCATTTTGTCTCCTTAACCCTCTCTTTTCAATCTTTGTCTTTCTCCTTACTTGCCAGTGAAGCTTGTGTTGTTATCTCAATTGTTTATTGCAGGTGACAATGTAAAATCTCTTCTGATATCTCAAATGGAGGCATTAAACTGCAGAAGGACAGGTGCATTTCTTTGTCATGCTGAGTTTGGCTAGACGTTTAGAGCTAGTTTTTTTTAGAGCCAGTTAATTGCCATGTCTGGCCAGAAAATGGTTTGTTAGTGTGCTTCTTTGAAATGATACTGGCAACTGCTTTTCCCCCCCTTTGTTGTGATCTTCCCCATCTGTACCTATCTATCCTGTCCCATTTTCTTCTCTGATTCCTCCTTCATTATTACCCTGGTTTCTCTTCAGTTTATTTCCATACATATTTCTGTAGAAAGAAATACATGTGTGCACATCTGTCTGGGAATTCTTGATCTACTCCAAGCAGCAAATGCAATGGTTGTCTATATGCTAGAAAATGGAACACAAATTCAAGTCTTGGAATAGAGATGGCTTTGGTTGTCCCCTTCTTTGGGCACATTTGCCAGTAGTCATATTTGCTTTGTAAAACCTCTGCCGAAAGCCTATAAAATTTGATCTATAAACTTTAATGTAATATTATGGTACATATAAGCTAGCTGTTCAGCGGTCATGTTGACCTAGATGTTTTTCCGGAGAGTTCCATTTCTTCCAAGAAGAGACGCCTGACTGGCTGTAGTCCCCAAATGAGAGTGAATGAAATGACAGATGTTGAAACCTCAGGGCTCTAGAGAGAGGCTTGGCTGTGCTAAAGCTCCTTCTGCTCACCTGAAAGGCTTTTAAGGCTCCAGTGCCCCAAATGCTGCCTGGCTGCTATGAAGGGATAGTGGGCACAGTCACAGTTTGAATGGGGTGTGTGTGTGTGTGTGTGTGTGTGTGTGTGTGTGTGTGTGTGTGTGTGTATGTATGTGTGTGTGTGTGTGTGTGTGTGTGTGTGTGTGTGTGTGTGTGTGTGTGTGTGAGCGCATTTTGGAGAGAGAATGTTTGTGTGTGTGCATTTTTAAGAGAGAATGTTTGTGTGTGTGCATTTTTAAGAGAGAACATTTGTGTGTGCTTGTTTGTGAAGGTATGAGAGACCAAGAGCCACACTGCACCAAAAGCCTGATGTTCTGCAGCATGTGTTATTTTTCGGTCCTCTCCTCCCCTCCTCTTCTCCCTTTGGCCTCTCTGCTGCCTCATGCCCTCCCCCCTCCTCCCTCCCCCTCTCTTGTCCTCAGCCACAGAGTTGGCAGTTTTCACCCCAGCCAGAGAAACATAGGGCAACACTCACAAAGGGGGTTTTGCCCTTGATTATGAACCATTGCACAGAGATTTGTGTGTTTGGATTCTGACGTCTCTTTTAATTTCATGACATTTAATCAAGGCAGAAGCCATACGCTCAAAAATGGTAGTTTTGTGGCTGGTGTGAAAACTCCTGACCTCGAGCTACCGCCCTCCATTGCTCTCTTGTGTCAGTCTGTTTGTTTGTTTGTTTGTGTCCTTTGCTGTGAAACTGTGTGTCTGACCGTGGTCTCCTCCTCTTGTCTCTTTCTGTCTCTCTTTGTCTTTTCCTCCCTTTTTCTTCCCGTCTTCCTCATTTCTCAAACCTTTTCCTCTTCATCCCTGTGTCCTTTTCTCCTCCTCTCCTGTCTTCTCTGCTCCTTGTGGATCTTCGTTGTTTCTTCTCCCCCTTCCCCACGCCCGTGTCACTCAGACCTGAAAGATATTCACAACAATCAGCATAGATACTTGCTAGCCTCAGAGAACCAACGCCCTGGCCATTTCTCCACAGCCCCTATCGGCTGTCTGACAGCCTCCCCGTCCTCCGGCTCGCTCTGCAGCCAGGTGGGCCTGACCTCCGTCTCCAGCATCCAGGAGCGCATCATGTCCACGCCGGGAGGAGAGGAGGCCATAGAGCGACTCAAGGTACTTCAACACACACCTGACACAGACCAGACTGGGTCTTCCCCTTTGTTTAGTCCATGACATTCTTACTTGTTCTCCCATATCAGGTTTATAGGCCCCTCTGATGGCTTAGACTTTTGGTCAAATAAAGGTTTACATATCAAGTAAATAAAGGCTTACACAAAGGCTAACAGATCAGGAAATCTAATGGGAAAATTGGGTATTACAATTGTATTGATTATATATTGAGTTTGTTATGAATGGAACTCAAAGGTTTTATGGTACTTGAGTCAACGAATAGGTTCAACCAGGATTGCAAAGGGGCTTTTTTTTCAGCCGCACAAAAGGACCAGTAAGACCACATAGCTGCATTAATTGTGATCAGAATGGATTAGTTTAGATGCCCATGCGATGTTGAGGAAAGCACCATAACATGTAGAGTAGAAGCTGAGGGTACTGTCATAAGAGGAAGAGGTAGAAGAGGCAGGAACACAAATAGGTTTGTCCCAGTGCAGTGAGATGTATGTATGTCTGGGTCTGAGACCAGATGAGACCTGTTCAAATGAAGCTCTCTCACGGAGGAGAGGAGAGGAGACGGCTGATTAAGGATGCAAGGAGGTGTTCCTCTGCATCACCATGGTAACCTCTGGGAGATGTCTCTGGGCTCATCTCTGCTTCCTTTGCTGTTGTGTTGGCTGATGACTTGTGGAAATAACAAATGGCTATTAGATGTCTTGGAAAGGAAAAGCCGCTGGCCATTTACATTTGTCATCACTCATGTAATGATAGACTGCCACTGTAGGATTAGATGGTTTGTTTGCATTTTTTTTATCAATTTAGAGAGAGATTTCTCTTTTTTTATCTTTATTGACATTGTGGTCCCAATTAGCTGCAGATTCTCTGTCTGTCGTGTATCCTCTAGTTTGATCCTTAAACAGCTTCCTCTCCCTCTTGTCTTTACTCCTCTGTGCGTCTCGTTGACGACGAAAGGGGCAAGGAAATGTACAGCCATTAGGAGCTACAGTTTCCATGGATACAGCGGTGCACGGCAGTCAGTCACCCAGTGACGTCAGCTTCCAACGCAGTCAGGGAGGAAATCAGACGAAAATAGACCTGGTCTTCGTGGCTAACAAGCGTAAAGAGAGAGGGGGGATAGGGGGGGCAATTTAGAAAGTGTGATGTGTGCGAAGTGTCCTCTTATCCCCTTGGTATACAACAGTCCAGTCTGCTATGATTCATCGTTTCCTACGAACGAGATGACTCCTCTCATTTGTGTTTACCAGTTTCGAGTTCCTGTTCATCAAGTGCTCGTCTCGTTAATTAGCATTGGCTCTCAATATGCCATTTGACAACCCAGTGTTGTCTGTCTAAGTGGCAACTCCATTCATTTGACTCCTCAAAGCCAAAGCATTCCAGCCATTCACCCCTCAGCCGGTGAAGATACAGCCAGGTGTGAATTATTGATGTGCTGCGTGTGGTCTAGTTATCCTTATATGGAGTACTCAGGTTCATCATGGCACACACATGCATTCTCAGGCTAAGCACATGAAAGTAACATGCTGTTCCTTCCTGTGGTGCACACACCCATTAGGGATTCCATTACCCATTCAAACGCCACAGGTTTCAATCTTATATAACTTGAAAACAGCAGCATGGCCGGTTGAAGGTGGCAAAAAAAAAAATCCATAGACTGTCCACATAGACTACATTCCTCTAAATTGCTTAATGAAAAACGTGCGTTAGAAGGCGCTCAAGAATTCCTGGTTGAGCAGATAAGGCTAACAAGGATGGCAAACAATGTGGCCTTCCAGGACAACAGATGGTTTAACCCTTTAGAAAGGGATCCAGGACGAGACGTGGCTTAGTGTTCAGATTTCCTGCGTGAGGCCAGATGGCCCCTGGTTTTTCCTCTTAAGCCAGAACAATGCGAGCAGAACACAATGAAAGTGCCGGAAGAAAATACACCTATTCCTGCCTGTCTGAGCTATTTGCGCATCGAGTTTGTTGTTTCATGTTTATGATTTTTCTCCCCCCTCAGCATGGCATAGCTTAGGTGCAAATCAGCTCTCTCATATTTAACGCTTTCCATTTTAGATTGTTCCCAGTACTTAATTATTTGCCACGTTTCCCAGCCAGATTGCCCTAATGTTCAGAAGCACAGTAAGCTTCTTAAAATGGTCAAGGAGCTTTTGAACTGTGAATACCGGTGAATGCCTTATCTGGGACCCTCTAGAACTTTCTGCTGCTCATCCTGAGTCTGAAGTCTTCAGGTTGTGTCAGTGCCACTGCAGGATGCACCACAGGAAGGTTTTGGGTAACCGGACTCTGATAGGGGGGGTCACTGAGTCCAAATCAATGACACTGCAACTCAATATTGAAATGATGCTTTGTTCTTGGAGGAAAACTGCTGATATACTCTGTTGCTGATGCCCAGTGTGAAAGTTATCGCTTTTTTCAGTCCTTTAGGGCTAAAGCTACAGTTTCATCTATATTCTATATCTATTACTGCAGTAGAACACAGTTAGTCAATATACAAATCAAATGCTCTTCAGACAAAACTAATGTTTGCAAAGGCAATGCATACACATACTGTATGCTTAACTAGTAATTTTGATGACGGTACTGTATCCTGTGCATATACATTTTAGTGGATTAGCCACTATGTTTAATCTGCTCAGGCCCTCTAAACTTTGGCTTTACTCTTGCCTGAAGTTCTGTAATTTTAAGAATCCAATTTAGATAACAGATTTGAAGGGCCAGCCAAATGCTGACTGATTGTCTCTGTCCTCCATCCCCTGCCCTCACCCCTCAGGAATCAGAGAAAATTATCGCCGAGCTTAATGAAACCTGGGAGGAGAAGCTTCGCAAGACTGAGGCTATACGCATGGAGAGGTAAGACAGACCTGAGTCCCCTATTTACACATAATCAAACCTGTTTATTTTTGTGTCATTGGATAATGCCTTTTGGTACCAATCATCCATCACTGTCCAGTAAGAATCCAAAATCCTTTTCTGAGCTCAGCAAGTAAAAGACTTCTAATATATTTTTCATTGAGGCACTTAGATATTCCTCCCCATATGCTTAGCAAGGTTGTCTGCAAATGTGTAATTATACGGTTCTCCTTGAGATGGGAGGTTCCCCCCCGTGCCTCCACACTTGTCTAGCTCAGCCACTCTGGGGTCTCTACTCCTGCCCTGCCTGCACAGGCCCAGCTGGTGCCTGTCACTGCCTGGCTCCATGGGCAGCTCTCTGGATAGCACACTGTTCCTGGAGTATGTCTTTCTCCATGGCTCACACACACACACACACACGTACACACACACAGTGCATATACAAACTCAGAATTGTAGTTTGTGGCTCAATGGCTGGATCCCAATGCCCCCCCATACCTAACTAAGCCATGAACCCTTCGACTTAAATTAATTATCCGGAGTGAATTAATCAGTAGCCCTGTCATTTTTCATTGCTAAGGGCTGTCCATAGCTACGAGAATGACCAAATTTTGTGCAACTCGAACCAAAATACCATGACCAAATTTTGTGCAACTCGAACCAAAACAGGGAAATGGCAGCCAATGCTAACAGATGCGGGCATTGGCTATGAAACTGATTAGATTTCATGATCATATGCTCGCATCTGTTACAGTTAGCTGCCATTGGCCAGTTAGGTCTGGATTGCATGAAATTCGGTCACAGCAGGGCTACAGGTTGATTCTCAGGATAATTCCTTTAACTAGGCATGAGAACTCAGTCAGTCATGAAGCTGGCCTCAGGGCTAACGGCTATACATACAAGATGGCCGAGTATATCCTGGTGCCTCCAAATGTCAGCAGGCTTTATCGCTGCTCCCTCTGTCTCCACACGCCATGATGAGTGATGGCATCAAGCGTACAGGCACCCAACATTGCCAATACAGACAGGTGCCTCAAAGAAATGACGGCGCTGGCCAAGGAAATTGAGTTTATTCTTAGATCCTTAGGCACCCGCATCTTTTGTGTACTTCCGAAGGTTCATGCATAGCACAGCAAGCGGCTGGTCTAATTTGACGACTGTAAATGCCACACGAGAGAATCAAATGTCACATGTTCTCTCTCTCTCTCTCTCTCTCTCTCTCTCTCTCTCTCTCTCTCTCTCTCTCTCTCTCTCTCTCTCTCTCTCTCTCTTTCTCTCTCTTCTTTCTTTCTTTCTTTCTTTCTTTCTCTCTCTCTCTCTCTCTCTCTAATATTTCCATTTTCAGGGAGGCCCTCCTAGCAGAGATGGGCGTGGCAATCCGAGAGGACGGAGGCACACTGGGTGTATTCTCACCCAAAAAGGTAAAAAGAGCTCTCTGGGAAAGAGGTACTTGGGTCTACAATGCTCTTTCTATCTGTAGCCCTAGAGGATAAGACATGTGTCCTTTGAGATCCACCACTAAATGATGCACACATACAATACCTAGAGTTTGAGAATAGAGAGGCAATCTCTCTATTGGAGAGCTGTTTTGGGTGGGCCGGCCTCACCAACTATAGTCTGCATATCATCCCGTATCTCTTTCAGTCTCCATGTCTCACCATTTCTGTCCTCTCCTCAGCTTTCACTGTGAACATCTTTCTCTTTTTTTCCCTTTTTTTTCATTTTATCTCAAATGTCTGTCTCCTCCCCAAACCCATGATTATGTTATAGCTCTACCCTGAAAGACCAAAATCACTGTTGGGGGAAGACTTTGATAGTTTTACAATGGATAAGGTTTGTGAAGTCACTGGTGTCCCTTTTGTGCAGTCATACAGCAGGTGTTTTAGATTAACCAGTAGTAGTAGGTTATAGGCTACCTCTCTTTCTTCTTGAAAGAGTTGTGTTCAGTCCTACACAACTTCAGTTCAGTCCAGTCTTGATTGAGCCAGTAAGTTCAGTATTGATTCCCTGTAGCAATAGTCAGTGCCCCTGTGTCCCATAGTCTGCAATATATATATCTGGTGAACACTGGCCAACTGAACTAAAAATGTAGAAGAAGACTGCTGTTGTGGAGGATCTGGAATTTTCCTAAATCCTTCAGTCCCATAGGTAGATACAGTATACCTCCCCCAGGTAAAGATGTTCTCAAATCCTTCAGTTCTATAGGTACATAATACTCCCCCAGAAGTGTGTGAAATAGATCCTCTTTGTTCTTTCTTCATGGTTATGCCTGATGGCAACTTTTAAAGATGGAGGTCAGGGGAAAGTTGAGAGGTTAGAAAGAGCTAGAAAGATGTGACGGCACACATAGAACGGTGCTGGAAGAGATGGTGTATCAAGGAAAGGACAGATTTGATGTCAGGAGAGGTAGGTCAGTCGGGTAGACGAGGGAGGGGTGGCCATAGGCAAGTACAAGGAGATGTGAGGTGAAGAGAAAGATTAAAAGTGAGTGATGAGACAGGAGAGAGAGAGGGGGGGAGAGAGCGAGGAAAATTAGATTGATGTAGGTGGACATAGTTACACGGGTGTATGTAGACACCCATTTAGTCAGGGGAAATGCCCACCCCCCATCTTGTTTGCCAACACATCTCATGTAACAAGAACAGATGCGTCAGAGTGTGACATCACTGTGATTGAAATGATGTGGGAGCACAGTTCTGTCATTCCATTATCTGCCCCAGTAACCTTCATCTCGCTGAGTGCCTCAGTGTCGTCACCACAATATTAGACACTCCTGTTCAGACCTACAAAACCCCATGTCTCACCTTCATCTTCTTTCTCCCTTTGTTCTCCACCTACTGACTTTGTTGTGCTGTTTTGTTTCTTTTTTTAATGCTCTTTTTTTTAAGTAACATTTTTCTCCTTTATCTCATTTGCTCTTCTGCATTCACTCGCTGTCTGTCCATCACATAGCTTTTCGTAGAGAGACCATGCGATCTCTTCGCAGACTTTAATGGGGTGTTTTCACCCAAGAAGGTTGGTGGCTTTAGTGCCTAGACTGGTGTTTTGTTTTGTTTTCAGTGCCTGTGTAGATCCAGAGAACCAGTAGTTGTGTTCACCTGTGGAGATTCCACCTTGTGCTGTTTGTGTTCCTATAGCAAGAGTATATATATTTTTTCTCACATGGCTAATATTTTAAACAGCCCCCTTGCACCACCTTTCAAAGTCTTAGATGACTTTATGTTTTGGTAGAATAGTGTTAGCTGTTCTCTGGGGCCCTTTATTTACACTTGCTCAAGTAAATATTCCCAGAGACCTAGCACAACAAGGCTACCTCCAGACCTTCAGGAGGTGGAATGAGAGGAATGCTTAGTGTCTAGTGGTTAGTAGATGTTTGACAGCACAGCAACTAGACCAGCAATGCTAATAATGACAAGAATCCCTCTCTAACTGTCTCTTTCCCGGGCCTCCTCTTCCTTCACAGACTCCTCACCTAGTCAACCTGAACGAAGATCCCCTCATGTCGGAGTGTCTGCTGTACTACATCAAAGATGGCATCACAAGGTATCCAGCAGTGCTCGTTCAATAGAACGCTAATGCCTGCATTTAGCGGCCAAGCAGCTTATCGCCTCTGCAGTGCTGAAATCCCCCCAAATAAACGTCACTCATCTCTCCCGACTCCAAAATAGAATGCTTGTGACGGTGGTTATTACCATTTTTTTCTGGGGATGACTAAACTCTTCCAGCCGAGAGATCCTTTGAAATCCACCTGAGATTAGCTTGAAAGGTGTCCATCAGCCTTACAGCCCCGATAAGCCGAAAGGTGAAACAAAACCTTCAAAAGTTTCAAATGGAACTTCAGTTGACTCCTATCTGTTAGGCTTAAATTGGCATCTTTATGTACCTGGCAGGGGCTTTTTCAGAGAAGCATGTCATATTCTTTTGATGTCTGCTTTTGTTCTTAGTCCTGCCATTCTCCTCCCTGTCAGTCTTACTCCCTCAAGATGACTCTCCCTGGGGGATGATGTATAAGTAGCTAGCTCCTCCAGGGAGTTCTTGGTCACTGAGTTGTTGAAGCAGAACTTTTATTAAAGGAATGGTCAGAAGTCAATCAACCTTTATGCCTGTTGTATGTGGTTACCTTGTGCTGTTGGTAGGTACAGGAAAATGAAACTTATTGTGAGGGATTTTTCCTTGCTCTAGTTAGCGCTGCCTGCCCTTTCACTACTAAGTCTACATTGTACCAAATATTCTCGGTCGCATTCATACAGTACTAGACAACTGCAACAGTACTAGACAACTGCAAACTCCTGGGCTACAGTGTGGGTTGATTGACTCCAGACTCTTGCTTTTAAAGGCTGAGTGGTTCCACTGTGTCTGGTGGGACTAGGCTCAGGAGTTCACTCAAACCCCTTGGGGGTGAGAGCGTCTCTAAAATGGCTGCCCTCTCTCCTCTCCTGACAGGGTGGGCCAAGCCGATGCAGAGAGGCGCCAGGACATTGTTCTGAGTGGGGCCCACATCAAAGAGGAGCACTGTATCTTCTGCAGCGAGAGGAATGGCAACGGAGATGGTAAGAGGGAGTGCTTTTAAAGAAGCAGAGTACAGTAAGGGCTGGGCAGTTGTCAAACAGCAACAAAAATCCAAAAAACAATTGGGGTCGGGTAGGGGTGGCAGTGGTGATGGAATGGCCTCAATCACCTTTGCAGTGGCCTCAAGGTTTGGGAATATTTTTTTTAATACTGTACATGGTCTCCAACCAGCAAATTTGTGGTTTTAAGGGAACCCTTCGTTTTCAATGGAAACGAATCTTTCCTTGAATGGGAACACATGAAAACCAAATGAAAACTTTACTGGAATTCCAGCTGTGCTCTCTTAATGTTGAGAAATACCGAGCCATAGAGGAATCTGTCGACCACATGGATAATGAATGGGTTGTTTTGGAGTGTCTTGTGTTGAGTGTTGAAATTGTGCCTGCATCCTCAAACCCTGAACGCTCTCTTTGTGCTGCAGTGATCGTCACGCTGGTGCCTTGTGAGGGCTCTGAGACTTATGTCAATGGCAAACGCGTCTGTGATGCCGTACAGCTGCGTTCAGGTAATACACTTGCAAGTCTCTGATTCAAAACACATCGTTGCATAAATCTGAAAGTTCTCTTGGTAACTTGACAAGACAAGACTCTCATATACAGTAGTAACACCTTCCATCAGTGTCTGATTCAATGCAAAGTGCTCCCTGAGAACATCTGTCTTCTTTCTTTCAGGAAACCGCATCATCATGGGAAAGAACCACGTATTCCGCTTCAACCACCCTGAGCAGGCTCGGGCTGAAAGGGAGAAGACTCCATCGGCCGAGACCCCCGTTGAGCCTGTGGACTGGACCTTTGCTCAGAGAGAGCTGCTGGAGAAACAAGGCATTGACATGAAGCAGGAGATGGAGAAGAGGTGCGGCTAGTGTTTTATTATTATTATTACAGTAGTAGGAGTTGGTTTCCTGAGGTAAATGTTAAAAGTTGGGTGTACTGTAGATTGGTCTTGGTTTGTTGTTGGTCCCCTCTTATGTTGTGATACCTTGGGAAGTTGCACCCTTCCCAAAACGGGCGTTAAATACCAGTACTTCAGGGCAAAACTTGCAGAAGAAGATTTACTCGGTTTCCTTTTTCTGTATAGATTGACTGAAATGGAGATCTTGTACAAGAAGGAAAAAGAAGAGGCAGACCAACTTCTTGAGCAACAGAGATTGGTAAGTCCCCATTCCTCAGTTAACTTCTGCTTTTAAACGTGATCTGTCAGCTATGATCCCCATGAATGACTATAGCTAAGATGACAGCCCCTTGGTTAGCTCAAGAAGACTCAAAGTGATGACAATTTTAGTGAGTTTAGTGAAAAGTGATTCTAATCTGTAGCGTCCATCACTGAAGTCCTTGTGAGAGGGAGGGGAGGGAGTGGACTGATGCAGGTCATTCTGCCCGTGGCGAATGGTTGCCTGAGTGGGTAGCTCAGCATCTTGCCCAGAGTTTCCCCACTTGCTCTCAAGTCCTACCAGCACTAATTCTGCACTGTTTTCTTGACTCCCTTAGAATAGAGAGTGTGAATGTGAGTGTGAGTGTGTGAGAGAGTGTGTGTGTATGAGAGAGAGAGAGAGTGAGATAGTGAGTGTGTGTGTGTGAGAGAGAGAGAGTGTGTGTGTGTGTGTGTGTGTGAGAGAGAGAGAGAGAGAGAGAGAGAGAGCGAGATTGTGTGTGTTTATTTGTGTGTATGTTGAGCACTCCTCTCCCAACGCATGGCTGATTACTTTGCATGGAGTTCCACTCTCTCTGGATTGTTAATAGGGCTGGCAAAGGGGGTTGATGCTCACACCACCTTTGTTCCTAAAATAATTTGGTAGTATAATCAGTGTCAAATGACTAGAGAAATTGGTTGTGGAGAATACTCAAAAACCTGTTGATTGTTTCTCTTTTAATTAAACTTGAGACAGAACCTTGCACAACAGCATCTAGGAACAAACAAAATGCTAAAATCTCTATTTGTACTGAATTAAAAAAACGTTAAGCCTCAACTCTGGCTTCACCAATGGGGAAAGAAGCTCCCACCACAGACAGAGCATTGCTTCTATTCTGTTTGCTGCTTTTGCATGGTTTTTGTTTGTGTAGCATGTCCTCTCTCTTAACCGATTCTTGATTTTCATGTTACAAAGAGGCCTTAGATTGCTATATTAGTGTCACTGCGTTTGTGGCTTGAGGCTTAAAGTTGGCTGGTTTGTTGACAAGACTGCTTTTTAAACAACAACAACAACAACAACAACAACAAGTCGTTTTAGTTTAGCTTTGTCTGTTTGTTTCATCTTGAGTTCTTAGCTTCTCAATGCAGTTGCCGGTGTGTCCAATGCATTGTGATGACGATAACCACAAATCTCTGCTGTAGTGTTCCTATTTTTTTTCGCCAAGACGTAGTGACAATGTGGTTTCTCATTGGCTTCTGTCGGGCATTGCCATGTGTCGTCCCAAAAGCCTGTGTCGCAGTGGGCATGGACAAACACATACATCCCTAGGGGGTCTGATAAGTCAATGATGACAAGCATTCCAATGCTGTGATGATTTCTCTCGTTGTCTTTGTCTTGCCCCTCCACCTCCACCCCTCAACCCCTCCAAGTAGAAACACAAACTCCACCCACCCAACACTACTCACATCTTCACTTGAGCACCACATGATGAACGGACCAGTCTCCACCCGTGACTTAATCGCAACCACAAAACAAAAGGCCTCTACCTGTCCTGTCCTCTTGACAGCATCCGCTCGATCTGAGTTCTGTGATTTCTCAAGTGTTGTGCCTTGCCTACTCCACACCAAGGGAGAACCAGAAATGAGAAACTGCATTTTCTTTCAACTAACTTCCTAACTGTAGTTGGATGAAACCGACGCTTTTAACCCAAAATGCTCCAGGCTGCCCTGTCTTTTTCTGTCTTTTTCACTTTTTTTCCCTCTCCCCACCATCTTTTCTCTCCCTCCCTCCCTCCTCCTCCTCCGACCTCCTAACGTCTCATGCAACTGAGTTCTTGTGTCTTCTAACCTCGCTCCTAGCGCTAGAATCTCTCTCTAAACT
The DNA here is from genome assembly GCA_027497455.2 of Sardinella longiceps. Taxonomy (NCBI): domain Eukaryota; kingdom Metazoa; phylum Chordata; class Actinopteri; order Clupeiformes; family Clupeidae; genus Sardinella; species Sardinella longiceps. The sequence continues at coordinate 14,287,640 of JAODXP020000018.1, forward strand.
GGCTCTTCTTTCCCAAGGACTTCAAATGGGGGATAAACTCTCCAAATAAGATCAGCTACCCTTTTTTGCATGCCACTTTTCTGAAGCATGTTTTTTAGGGTGGGGTGAAAGTTTCAGTAATGGAGGAAAACAGGAAGTACTCGTAGTAACCTTACAGAAGTGAAGCAGAACCTCTAGCCCCCAGGACGAGCCCCCACTTCCTTTTGTTGACCTTTTTTTCGTTTGGTTAAAACCATTAGTCATGCTTTGCCTTTACGTTAATATTAATATGTAACTTTGGGAGCTATATTGACCTTATTGTTTTAAACACCCTCTCCTTGCATTTTGCTAAAGCATTTAACAACTTTTTATATGTCTTGTGTGGGTGTAACTTTCCCTCAAGCACACAGTGTGTGCTCATAAGACCTCATTTAACGTATGCATATAATAGAGCACACACTGACTCTTATTAGGATCCTAAAATGAAATTACAAGCAAAAGCACTTCCTTATTATTAGAAGTAGTGTTTTTCCTAGATCTACTGGCCCTATAATGCACTGATCCTTTCAGTGAGGACTAATGGTGGGGTCTTAATGTTTTTAGGCTCAGAGATGGTTAACATTTAAACATTATCTTTTAACCCATATGGAGTCAAAAGGCATTTTGCTATCTACAAATGCTTGCCATAATAAAAGGCCCCCCCAAACCTTTAGGCTCCCATTTTACATATTAGTACCTGTTTCCATTAAAATCAGCTACATCCTTTTTATTTGGATTTCCCCATGTTAATTTTCCCCTTTTGTTTGGAACTTTTTTCCCTCCTTTTTTGTTTTGTTTTGTTTGTTTTTTTTCTGTTCCCCCTCAAGGACGGAGACTCAGATAGTGGCGATGACTCTGATAAGCGCTCGTGCGAGGAGAGCTGGCGACTGATTACTTCCCTGCGGGAGAAGCTGCCGCCCAGCAAGTTGCAGACCATCGTGAAAAAGTGCGGTCTGCCGAGCAGCGGGAAGCGGCGTGAGCCGGTCAAGATGTACAAGATCCCACAACGCCGCCGCCTCACCAAAGACTCCAAGTGGGTCACTATCTCAGACCTAAAGATCCAGGCGGTCAAGGAAATCTGCTATGAGGTGGCACTCAACGACTTCCGCCACAGCCGGCAGGAGATCGAGGCCATGGCCATTGTGAAGATGAAGGAGCTTTGTGCCACGTATGCCAAGAAGGACCCAAACGAGCGGGACTCGTGGCGAGCGGTGGCACGTGATGTGTGGGACACTGTGGGGGTGGGTGGTGACGAGCGCATCGAGGATGCGCTGCTGCTGGTGCCTCCGACACCGATACTGACGCCGATGCCGCCGCCGATGCCAGCCAACGGCGGTCGTGCTGGGATTGGACTCGGTCTCCATGACATGGACGACCTAAAGGTGCATATCGACAAGCTGGAGGACATTCTGCACGAGGTGAAGAAGCAGAATAATATGAAAGATGAGGAAATCCGCGCACTCCGCAACAAGATGGTCAAAATGGAGAAGGTGCTTCCACTCATCTCCACTAGCGGTGGAGAGAACCTTCCGGACAAGCCGCCCGTCCAGGCCAGAGTCCGCAGCGCCAGCGAGGGCAAGGCTCCAGCAGACAACAGATATGATCTGGGTCTGGAGGAGGATCGGGTGACCAAGCCTGGTGCAGGAGGAATGGGAGGAGGAGGAAGAGTAGCAGCAGGAGGAGGAGGAGGCGGCGGAGGAGAAGGAGGGGATGAGGAAGATGCAGCCCAACAGCGCAGCCGGCTGCGGTGGATGCGGCAGGAGCAAACGCGCCTCAAGAACCTGCAGCAGCAGGAGATCACTAGGCAGCTGAGGCGGCAGAGCGGGCCGCACCGCTTCATCCCGCCCGAGGACCGCAAGCTCCGCTTCCCCTTCAAGAGCAACCCCAAGCACCGCAACTCCTGGAGCCCCGGCACGCACATCATCATCACCGACGAGAAGGTGATCGAGCTCAAGGTGCCCAAGGAGGCCGTGCCAGAGGAGGATGGCGGCACCGGAGGAGAGGGAACCATGGGTGTCATCGTGGGAGAAGGAGATGGAGGAGAACCCAAGGAGAGGCAGCCAATCGTGGTTCGGGCTGGCCCGCCACCCGTGCCCAGCCCCACACCTCACAGAAGGGGCAGCCGAGACCTTGGGCAGGGTCATAGTCATGGCGAGGGCGGCCACAGACACGGTCACCAGGGCCTGGGGCCGCACGAGCGGGGCCGCAGCAACTCCCTCAACAGCCGCCAGCGACCGGCCAGCTACATCGAGTCCGGCACCAACAGCATCGACAGGAGGTCACATCATCACCACAACCACCACCAGCAGCAGCAGCAGCAGCAGCACCACCACCACCACCACCAGTCACGGCACCATCAAAACCACCATCACCACCACCAAAACCATCAGCAATATCTGCCCTACAACCAGCACCACCATAACAGCAACAGCAACATCAATGGCCACTTCCAGGGACCGCACCAACACCAGCATCAGCACCAGCACCCCGACCAGCCCCCCCACTACAACAACTTCCACACTCCGCCCCGCATGCGCAGGCAACTGTCCGCCCCCAACCTGAAGGCCAGCAGGGAAACGGCAGTGTGAGAGAGAAGAACCGAAGGATGCCCCCTGCTGGGGAGACTGGACATGGGGGCCAAGTGCTGGATTAAAGAATCTTTACATTCAAATACATATACCCCACACCCACCCACACACACACACACACACACACACACACACACACACACACACACACTCACTCTCCCTCATACACGCACACATGCACATTATATGCATTCTCAAACACATTCAAACATGCTCCCTGCCAACTTAGCCACTACTACATAGAGAGGGAGTGAATCATTGAAGCATTGGACAGCTTGTCCTCATTGAGATGAACCCTGCTACAGACATGGCTTTCTTTTGCACTTGAACAGTCAGTTTTAGTTGTTTGGGTTGGTGCCCATTGCAGCTGTATAAGCCACAGTCTCAACGTAAGTCTATAGCTAATTGTTATAGCTAATTGCCACTCCCCACATTTTAAATAGATTATGTTGCAGTTGTTTCCCCTCGGTTAGAGAATACTCATTTCCAGGGGATGCTAACAAAGCAGCTGACAGATTAGCTGTGACAATATCTGGATATATGATTTGTTTTATATATATATATTGTGGAACAATCTCACATTTGTTTTATTTACCCCATGAATTTTTTCGATTCATTTTTATCATCATGAAATGATGATCATCATGAAGTCATCGGCATTGTCATCAACCATTTTGATCTGTCTCTTGGAAAAGTAAGAGGTCTGATCGACCCTCGTGGATAGAGAGAATATTCTACAATTAACACAAGGTGTTGGAAAAAGGCCATGTTATTTGTAAAACAAGTCTAATCATTTGAATGTTAAGGAAAAAGATGGAATGTTCTTGCTAGATTCAATCATTCTTGTCCTGATCTTGTCCAAAAGATTTTTGATGTAACTGCCACCCAGGATCTATAAGGAAAGAAAAGCCACAAGTGTTTTTTAGTGTTTTTGAATGTTCTAGTATTATGATATTTTTACTGAGATGCAGCTTACTCAAATCCGAGTTTATTCACTTGTTTCTCATGACAGCTATTTGAATTCACTGTAGTAACTGATATTTTTGTGGCCTTAGTTAATTCAGAAGATTTTTTTTTTAAGTTAAGTTTCTTTGACTGAAGAATTGGAATGATTTGAGCTGGATGGAAGCAAATGAAGGATATTGAAGAGGTGCTTGTGGAAAGCGTTCAAAAAGTGCCTTATCAATTCACTAATGTATTTTTAGCATTAGTTCTCCATCAGTCCTGCTATGCATGGTGATGGTGATGGTGATGGTGAACACCCAGAATGTTTTTGTATCCTATGCTTCATATCTGCCAGTCTTGCACCACACTGGTATGAGTAGAGTAGCATTAGGAGCTGCAAAGATCTTCACTTATAATTGCTAAAATATTGACATCATAGTTTGAAATTTGATTAAGTAATTTTTGATTGAATTGAAAAATTATATTTATGGTGGAATTCTGACAACTGTGAATGCCACTTTTTTTTTTTTTTTTTTTTTCCTTCAACGACGGAAGCATAGTTTTTGTCCGTTCACATGAAATGGTGTAATTTACTGCCAGGGTGCTGTTTGTTAAGGAACACTAGATTTTTGAAAAGAAAGTCGAACACTAGACCTCACTCTTGAGAGAATGTAATGACTAGGTTAGTTATGGTTTGGTTCACATTGTTTTCTCTCCATTTTCTGCAACACCACTATGAACCACTGTGGTGGGGGTCGGCCACGCTGTTCCCACGGAGATGTAGGCAGTGTTCTGGAACAGTCTACTGAATTCCCCCACTCACAATCAGCATGATTAGAATCACATTTATTTTCTGCGGCAGAGAGGGGGAGGGGAGTCTAGTTGAGTGAGCGCACAAAACAGGACTTCCCAGGGGAGGAAGTCTAACAGAGGGTTGCCATGGTTTCCAGAAACTCCTCTCCAAAAACTTTGAAAGGAAAGCAAGACAAGTCTATGCACGTCTGAGGCCATCTTGAACCTGGAGAGCAAAGAGTTTTCAGGATGAATGAATCTTTTTTCTCTTTTTTTTTTGGCACTCAGTATTTTTAAGTTATCAAGAAAGTTTCACTGAATCCAGTGAATCATTTGCCTGTTTTTGCCACTGTTTCGATTATGTGTCTTGCAATCGATCTCTTCTCATACACAACTTCACTTTTAAATGTTTCTTTTTGCTTCTTACTCCTTTTCCTTTGTCCAAAGGCCTCATGGATGACTCTGATCTCTCTTGTGCTCAAACTGAACATAACAGCCGTCACATCAGTACATATCTGTGTGTCTGTGGATAATTCTAGCCCACACACAGAGTTTAACCAAAGCATGCTTGCTGTAAAGCGAGGTCCAGAGCCTCAGAGGCAAGCGAAGGGCTTAATAACCCAGCTGCCCTTAACTGCTCCTTTTTGCTTTCCTATGCTGCCTTCTAAACATTGAACTCCAATGTTTTCTCCTAATGTCTCTGATGTTCCCCTAATCCTTTGTTTGATTGTGTCTGGACCACTGCTAGTCATTTGAATGATTATAAGCACACTATGCTGGACTTTTGAAGGAGAGCGAAAGAGACAAAACAAAACACTACAAGATGAGTCACATGGCTTCATAGCTTCTCTCCACTGACCCACAGGTTTGGATCAACATGGGAAGCCAGAGTTGCAATCAATACTACTTTGTCACAGTCAAGTAAAGATGTTTGCCTTAGTGACTTCTTTCAGTGTAGTGCCTAAGATTTACAAAGGACACAATCCTGCCTTTAGCATCTTGCCCGATCTATGCATGGCTTCAGAGCACAACTACATAAGCGCTCGGACACTTGCAGTGCGACTATCTAAGCATGCCTTGCAGTACGTACAGTATGCCTTCACCCCAGTGAACTATGTTACCTTTGAAATTGTGTTAGCCGGTGCTGTTGGCCACTCCAAGCACAGCCAGGAGGACGCTAATGATATTGTAAAAAAAAAAAAAAAATGAACAGTGTATATTATTCTTCTGAAAGTATATAAATATACGTACTGTTCAGTGTTTGTTTGTCTGTTTGCCATGAGGCAGATCAAGTGCCTCGGGACGCCAAGATGCTTCTGTGAAAGCTGCCAGTGCACTTTTCTGTGCAAGGAAACAAACTTGTTCACAAGGACTTCTGCTGGTTTTAAAAGCAAAAAAAAAAAAAAAAAAAAAGCAAATGGGTGTTGGAGTTGTGTTTCACAATGTGCTGAGTATACATTTTTGACTGAAAAAACGGTTTGACTGAAATAAACTGGCAAATTTTGATTAGTGTGTGTATTGGTGGTCTTCATCAGTTAATTAATATGAAAAATTATGGCTTGGATGGATGGATTTAGAGCTGCAAATTGCAATCCCATGCATTTTTCCTACCTTTATTGACAATAGAACAAAACAATATGTCCATTATAGCTTATTCTTACTAGGTTAACATTCATACTGACATGAGCCTTTCTATGAGGCTGGACATGCATTATACTGGACTAAGCATTGGCTTGCACACGAGCTGTCCAGCTTGTAGCCTGGTATCCCATCATGAATGTGCAGATTCAACTCATTTATAAGAATTCTGAGCTGTGTCTCAATGTTTGACGGCTCTCAATGACTCCTCAAAATGTACTCAAAATGCATAAAACTACTCTGTTTAGTCAAACACTTGATTATCTCTCTTGATTTTATACTTGCAACCAAAATTAAGAAGCAGTTAATGCACATATGCCATGAGCAAATTGCATTCAACTATGTGTTGTCAAATGACTGAGATTAAGGCATTATTAGTGCAGTTATTTGACTTGAACATGTATGTTTGCTGATCTGACCCATATTTCTTGGCCAACTCTAGTTGCCTAGGATTATATTCTGAATTATTTAGCGAGGGGCGGCAAAAATACTAAAGTGGTCCTACTGAAAGACGACATGCAGTACTTTGACCCTGCCTAGAGAGTTCAAGACAAAAGCTTGGTGCCAGCAGTCTAATCAAGCCACTATGTTCACTATGGCAGAAATTATATATTAGTTCTTATGAAATAACTCCCACTTTCTCATTTCTGATCCAAAGAAAATTACATTTAATGTGAGTCAAAGTTTTTTTTTTTCTTTTAAAAAATGATGACTCATTAGTCATTCCAATGGCAGACCAGCAGTAAGCTTCAGTGAACCCAAAGTACTGCAGATTGCGATAGCTGCTAGATATCTGTGTAATGGTGTCCTTATCCTGCCAAACTGTGTTGGATGGCTGCATCGTAAACAGCCTCTCTGATGGTCCCTTCCCCTCCCAGGCCTACTGTTTTCCTCCGAGTCATGCCTCATTAACATCCCATTATGGTAATTACGCTTCATGTGGGTCAGCCGGAGTTCTGCCATCATGGTCGCCATGGCACCGGGTACTGTAAACAGGGCCTGTGTTGCTGGATTGGGCTGAGCTCTTGAGCTGAGATGGGTCTGCCGAGGCCTCAGTGGCGGAGAGGAAAGGGTTAACGCTCTGGAAGGGAATCAACAGGCCACGCTCTTGCTGCCAGGGCTGAACAAACAGGATGAGCTCACTGCACTCCCGCATGGTGACGGGAGGCGTCCCAGTTGCACCCCCCCCCCTTTCTGGGTTTAGAGGAGCGACACACACAGGCCCAGACCACCACCACCCCTATTCATACACTCCTCCCTCATCACGGCCCCCTCATGGTCCATTCATATGTAGTCATGGTGATGTCAGAGGAAGCAGAGTGCAGAGTTGGTGCTGCAGGAGATTATGGGAAACTGTAAGTTCACTCTGGGTTTGGGGGTTTTTTGCTCATCAATCCTGAGCTGGGTTAGTCAACGATCTTACAATGGGAGAAAATGGACACAGTCACACCAGAAGTGCGCTTACATTAAGGCCATCAAAGAATGTTTCCTCCTAGTGCAAGACTAGTTTCAATCAGTATTACTAAGAAGATGCGTCTATATATCAGTGCAGTAGTATAGTGCAGTGTCAAGGCCATCATACCAAAAATTTGGACTTGTTAAGTCTTTCAGAAGCTTCTAGCTGGTTGTGTGTCCTCTTCTCTTGTCCACAGTAGGTCTCTGCTGGCCTGTGTGCACTGACAGGCTTTGTGTGTGTGTGTGTGTGTGTGTGTGTGTGTGTGTGTGTGTGTGTGTGTGTGTGTGTGTCCATCTTACTCACTGGCGTTCCACAGGTGTATGAGAGCAAGCTCCAGGAGCTCCAGAAACAGGTGGAGACTCGTTCACTGGCCGCTGAGACACCCGATGAAGAGGAGGAAGAGGAGGAGGAGGAGGAAGGTAGAGGAATTGTCTTTGGTGCACAAGTTTCACAGTTGGCCCATAAAAGCTTAAAAAATTGTTGAGATGTAGATCAATGAAGACTAATTTTGAAAGTAAAAGAATGATGTAAATGTCCATGTTTGTGTACTAACCCGTCCCCTCCCCTCCCCTCAGTGCCGTGGACCCAGCATGAGTTTGAGCTGGCCCAGTGGGCCTTCAGGAAGTGGAGGTACCATCAGTTCACCTCCCTGCGTGACCAGCTGTGGGGCAATGCAGTGTACCTCAAGGAGGCCAACGCCATCAGCGTGGAACTCAAGAAGAAGGTAGGTCATGGAATGGATTAATGCCAGTAAAGTCTTTAAGGGATAAGGGAGGACATTGGCATTTGCCATTGCCTCACACACACACAGTTTAACACGCCTCTTGCCCTGCTTAAGTGCATAATGCTTGTGCTGGAGCCTTGGGGTTGCACTAGAGATAAGATGCCAAATGGATATGAGGGATCCGAATCCGACTCTAAATCAATTCCAGACGCTGCGTTTGTTCTGATTTATTATGCAAGTCTGTCAGACTTTTGGGGGAGAGAAACGGCCCCTAAAGCCTTTGCTGCTTTTTCTCATCAGCACTGATTGATGGAGGAAGTGCAGACTCTAATGAATCTGTGTTCTTGCGGCTCCGCTGCCACTCCCACCCCCACATCTCCCGTCACCGTGAGCTGTATTTCTAGACCATTCCATTCCGCCTCTCTCGTCTTCTCTTTCCTCTCGGTCTCGCTCTTACCCCCCCTCTGCTGCCGGCGGTGCCAGTGATATATCCTCTGATTACTGGACATGGCAGCTTCTGGGAGTCGGGTCATAAATGTCAGACGGAGAGTAAATGTTCTCGTTTCCCCCACCGTGCTTTTTCCATCGGTTCCTCTGCTCTGCTTTTTATTTATTCCTTGGGTTCTGAGATATTACCTCAAAAGACCCCACTTGCAGGTGCCGATGGCTCAAAGCAGGCAGAACGAAAGCGGATATTTCAGGCGAGTCAAGAGAGCCTGCAGCTCTGCTCGGGGGGGCCGAGTCTAAGTAGTATGATGACAGCTTGGGTGATTGGATTTTTAAAAAGTAAATTTGCATTTCTTCATTTAAATGAAGCGATACCCAGAGGAGGAAGAATAGTGCATCACACATGCACTAACTGAGTCCAGTGCCGTTTCTGGTGCAGTGTTACAATAGGAAATGAATGAGACCTAGACTACAGAATGAAACATGGAGTTCAAATACTGCTGGAGTATGCATATGCGCACCACAGAAAGAAAAGAACACTTATGCATTTTCTACATCTTCTCTTTTTAAACTATTATTCTATTCCCCTCCGCGTCTATCCTCCCTCTCTTGCCCTGCTGTAGGTGCAGTTCCAGTTTGTGCTGCTGACAGACACCCTCTACTCGCCCCTGCCACCCGAGCTCTTGCCTCCAGAGCCGGAGAAGGAGCGCGACCCACGGCCGTTCCCCCGCACCGTAGTGGCCGTGGAGGTCCAGGACCTGAAGAACGGAGCCACACACTACTGGTCCCTGGAGAAACTCAAGTAAGCCGAGACTGACCTAAACCCATAACACACATGTGAATGACTTCCAAAGATGATGCAAAAAGAGTAATCCTTTATTTGATACTAGGCCGTAACCAAGTCCTTAATGCCAGTAAGGAGCAAGGAGTACCTCAATATCTCACCATACAATACATACCGTTTCAAAATTCCACCTTCTCTCTTAATGGAAATGAGTTTCTCATGCAACCTTGTGTTTGTTAGCCTGTTTGAAAAAGGAAGTTAATCTCTTCCCTTCCCTACAATTTTTCTTCCCCCATGCCCACAACTTAATTCACACTCCACTAGAGCACTGACCTTTAATGTGCTACAAGATCATCAGGAATATCAGCACAGCAACACATGCAACACATGCATCGCATGCATAATCAGATAAGGCGCTAACTTCATAACACCATAATGAAGCCCTAGATGCTGGACGCAAGTCTGAGGGAGACCAAGGACAATCTATAGTTGCTCACGATATGTGCTGATCTCAAATTTACAGTTTTTTTCCCCATCCCCATGTGGTGAGCATTAGAAAATATGACATTCTACCCTAAATGACAAACACTAAGCCCAGTGTTCAGCAGTGTGTTTGGTCCAGGACCCGAAATGTTAGAAATATGAATGTGAATGCCTTTGACTTAACCATATTACTTTAATAGCAGTGGATTTTCTCCCCCACAATGGCAGTATTGAAGTCCTTTTAAAGGGACTGATTTATACTGTATGTGGCCATTTAGCAGACAGTCCCATCTGTAACCCATCACTACTCATTCAGCCTGAAAAATGCAGCAGTTCTGTAGCTGCTTGGAAACCCAGTGCCAGACTCTGTCTCGCTCTGTCACTGCAGATGTAAATATCCTGTAAATAAAATGGGTTATTTTTAACCCAGCCTGGGTGAGTCTGACCCAGCTGTGCTCTGCTGTGGCCTTGCAGGCAGCGACTGGATCAGATGCGAGAGATGTACGACCGGGCCGGGGAGATGGCTTCCTCCAATCAGGGAGCAGACGATGGTGGAGAGGGAGCGCTGACAGGAAGCGACCCCTTCTACGACCGCTTCCACTGGTTCAAGCTGGTGGGCAGGTAGGATTTGGTTTGTTGTGACCTTTTGACCTCTGTGATTTACAAGGTATTTGTATGTATATATGCATGTGTGTGTAATATATTTACTCAGCCTAAGTGCTGGATCAGTCAGGATGTTTAATGAGGCCTGGAGTCAGGGCCGGGGCGGGTAGGTGGTGGGTGGTGGGTGGTGTTCTCACCTTCTCTGAGGCAGAGGGGAGAGCTGGGGGAGGTGTTGGGAGAATCCTCATGAAACATTCATTAAGCTCATTTATCCTGCAAGCCTCAGGTCATCCACATCCAACTCCTTTTGCACAACTCATTTATGTTTATATGTGTATATATATAATACACTCTCTCTCTCTCTAACACACACACACACACACACACACACACACACACACACACACACACACACACACACACACACACACACACTCTCACACACTCACAAGCAAATCCTTAGTCATAACACTCAAAGTTCACAAACACATTAGCATAATTAGTTCTATTGTGGTTTTTGTTTTCCCCACCCTCCTTATTATTCTGTTTTTGTTTTCCATTTGTGTTCTGTGAGTTTTTCTGTTGGATATTGTTTGTAACCTATTTGTATTTTGGTAACATTGTATTTGAAGGTGTCTACTTAAGAGTTTCATGAGTCTTTCATTGTCATGAGTATTATTGATACTTCATAGATTATGACTGTGTGACATTGATTATGATTGTCATTTAGTTTTTGCACCCCAAACAATGACCACAGTTTCATGCTGGAACTATTACAGTTTTAAACAGAATATTTGCAATATTTGCTTTACGCCAGATACCAGAGTACGGCCATATTGATTGATTCCTGCTGTAACAGTGGTCAGTGTCAACTTTATGTAACAAAAACTGAATGACACTTCATGATGCGTCATAAACATTATGATATATCATGTCATGCTAATGATAGACTTATGTCAATTTTATGTGGAGACCTTCAAATATAAAATGTTGGCTTATTTTTATTCAAGGTTTCATGTAACATTTTTGTGTTTTACCCTATTTCATTGTCTTTTTTTATAAAGTTATTTTTTATTTAAGTATGTTTGTTTTGATTGTCACATTTTGTTTGCTTCATGGTCCTGCCATTTTATTTTCATATCACACATATGTTTGATTACAGCATATCTTAAACCTACATGTCATCTTTAAGCATAAGACATACAGTAATACCTACCAGTATGTTCAAAGACTCTCTTAGAGTTTCATATTACAAGTATGCTGCAAACGTGGACACATCAAAAAAAACTCTGTGCGTGCGGTCTAGGAGAATATGACTACTCTGTGTTAATGGAATGTTCTAGAATGCTCATTCCTTTTTCCATGTCTGCCCCTGGGAAGGAATGTCCATTAAGGCTAACATGCTTTGTTACTGTTGATGAGAGCTCCATCTGTCTGTCTGTTAGACTCTGTCTCTGCCTCTCCTACTTTTTCTTTCTGTCTTTCTAGCTTCGTGTCTTTTTTGCTATCACTCTCTCTCTTTCTCTCTGTTCCCTCTAACCATTGTTGTTACTACTTCTGCACTTCTGTTGCTCGCTACCCCACCCCACCCCAGCTCCCCAATCTTCCACGGCTGCGTGAACGAGCATCTGGCCGATCGCACGCCCTCGCCCACCTTCTCCACAGCCGACTCGGACATCACCGAGCTGGCCGACGAGCGCCAGAGCGAGATGGAGGACTTCATGGACGACGAGGCCTTCGTGGACGACACCAGCTCTGACGCCGGCACCGAGGAGGGATCGGACCTCTTCAGTGATGGCCACGACCCCTTCTATGACCGCTCCCCCTGGTTCACCCTGGTGGGAAGGTTGGTGCCGACACAGGCTTGTCAGGAGTGGAGGCTGGAGGGAGGGGAGAGGCTGAGGGACGACCAGGGGGAGACTCTGGCTCCTTTAAGACCACAGACCTACATTTACCCATATTGCATACTGCAGTACATGTATGCAACAGCACCTGAGGGAGTGCATCCACAGGTCAATGTCAAGATCCAGTGCAGTGACTTCATCTATATTTAAGCACAGCTAGACAAGAAATACCAGCACATATGTACCTAAAAGAATATACTTCTAAACAAATGAAAATAAATGTATATTATGTATTTTACTTCATATACATAAGTAAAATATTGTCTAGATTTACTGTACATTGGAGAAAAGACTGTATTACCTCATTAGTTAAGTTATCAGGTGCTGGGGTGGTCAGTGGCCAGGTAGACCAGAGCTGGCACAGACAGTGCCTCCCCTCAACCCCTCTCAACCCACCTCAACCCCCTCTCTCTGCCTCCACTGAGCCCAGAGTGTTGCCTAATGCCATCCCCTCGTCCTTGCCAGCTGCATTAACCAGTCTCCATCTGTCTAGCCTGGCCTGGCCTGGCCTGGCCTGGGCTGGGCTGGGCTTCTCCACTCCAACACTCACTCTTAGTGTGCTCTCATTGGTCTCACTTGTGCCGCATCTGTGTCTCATTTTCCTCATCTGTGCTGCTTTCATGTCTTGTTGTCCATATAATCATTTTTTTTTTTTTTTTTTTTGTCATTTGTGTTTTTTTTATTGTATTATTGTGGTGTTACATGCTGATGTCATTGGTTTCCATTTATAAAAGGCTATTTTGAGTCTTTTGAATGATGGACAGAGTAATAAAGAGGAGAGGAGAAAAGGGAGGGAGAGGGAGGGAGAAAAGAGTCGTGTGCTTTTAGCCTTCAGTGTTGTCATCATGAGATCTGCGTCACTGTGTGACTTCATTGATTTGGCAGAGTGATAACTCTTTCTCTCCTCTCCCCCTCCTCCTCCTCCTCCTCACGGGGCCAAGGAATCTTAAGTCAGGAGGGGGATGGTACTCTCTCTTCTCTTCTCTCTCTCTCTCTCTTTCTTTTACCATCTCTCTCTTTCTCTCTTTCTCTTTCTCTCATACACTCACTCCCACACATGTACGCTAGGCAAATTGCCATACATCCGCCAGAGTCTTAGCAACAGCTTTATCAGGAAACATATTAGCTCCATTAGAGTAGCTTGACTACATCATTCAACAGACTCAAAAGCCATATTAACCTTATTTTATTTTGTTTGGAAAACACATATAATTTTCTTGACTGTATCAAGTTTTGCTTGGTTTTGTTTAGACTTTTGTACAGCTTTTTAGGTGTCGTGTTAATCCATTTTCCAATGCATTCATGGCCTCCCTAATGAAATGACTGAAATGATTGATTTGACCTTTTGTGTGACTGAGTTTGAGTCATCGCATATAACTGTAGATTGGCTACATCTGTTTATAACAAGTGTGTGTGTCTGTGTGTGTGTGTGTGTGTGTGTGTGTGTGTGTGTGTGTGTGTGTGTGTGTGTGTGTGTGTGTGTGTGTGTGTTTTGTCCTCCATGAGTTTCATTCTTTGACGTGCTCTAACCACATTAGAGTAGAATGACTGTGTGTGTCTGTGTGTGCGTGTCTGTCTGTGCTTGTGTATTTGCTCATACAGCTAAAAGGCTTTTGCTCGTCTCTCTCTAGGGCCTTTGTGTACCTGAGCAACCTGCTGTACTCAGTCCCCCTAGTGCACCGTGTTGCCATAGTAACGGAGAAGGGCGATGTGCGGGGCTTTTTGCGCGTCGGAGTCCAGGCCATCGCAGGTCAGTGTTGCTCCCGTCACAGGGGACCCTGAGCTTGTGTAGACTGATTTAATGCAGCACTTTTCAAAGATCAATATCATATATTATGTCTAGATATTTTTTCAGAGTTGGTTGGATGTCATCTGCTGTTTTACACACATAATTTATAGGGCATTGGTGTTCAATACATTGATTATATTACAGCCATATTCCACACCAAAATCATATTTTTTTGAGTAGCAGTGTTCAAAAACTAGCCATGAAATGAGAACTTTAGAGAACGAGCAGGGTTGTTTACCGTGTTGCAAACTCTCTCCAGCTGACGAGGAGGCCCCAGACTATGGCTCCGGAGTACGGCAGTCAGGCACCGCTAAGATCTCTTTTGACGACGAGTACTTCAAACAGGTGAGTCAGAACAGACGACTTTTTGCCTGTTCAAAGTAGTTCAGAACAATCCAGGGATTGTGGCCTTTTTACTGCAGAGATATCTTGGGTTGGGTTCACACTGTGTCTGGGCTTTGTACTAAATTCCAGTTGAACAAGTAGATCCTGACATTTCTATTAGCCTGTGCTGCCATCCATTGTCTGAGTAGTTTATCACTTGTTGTGCCATGGGACAGCTGGGCCAGTTACAATTGTTTAGCACTCCTCTTTATTTTCTCTCTCTCTCTCTCTCTCTCTCTCTCTCTCTCTCTCTCTCTCTCTCTCTCTCTCTCTCTCTCTCTCTCTCACTTTTATTTCTTTCTTTCCTTTTAATATGCATGTCTCTTCCTCCCTCACTCTCTGTCTCTCCTCTCCCAGGCTGACTTCTCCACCACGGCCATGACCCGCTCTGGGATCTCTCTGGAGGAGCTGCGCATTGTGGAGGGCCAGGGTCAGAGTTCAGAGATCATCACCCCCTCGGAGGAGATGAACAGAATGAATGAGATGGGTAGGTGTCTGCCCAGTGGGGCGACACGCAGACAGATGTCTCTATTGAAGGCCCAGACATTGTTGTGCTTTTGCCTGATTAGTTTTATGAGACTTGCGTAAAACAGCCAGTAAATTAAGGTCTTAGTTATTGTAATAAGGGGGGTGGGATGGAGTGCAGGTGATCAAAAGTTCTGAAGATTTTCTGTTTCAGTGGTCCTGTGTAAAGGATTCCAACAGCCACTTGTTATTATGTTGCTTGTGACCATAACTTTAACATAATTTGTTTCCTCAGTTATAGATCTGTTATATGCACTGTTCCTGTCATTACACCACAATGAGGACAAACAAGTGACACCGCACATCTGTGCCTCATATGTCCATTTAAATAAAACATGAGCAAAGTGTATTTGTAACTCAGGGACTTTAGGGTTTTTCCAGCAACATTGCATTCATATGGGCTTTCTAGACAATGCATAAAACTTCCAGGCCAAAAATATGGTGTTTTCTAGTTGATACATGAATTATACTTACAGTACATTTCTTCGTAAGGTGACATTCCTGCATCTTTTAATATTTTTTTTTCATTAATAACTAAATGTTGTTTGAATTTCTACTCTGTAAAATGGAATTGGTTTTCTATCCCTTATAGACCTGAAACTAGCGAATGTGGAGGGGAAGCTGGGCCGTGGGGATGGTCTCGCCGGTCAGCTAGAGGTGGGCAGCATCTTCACCTTCCGCGTGACCGTCCTACAAGCCAGTGGCATCCTGCCCGAGTACGCAGACATCTTCTGCCAGTTCAAGTGAGTCCGCCAACCCCAGGCATGGTTGCTATGACAACCTCCTCTTATGATCTCGCCCTCCATGGCGGGTTCAGGTGAGGTGTTTGTTTATTTTTATGATCATTTTTTTCCATGCGCTAACTTGTGTTTTTTGTTTGTGTTCTCTCTTAGCTTCTTACACCGCCATGATGAGGCCTTCTCCACGGAGCCCCTGAAGAACAGCGGCAAAGGCACCCCACTGGGCTTCTACCACGTACAGAATGTGAGTCACTCAGACTACACGTCTGTGAGGGTGTCAGAGTGTGAGAACTTTAGAGTGAGTGAGAGAGAGTGAGAACAGCTCAGAGAGAGGGAGAGAGAAACAAGAGCGTGAGAAAGTAAAAAAGCAAAAGTAAAAGAGCCGAGGAGAGCGAGAGAGATGGAGAGAGAGAGAGATACAGAGAGAGAGAGGTGAAGAAAGGCAGCAAAAAGAGATGAAGAGGAGGGCCCAGAGGCCCAGGAGTGTGTGGAGAGGGAGAAAGAGAGAAACACAGAGAGCATCAATATCCCTGCCCTGGAAATGTCACTGCAGTGCACCCACCTCACCCAAAGGAGCCAACGGTGAAGAAGTGGGTTGAAATACAAGCAAGGGCAGTGTTTGAATAGAAACCCAATATAAACAGCTTTTAGTAATCACCAGTGTTTCAGTGTTGGACACTCCGATCCTATGTTATTAATCTGGGACCCCAAAATGACGTAATCCCTGCTGACCTTTGCTCTTTTCTGCCCAAACCAGATCTCTGTGGAGGTCACCGAGTCGTTCATTGAGTACATCAAGACCAAGCCCATCGTGTTTGAGGTGTTTGGCCACTATCAGCAGCACCCACTCCACCTGCACGGCCAGGATCTCATCATGAGGTAGGCCCAGTCCCACAACACAGCAGCACAGCACGCCCCAATGGCTTTGGGTTACTGCTGCTGAGTAATGGGTTTCATAACTATCCACTGCTAAAAACAAAAAGCCTCTGATGAAAAAAATTGAGAACAGGATTGTGTGTGTGTGTGTGTGTGCGTGCGTGCGTGCGTGCGTGCGTGTGTGAGAGAGTAAAGTAAGTAAGTTTTGCTTTGATGTGCTCCTGCCACAGATGTACTCCAGCTGGTCATAAATAGGCATGCCTATTCCTCAGATCAGATGCATTCATCTATGGCCCTGTAATGACTCTTCCTTTTTTTCCCCCTCAGCCCTCATCAGCCCTCCAGGAAGTACTACCCCCCTCCCATGCCTCTGTCCAAACCAGGTGGGTAAACAAACACACACACAAACAAACAAACAAGCAAACAAGCAAAATTTATAGATTTAAGATTTTGATCAAACACACCTTTTCCAAACACACATTTATAAGTGTATTTTTTAATTTCTCTCTGTTCAACTCTGGTAAAAATGAAATGAAAAGACCCATGGCCTGGCCCCTGTACTGCTCTTGAGCCAGTGCAGTGGTTGAGGACCGGAGAGGAGTGAGGAATCTGCTATTTGCATAATTAAACACATGCTTTGAATAATCCCGGCCCGGAGCAGTCTCTCCCATTTCCATGCTGAGCATTACCATAAGTAATTACATGATTCATTAAAGCGGGATGAGGGAGAGATCAAGCGCTTTAGGGGTGGGGCGCCTCGCTCCTGCATCTCACGGGTGCACCCCTCTGCTCCCAAAGGGGCCATCTCAAGGCTTCAGGTCATGGGCTTGAATAGAGGGAGAGGCTGCAGCACCCCCAGCACTGGAGGTGGCAAGGCATGTTACACTCTCAAACACAAGCATAGGGGTTGTTTGCCTTTAGGGCTGTTATCCCGTGTGTATGTGTGTGTGTGTGTGTGTGTGTGTGTGTGTGTGTGTGTGTGTGTGTGCTCTGAAGCTCCATATCTGTGTGCCTCTCCTGTGTAAACCTGATTAAAAGCCAGGTGAATAGGTTCACAGCCTTACCGTAGGGACCATTCAAACAAAAGAGGGATGACTCTGCAGTCTATGATATCATTGCTGTCTTGAGAGCCATACCAGACACAGTATTAAAAATAAACAATATTGATTTTTTTTGTTCCCTAAAAGTTTCTGGACTAAATGCATTAACCTGGAACAGAATTATCCATCTTCACTCCCCTTAATGTTCTTTTTTTGTTTGTTTGTTTCTCATTCATTACACTTGCATGTTTAATGTTATTTTTTACCTTCTTTTCATTCTCCACCCCACCCACCCCTCCTCCCTTCACCGCCATTTCCCGTCATCTTCAACTCCCCCCAAATCCCCCCACATGCTACCAAATCTAATGACGCCTCCACACACGTCAGACCACGCCAGAAAAATCGAGCTGATCAGGTACCTGATGACGGGTTACGTGCACGGGCAGGTGTTGGACACGCTCTCGGAGCATGCTAACGCGCTGGCCTCCACCGCCGTGGCCACTCTGGAGGACGGCGCCGACCAGCTCTCCCACTTCCCCTTCCTGCCCGTGCCCAACAGCCCGGCCCAGACCGTGCCAAACCATGACGGTTGGTACCACTTGGCACACTCAAGGGGGTGTAGAGAGCCCCCCCCTGCCCTCCCCCCTGTAGTTTCACCCCGTAATGTGTGCTTAGTGTGACCCTGTGGCTGTATCCTAATTGAAATAAGAATAGGAGTAGACTTCTAGTGATCCCTACTCCTCCCCTACAGAGAGCAACTTAGCCCATGTCATGCTATAGAAACCATTTGTTGTAAAAAAGAAAAAGAAATTATAAAAAACTATTAACAGTGCTTCATCCTCTGGAGTGTTAAAAGTTATGAGTTGATAGTGTCCAAGAGGCATCTGCTGTGAAGTTTCTTCATAAAGAGAGACGTGGAGAACATAAAAAAGGGATCAGTGTCTTGTAGTGCTAAATCTCTTTCCTTAGCCTCCCCTCCTCAGCTGGTGCTGGTGTTAGCGATACTAGATACTAGCGTTCCCACTGTTGGCAGCTGTCTGGTGTCATTGTCACAGTGTCGCTGTCTCTTTGATGTGGCGTTCCCTCAGTAATGCCGTTTGATGTCAGATGTTTTGTGCTAAGGAAGCTGCCTTGGCTTCTCCGCCATCTCCGCCTGCTCAGCTGATTCCCCACAGATGCAGTGGTTCCCCCCCGTAGTCCCCCAGTGAAGTTGTAGCGTTGATGTGGTTCTGTTTTGTCCTCATCATGACTCCATTACCTCAGGCTGTAACAGAGATACTGGATGCTAAAACAAAGAGCTTTACATGGGCTGCTAGTCAGCTGCGCACATAAAGCACGTCAGGACACATTGATTTTGGCCCGGCTTGCAGACCGTCTGTGGATCCCGATCCGGTGGAGACTAATGAGTGTCGTTTCCTTGAAGCCCTCACCTCCATTCCGTTCACCGGCCGCCATCAGCATCCATTTCCCCTCCTGTTATCTCCCATCAGAGCTCCGCTCATCTTTCTCACCCGTTAACAACCAGAGAGATCTTTAGCCCCTCTTTTCCTGTCTGTCTCAGAAATGGCCCCACAAATGTAGTGCGACAGCCCATGGATGGATTTTGGCAAGTGGGTTTGGTCTCATCAATGGCGTTGTAATAAATCGAGTTAGTCAGCGCTGTGGCCTGGGACGGGTTTAATGTGTTCCAGCCGAGGGCCATGTTTCCACTGGTGTCCCCGTGACCCTTTGTTGACGCACAGTCAACAGCTCGGTCTCTTCCACGGCGGATAATGAAATTATTATTTTCATTCGTTTGCGTCGGTTTCTCATGCGTTTCTCTCTCTCACCCTCTCTCCCACCAGTTCCTGCTACGAAGCTGAACACCATCAGCAAGTCCAACCTGGGCCAGTGCGTCAGCAAGTACGACCTGTTGGTGTGGTTTGAGATCAGCGAGCTGGAACCAACTGGAGAGTAAGTTATGACCTGTCTAAAGCCTGCTAAAGAAAAAAATAATCAATTCTGCTCTTATATAAACTGACTTAGATGGTATAACTCTCCATTCAGCTGTTCAGGGTCAAGGCCCTGTCGTTGTGTGTGTGTGTATGTGTGTATGTGTGTGCGTGTGTGTGTGTGTGACCATTTGTACCTCTGCAATTCTCCCAGGTACATCCCAGCTGTAGTGGATCATTCCGGTGGCTTGCCCTGCCATGGAACTTACCTGCTGCACCAGGTTAGTGCCCCCTAGTGGGCTGAGGGACTCATGTCATGCACTGTTATACAAACATCTCTGATAGAGGTATGATGGCAGCCATGTTAGTGTACTACAGCAGCTGTGGGAAATGCAATGTGTTTGTGTTGTGTGCTTCAGGGTATCCAGCGGAGGATCACAGTCACCCTCATCCATGAGAAGGGCAGTGAGCTGCACTGGAAGGATGTCAGGGAGCTGGTGGTCGGTGCGTATCACTACTCTCTATCTTTTCCCCTCTCTGTGTCTGATTCTGCATGTGGATGGAGATTTGTAATGATCTCCTTGTTGAATTTCTGATGATTTAATGCTCCTTCATCTGCCTTGTTACCTATAGTAAATGATCTAAGAGTGTGTCGGCCAATGACGTTGATTGTTGCTTGCACAGGTCGAATTAGGAGCAAGCCAGAAGTGGACGACACTGCTGCAGATGCAGTCCTGTCACTCAACATCATATCAGCCAAAAACATCAAGTCCTCTCACAACTCCAACAGGTAGCCAACAGACCTCCTCACGCCATTAAAGCTGTCTTTCAATAGAAACATTCACCGCTCCAGAAAGCAGCTCTGTTTATTCATTGGTCATCATGCTCAACTCGTCTACTTGATACATAGTCATATATTAGACTTATCTGTCCTCGATTTCTATATATATAAGGATTAATTTCACTGTAGCTTAAAGATCTACTTGTGACAGTTCATGCTCCTTCCACAGATGGAAGAGATTTTGGATAAGTAGGAGAATAATAAGTCTGTATAATTTCATTATCATGGCTAATTTGTGTCGGATACACAGTCATTTCTAATTTTAGCAGTGCTTGTGATTATGATTAAGATTAGGACATTTTGTAGTGAAGAGCCCAGGCGTATTTTTATCATCATGGCTGTGGTCCAGAGGGAGCCGCACAGCAGCAGTCCTCAGACAACAGTGACCCCTGGTGGTCAAACACCAGATCTAGTCATATTTTTCTTCACCTTGTTTATCATAACAGCTTATGTGTCATCACTCATATGCTTGTCATGTGTTCTGCTGTCCTTCCTTTGTCTCATCTTGCTTATCGGCCATTACACTGCTTCTTATAATGGTTTCTTTTTTTATTTTATGCAACGTATTTTCTCTATTGAGTTGGTGTATGTTTTCTGTTGCCTGACATGTCTGCTTTTTTGTCTCTTCTGTTCTTCTCCTTTCTTTGCTTTGCCTGTCTGTCTCCTGCGGCGGACTCTTGCTGTTTGCTCAGACTCTGTATTGATAAGGATATTGCTAGGTACATGTAGCATAAAGCACTTTAGACATGAAGTTCTTTATGCTCCCCCCACAGTCCTGCTAGTCACTGTAGATGTGGTGTGTAGTAGAGCCCTATTTGAATGGTAGACATCCATCTGTGTTGCAGTCATGTCCATTTGCAGTGTTTGGCACCTCGTGCTTAAAAATGCTTATACCAAGATTTACAGTCAGAGAAGCACAAATAGTCAGTAGCATTGAGTTAATAATAACACTGATGTAGTTGTTTTATCATATCAATTGTTTCTCACATATGAGTTAATACTGAATGGTTGGTAATAAGTGCTATGTCTGGATTGTAAATCGGGTGTCTGCGTTAGTGTCTCTGGTGCCGAGGCAGTCTGGGTAGACTCTGTCAGGGGTGGGGTTGGAGGGTGACTGACAGATGGAGGCTGAGTCATCAACAGCAGAATCCATCACACTCACCGTTAGCTGCAGACAGATGCTCTGTGTGTGTCTGGTCAGGCATAAACCAGACATGCACACACACGTACATGCACATGCGCACACTCATTTTAATTTAGTTTAATTGCATTTAAACACTGTCTGTTTTCACTATTAGGGATCTTACTCTCTCTTTTATTCTCCTTCTTGGACTATTCATTTGCTTACACGCCCTTATGCAGTAATTCTTTAAAATGACTTCATCTTAATGGCATCTCCTCACACTTTGTTGCGTGTGTGTCTTGGTTAATATGCTATTATTGTCACATTGACTAGCATCTAAGGAATGAATGGCAATGGAGTATCAGCACTGTTAGGTACAATAGAACAGGCTTACTTGTGCAGCAATAATATAAAGAAGGGAAGACCGTTTCATAAGAGAAAATATAAAGAACATTGATAATAAAGAGCATGGCTTCCTCTTCTATGAAGCCACAAATTTCACAGACATGCTTGTGAAACAGTCAGCAGGCAAAGTTACATCCCTGACTGTGTGGCCCTTCATGATGGCCTTAAAGTACATTAGCAATCACTTCCCTCACCATTAGTGCCTTTTGCACATTATGTTTTCTGTCCTTTTAAGGAACAATTTTTTTAGTGGTGTATGTTTTCAATTAAACATTGATAATCACTAATTCAACGTCTTTTGGGGCAGACTATTCCAAAAGATGTAGATGCCTATCAGGGTCAAGAGAATCTTAAATGTTTCCTCTGTTGTGTCTAGAACTTTCTACCGCTTCGAGGCCGTGTGGGACAGCTCTCTGCACAACTCTCTCCTGCTCAACCGCGTAACTCCATACGGAGAGAAGATCTTCATGACCTTGTCTGCCTACTTGGAGGTCAGTTTTCTATCCCATAGGCCCATTCCCTTCTACCCACAGCAAAGCAGATTAGTAAAACAGTCAAATTACATCAGACATACAGTAAATTAGTACTTTAGTGTAAAATGCAGTCAAACA
The DNA here is from genome assembly GCA_027497455.2 of Sardinella longiceps. Taxonomy (NCBI): domain Eukaryota; kingdom Metazoa; phylum Chordata; class Actinopteri; order Clupeiformes; family Clupeidae; genus Sardinella; species Sardinella longiceps. The sequence continues at coordinate 14,310,287 of JAODXP020000018.1, forward strand.
GTATTCAGTTGTGATTCTTCAATGTTTTAGTCTTTTCTTATTCTAGTCTTACTCTATTCTTCATAGTGGCCCTCATATCTGTATGATTCTTACTCCTATAAGCCTGTGATTACTTTACGGTACTTTAAATACAGTATGTGGACTTAAAAAAAAAACAATCTGCTGCCTCCCACAGCTTGACCACTGCATCCAGCCAGCCATCATTACCAAAGACATCTGCATGGTCTTCTACTCCAGAGACGCCAAAATCTCCCCGCCCCGCTCACTGCGGAACCTATTTGGCACGGGCTACTCCAAGACTCCTGACTGGTAGGCCGATCAATATTAACAGACATCCACTGTATTTTTTTACTGCATCATAGAGCTCAAACCTAAAGCCTCAACACACCCCCCTACCCCTTCTCTCCCACAGCAATCGAGTGACTGGAATCTATGAGCTGAGCTTGTGTAAGATGTCAGACACGGGAAGCCCAGGTGAGGTCACTGTCCGGCAGTATTTCTAACACATTACTAAGGCTTCAAACTGCCTCTCATGCAGTAGGCTTTTATTTCCCACCTCTATTCTATTCACCATGAGATCATGATCTAAATACTGCACAGGGACTTTTAAAGGGATATTATTGCAGATGTGAACTGTACTTAATGTTCATCACAGTTTCCAGTGGAGTAATTGGTGTTGGAGATGGTGTTTTGCACATGCAGATTGTGTAAGGAATCTTCCATTGCAGGCATGCAGCGGAGGAGACGGAAGGTTCTGGACACGTCGGTGGCGTATGTGCGTGGGGAGGAGAACCTGGCGGGCTGGAGGCCTCGAGGAGACAGCCTGATCCTGGAGCACCAGTGGGAGCTGGAGAAGCTGGAGCAGCTGCATGAGGTGGGGACTGAATGTCAGGGGTCACACAGACGCACCCACTACTCACAAGCTGTTTCTCCAACATTCTCTCTTACACGCACTCATACACATACACAGACACACACACACATACATACAGAGACTTTTGAAAACAGGTGCAAGAAGTAATTGGTTACTGCAGAAGTCAGTGGCAGCTAGTGTAACCTGCATTAGCCTGCACGGTACAGTCCCACACATGCTCAGATGCACAACAACCATGCGATTGCGCTAACAAGGGTGCTAAAGCCCTAAAGTGCTGGTTTCACTCACTAGCACACTCTTAAAGGTGTTGGGAGGGAGGTTTACTAATGTACTTACTACCTTTACACTAGTCCAGAGAATTTTGTGTCCATTTTTGAATTTCATATATTCTCCTCATCCTTGCACATCTTTGCTCATGCACAGACACGTGCGTCAGCCTGTCTTGAGCATGTTGTATGATAATGTGTTAGAATACAGAATCTATTTGAATCCCTCCCAGCCACAGATCACTCAGTCTTCCATATCTCTCCCTCTCCCTCCACCCTTCCTGGTGCCCCCTGGTGGTGCTCCCCTGCAGGTGGAGAAGACGCGTCACCTGCTGCTCCTGCGCGAGAAGCTAGCGGAGACGGCGCCCCACAAGTCCCTCAGCGAGTCGCTGTCGCCCAGCATGAGCAGCGGCACCCTCAGCACCTCCACCAGCATCTCCTCACAGATCTCCAGCACCACCTTCGAGAGCGCCATCACGCCCAGCGAGAGCAGCGGCTACGACTCCGCCGACATCGAGAGCCTGGTGGACCGCGAGAAGGAGCTGGCCACCAAGGTGAGACTCTTCAATCTCTTTCAATTCTTTTGTTTTTATATTATGGACACTTTTCATAGTATGGACACTTCAGTGATGAAAATGAAGTCTTGTCTAGATGTAGATCTAGATGTCTTCCAGATATCATGTAGGAGGGGTTGTATGTGATGGAATGGGTTATAATCTCATCTGTAATGTCTTGACATTTGTTGATCACATTTCAGTGCCTCCGACTCATGACACACACCTTCAACAGTGAGTACAACCAGGTGTGCAACAGCATCAGTGACTGCAAGGTATGCCAGGCAACATCACAGCCTGCTCACCCACAAATCTTTTACTAGTGAGTTAATCAACTCTTGTGATTTATCACTTCTTCACTCACTGTATTTCTCTTTCTCTCTCTTCTCTCCACCCCATTTTTTCTTTTCTTTCTTTCTTTCCTTTCTTCTCTTCTCCACTCTGTGTGCCTGCCCTACGCAGCTCTCGGACATCTCCCCCATGGGTCGCGACCCCTCCGTCACCAGCTTCAGCAGTGCCACCCTCACCCCATCCTCCACCTGTCCATCGCTGTCCGACTCGCGGTGCAGCTCCATGGATCAGAAGTAAGCCTCCTCTCCTCTCCTCTCCTCTCCTCTCCTGCACGTCCAAACACACACCCACAGACCACAGTTCTGGCCCAGATCCTGTAGATTACTGCTCTCACTTAAGCTCTCAGACCAATCAGTGTCTATTTCTGAGAGTGGCATTTGACTGTGTTTAAAGGCTAGCTCAGTCAGCTGACTTCATTTAAAGGTGCTGAAAGTAGCACACTCAGAGTAGGCCATAATTATACTGAACACTGTCTCACTGTCACATGGTGAAGGTAAAGGTTGGCTCTTTAGCTGATGCTTTATTGACAGCAACACAAACTTGAGGTTGAAGAATCCAGAATCAATGGATTATCATAAATGTTTTTGCTCATCTTCAGACAGCAGCAAAGTTTGAGCGTAAAGGCACACCGTGACATTTTTGCTGTAAAACTAGTAACTTAACTACATATTAAGTCTTTCTGGCACTACTAGAACATGCCAATGATGTCTGATTGAAAAAAAAATGCCACATCATGCTGAATCATGCTGGAGACTTTCCTTGAAGGCGATATCTCAAGGGATCTATAAAGTTCAGTCCAAGTCTAAATCTAATACAAATAAAACTTTGCATGACTAAATATCAAATTTAATTTGGAGATGGTACTGTAACGAATTATCTTGTATTAAAAGAAAAGGAAAAGGAAATACAGTTGCCTAGTGTCCGTTAAATTTAACACTCTCTAGCACAGTATCTGAGGTGGACTGAGGTGGATTTTTGCCTTCCCGTTTTACTAGGACTCCTGAGGCGAACTCTCGTGCCTCCAGCCCTGGCTGCTCCGACTATGAGAACTTCCCCATGGTGCCCACCCTGGAGACGTCCTACCTGGCACGCGCTGGCAAGCATGAGTTCCTCAACCTGGTGCCCAACATAGAGGAGATGAGGCCTGGGTAAGCACTTGCCAACCAAGGAAACATCTGGAAATTGTGAACGTCGATCAGGATGTCTGGTTAAAGTTTGGAAGTTTGGAATTCACAGCATGTCACAGGGCTTGAGAATTAGACAGAAGCCTGAATGTATGTTTTTCTAAAGGACTTGTGACTCACTCTAGTGACGCTCTACCTCACAGGTCGGTGGTGTCTAAGAAGGGATTCCTGAGTTTCATGGAGCCGCGCTCCAACTCGTGGGTGAAGCACTTTGTGGTGGTGCGCCGGCCCTACGTCTTCATCTACAACAGCGACAAGGACCCTGTGGAGAGAGGGGTGCTCAACCTGTCCACCGCCCAGGTGGAGTACAGCGAGGACCAGCAGGCCATGCTCAAGGTGAGGCTCAGACACACTCACGTGCACACACACACACACACACACACTGAGCACAGGACACAGTGGCATTATTAGGTTTCTAGTCAAGTCTCTTTACTCGTTTTCATTTCCTGTATCTGTCTGTGTGTGACGGACTGTAAGATGACAGACTTGTTTTTCCAAATTCTCAATGACTTTTGTTCTCTGCCAACCCTTGTACAAGTGTGTTTGGTTTGTCTCTCTCTCCTGCCCTGCAGACACCCAACACGTTTGCTGTGTGCACCAAGCATAGAGGGATCCTGCTGCAGGCTAACAACGACAAAGACATGAACGACTGGCTCTACGCCTTCAATCCACTGCTGGCAGGAACAATAAGGTACAGTAAACACTTGCATGAGTGACTAAATGAAGGGTGGGGTTGCAGTAATCAGATGAGTACTATTAAGTGGTAGGCCCACAGGTTGTGTGGCAGCTTCAGACAATTGATTTACAAACTCAAACGTAATGTTACAACCAGACCACAAAAGAAATGGCAATATCATTATTGACTTTTTAAAATTTCAATTGTTTGTTTTGTTTGTCTTTACAGGTCAAAGTTGGCGAGGAGACGTTCTGGCTTGCTGAAGAACTAATGGCCTTTTCAGAGTACACCTCATTCTCTGGCTGGCCTTTGAACATAACAAGTGTTAACACTTATTAATCTTTGTGATTATTGACGTTTATTTTCTCTCTTGTACGTTGACCTGTGGCTTAAGTCTCCTATCCAGCAAAATGAACTTTATTTTTAAGTTCCAAAATAACCTGCTATCTTCCCCCTCCTCCCCCCTCTTCACTCTTTTTCCTTCCTCTCAATTTCTCTCTGCCCTGCCTTTTCGTGTTTTCATCAGGATTCCTCGCCCCCCCTCTCCCTCCCTCCCTCTCGTTTTTTGCCCCATTTCATTATCTGTCATTACAGGATCAGAAACCTTCTAGCTAGTAGCATGTTGTAGTAGTCTATCTGTGTGTGCACGGTTCTTCAGAACAGACTTTCTCTTGGCTCTTGTATTTTTTTTATCATCTGTAGAGATTGTCCTCATCAGTGTTATCCGTCAGGCAGGATCCCGTGGCTGAAAGCATGAACGCCGCAGCTGGGCTCAGGTTTGCTTCCAAAAAAAAAACGGAAAAAAAAAAACGAAGGGCACTACTAGTACCCGCAGTCATTACTGATGCGAAGTCTAAAAGAGGGGGAATAAATAAGTAAATAATGGTAAATATTATAATAATATCAACAAAAATAAGGGAGAGTCAATCTTATTGTCACAGTGCAACACGGATTGATGGCTTAAGACATTTTATTGCTAGTTATTGAGGAAACCTCATTAAGTCTAGCTTTTTACGTCATCCAATAGACATGCTGAATTAGGAGCTCTGACGTGGCTTTCTAACGTTCTCTCCGATGTTACTGCAACATTAGACTCGCTAAGCTATACCAGACCCCCCCACCCTGTGGCGTAGGTACAGTAGCTCCCCTGTTCCTCTCTCCCTAGTCTCTGTACATAGAAGAGGAATGGTGCATTTCAGAGGGACATTTGGAGACGTTTTGTATGTTCATCGCTGTTGCATCCTCTCTTCCTGATCGTCACTGAACAAATCCCCACTACCCCAGTGCAGTTGACCCCCCCTCCTCTAAAACCTCCCCAAAGCCAGGTTATCAGCTGTGCGCTCAACATCTTAGACATTCAACTCGCATTAGATAGCGAAATGCAGACGTACAGTACAGAAGAACAAAGAAGAAACGACTGTGAAGGGAATGTCATTTGTACATACTTTTCAGGATTACTGTGCTTTAATCACTATAAAAAAAACCTGACATTCCTTTTGCACTTACACGTTTTTTTTCCTTATCATGGAATATTCCTTACGACACCCAGAGCGGTTGTCAATAGTGCGAGAACTTCTCAAATGATCTCAGACCCCAGGGATTTAAGCACCTGGAAACTCCTACATACTTCTTATGTCATTGAACATCATATTAACCTAATAGTCAGGATCTGAGAGATTCCCTGGTAACCTGCGGTATTCTCAGGCCATGTCCCGTGTCCTAATCCCCTAGTCTGGGTACTGTACTGTTGCATCAGGCCAGATTCCCAGCATTCCTTTAGTATATACATGACAGGCCAGATGAACTCACAGCATATTTCTTGATTTATATGCATTCTTGAAACTTATCCTTGTATTTCCTTATTGTACTCATACTCTTAATTTATTTTTTTATTAACACCATTGTTTTATACTACCCACTCATTCATTCAAATAATCTGCAAGTATGTGAGAAGGGCATTTTTGTTCTTTTTATCCAGTGATATTTAATGTTGTTTTGCACATTTAAAATGCTCATTTACCAAGCGAAATGAAGTAGTGGAGATTCAGGTGGTCTTAGCACTGTCTGCTTTGAAAAAAGAAAAAAAGAAAAAAATGGGACGGATTTCATTTGAAGTCAGTAATGCAAGAAGCTAATGCTTAATAACTAGACTGTAGAGAGTCTGGTGTGGCGGAGTGAGGTGGAGAAAACAAAAGGGATGACCAAAATGCTCTGAGTTTATTTTACTGTTAATTTTCTTTTCTCTGAAAATCCTTGCTCTGAGTGCCGTATGGATTTAGCACCTGAAGCTGAATTTGTAGTTTTTTAATGCAGGTTGTCTTTATTCTGTGCCACGTGAAAGATGTTGTTTCTGAGAGGCTAAGACGGAGGTTGCAGCAGGACTCTGGCCAACCAACCAGTAGGACCTGCATTTTAAACCTGATTATCCTGAGTGCACGAATATCTAATGGCACCATCTTTTCATGTGGCCGGATGACATAGTTAAGCTACAAACCGTGTGAAGATCAGGGTGATTGATATGCATTGGATCATTTGAATCTTACACAGTTGGCAATTGACTTGGACATTTTTTACAGAACACAAAAGATGAAAACAGTTGAGGCTTTTTACCATAGGTCTGCAAACCTAATGGCTAGGCAAAGCTGTTGGATTTATTTAACATCTGTGGAAATTGTGTCCATTGAAAATGATGCAGTGTTCATGTGGCATCAAAGCAAGTCTATGACGAGCATGATTTTTTCGAAAGAATTAAAAAATGCACCGGAGCAAAGAATTTCAAAGGTTTCGAATGGCTTGGGTTACTAATGTATAGTGGACATTTCATTGACTGTATTTATTGTTTTGCATTGTATATATTAGTTTGCAGCTCTTTGCACATAATAAATGGTTCTAACTAACGGATCAAATCAAACCTGCACTTGGTTTCAGTTGTTTCTCACAGGTGGTGTGTTTGAGTGGGAAAGGGTGAGAGTGGTAGCGTGCTGCTGCTGTGTGACAGGTTTGGCCCGCTCACAAGGGTTCTGAATGTACTTTAAGCATTGACCAACTCTCAGCAGAGAGTGGCATGGACTAAGATGGCACCCCAGAAAGCAGTTCTCTTCAGGAAATGTTCAGTCTTTTTTTATTATTATTATTATTTTGGTGCTTCCTGTTTGTTAAGGCCTGTGTTTAAGACCAAACAGTCGGCTCTTTAATCTCTATCGCTCAACAGTGCAACACCTCTTGCTAGATCTATTTGTGGGCTGAAACAGGACAGTGTTACAGGGAGTTCAACTCTGTTAGATTTTATAAAAAACTAATATCAGGGAGTAATAACATATGAAGACTATATCAGACTTTGCCTAATTGTACACATCCGCCGCTTTATTGGTCCTTTCTGTCTCATGCTTACTTATGCTGACCATACCGACCTTTTCAAAGGTAAAGTAGCAGAAAAAAAATCCATTTCCCCTTTGAGAGAATCATTTGGGAAAGTAGGAAGAATACATTAATAAAATCTTTCCCACAGACTTTGAGGCAAACAGGATAAAATGTATGACGTTAACATTGTACATTATTGGTCAGATTGGCTTCATTTTCATACTTATTTTGTAAATATATCCTACATGTTGTTTGGAGCTTGAATTAAAGTGTAAATATGTCTCCTGTATTTGTAATAATTATAATCCATTGCTGTATAGCTTAGATGTGTAATGCAGATATCTTAATTCTGTGTATGGTAATCTTGCACCATTGAACTGTTTAGTGAATGAGGTAACAATAAAAAGTACAACCAGTGCATTGGCAGAATAATAAACAATGTTCCTGTCTCATTATTCATAGCTCCTAATTCAAAAAATTTCTTTGAAAACAGTAACTTTATTAAATGCTTGTATTTCTGTAAGTAGGATCTAGAAAAACATGAGGACTTGATTATCTGTGGTTATGTTTGGATGGATAAATTGGATACATTTTCAATTGAATCAATGTATGGTAAGATATGGCCTACATTTATCTGCTCTACAAAATAATGGTCCCTAGCAAGCACTTTCCTTTTTTAGTAGACTAGTCTTAAATTCAAACAGAGACACTTAGAAGGACTTTGGTTCAAGTCAGTACATAAGTGGGCGGCTACAGCTGAAATTATGGAGAGGCCATTGACCAATGAGGTGTTTCACTTGTCTGCTCAGCATGGCTGCGCCAATAAGAGAACGAATAGACACTGAGGCTGTAAACACGTCATGTGACAGCTCGGTCTCTCTTGTTGCACTCGCATGGATGTGAGATGGGATGTCCTCTCTAGCCACACCACAGACTTGCATTGGTGCTTTGAATGAGGAAGTACGGGAAGGAGGGTGTATTACAAGTAGCTAGATCCGTGTGGGATAGTATCACTTCAAGACGGAACCCATCAGCAACCATGGCACAGTGAGTAGGCTCTCTTTGGTTTCCGTATTTAAAAAATCCTCCTACGTTGAGATATGAATATTTACACATGTTCTACAGTGAAGGCTCTAGTTAAATTGTTGCCTTAACAGCTAACATTAAAGGGATTTGGCTAACATCGAGCTAGTTGATAACGTTAGTAAGCTAGCCTTCAAGCTAGCTTATTTAACGACCTAACCAAAGGAGATTGTTTAAAAACATGAGCTTGATCTGATTGCTAGTTATAACGTTTTACCATTTTCCGCTAGTTCCATTAGAGATAACTCTGAGGTTTTAGACAAAATATCTGTCAAGTATCCCAACCGGGTACACCACTCAAGGCCACATTACTGAATGAAACCATGCGATATCACTCCAGAGAGGGATAAAACCCATCAGTGGACAGACAGAATATTTGCTAGTGTCGAAATTTCCCTATCCGGAGAGAACTTGGTTACTTTCAGAAGTTTCTGATTTGGAAAAAAATGTGTGAGGTGGAGTGGAAAATCTTTTCCTGAATTTTGATCTAGCCTAGTGATAAAAACATTGTTTACAAATTCCAAACCTGGACTTGGCAGCATGTCCATGTGTAATACATGTTGTCATTTCACGTCAAACCTAGTTGTGTTTACCTTGTCTGACATCTAATTTGTTCGCCATGCCAATTATAATGTGCTGAACAAGCATGACAAAGTAGTTTTGCCGCTGTAGGTTAACTTTCCAACTTTGCTGACTGTCATGTGTGCTATGAAATGAACTAATCATTATGGAACTTTATTGCCTTCACAGGGCAGATATTGCTTTGATTGGCCTGGCCGTAATGGGTCAGAACCTGATTCTCAATATGAATGACCATGGCTTTGTGGTGGGTTTGCAACAAGTGTCCTAGTCATATTACATTCAGTTATGAACATTCATTGCTATGCATTGTTTTGGGACTGTAGTCTAACTTTTTTTTTGTCCTTTTTCAGGTCTGTGCGTTCAATAGGACTGTGTCCAAAGTGCACGACTTCTTACAGAATGAAGCCAAAGGCACCAAGGTCATTGGTGCGGAGTCCCTGGAGGACATGGTGTCAAAACTCAAGACCCCACGCCGCATCATTCTTCTGGTCAAGGCAGGCCAGGCAGTTGACGATTTCATTGACAAACTGGTAAGTGATGCACCTAGAAAAATAAGATCTAATATATTGCTTCCAAAATCTAAATGCTTGTAATGCAGCTGTTTGTGTTGGTTCTTTAATGACCACTGCGTTGCTCCCCCCTCGCAGGTTCCACTTCTGGAGGCTGGTGATATCATCATCGATGGGGGGAATTCCGAATACAGAGACACAACAGTGAGTTGCCTTGACTATGAAATTAAGAATATGTTTGCCACTTCTTGTAAATGTGAACAATGAAAACAACGCATGAAGAAAGTTCAATGTTTTTGTACATTGTGTCATTGTGAACAATGTTTTTCTCTTCAATGTTGTAGCGTCGTTGTCGGAGTCTGAAAGAGAAGAACCTGCTGTTTGTGGGCAGTGGGGTGAGTGGTGGAGAGGAGGGCGCACGTTACGGACCATCGCTGATGCCAGGCGGACACAAAGAGGCCTGGTGAGTACTAATCTAATAACTTTATCATCAGCTGGCATCAGTTGACCAAATCAGCTAATTACAGTGTCGTTAATAAATGGTTTCTGGAAACCCTCTGCAGAGTTACAATTTAGTTAACTGACCAGACCAGACCAGACCAGTTGTCATATTTGTAGTGGAGAAATAGGTTCTCAAGCAATGCTTTTTGTGAACTACAAAGGGATTCTCTGGCATATTTCCACAGGCCTCACATAAAGGATATCTTCCAGAGCATTGCTGCTAAAGTGGGAACAGGCGAACCTTGTTGTGACTGGGTAAGTACAGTACTGTTGAATTTAGCTTTGAAGGATGTCTTGTTTAAGCCACAGTGTTGTTGTTAAGGTGTTGTTAAATTGAACTCTTTTAATGGGAATTGCATAGGTGGGAGACGAGGGAGCAGGGCATTTTGTGAAGATGGTCCACAATGGCATTGAGTACGGAGACATGCAGCTGATTTGTGAGGCCTACCACCTCATGAAGGACGTTCTGGGTATGGACCATGATGAGATGGCACAGGTGAGTCACGCCTCAATGATCTTGCGCAATCTCAGCCTTTTGTGTGGAATTACTTTCCTACTTCCCTCTTCCTTATTGTTTTGCCCGTAGTAGCCTTTGTGTCATTGTGTAGTTCATGTTTCTCAACATTTCATTCATCATTGCGTCACAACTTTGCTTCTCGCCCCCGCAGGCCTTTGACGACTGGAACAAGACAGAGCTGGACTCCTTCCTCATCGAGATCACAGCAAACATCCTCAAATACAAAGATGCAGATGGGACCCACCTGCTGCCAAAAATCCGTGACAGTGCCGGCCAGAAAGGCACGGGGAAGTGGACCGCCATCTCAGCGCTGGAGTACGGCACCCCAGTCACCCTCATAGGTATGACGCCACCGCCCCAGACACCTACTACACAGGTGCTAGAGTTAGCGGGACGGTTAGCGTAGTGTAGTCACCGCGGTGTCCGAGAATAGCCAGGGTGGTTGGAACGTGATGAATGAGGTGGCTGCCTCCCCCTAAGCAGATTGAGGGCTTTGCTGGTCACCACTTCATCCTGATGTGACATAAGTGGGATTTTCTGTGCTCTCTTGTCTAGCGCCTTTGGCTTGTGCTGTTGTGTTTGTGGTGATCTGCTCTGATCGCAGTGTCAGAGATGACCCACGACTGACTGATATCAGTAATCAGTTGTTGGCTGCAAGCACAAGTGTCCCTGAATAACATAAATAAGCACACTGACACTAGGGCATCTACCCAAGGATGTCTGCTCTGGCTAAGAATGTTCCCTTCTGGCCTGTGCCATTTTTCTGCTCCAATTCACTCTGATATTAAAGCAGTATTACGGATAGAGTATTTCAACCCATGCCCTATGTTTGAAGCTTGCTGTTGGTAGTTAAAGAACACAAAAATTTTATACAACATTACTGTAGATTGTATAGCCGCTAACGCTAACTGAATGAGCCAAAGAAAATGAAACTGATTGTGAGTTTCTGGGACCCATTGAGCTAGCGTCAGCTGTCTGTTTGCTATTTGATATGTTGCAGTGCATTCTCTCGTTCTTTTTCCTACCGACAGCACTCTGTTTTTGAACAACAGGGCTACAACTGATTACTACTGAACATGGCTTTAAGTCACTGAAAATGTACCGGTACATATGAAACAACCCCTGACCCGAGTGCTCTGTGCATATAGTGTAGTTGTATGAATAACGTCTATAATGTGTTTATCGGCACCCGTGTGTTTGCACCAGTAGTGCACGAGTGTGAGGGGATTCTCTCTTCTGTGCCACACAAAAGGCTGCATTGTGCAGGGAGCCCAGGCTGCAGAGAGGGCCTGTTTGTGTGTGGCAGTGAGGGAGAGAGAGTGTGCAGAGCAGGAGCTGGTAGACGGGCACGGTGTGTGTGTGTGTGTGTGTGTGTGTGTGTTACAGTAGGTCACATTCCTGTGGGAGATAGGTGCTTAGTTCACAGTGACTTGGTGTTTTCCCTTTTTTGCTGCTCTTGCAGCCTCCCTCCCTCCCTCCTTTTCCTCTGACTATCCGTTACTCATTCCTACTTCATCTTAACAAACAAATGCTTAAATGATATATAGGTTTTTTTGCTGTGTCATGCTTACTGGCTTTTCTTTTTCAATGCCTTTAGATCTCTATTGCTTTGACTCGCCCATTTTTTTTTACAATGGCCTGAAAAGTAGTGCTTAGTCACTGGTAACCTTAATCTTGTTGGCACTTCGATACCGACAGATAGCCTAGGGTTTGCCATCTTGTGAAACGTTGATTAAATATTGAAGCTTGCGTGTGCTGACGGTGAAGCAAGTGATAATGTCATCTTAATGTTGACAATGTAATACATGGCAGAAATGTCCACAGCCTGCCCTATGAGTCCATCTGTATGCAGCAATCTCTGTGTTAGGAAATGGTTGAAACAGCAACACAAGGTCAAGCCTGAGTGTGGTCTGATGTTTACTGCAGTGTGGCAGGGCAGTTCCAGTCTATAGAGGCATGGGCTTTAACCTGTCTCACAAAGGGCTCTGCCACTGATGAATGGCCTGTTGTCATCATATTGTTTGTAGGCTTTTGTTTGTGTTCATAAAGCATGTTTACATGTGACCCTATCAGAGCAGCACTGGGGATCAGGCAATATCGAAAGAGCAAGACAGACATCATTAGTTGTGATAGTGGTCTCCTTTCAGTTTGATAATAATTGATAATATACTGTCATCAAGATCTGTATATGGTACATATGATGTGGACAAGAGGGGGAGCCTTTTGCCACAATATTTGGTTTGTTCATAATGCCTAGCCTATATCCAGTATCCCAATAATAGGCCTAATCATAAATCATAGTAAAAAAAAGGTATCCATGTACTGAAAAATACATACTGTACAAGCTTACTGAAATTCTGGCATATTGTAGGCCTTGTATACAACAGACTGCTACCCACTGAGTCGACTGTTGCTGTGTTGTAACCTTGTGTGTGTGTGTGTGTGTGTGTGTGTGTGTGTGTGTGTGTGTGTGTGTGTGTGTTCCAACAGGAGAGGCTGTCTTTGCCAGATGTCTGTCCTCTCTGAAGGACGAGCGAGTAGAGGCCAGTAAGAGCCTCTCAGGGCCCTCTGCATCCACATTCAGTGGGGACAAAAAACAGTTCTTGGAGGACATCAGGAAGGTACTTGATGACTTAGATTTATTATGGCTCTCCTATTTTTCAAACCTCTTTTACTTTTTTTATTCACCTTTTTTATACAGTACCTCTTGGTGTTTTTTCTTATCTTGAGAGTGAATATATTTGTAGGGTATAGGGAGGAGGAATACATTATTATGAAATTAAATGTGTGTGTGTGTATGTGCGTTTGTCCTCAGGCCCTGTATGCCTCCAAGATCATCTCATACGCACAGGGCTTCATGCTCCTCCGGCAGGCGGCCAAAGAGTTTGGCTGGTCCCTGAACTACGGCGCCATCGCTCTGATGTGGCGAGGGGGCTGCATTATCCGCAGGTGGGCAAAGAACCACACACCCTCCCTTCCCCACGCACTTATTGTGTCCTAACAGTGCAAACCCTCTCCCATACTGTGTCCTAACAGCATGGCATGCGTGATTCAGTTCAGCATTCTGTCTGTCACTTGTGTTGATGTGCTAGTTTGAATGAGAAATCTGACTGAACGGAAGGGCATATTAAATAGATTCAGTGTAGAGAGATATATGCATGTGCTATGTGGTAATGCTCACAGGCAGTAAGAAGGGTAAACTGTCTCTCAGAATCCTGTGAATATCCATCGCAAGGGATACATATTTATATTTATGTATTTGTCCAGTCATTCAGTGAATGTCACACTTTGGTCAACCTTTTGTTGTTTTTAAATGTGCTATATAAATAAATTTGACTATGACTATGACAAAGTCATGTGTAGGACCCATTGATTCAGCAGAGTTTCACGCTTGGCAGACATGGTGCATGTTAATGATTTGTGTGTGAGTAGGGTAATATACATCTAACGTAACGTATTGTAAGTGTTTTTCAAAGTGATGCGGCTAAATAACTACTTGTTTGCTTAATGAGATGTGTGAAATATTGTTGCTGGTTTTTACTGTCTTATAATAACATTTTTTTTCTGGGTACATGTCGTCATATAGAGACAACAAAAGCCTAGTTCTCTTTGGTTTAGTCCCTTAAGCCCTAAATATGGATATAGCAGTTTTGTAGCCTTGAGGAAATCAGGGAGGCTAAAATCAAACTTCTTGTCCGTTGAGAGAACTGTCTGGATGTGATGTAATGAGGGAGTGTTTGCTCTGGTGTGATGCAATGGACTAGGAGGAAGGCATGAGGAAGTCAGAAGAAGTATGGCCAGAAAAGTCATTGTCTGTGAGCTATGAGGAACTGTTGGTCTTTTTGTTGCAACATGAGAAAATATCCCTTGGTCCTTGGCCAACACTGACTTTTGCTTCTTTCATTGCCTTTCTGCCATTCTGCTTTTCTCACATTCATTCACTGCTTCTTTATCTATGTACTTCAACTTCCCTAAATCTGCTGTTGTTTTTGTCTGTCTTGTTCAGCGTGTTCCTGGGCAAAATCAAAGAGGCCTTTGACCGGGATGCCGAATTGCAGAATTTGCTCCTTGACAACTTCTTCAGTAATGCAGTGCAGGACTGCCAGGTAAAGAGTGTACTGAGGAAGCCTCCCAGTCCCAACCCAGACTATAAATACAGCCATTCAGCTCAGCAGAGCAGCCCTGACTGTGGCTCTTTTAGATACAGTAACTGACTGTCTCTACTGTGAAATAGGCTTTTCAGAGAGAGGCAGTGGCTAATAGTTTTGACTGGGACAGTGGCAGTGATTGTAACTGTAATGGTTTTATGTATTTATCATTCTTTCTCAGTGAAATAGGAAGTATGTTGGATTACATTCCACACATCCATCTATCTATGAACTGTGTGTGTGTGTGTGTGTGTCTGTGTTTCAATTTTAACTCTCAAACTATTTGTCAGACTGACCTCAAATTTGGTACAAGTGCAAACGTGTGGTTGTGTAAGTGTATGTGTGTTGTTTGGAGAGCAGAGTAGTCTCTGCTGTCCAGACCACTGTAGCAACTTTAGCCAACTCTCACACACTACCGGTGCAGTACTTTATCGGGTGGTGAAAAAAGCCTTGGTGTCACATTGGGATGTAACGCCTCGATGATATACACGTTTGTTAAACGTTGGATCTTGCACCAACATGCCAACACACACTTAAACGTTGGCTCTTGCAACAACATGCCAACACGCACAAACTCACATTGGTAAGAATTGTGTTGAAACACAGATTAACACAATGTTGCCTGAATATTTCACCTATGCAGATAGCACGGCCTCTGTGGCTTACAGTATGTGTCTAGCCTGCATGTTATTATTTTGCAACATTTTTTGGGGAAAACAAGTCTCTATGAACTGAACAGGCCATTCTATAATCATCATTGATTCAATATGGACCTAGCCTGACATAGCCCGCCCATAATATGGATGTTCATCTATATTCATGGTCTGGGGACGGTCTTCTGGGGCACGTTTACATCGGTAAAGGGACAACCGGCCAATAAGTGAAGCTGATTAGACGAGCTGTCCAACCGTTTCAAACAAGAACTGAATGTCCCCCCCCCCCCCCAATGGAAAACATTGCTTCATGTATGGGAACTGCTATAGTAAACAAGGACGGTATAATATTTCAATTTTATTGTGTTTGTTTGTTTGTTTGTTTGTTTGTGTTTTAGGAGTCATGGCGACGTGTTGTAAGCTCTGGGGTACAGCATGGCATCCCCATGCCCTGTTTTACTACAGCCCTGTCCTTTTATGATGGATACAGACACGACATGCTTCCAGCTAACCTCCTGCAGGTAAATCTCACTGGATATATATGCACACACACACACACACACACACACACACACACACACACACACACACACAGATTTTCCTTCTTTATTATGTCCTCAGTTCAAAATGAATTATGCACAAGGACACAAACACACATTTTACAGCTGCAACAGATGCTCAGAAGTGAGTTAGTCACACACACACACACACACACACACACACACACACACACACAAATATAAGCACACTCGTACACACACCAGAGCATGTGAGCAGAGCTAAGTGGTGGGAAATCCCACCTATCACCCAGAACACTGCTTCTTGTGCCTCTTCATACTCTCAGATCTGGACCAAGGGTGCGCTAAGTTAGCTTCTATGTTGGACGCAATACAATTTCCCATTGCCAACCAAATAAGCTTCTAACTGGTTAGCCAATATGCTTTTGGGAAACGCACCCCAGGCCTCTCTGCTACGTACTACTCAATGCTCAGACCAAAATCGCACACTCAGCTCCACAGTCACACTCCGTACAGTATATGCGGCCGACTCCTTGATCCCTACCGGCGTATGCAAGGCCAGCAGCAAAAGCCAGCGACACAACTGCTCTGTTCAGTGTGTTAATGCAAAAATGTGAATAAATGGCAAGAGGAATTGAGACTGTAGCCTCCCAGCATATGAGTCCATGTGGTAACACTCATGTGTCTGAGAAAGCTTTTTAGATTCCAAAATGGATCTTTGCCCACTGAAACAGTTTCACCACCTTGTTTTCTTGTTGTCTTTCACCACATTCAGTTTCCTTTGTGAAATACTTTGCAAACTCCAGCCATATCCATGATAACTGGGCCAACTCCATGAGCATAATATCTGATTATTTAAAATAAACTTTCTTGATGACTTAAGAAGGCACAGATGATTTCTATTATCTGTGGATTTGGGCGTGCACCAAACTTGCGTAGTGAGCAATATTGTTGTGAAACTACGCCGTTCCACACTCTGCTCAGCTTTGCTCCCATTCTCTGATACACACACACACACACACACACACACACACACACACACACACACGCACGCACGCACGCGCACGCACGCACGCACACTCAAACACCAACATGCAAGACAGGTGAGGACTTACACCAGAAGGCCCCTCTCACCATATGGCAGAGCATAGGGATTAGGAGGCATTACATGATCATGCAGTCATAACTGGTGCTGGTGTTTCTTATGGGGGGAGGGTCAGATCAGGGCATGGTGGTGAAAGGCTGTAGTTAGTCGAACACCATAGAGTTACGGTATATCATCTTGTAGAAAGCAAACTGTTTTTGGGGAGAAAAAAATACCTTGTTACTGAGTCTGTATTTGTGTGTGTGTGTGTGTGTGTGTGTGTGTGTGTGTGTGTTAAAACAACTAAACAATAGGCTCAGAGGGACTACTTTGGTGCCCACACCTACGAGCTGTTGTCCAACCCTGGCACCTACATTCACACCAACTGGACCGGCACCGGAGGAAAGGTCTCCTCATCGTCTTACAACGCCTAGAGAGAGACCAGGAGCACATGACTGGAGAGAGGAGTGAATGAAAGCAAGGCTAGCTTCCACTGAGGATCAAAGAGATGCCACTAGGAATTTGACATTCCTGCTCTTAATGAATATGCATCCGATGAAAATTCCAGCATTTTATCCGTAATTTGATTGACGTTTCTTAAGGTGTGCTGACGTGCAGAAATGTATTTATGACAGAGTGAGAAAAATCATAGTAAGTACACTGTGTGCAATGTAAACATTCCCCCTAACTCCCTGTAATATAGACAGATATAGGTAGCTTTTCTAGGCCCTTCTGCACTGAATAAATGTGTCGGAGGCTCGGGGGGATACTGTGTGTGTGTGTGTGTATGGGATGCATTAAA
The DNA here is from genome assembly GCA_027497455.2 of Sardinella longiceps. Lineage (NCBI taxonomy): Eukaryota > Metazoa > Chordata > Actinopteri > Clupeiformes > Clupeidae > Sardinella > Sardinella longiceps. The sequence goes on from JAODXP020000018.1 coordinate 14,327,949, forward strand.
GTGGGCTTGGACACACACAAACATACACACACACACACACACTTGCATACATTTGTATCAGCTGACAGGCCATGTTACTTCAATCATGTTTGCCCCTGAGTTCACAACGTTAACTCAGGATTACGGTTAACCATTGCACTGTATTAGGCTAAATAAAGACTTCAATCCCCTCTAATTAGCTTTTGTCCTCTTCACTCAAGCCGACTCGCAAGTAAACACGCTTTCAGATTTTGTATTTTTGCTCGGGTCTTAACCACCATTTTTGCTCCGGTTATTTCCAGCCACACATGACCAGCATGGTCTATATTTGTATCAAAGGAATTCACATTGCGATTACTGTATTGCTTAGAGTGTGCACTGTACGACATTTCAGGACTCGTATACATATCATCTAATCTTTGAGTGTCATCGTAGACTGAATAAAACACTTTTTAAACACCTTTGCAGAATTTTAAAAAGTTATGAATTTTGTGATGTTTTATACTTTCAATACCTCTATTTCATATGCTTCGAAAATACTCATATCAGCAAGTAATAATAATAAAAGCACTGGTCTTTTAATTTAAAATATTTTATTTTTAGTTTACAGTTTCCAACCATTGTACATACATATTGATATCATATAGATAATTAACATTACATAGGAGTTGTTAGTAGTGTTGTTGAAGTGCTTGTCAAGCTTTGGACAAATTGGGTGTTATGGCTTTTAGTGCCATTTGAGGACGTGATCTTATTGGTGACTTGAATTTAATTATGTAGTACAAGGTGTAATGTGAAGATCTCGCCAGAAGAGGGAGCTAACTCCAGCAGTATTTTGAACCCTCTGCTATACTATAAGGGCATCAGCACTTAGCAAGGAGACCTTTGACCCAGATTGTATTTAGCTATTTGTGTCTTACTGTCTCTGCTGATTATGTCCCCTAAAGACAAGACACTATCAGTAATTACTGTTACCACTGCTGTGATTACTACCAAAGGTCTTTCACGCTCCGCTTGAATACTCTGTTAGTACTGGTGGATAACTTTTTTTTCCATTCATAGTATTAATGGAATAAGATGTAATAGAATGGATGGAGGCTTTTATGTAAACAACATTCAGCCACTTTCTGTGTAGAATTAAACCCTGCATTTAATTGAAGAATTTAACCCTGTTTTAACCCCCATCTTGATAAGTGAGGGACTGAAAATCCATGTTACCACAGTGTCAGACACTTGTGATAAAGCAAATTATTTTAACTAAAGAAATACTTTTATTCTGAAACATAACTGTAATGTATTACTATAGTTACTAGTATGTACTGTGTGTCATGCTAAATGGTAGTGCAGATTAGCTACTTAAATCGATCCTAATGGAAGTGATTTTGCGCAAGATAAAATGCTGTTTGTAAGAAGTATTTGTTAATCTCAGGTGAATTCACAGTCAACTGTCAGAGGTTGATAAACATGAGACGACACCTGCAGAGGAGGCAGAAACAATGGAGTCTAATGTCTTCACAAGTATGTGAACAATTGAGAAGCTGCTGTTAAGGTCCCACCTACTCAGTCTGAGGACCATAGAAGTACAGTGCTGTGAAAAAGTTTTTGCCGCCTTCTTTATTTATGATTTCGGTGCACTTCAGCTTGAGGTCCCAAACTGATGGCTGGACATTCTTCAGAATTCTTTGGAATTTTTATCGAGCAGAATTCATGGTTCCATCAATCACAGCAAGATGTCCTGAAACAGAAAGGCAGTCCTACACCATCACACTACCACTAACACATAAAGGTTTTGCAGTAATCGGGCCTGACCTGGATGTGGCTAGTAAAATTGAATTTAGCTCTCTAAAATCATGTGATTAAACAAGAGGGATAATTACTTTTTCACACAGGGTGATGTAGGTTTGGACATTTTCCCCCATAAAATCATTAGACATATGCTGCATTTAATGTTTATTTGGGTTATCTTTGTCTATTAAATCTCTTATGATCTAAAACAGTGAAGTGTAACAAACATGCTGAAGCCAGAGACTAGCAGACTATTGTCTGTGGGATGAAATGAACACCATTTAAATAAAATACATTAGCCACCTGGTCTTTATTGTCACCCTTTGCAACGGTAAACCCATTGTAACCTTTCTGTGCTTTCTCAAGCCATTGTCCTGTCCTGCACCTGTCTATGGGGTTATGGAGTGGGGTCCACTCAAGAGCACATCCTGCCCACTTTGCTATCAAGACACGAAACCAAGGTTTCGGCAAACAGTCCCCACATCACAGTGACTATGACTGAATGCTAATGTCCCCCAAACCCTAAGCACTGACCCCTCAGCACTTAACTGCCATTATTGAGACAATCAAGATGTTTATTGATACCAGTCAAGGGTTTGGGGGGTTTATGGCCAGCTTAGGATGGACAAGAGGTTGATTAAAGTCCTGCGTAGAATGGACAAGAGGTTGATTGATGCCAGTCAAGTGTTTAGAGGTTCAATTTTTGCAGGGCATAGGGTGGACATCGGGATTCCAACATGTGAGTGGCTGTGTTCCTATGCCATCCTTCTCTTCCAGAGAGCGGTCCACTTCGCTCTGTCTGCCTGTTGCTATTCACCATTCTGTTGCTGTCCACCCTCAGCACACCCCCGGCCCCGACCTTTGTCTTGTCTAGTTTGTTGTTCATGGCCTGTCTTTTTGTTTAGGTCGTGTCCACACTCCAATTACTAATACAGGAAGAACCATTATAATCTTGCAGGTATGAGAGAGACTTGCTCCCCTTAATGAAGCCTGGCGTCCTGAAGAGGATACACAGGTCTACTATGTAAATAAAAAGGAAAGAAAACAACCAGTTAAGAGCACTTGAACGGCCTTGTGTAGGTGGATGATGCTGAATCATCCCCGCCTAAGGAGGACAGTAGCAGGTGAAGGGGAGGGAGGGGTGTGGGGATGGTGGAGCTGAGGGGGAGGGGAGGGGGGAGCGAAGGGGAGAGTAAGTGGACACCACCCTCCTGTTCTAGCTGCCCGATCAATAATGCATAGGCTGCTGCACCACCAGAGTCAAGTCTGCCCAGGACAATGAACTGTGCCTCTCATGAGCTACATCCACGAAAACATCCTGTGAAAACATCCACAAAGACTGCCACCTAACTCCCAAAAGGTGCTGGTTTGTATGAATTTATTTATGAATATCTTGGATGTATGTTATCCAGGTTTTTCACGGCTGCTGCAGTTAATTACATTAGATGTTTTAATCATGTGATAGCTTAGCTTTATGGCTCTCTGTATTGAATTTGCTACTGCTACCAGAGACGATTATAATTTGTTTGGCCAGCCGGCCTTTTGATAATAAAGTAATGAAACATATCTCGATGATGAATAGCTCTTTGGGGAACTAATCTGGCTAGTCAACTTTCTTCTGGTTAATAATAAAAAGGACTGAGTCACTTCCTATTATTTATTCATGATGAGGGAATATGTTGAATGCATCTGTCCCTACAAGAGGAAACCGCTTCACTGTAATTAATTTATTTACTACCATAACACTTTTGCCTAACAACTCCTTCAAGTGGCCAACTGCTAAATATTCCTAATGAATTTCCACAGCTGTGCGTCATAGCCCCTTGTGTGAGGCTTTATTATAAAAACATGGGGGTGCTTGTCAGAGCAGACACTTGCTCAGTAGCACAGAGTGCTTGGATCACCATGAGAGTGCTGGCCAGCCTAGTCCCTCTCATCCTCATTGTGTGGAGTGGAGGCCAGACTGGAGCCCTGCCTGTCCAGGAGAGACTGCACAGCAATGGGGTAGGTCCATACATAGTGGTCCCCTTTTCATTAGCTTTATAGAGAATTAAGGGCCTCACTGTATAACCCAGTGTTTCTCAAACTGTGAGGCGGGCCCCACTAATGGGGCGCAGACACATGACAGGTGGGGCGTGAGACATCACTTTGCCCCCTGAATTCACAGCTATTCGTCAGATATGCACATTTGACAGTAAATTGAGAGAAATTTGGCTTTGAATTAGTAACATGAAAATTCTAACATTGACAAAAATCCTGTACTCGCAAAGTATTTCTCAGAGATATTGTGCACTAATTGAGCCTTCCAAAGTGGGGAATGACAGAAAAAGTTTGAGAACCACTGGTATAACCATAGAAATTCGGGGTTATTGTTGGATATTGGGGCATTTTTTGAAAGCAAAACAAAATGTGATAATTAAGACAACAGATCCCATTCATTGCCAACCTTTCTATTTGCAAGAGTAACTCCTTCATTTTGGTTTGATCTTACAATTTGCTCAAGGATAATAATGACCAAATGTGTGAGCATGCTGCATCTCCAGAGCTTGGCTGCTGAGGAGAGGATGCTCCTGTTGAAGATGCTGGCTGGCCTGACCGAGAGGAACCTGACAGAGGAAAACCTGACCAGCTATGACCTTGAGGGTCTGTTGAACGGGACCTTGAAGGACACTTCTGTTCCGCCTCCACAGGAGCGCTCGCCCTGTAAGAACTTCTTCTGGAAGACCTTCTCTTCCTGCTGATGGGGGGGGGGGGGACAGGGTTAGTGGTGAGACCGGTGGGGACATCATGGCTGCCCATCTGATTCCAGGGAAAAGCATGTGAAGCGGCATCTGCTGCTGGATTCCTTCGTCTTGTGTAATTCTTTGCATGGGCTTGCAGAACATTTACATTTTAGCATGGATTTGGTCACCCTATTAAGTGTCTGTGGTGAAACAGCATCAAACTGCCATCATACCTATAACCTGTGAACAGTATGTCAGTGATCATTCAGCTTGAAGTTCAAATTCCTTCACAATCTATATGTATTCCAGAACCTTTAACAAGATCTTTGATGCCCCATTTCTGACATGTAAAATATCAAGTTAGGCATGTCTGTAATTTACATCCCAATCAGTTTTTTTGGGGGACCACCTCTAACCAATTCATCCTTAGAATTGACAGATCTAACAAGTTCATGTAAAGTTCAATTGAACCCACTCTGAAGGTAAATGATGGGGATCCAAGTAGCAAGTTGTTTATCCTTCGATGTTTTTTGTATTGTTTAAAATAAAATATTTAAACATTTCTGCTATTCAACCATTATCTAACAGAGGAGAGGCTCTTAAAGAGCTAGAGGACTAATTACTTCTATGACTAATCCAAAAGAATATCTAAACCTACAGAAAAGCAACAAGCAGTTACAAAGTTAAATGTTTATTTTATATTTTGAAGGGCTAAAAATAAGACTTAGAACTCAATACATTATGTGATGGCATTCCTGCAGAAATCATTTATTAGCCTCTCCAAAAAATCCAAAACTTGTCTAAGAAATTCAAATCATACGTTATGGACTTCCCAAAGACAAGCCCAGAAAGTTCCGACCATTTGACTGACTCAACATGAACATTTCCAACCACAAGAGACAGAAAAGTTCTACAGATTACTTTATGAAAAAATATGCCTTTGCAACCTGCAAAATCTCACCATTTCAAATTACAATAACCAATGGCTGTACTGTGATGAATTTTAAACCAAGACATTATAGAGAAAAAAAAACAAAACAAAAACATAAAAATGTCTTTCAAAAGCAAGACCAAAAAACATTATCTGGTGAAATACAGCTGAAATAATAAAAACAATGTCTGAAAACAAGTTGGGTCACGGAGTTAAATGAGTCACTGGAGTGGGACTGAGTAAACCAGACATTAACATTCCGCTCCCATTTTTTTTTTTAAACCCCAATTTCTTAAAATCTTCCATCCTGATTGCCTACCCGCCCACCCACCTACAGTAAACCACCCTCCCCTCCCGCCCCACCCACTCCCTACCCTCCGCATTTTAAAAAGGGACTTGCTTTGAGCTCCACCCAATTTGGAAGTGTCCATTTCGAATTTCATTAAAAGGGTTCCCCTGGGAATCTTGATACAGAGAGGCGTAGAAGTCCCTTTTCAGGTATAAGGCATTCGGCAGCGTCTCCACAGTTGGATCATGTTGGGAGCCGCCAAACCAACACAACACCAACTCCAGTCTTCAGCTTCCCGAACAGTGCCTTCACTCTGGGCTCTGATGTTAATCTGGGTCGGCGATGTCCAAGGTCCCTACACATGCGAATTAAAGTTTTGGCAATTCAATTAATGGGAGCAATAAAAGAAAGGAGAGATAAACCACTAAAAAGGAGAAAAATCAGAGAATAAGCCAATATCAAGTAGACGTAATACCTAGTCAAATTAGTTTTATTTGAGAGTTCCCTTTGATTTTCACAAAACATATAAAATGCATTCAAAAACACACTAAACAAAAGCAAATATCAAGAGGGATTCTCATTTTAACAGCCACCACCATCACACGGCATCCACTGTGCACACACTGTAATAGCTCTCGTTCGCCACACCTCCTCACACTCCAGCTCAGGTTCACCCACACAAACACACCCCCACCTCCTTCCAAACACCTCAGCTCACAAACGACAGCATCACATCACAGATTCACACTAACAAGTTGAGTAACAGGGAGAATATAAGCACACGCCATACAACATTCACATCGGATTATATGTGTGTATATATATATAGGCAGAAAGGATACAAATACTTAAGAGATTTAACAGTCCACTACAATTGGTTATTTTACTTTTATACTCATTAAACTAGGTCATTAGGTGATCATAGAAGGAAAAGGATGAAAGATCAAAGAATTTTAAAGGGGAAAATGTAGTGTCCTTCAGCTGGTCCTGGAAGAAGGGAAAAAAACAAAAACAAGGGAGGAAAAAACCCACTCGTACTCGCAGATTCCGCTCACACTCGCTCAAACACAGTTTCTTCTCACAGCATCCCAGTTCTTTTCACACTTGCGTTCACTTCTCTCGCGCTCGCTCTCTCTCAGTCCGTTCGTTCATACTCAGTCGCTCACTCTTCTTCAACCAACAATCCACCACCACCACCATCTCATTCAACTGTTCATCTCAGCAGAATTTTTTGTTTGTTTTGACAAAGAATTAATCCTTTTTTTGATTTAAGCATCCATTGAAAAGGGGAGAAAAAGGCAACACCCACCGTCTAACACAGTAAATGCAGAGTGAAGCTGTGTTCTTTGATGGCATAGCATTTACACATGGGAGGAGGGGTACTGATACTGAGCACGCTCGAACATTGCGGCCAACGATGGGTTTCTTCCAGGGAAATTCGAAAAGAGGTGATGAACTGCAGAAGAGATTTGTGAAGGCTTCACCTTAAAACAGCTTCAAACAAACGAAAATGCAAAAGCAACTGCACACAAACTCAAATCACACTCTAAATTAACTGATCAAATGTCAGTTTTAAACATTTTTTTTTAAGTTAAATTGTCTTATGCATGAACTTGTTTGAAAGGCCAAACTTAAACTTGATTTGAGGTGTAATTCAAATACTGTGATACTTTATCAACAGTCATGTGACGTACATAAAATAAATTAAATGTCAGTAGAGAAATGAAAATCAATGTATCTAAATACATTTAACCACGCCACAATTTTTCAATCAATCTGAATAACTCTTACAGGGAATTAGTTAACAAGACTACCAACATTTTCTCTTTTACAAAAATGCAAGGCATCTCTTCAAAAACAAGGGACATAACGTTGACTACAAATAACTCACGCTTTCCCTCACTAAGTACTTACCATGTACCATTACACTCTACATATATGAATACTTTCAGTAAACACACCCACATCAAGCCAATCAGAAACCCCTCTACATTCCCCAACTGGACTTGGTCTCCATGCTAGACCCAAAGCTGGAGTTAAACCCACTTCCAGAGGCAGAGTTAGTGCCTGTGCCCCACCCTAGGCTAGCTGAGCTTGGGGTGCTGTAGTTGTTGTTGTTGCTACCGCTATATGTCTGGCCCTGCTCACGGCTACCACTGGTCTGGCCGCTGGCGTTGGCGCCGGTGGCGGGCGTTTGGCCCTGCTGGTTAGCCAGCATGCCCATCATGCCCCAGCTACTCTGGAGCGCCGCCTGAGCCGCCGCCATCATGGCCGGGTTCAGGCTGAGCGCCCCGAAATTCACCCCACTGTTGGGACTGCGACTGCCAAAGCCCTGCCCCCCAAACCCAGCCCCAAAACGACCCCCACGATCCATCATTTGCCTACTATTACTGTGCTTCGGCTCAGCGTTGGAGATGTGGACACTGGTCCCCTTGATGATCAAATCTTCACCGCACAGGGACTGAGCAACCTACAGAAAGGGAAAACAGAGGAGAGGCACAAGACACATACTTTAGCCAAGCCTCTAATAGGCTACACTTACACACCATCAGAATCATGAATTACTTAACACAACTCCAGTTAGCTATCTAAAGACTGCTAAGTACAACCATAGAGCTCACCGCGTCATCAGCAAAGGTGACAAATGCAAAGGCCCGGAAAGGTTTGGGAATGAACACATCTGTGACTTCGCCATATTGCATGAAGAACTGCCTTAGGTCATCAGTAGTCATGTCCTCTGTGCAACGGCCAACAAACACCTTTCTGCTCCGCATAGGCTCATCTGGGCCAGCCTGAAGCACATCAGTACAATTCATACAGTCACAATATCCACTGTATAGTCCACACTAACCATGCAAAAACAGTGGTCTATCAAGGAGGCTACATTTAATGTGTTAAATCAATGCGTGTCTGCCATAAAAATTAGCTTCCCCTATAAATCAATGGAATTGGCTTCTGTTGTGTTGTGCCTCTAGTGTAGCCCTAGGATAAAGGATGCTAATGAGTAGTGGCCTTCCATTTCTTTAAGATGAGGCACTTTGTAAAAGAAATTATATGACTACCAAGTAGGAATATCAAGGACAGTCTAAATAAACACAAGTTTGTGCGGGACGATGTTGCTTACTGTACCTTGGAGTTTGGCAATTTGCAGTCACACCATCTTCCATCAATCATGTGCCGCTGGGACATCACTTTAACCTGAGTTTCATACTCAGTGAACCTTACAAAGCCAAACCCTTTGGAGTTGCCAGTTTTAACATCTCGTTTAACCTGCGAAGTCACACAAGTAAATTAATTCAGAGACTAATTGCATTGAAAGAGATGGGAACAATGAATTTAAAGTAGGACAACAATTCAGAAGGTTGGACTCCTACCTGGACCATGATGACCTCTCCAAACGTAGCGAAATAATCTTTCAGGTCTTGTTCTGATGTTTTCCAGGGCAAGCCAAGAATAATAAGATCTGATGTCTTCTGGAGTCCCCTCTTTATCTTGTTAGCAGAAGCAGCATCCATCTCGTCCATCTTCCTCTTGTTATCTACCCAAGAAAGCGACCAAAATACACTTAATAAACAGTGAACATAGCCGGCAAAATCACACTGGCAAGTTGCCAAAGGAAGCAATGTCGCACTTGAATTATAAAAGAAAATACATAAAACACAAAAGGAATATCACACTCGACATCGCTAACAAAGCAGAATGGAGCCATCCATTCATCAACATGGCCCATCTGCCAGTCAACGTTAACAGGCCGCAATGCATAGGACGCAGGTTCATTCAAACGCTGCGCCACGGTAGCTAGCAAAGCTAGCAAAGATCTACTCATTTGATTGAAAAGAGATTAAAATTCTCATTACCTTTGGGGTAATTCACGACGTAAATTAAGTTTCCCCAGTCAGCATCAGGTGCGTGCAGGACTCCTTCAACCAAGCGAACCCCTCTCATGCATTGAGAAACCGGATTCCTGTACCTCAGGCCGCAGGCTCCGGGGAACTGTGCGGCCACCGACGACAACAAAACGGTGCCATCGTCTTCGGAGGGAATCTCCATAGGCTCCTCATTTTCGTCCTCGGCGACGCGAATGTAACACTCTGTCATTTTGAAAATGAATGACTTTGATAGTTAGCAAATAACTTAAAATCCGCTTTCCTTAACCTTTCGGCTCGGCCTGCCTCTTGATCCTCCGCACTAAATTACGCGAGGGTTACTGGAAGCTAACTGGCTAGCTCGCTAATTTAAGCTGCACAGCAAATGATAAATCGTGCAAAATAATTAAATTCTGTAGCAGGCGTTGATTCGCTTCAAATAAACACTTTCCTTGTCGCTGTTGCGTTGACTAGATATCTGGCTGCAGTGGGTGCGTTCGACGAGTCTCCTTCACAAAATTCTACCACCGGCGGCCATGAGAGGCATCAGCCATCAAGCTAGGAGGCTAACAATGACCATGCTTTCAAAATGAATGGCTGGATATCTTTCGCGCTCTTTATCAGCTCACGTAACCCAGCAATTTCTCGCCTCTGTCCCGGAGTAGTGGCGCAAATCTTAATCGATATATTACGCAAGGTTGATGCGAAGACTGCACAAGCTTTTCAGCTGGTTTGATTCATTCGGAGAAGAACAACGAAGGTAGCCTTTCGATTCACTCCCCCAAAACTTCTAACAAAATGGCCACCCTAGTGTCATTGTAGGAATTACATCATCATTTTGGGAGGTCCCATTGTACGTAAAAAGGGTTTGGCTAGCTACGCTTGCGGTTTTTATTCAAGTAAAAATAAATAAATGTCCTTTATGGTGATGGCGACACTACATACACATTAAACATGGTTTATCAGAATAATGCAAACAATATTCCACAGACTTGGGCTGTATCGAAAAAAAATAGATTATTCGAGGAACGCATCTCAGCAAGGGTTTGAACCAATAAAATTCAAATCTATTGAAGGCGGAGATATTAGCAACGGTTCTCGATTGACTCAGCGATTAGTTTTGTATCGACGCAGTGAGCCGAGAGGAACATGGCATGGTCCATGGATGCATTACCGGTATGCTCAGAAATGATGATAGGCTTCTGACAAACACGCACATAATGATAAAAGGACAACGTTCAAAAAGAGATTAATGCATTGCATAGTGGCAATGCAATGCATTCGATTCGCCCACACTGGCCTGCATGAAATCAACAACGTTAACCTGAGATGCACCCCCCTCTGTCTTTGTCTTGTTAAGAGACGGGCCTATTCATTAGGCTATACCTTGTCAATGTGAACACCTTTCAAAACTAGTCTTTGTAGGCTAGTTGTGACTAGTTGTGATTTGTCATGGCAAACACAGCTGGCGTGTCCCTCCTATTATAAATGTTGGTGATCCATGTCTCAATCACTGACCAACACAGAGCTATGGCGCTGCGTCTGCCTGGGATTTTCACATTTTACTTGTAAGCAACCTGTTTTTTGTTGTTGTTTTCTGAAAATCTGTTGTAGGCCTAGGCTAGGTTTTACTATGTGAAATGTAATGTTAATTTCTCTCCTTGTAGATTTGTTTTATCTGTCTCAGGATACCCACTGGGTGCTCGGGACTGGATTACAGATTCATTGGCAGTCTCAGGTAATTTTTGATTAAAAAAAAAATAAAAAAATTGATAATTCATTATTAGTCTACGTCATTATTGTAGAGGAATAAAGTATTTTAGTAAAGCTTTCTAAAATTGCATAAATCACTGACTATTCAAAAAGCAGCTGCATTTCTTGCACTGGTTAGTGCATTAAAGCTAGGCCAATTTTTATTTGGTGATTGTGATTATTGAAAACCTTGATGTACAGTATATGATGTGCATGATGATGTACATATCACTCATGACCATTTTCTGTATGAACTTATTCTGTAGAGGGAGACGTTGAATGCTTCTCAGAATATATGGAACTTTGGATCCACAGAGCAAGAATAGAAGCACTAAGGCAATGGCTCTCAGGCATGATGAGAATCCAGGGTAAGTGGTGCACATACACTTACAGTGGCTTGAAGTTGTAGACCTATATTGTATGTTAGCCTAACATTTTCAGAAGAGAAATTGCTGTTGCAGGGTCATTATCCCTAGTCTATACTCTATTATAACTGATTCAAGGTCTAAGGGACACAAGGTCAATTGTCACACTGGGCACAGTAGCCTTTCTTAGCCCATTTAAATTATTTAGAAACAAAACTTTTGTGCCAGAAACTCAGCACTGACACTTAACAATTGAGTAGGCTATTATCTTGAGTGTCTGAGTGTTAAATGTTGGACTGTGCTGCTTTTATTAAAACAAGGTGACCAAATTAGTAGGCCTAGATTAAACAGATAAAAATTGGCTTCTTCATGAAGTATATCCCATTGCACTATTTCTTTCTTTACTGTTTGCCTCAGTTCATTTCTCTCTATTAATTTGTAGTCAGTCTAGGTTCTCTGGAGCAACTGAACCAGCAATTATCTGCATGTGGATTTACTCTTCATAAAGATCCCGAAAAGAACTACATCTTCAGAGTTATGTACAGTGGTTGCTTTGTACAACTTCAGGCAAGTGGACCTATTTTCTTTCTGAAAGTCACTCTGGTGCTCTGCAACTTGCAATAGATGTTTGTCTGGAGACCTTATTATTCTTACCGCTCATGATATCTCATTTTGGCTAATTGCTGATTGCCGGTATTGATATATAGGCTAAACTTTAAAATTATTTTAGGTGAAATCTGGTGTTATGCAATCCATAGATTTGTTGCTTGAGGTCAAAGATTGCTGTTTGTCTGTAGGAAAAGAATGAAATAGTTAAAATTGCAAACCTGATCTTAACTGAATGGGGCATAGGATAATGGAAGTGAAAGTGTGTTTCCATTTCTGAGTTTCTGTTATTTGGTGTGTGTGTGTAGGATTTTTCCCTTTTTCCTGCAAGCAGTAAATCTAACAGCAACTGATAGAAAATCTACAGTAAATGTAGGAATTAGACTTTCAGACAGTCATGTACTGTATAGGGATTTTATTTATACAGGATAAATAGCACAAATCTATTTCAGACAGAAAGTGATTGCACGAAAAATAGAAAAAGCAGCTCCCATATAGTGTATTCCATTTAATAAGAAGATGCTGATAGGAGATTAATGATGTTAGTTAATAATATGTTTCTGGATGTCTGGTAACACTCACTGAATTTCTGCATACTCATGAGATCCTTAAAACTCCAGACATCACTTATTGCCATCTACTTTGAATGAATTACATACAATTAATTCATTAGTAAGATAAGACAAGACCACATTGCAACCACTTAGATGTGTGTGTGGTCATTCTCACACATAATGTATCCATTCTCATAGGCTTTAAAATGTCCTTGCATCACACTTTACAGAACTGTCGCCGGTTCCCCAAAGTATTCTTATTGCTAAGTTTTTTAAGCTGTATATGCTTTACATCTTTAAAAAGAAGACCAGAATTGGTTGCCTTGCATTTTGTGCTTTATCTTACATAAAGCAAATATCGGCAAAATAAATGAAATGGCTTTGCTAATATTATTGCCTGCATAGTTCTTGCTGCTTTCTGCAATTGATATCTAAGAGATAACTAGGCTATAAGAACTGTGCTGAAGGCGCACTGCATTCTCGTTCACAGTTTCGGCAAAAGTGGTGGTCTAACTGATGATTTAAAACAAGCAGTTATTCTCAATCATTTAACCAAATTTCACACTCTTGTAAATGACGAGGGAAAGAATTGATGTTTAATTGCGTTCTTAAGTTATTTTTGGTCATCTGGCTGGAGAGGCTTGAGTGCATTACCTGTGGGAAGCGCACCCACACCCAGATGTGTGCTCTTTATGAAGAAATTGTTGAGCACCTGAATGAAATTCTTGGAACACCTAAATGACTGATGTTGCTTAATGCATGCCTTACAAGTGATTAACATACAGTACTGTATTACCCCCATCACAGAGGTTATGTTTTCACAGGCGTTTGTCTGTTTGTGGGCAAAAAACTCAAAAAAGTACAGAACAGATTTAGATGAAATTTCAGGCAATGTGGATATTGAGGCAAGGAACAGATGACGGTGGTGATTCAGAATACTGTCTGGAATTTCTATTGTGTCAGTGACCTTGGTGGAGGTCTGCACTTTATGAGAGCTTTACTAGTTAGTTATGGTTAGTGCAATGTATCATTCTTGAAATCAAATATTACCAACTTTTTATAATAAAAAATATAGGCCCCTCTCATTTTTCCAACATGATGCATGAAACTTTTCCATTTTGTACTGTAAATCCATTTGGATTGAATTAGATAATGCAATGCCATCAGCGTACTAACTATTCTCTATCTCTTCTTTCACCCCAGCATGACACCTATGTAATTGAGCTCAATTTGTTGAAGAGAATACACCGTTTTGGTGGAAGATCTCACAACTACGTCATGAGGTGTCCAATAGTTACATCTCCACCAAACAGAGAACACATTCAGTGTGATCCAGACTTCATACAGGTGTGTCTTCTCACAGAGAGCAGTGTTTCAGTATATATTATTTGTACAGTATAACAGCATATTATGCAGTAATTAACATATAATTTAATATTGTATTGATTATGCATTTTAAATTTAAACCTTTTTTAAAATGTAAACCTTTAATTTTAAATTTAAACCTTTAAGGTGACCAGGGAGATTCCTTTGGACAGCTGGAATAATGAGGTAGGGGGAAAGCATGGTGTAATTTGAAAAAAAAAAAATGTTTTCTCTGCATCAGTGTTTTTTATTTTGGATCAGGATTTTCTGTTTTTTTTTTTTTTTTTTGCAGCTTCAATGGTCTCTTGCTTTGAGGGGAAATCTTGTGGTTGCTCTGGAGGATGCGAGTCTTATACAAGTAAATGTTGAACGCAGACAATCAAATATCACCATCCAAGGCAGAAGAAGAGAAATCCTTAGGCCTGTTTTGGTGAGTAACTTGGAATGTGATCCTAGAACCAAGCAGCACAGGGCACAAATGCAGTTTAAATTGAATTTGTCATTTCCTCCCTATTTTCAAAATGAAAATTATTATCATCACTGGAACACAGATGGATAGTTTTATACACTGTATTTAATTGAATTTGAAAAAGAAAGTAAATGTTATAAAAGCAAGAAAAGTACAATTGTCATTCTCTCTTCTTGAATTTTTGTGAACAGGTTGCCATCTAGTGGTCATTAAAAGAAACACAGCCCATTTGTATTTTGATTAGTAGGCTAGTGCCTACTGTTAAGGATAATGGTAGCTCTGGCATTACTGTGCTTATAGCCTACAGCATTATACATGGAAAGAATTCAAAGGTTTCTGTTGTATGTGTTCTTTAGGTAATGGAAAACAAAGGTGAATTTCTTCCTCTCAAGCTGGTCAGTGGACATTATGCCTACAGCATGGAGGCTACTTGCCCAGATGGTTGGTAAACATAAAAAAATCTCTCTGAACCGAGATTGATCAGCATACATATACTGCTACAAATATATACTTATGTGTTTAAAATACATTACAAAAACATAAGAAAGTACTCTATATGTTATTTGTGTCAAAGGAATGTTTTAATGGTCAGTTCTTTTTGCAGTGTCCATGTCTTTAAAGGGGATGACAGTGCTGCACATCTTCAAGCGGCGTATGGGCCTGACGAAGAGAGGAGGGTATGAGAATGAGACGCTCTCCGTCAGCAGTGTGGTGGTGCACCAGACGCACAAGTTCACCTGGTCAGAGAGCAGTGACTTTGTCCAGCTGCTTATCCCTACTTCTGCCATACAACACAGCCGGGTTGGTGTCCAGTGTGTTTTTTTTATTGCAGTGTTTTGGGTGAGGGTTGTTATTTAAGGACAAGTGAGAGTGAGACAATCTGGGGAGATACATATATTCATCATTGCTACAGAGAGCACATACCGAAAGGCTGGGGATGCAGTGAAATTCATTCATTGTTATCCTGTTCACTATTGTTCTGCACACATACAGTCCAGGTACATTCAGTGCTCTTTTTGACTCTTTGGTCTCAAACTTTTGGAGGTATTTTGGCCCTGGGAGCTCTATTGAGTTTCTCTTAGTCAGTGTCATACTCACTGTTTATGGGCAGTTCCACCGTTATGGACGTGACATTTGCATGCTTTATTGATGAACAAAATGCCACATAACATCTGCAAGCTTAGCAGTATTTCACAATTTTTTTCATATTATTATGCAAACTCCATGGCTGATTACATGCAAACACAATAAATTCATATCATGATTTGCATCATAAGAATATGAGGCTTTCAATTTGCGTTATGGACGTGCTTTTATGGGAGATTACAGTTTTTGGAATGAGGTCTGTGAAATTTCTAGAGAAACGTAAATATTATTACATTCATACCAAACAGGACACCTCAATTAACACAGAAAAAGACTTAATTTAAATGTAAATGTAAAATAAGTTGGTTTTCATTGGGGTCATTTTGGGAGAAATTGCGCTATGGACGTGACATCCGGAAAAACCTTCCAAAACTATACAAAACAAGTGTGAGTGGTGGATTCTAACCTGTAATGACTGAAATAGTAATATAAAAATAGGAAATAACTGATAGCATTGCAGCTTTGTGCAGAAACTTGCTCAGTTGACTAACAACATTGAGACAATACTTTTTGTATTGCAAGTTTTCTGAAATAATTCTTTTGTTCATGTAGATGAGACTTTAATTTTTTAAGTGTGGTTGACTTTTTCGTGGAATTGCCCTAAAATAGAATTGTGTCAGAGACCTTAGAGAAGCTGGTAAATCTGGCTCACATGAAGAGATATGTAGTCTAGTGGCCTTGTTGAGGGTAGTGCTCAGATTTATTGAGTAATGCTGACCTTTTTCTGTCTCCCACAGAGCTGCATGGGTAAGCAGCTCCTGCAGGCCTTCTTCAGGGTAGATGTGGTGCTCACATTTAAAGAGACAAACCACAAAATGCACTGGACCATGGAAAATACCCTGCCATGCATGAGTGAGTGCCCAGTTGTTCAAAAGAAAAAATGCAATAACTTTTCACTAACACCACTTACCAATTCCATAATGTAGATGAGCTAAAATGTTTTTGAACTTTCACTTGGTGTGATTTTGTCTTAGGGTCGTCCAGCCTCTCATCCCGGGAACCTCATCATTCCTCCACATCATCTACTACTCCATTGCCAATTTTCCCAACTGCTTCCATGTTTACTCCAGATATTCATCCAACAACCTTATCTCCTAAGGGGACGTTTGCAGAAACACTCCTCAAAGATACCTCCTCTTTGACAACAACCACAGCATATTCAGGTAACAACACTGCTACATTCGCAAAGACCATCACCCCTCAGTTTCATCCTAATCAAGAACATGCATACACAACAACTGAACCTAATGGAGGGCAACATTCAGATGCGAAAAACAGTACAACCTTGAAGACCAGCCAGGCTTTCTCAAATAAACAGCAAATCCACACCGGTGACCTTGAGAAGAGTGAATCATTGGCAGCAGTGGATGAAAGCACAGGCAGGACACCAGCCATGAACCAAACACCTGCAGGAACTAGGCAGACCCTGGACAGGACACTGAGTCAACAGCATGACCAACAATTCCCATTCTTAGGAATGATCCATCAATATCCCCAGGAACCCTCGGCAGCTCTGCAGACTGAGGAAAAATCAGGAATCTGGGAGACGGCTCCACCAGTCCCAGTTGTAACTGTGAAAAGTAACGTTGAGACCACATATGATCAGAGAGTTGATTTTACATTACCCTCATCACTAGAATATGTTCAAAAAACCTATGGGCCAATTAGGTATGCTTCACAGATGGGTGAAAAAATATTAAACTTTATGTCGTCCGACAACTATGAAACAGACAAAGCCATGAGTCCACCTCTACAGACTACTGAAATGTTTACTTCTGACCAAACATCCAATAATATGTTTGCACATGTGTCACAACCAGTGACTGTCAGTGCTACACCTATACACCTTGGAACAGTGCCACCAGTGGCTCAGACCACAGACAGGACTTCCACTGGGAAATCCACTGGGTATTTGCCATTTACTTCACATTATCAGTCCTCATCAGTAACTCATGAAAATAGACCTACATTGGTGTCCTCTCCCTCTGTACTTACTGTGTTGGGAAAGCAGATCACAGAGCGGGGGCCAATTTCTCCAGAGTCTCCAACAGCACCGATGGAGCAGAGGAATGGGACATTCAGTGTCCCCATGAGACTCTTAGAAGCCAGAGATCAATCTGCCACACTGTCTGGTGCTACTGTCCAGCAACAGCCCGCAATCAGCTTCACTCCTGACGCCTTGCAAACTCTTGTTCCATCACAATTTCCTACGACCTCAGAAAAAGATATAGAAGCCACAGATAGGAATACAATAATGCATAGTACCAGTAGTACACTTGCAGGGAACAAACCTACTTTTAATTCAGAGACCCATTATGCGAAAGAAAGAAGCACAGACAGGCTATTTAGGCAGTTTATGACCCCTGAGAGCTGGATCCAGGGGTCACAGTTGACCACAGAGAATCCTCACTATGTAAACACAGGCCAAACAAAGGACACAAAATCAGTGTACACACATAAAGAGATCTCTCTAGTGAACCACCAGCCATCCCCCAAAGTCTACACCACTTTGAGAGCTGCTCAGACGACTCCAGATTCAAAGGATCAAAGCTCAAATACAACCACTAGTGCATCCAGAGTGGACCATGAGACACCTGACATTCTCCACCAACTTTTACAAGCAAAGACTTTGTATTTCAGTCCGACACGAGCAACACCAGCATCAGTCACAGCCCATGCAAACACCCATGAACCACACCACAGGGCCTTATCCATCCCCTCACAAACTGAAGATGAAGGGTTGTATTTTGAGACAGCGCCAACTGACCCAAGCAACCCAACTTCACAATCTGAGACCTCCTTAAGTGTGATGGAATCCACTGCTGTTCCTCCTAGACGTTCTCAGCCTTTGAAAAATGCTGCTAACATCACAGACAAACCAGAGGTGGGAACTAACGTCCCTGCAGTCACAGGAACAAAAACAGTTGCATACAGTACATAAACATCTCTGCTCTCATATCCCCATTTCATGTATATATGTAAGATAAACTGGTAATTATTTTAAAGCCAGCCATTGCTTTGAAACAAAGCAGAAATCCAGATCACTCACATACAGTAGACACAACATGACCCAACCTTTGTGTCAGTCAAGCAAAACAATCATAACCGGGGCAGTGGGTTCTCCTCACTGCTGCCGTCACAGACGAGTGGGTGGCAACAGTCGCCACGGTGATGGCTGATTATGACAGCGAGCATAAGCACGGCTATGCCTCTCCACCAGCCACTGCCTGGGGGCAGACATTCACCAAAGAGATTGGGGCCAGCAGCAGCAGCAGCTCAGTAAATATGTCTCCGTGCAGCAAGTCTGCACATGAAACAGACTCAGGGCACCTTGCACATAGCACATCATGTTTGTCTAATGTCTCTATGGCTCCCACAAGACACAGCTGAACAATGAACAAAATATTTTTTTTTTTTTGAATTTGATATGCAATTGTATTTTTAAAACCTTATTTGTACTGTATAGATTTGGTGATTATATAAATATTGTAAACTATAAACACATTAAATAAGTTTTCATATTTTGTAAAAGAACAATGCAAGTACAGTGCATCTAATCAGCCATCATCCTGTTTCCACATCTGTGTTATCTATCACCTGAATTTGAACACAACCCCTGACTACCTCAACTAGTGTAATGCATTAAATTGAATAAATACTTTTTTTTTCTTCAGAACATGTACACATGCAATCTTTTCTATTGAGTATGAATATGATATGAAGCTGTATAAAAGCCCATCTGATTATGGATGGTAGTAATGACAACATGGACCAAATTTAGAATATACTAGGATTTTTGAGTAGATGCGTCACACTTATAGAAATAGTGGAACATTTAGTTTATTATACTGGCAGATGTTTTACAGTAAAGTGGCAGGGCCCAGCAATTCTTCCTACTGACAGCAGAGGACGCCATTGTTCAAGTTTTCAGTTACTTGTATACTGACTTCACACACCTCTAGTAATAACAGGGCTTTCTTTTTAGTTTTCTATTTCAACAATAATCAGACATGTCTGAATGTTTTGAGTTTTTTTTTTTAATCTTGAGATCATATATATGAACCAAATCTGTATTCTCCACATTACAGATCTTTCAAGACACACTGTATGTTCCAAGAGACAGTGTAACACAACTGGCGGAGAACCTCAGCTGAGATGTATCAGGGAAATGCAGAAGGTGAATCTGACTCTAAGGTGCTTTTTGTCCATGCTTGAGTAATTTCAATTACTTTGGCAAAATGATCAGATATTTTCAGCGCAGCCTTGAAATTCCATGAAGATATATGCAATAGGGAAATACCCGAGCGTGGACATTACTTATGGAGATATAATGATTTCCTTACACCTGAAACACAATTTAAAGCCAACCCTGGCACCACCTGAGACTGGACCAGCAAGGGTCAAGTATCATATTAGCATATTTTGGCATAGCCACGGAAGAACAGAACGACGATTGATATGATTTCATTAAACAAAACAAAGCCATTAGAGAAAGGTGGGAATGACTGAACCCCAATGTCCTCCCTAACTCTAGGCCCTGAACCCTCAAACACTCCACTGGCACGAAGCAGCCAATAATGAAGTGGATTCCTGCCAGTTAGTCTCTGTGGTCTCTCTGGGCTTAGGGCTTGGAGAGGTATATTGGAATTCTGCCAATGCCTCAGTATTTGTGTGCACATCTAAGCAGGATTAGGGTTGGAGGAGGTTTTGCCAGTCTGTTATTGTTTGGCATCTGCTCCGCAAACTAGTGAGCAGACAACGAAAATGGGCCCACCAAAGACCACCGCCATCCGTTTGCCTTTCATGTGGCTAATCGGAGCCACTATATTATCTGTGTAGACTATGAAGTGTCAGCCTTTGTTGAAGCGGCGCAGTCTCTTTCATGTGTTGGTCTGTTTTTTCCCCCGTTTTTAAAAATTCCGTTCAGAGCATATGGTTCGCACATCTGGGACGCGCTCAACATGCCACCCCAAGCCCCGATCCCCGCGCTGCTGTTGTGGAGGGAAGCGCGCACGCCTCTTAGATCCTGCGTCTCGCTTAAAATAATTATCATCCTGTCACACCACGCTTATTTAGAACACTCAGGTTAATATGATTGTGAGGTTCATCTGCTTCACAACATATGGGTGAGGCAGGGGGGGGGGGGCTGTCATTTAGGAAAGTTTAGCTCCACTGGCTGGGATAGTATTTGGTGGCTTCCAGACCGTATGTAAGCCAAGGACCCAAAATCTCCTGAAAGTTTGGACTAGTAACATGCGGTATGCTGGCGGTGAAGTCACAGATTGTAATGTTGTGGAAGATCTGTTCCCTGGGTTGCTGTTTTGGTTCCCCAAGCTGTCTTCACAGTCCTCCCAGAGGATGCTGGAGCAGAACAAGCATGTTTGGGAGCCTCGAGTAAGGGATGGAGGGATGGTATGGAGAAAAGTGTGTGTGTGTGAGAGAGAGAGAGGGAGAGAGAGAGAGAGAGAGAGAGAGAGAGAGAGAGGCTGTGTTGGGATGTTGGGGGCCCAGCGGTTCCATGCTCCCTCTTCATCTCACTTGCCGGGTAATTACAGAATCACGGGTCAACCATGCATGTAACCACGGTGACGTTGCACAGTAGCAGATGTGCTCATGGCATTATGGGGGTGAGCACGTGAAGGTAAACAAAAACAGATGCAGCTGGTTGCTAGGGACTCTTGCCAAAGTTGTGCGCGCGCGCTCTGGCTCGCTCGCTCTCTCGCACCCCTAATTGTTCCCATGTGTGGCGGGAGCAGCGCTGGAGAAACGGGTCGCTGGCGGAAGTGCCATGTTTAGGAGATGCCCGGCTTTCTCAATGGGAAATTTGTGAATGAGATTAGCAGTGGTGGTTTTGCTTTGAGGGAGGGAGGGAGGCGGTGGGGTGGTGCTGGCCGGGTGCTGGTTGGGGTGGTTGTAGTGGTGCGTGTGTGTGTGTGAGAGAGAGAGAGGGGGGGGGGTGCAGTGTATTGCCTACTGGCATTGCCTCCTTGATGAAGAAAGGCTGAATATGCAGTTTCCCTCCACAGGCCTGCAATAGGCATTGGAGGAGAGCAGAGCAATTCAGCTTCTCCAAACGATTGAGGCTGTGAGAATACTGGATCTCACACTAGGGATAACTTCACCCAGCTGCACCTAAACCCTGATACTAGACTGATATGAAAGACAGGTAATTTTTCCCTGCTGTGTTATGGCCCACCAGTGGATCGATTTAGTTCTGAACACAGGAGTGTTGCAAGCAGCAGGTATAATGTCTATTATTTTGTATTAATAAGTATCTCGTTTAAAAATCCCTCAATGTTTGTATCAAGGTTTGGAGATGTGATTTTGAAACTTGACTAAACATTCTGAAAATAGGAAGTCAGTTTGCTATTTACAGTAAATCTGTGTATTTTGTGAGAACTAGAGGTTGGAAATAGAATTTGTGTTTTCGTGAACTGTGTCATGTTTCAAATTAGGTGGAGCTGCTGCAAAAGCTGGCTGCCCACATCACAGTGAAGAGAGGAAGTAGCTCATGGAAGAGTGTTTCTGTTCGTTCAGATAGACTGTAGGTCACTCAGTGCTGCACTACAGAGAGTTCACACCCAGTTTCACACACTTAACTTCCACAGAATAGTTTCCTTATACTTGGATCAACCATAGAATTATTTTATTATGTCTGTTTATCTGTAATCCTCCATTTCCCTTTGATTCCAGGAACAGTTCTAGCGTATCCTACATTTCCTTCCTGCTCAAGTAAGACCTTGCATTATCTCTATTTATGAAAACACTCAATGGAAAGCTGGAAAGTAGTTAGCGAAAGGTCAAAAGGTCAAGCCATTGTTTCTCTTTCTCGTATCAGCTTTTAGATTGGGCTTGCCATGGTGGAGCCAGATCGCATTTGTCCACAGAGCAATCACTATATTGTTATACTGTAAAAAGATACTCTACATTGTAATCAAATATCCTCTCGTCTCTCGTCTCTGTATCATCGAGTGTTTAAGTATTTGCATAAGGCTGCAGGAATCTCAAAGGCTGAGGCCTTGTACAGTTTGGGTCTGTTTCTGATAGGTGTGTTGCGGACGTGTGTTTGGTGTAAAAGTGTGTGTGTGTGTGTGTGTGTGTGTGTGTGTGTGTGTGTGTGTGTGTGTGTGTGTGTGTGTGTGCGTGACACTGCACAGTGTCAGGGAGGTCCCCACTTGGCCTGTGTCCAGGTCTGCAGCCCAGATGAGAAATTGAGGAAGGGGCTCAATTTCAGCGATATCCTGTGTGTGTTAACCATCTGATTATTCACAGGCGCTAATTCCCCCTTCGTGAGCATGTGTGTGTATGTGTGTGTTTGTGTGTGTGCATGTGTGTATTTGTGTGTATTAATGACTTCCAGGTTAACAAGACGCTTGGAGAGCCCTTGAAAACACAACTTAAGGCTTTTTTTTTCTCCCCACTGATATTTTGATTAACAAATGATTAGCTCGCCCCTGCGCCCGTCGCCATCGCTGCTGCTGCGCCAAGCTTCCAGACCTGCCCGCTTCACCTCGCCACTCCACTCCTCTCCACGTCCTCTCCCCCGTCTCCCCAACCCACTCTACCACCCCCACCCACCCTCCTCCTGCCTGACTGCCTGCCTGCCATACAGCCCCCTTTGCCAGCCATCCGCACCTCCTCTCTCTCCTACTCATTAACCACAACTGTCAGATCCTCCAGATGACGAGCAATTAAAGCAGATAATAAACGCTCGCCATCAATTCCTGCTTGTTGATGTAGCTGTTGTTGTTGTTTCTTGCTGTTGATGTCGAACAGAGAGGGGTGGTGGTGGTGGGGTGAGGTGGGTGATGGAGGGAGAAAATGCAGATTGGTGGGGGGCTCGTCTCTTATGCCACCTATGTGGCTGCCGTTGCCGGCACTTCTGTACCGCACTGGTAGCCGAATTAGTCTCTCGCAGCACTTTGCCAACACTAACAAAGCCCCCTAACTGCTTGGCATAAGGCAACAGGCTGATAATAAGGCCCGCTGAATGTTCACAATTAGATCTTAATCAGAGCCAGAGCACATGAAGGCTGCTCTTTTATCCGCGGGGCTTGGGAAGAGCGCAAACAAAGACGGTGCAAACTGCCAAGATAAAATACTACTTCTTAATAATCGTGTTTCACAGAGGCCAAGAGAGCCCCGGTAATCTACTCCGACGGCGCTGTGCGCACACACACGCACACTCACACACACGCACACTCACACACACAACGCACCGGGGTGACACACTGGCGAGGACTCTGCTGTTTGCTCTTGCATTAAGCGTGACGAGCGGCACGGACGTGTTTGGAACAGGCATCTCTCTTGGGGGCGGAGAGGAGAGGAGTACATGACAGAGTGCGTGTAGTCCTCACAGATCCTTTTATGACACTTTCTAGCAATTTTCCACACTTGTGTGGAAAATTGTGAGGGATATTGTAAGGGATATTTGCCCAAAGCCTACCGGGTGGAAGTGAGTCGTCAGTTTTGTGGTAGGCACACAAAAATGGCTTCAGAACTCTCTTAAACATTTGGAAAGCCTTCAGAAAAAAGACAAGAGCTTGACAAGTCCTTAAAAAACAATGGCAGGGCACACAATCTCTTGACACAATGGCAAAATGTTACCATATATATCCATTACAAGATCTGTTCAGGGCTGCCAGGAAAATACACATGCTGAAACCGGCCCTGTTAAAAAAAGACAACCAAAAAAAAAAAAAAAGAAGTTAAACATCTGATTTCCGATCCTCTGTGGAAAAATGTACGCCCCTCTTGTTTTGAAATGAAATTTCCCTGAAAACACCCCCAAAACTAAACAAAATTGACAATCCCGGGATTTATTGTCTTTTCATCCTTTGTTTTCAGACAGCCGTGTTTGCCGTTTTGCCATGGAAACGGAGGAATTATTTACTCTTAACCCCCGTTTACAATAACCTTCCCTTTCCTGACAAAACAGGGGAGGAAATATTGGG
This sequence comes from Sardinella longiceps, assembly GCA_027497455.2. NCBI lineage: Eukaryota > Metazoa > Chordata > Actinopteri > Clupeiformes > Clupeidae > Sardinella > Sardinella longiceps. The sequence continues at coordinate 14,352,733 of JAODXP020000018.1, forward strand.
TCAAGCAGCTTTCCCTCGTTTATCTGGCAAAATCAGTCTCGGTTTCAGGGAGTGTGCACAAGTGCACACACACACACTCGCACACACCCTTGCATGTAGGCACGAAGTCTCACACGGATACATGCACGCACGTACAGTCAAGCACAATTAATGATGGAGTGGAAAGTCTATTTTTGAGACGTAGCCATCCTGTTTTTGCTCATCTTGAGGAAAGAGCTGGAAACCCTAGGAAAACAGTCAGGGGGCAGCTTCTAAGACAGTCCCCTCTGGGACAGTGCTCATAGTGACAGGGAACTGACCTTGGAGAGTTTTTATTTTGGGCCAACAACCTGTCTACATTGTGTACATCTGCTGCTGATATGCCATTGCATTACATCTGTTAGTAGTGATATAATGGTATTGAAAATGTGCATGTCTACTCTGATTGCACATCAGACATGAGATTGTGTGTGTGTGTGTGTGTGCTTGTGCGCGCATGTGCGTGTGTGTGTGTATTTGTGCATCTGTTTGCATGCGGTCGGTGCAGGAGTGAGTGTGATAAGTGCCTGTATAGTTGCCATCAGCTGAAGCACTAGATGGAGACAGAGAGAGTTGCATGGGTCACACATTCACACTTACAGTACACACACTCACACTTGCCAGCCTCCATGAGGTCCGTCTGTTGACTTGTGGCAACGGACTATCAGGCACTGGTGTTTCATATTTACAGCAAATATGCAGCACGGAGGAGCAAAGGGAGGAAATTCCTGCGCTCTTGCCGAGCTGTGAGGGGATTGATAATGTCTCACAGAGCCACAAGGACAATTAATAGCAGGAATGGCGGACAGACACACAGCAGGAGCGGCTGGGGGAGAAGAGAGCCACATCTCTCATGTGTTTTAACCCACACATGTGTTTTGTTTACAGCCCTGGAAGCCAGGGACCAAAAGAGTGAGAACACAGACGGCTATTTCAAACAGACATGGTGACATATTCGAGGCAACAGCATTACAACGGGTGAGATGACATTTTTGAAAAAGATTAAAACAAACAAAAAAAAACACAGGTCCCACTAGATGATGGTATAGTCAGTTCCATAAAAAACTTACACATGTGCCCCTGTATTCACAAAGTGTGGGCATCTGCCAATTATGCTGGCATCCACATTTGGTTGATTATGTTTGTGGTGTTTGCGGCTTTTCTAGGGCACTCTGCTCACTCCACATATATTTCTGCATATCGTGCATACTTTAATGGCACATTAGAGCCTGACTTGAGCCATCCATTATTATCCCTGTGTGAGTGTAGAGCAAGTAATCACTCCATATAAGGACATAGCCTCTTCAGTGCTGGCATGTTCACACTTCCCTGAATGGGGTGACTTAAGTTAACCAGCAGTATTTCTTTTTTTTCCACTACACCTTAAAAATACACAACGTCTGTTCATACCAACTTTGTTTGGATAAAACACATTGAGGTGTGTGTGTGTGTGTGTGTGTGTGTGTGTGTGTTTAAAGGAGAGGATTTCAGAGACGGCACCTAGAGCAGTACTCTGATGTGCAGCGGGACGGTGCCTCCGTGCCACCAGATCGCATGAATTTTTTCTGGGTACATGAATCTCATTCGGGATACTTTACTGGGTATCCATAAACAGCCATAAGTAAAAGGTTGGGAAAATCCAGCCCTGACAGTTTAGATGAGGAAGAATAAGCCTAAAAGCATGAGGTGAGCAGAAAGTGCATGTCACAATTAAATGACTTAATGGCCAAGAGTCCCTGGATAGATCACATTCCATTTGCATCAAGAGTCACTATAATAAAGACTTTGTAAAACTTACATTGAAATTCAATTAGGGTGTTGAATACATAACCAAAGCCGTGAAAAATGAACTCATAGGGGGGTCCCTTTTCATTTTTGCCCCAAGGCAAAAGAGAGCATTAATTTAATACATTCTGGGCCTTTCGTTTCCACGTGTGCATTTGTTAAGTTAGCACACATTTCCTTACTAATGCACATAATACAGTAGGGAAGTCTGCCAAAGGACCCATCACACAAGATGAAGGACTACAAATACTACTGCTATTCTGCAGCAGGTTTTAGGCTGGCAGTATTGCTCTTTGTTGAATGGCTTTGATAAATTATACAGTTAGAGACATAGATAAGTGGGTAAAAAATATATTTTTTTGCACATTTGTTTTATGTCAGAGAAACTACATTATGTTCTGAACACCTTATTTGTCTGTTGTATGGTGTGCTGTAGTGCATTTACTTCTGTTGTTCAGCAGGCTCTTAATTATCTCATCTTAATTAAAACAAAAAGTTTTTTTCTCTCTCTGTGGTAAAGTTGCAAATATGCAACACTTTCATCAACCCAAGCAAACAAAAACATGAACCCTCAGATCAGCGTCTCATAAAGAAGTGTGGGCTAATTAGCGCATAACTCATTAACAAAACCTAAAAAGCAAATATAGGTTTGCGTGAGGTCAGCCCCCCTTTTACCCCACGTAATGAATTACAGAGTAATTAAATTGTGTGAATCGCTGCAAAGAGGAGCAAAGTTGTTTGTTCCATGCGTCACAAATAATGAAAAGAGCAGGTCAGCAGTCAGGAGAGTCAACCCCTCCCTCGGCACCCCCAAATGAGTTCAGCCGTGTTTGGAGATGACTTTGTTGTGCTTGCTGGTAATGGCCATAGGGCGAAAAAAAAAACTGTGATGACAGTGGAGTGTTATTAGGGCCCGAGCACCGAGGTGCACGAGCCCGGAACGGGCTTGTGCACCGACCGGTGCGAAGCCCTATTGCTTTTGCTCAGATTATTATTATTATTATTTTTTGTTATTCTTTTCCTCACAATGGAACCGGCCATTTTTGACCACTTTCCCGTGCTCAAAAAGTCACGAAATTTTGCACACACCTTGGAATTCTGGAACACTGGAGGTTTACAGAGGTATAGACCCGGGTGTGGCCCAGGGACTCCGTAGCGCCCCCTAAAGTAAAAAAATGCCTTGGGCTCTATGGGCCGGTCTCATGATGAACTTTAACATACTCCTCAGACACCGCTTGTCGGATGCCTGGGAAATTTGGTAGACATGATGCCAAGATGTTGCTCATGTGGAATTGCGAAGGGATTTTTCCTACCTTTTACGAATTCAAGATGGCGGATGCATGAACTGAGAGAAAAAATGAAAAACAGGAAATGTGGCATAACATCACACTGGATTGATCAAATCGCCTGAAACTCATACCGTTTATAGATCCTGTGATTACGACGATATCCATTCACTTAATGGGTGTGGTTGCTACAGCGCCACCATCTGGCAAGGTGGAACCACTACAGAAATTGACATTAAGTGCCATGATTGACATATACTTTGAGCTACGCGCACAAAATTTGGTAGGTGTGTGTGTCTCCCCAAGACGAACAACTTTCGTATTACATTGCATTAGCCACGCCCAACAGGAAGTGAGGTAATAAGGAGTGTAAAAATTTGGACACACAGTGAACTTTAACGTACTCGTCGGACACGGTATGTCAGATTCAATTGAAATTTGGTGTACATGACCTCTAGATGCTGCTGATGCTAAATTGCGAACGGATTTTTGATAGTTCGTAATATGTTGTAATAACAATATTATGAAATTGTATGATTTTAATAGCTCATCACGAAACAGGAAGTGTGTCATAAAATCACACTGCATTAACCGATTGGTCTGAAACTTCACAGGTTCATAGATGGTATGACTGTGATGACATCTAGACACCCCGTGGGCGTGGCTGTTATAGTGCCACCACCTGGCCAAGCAGGAAAAGTGCCAGAAATTGACTATGCTTTAACCGATTGATCTGAAACTTCACTGGTTCATAGATGGTATGACTGTGATGACATCTAGACACCCCGTGGGCGTGGCTGTTATAGCGCCACCACCTGGCCAAGCAGGAAAAGTGCCAGAAATTGACTATGCTTTACCCGATTGATCTGAAACTTCACAGGTTCATAGATCGTGTGCCTGTGATTATATCTAGACACCCCGTGGGCGTGCCTGTTATAGCGCCACCACCTGGTCAAGCAGGAAAGGTGCTAAAAGTGCTAGTAGTCAAAAATTGTAACTTGGAAACGGTTTGACATAGCTTATCCAAACTTGGTTTATGGACTCCTGACCATGTTCTGACCACGCATAACCATGAATCGAAACTCTGTAGCGCCCCTAGTGGTCAAATATCATAACTTGGAAACGGTTTGACGTAGCTTATCCAAACTTAGCATATGGACTCTTGACCGTGTACTGACCACACAGAATCATGACTCGAAACTGTCTAGCGCCCTCTAGTGGTCAAATATGATAACTTGGGAACGGTTTGACGTAGCTTATTCAAACTTGGTATATGGACTCCTCACCATGTTCTGACCACGCATAACGATGAATCGAAACTCTCTAGCGCCCTCTAGTGGTCAAATATGATAACTTGGACACGGTTTGACGTAGCTTATCCAAACTTGGTATATGGACTCCTGACCGTGTTCTGACCACGCAAAACCATGAATCGAAACTCTCTAATGCCCCCTTGTGGTCGAACATTATAACTTGGAAACGGTTTGACCTATCATAGCCAAAGTTGGTACTCAGACTGTGGACCACCTTCTGAACATGCAGTATGACTTATGTGATTCTCTGTAGCACCCCTACTAAGAGAAAGAGTTTAAAAGGCAGACTGAGTGAGTGTGTGACAGTGAGTGTCTGCGAGTGTAAAAAATGTGGGTGAGACAAAGATAGCACACCTGTTCCGAGTGAATGTGCCTTCACTGTGTACCATTGTTGCGTTATGCGCTCTTTGCGGTGCACCTGGTGCGAGGGCCCGTCATCGCCGCTTGCGGCTTTAATTAACTTTATTTCTGTTAGTCTATGTTGATTCACTGGTCCGGCATTTACGGAAATGCAAGAGCCCACACTAGGTGTGTCCACTGTTTAGATTAGCCTGTCTGCTTTGCTTTCAGTTGTATTGTTCTGGTCACTATTTATATTTCAGGGTCAAGTAGCTTACTGGAGTGGAATTTCAGTTTGATATGAAATATCATAGGGGTTAAGGTAAGTAACAATTTTGTGCTTAAAAGCCTGACTAGGTTAAACTTTTTTTTCATTTCTCAAGATGAGTTGGGTTGTATAAATGCCATAATGCCACATAGAATGAATAAATATTTCTCTATTTTCTTTGCATTTGGAATATCCTCTTCCTGTACCTGTGTTAATGCACATAAATCCATAGACATAAATCATAGCGTAGGTTAAAAAAGAAAGTGCAAGGGGAAAGTGCAGGCGGATATAAAACCTCTCCCACACTATTGTCCCCTCTGTGAAGATGGCAAATCCATTTGACTTGCTCAGCTGGTCTATGTACTTTTGTCTGAGACACAAAGGAAAACAACACATCCATTTTCACAAATCTTTAAAAACACAGAATAGAGACTGGCACAAACAGTGCTAAAGTGGAGAGGGGGAGGCGGGTGGGGAGGTTGTTAGTCGCTGAAAAACATCCATTATTTATTGTAAAGCTATGAATGTAGAGACGCTTTCCCTTGTTTCAGCACGCATTTTTCCATTTGTCTTTTGATGCTAAATTTTTCAAGGCTTTTTTCACATTAGATTGATGCTACTTATAATTACAGACTTTGCACCAAAATCACATCTGACATGACTTGGTTGGCAAATAGGAACATTTCTGAAGGGGGTAAAGTCACCTGGGAAGAAAGGGGGTTGCATCGAAAGAGAGGAAATCTCATCAATGATTAATACTCTCTCCGGAAATGTGACAAAATCATTTGAATTAACAAAAAAGATGCAGCGCCTAATTGAAAAGTTTTCACTTATTCATATATTATGTTAGAGAGCTTCTCGGGAGCCTGTGTAAGAGCAATGCATACACGCTCACAACATTGGGGAAGAGGGAAGGAAAAAAAAAAGAAACAAAGAAATAAAGGCCTCATCTTGAGTGCCTCTTTTTATTTATTTATTTTAAAACAGAAGGATACTCCAAGCATAATCCAGATTTTGCCATTTGGAGGCTGAAATAATGGATGGTGTGCTCATGTATATTTCAGCCCTGCATGTTGCGAGAGAGATAAACATGCTGTTTGAGATGTTTTTCGCCTCTGCTGGGCTGTGTACTCCCATTACGATTGCGCGGCATATACAGCGAGACTCGACAGTCACGGAAGGGCATTGGACTGCATGGCAAAAACTGGGCTTTCCAGTAAGACATGATTTGCCCTCCACTCCGCTCCGCGCCTGCTGATGTGATTCTTTTAGCACTACAGTTGTTTATTGTGTATGTTTCCACAGAGGACGTAGTGTTCGGTGAGATGTTTTATTGATGCTGATTGAAGCCTGGCAACAGTGTTGTTCTGTTGTGTGTGACCCTCTTTTAGTGAAGATCTCTTCTCATCGCCCCCCATTTAATTCTACGTCCCTCCGTCGAGGTGCGTTCGGACTAATGAGCACCTCTGATTATTTGCAATCATGTTGTACCCCTTAAACTTGCTACCATGGGGGCTACCGAATTCACAAACCTGTCTCTCTTGCTTGACTTGACAATGGAAACTGTTCTCGTTCGGCGGAGTGCATTAATTTCAGCCACTGAGACCAACTACAGTCCCACTAATAACATGCGAAGACTCATTTTTAATAAGTCATAATTATGCCCAGGATTTGATTGGGCATCTGTGCCCTGGAAGATGGAATATGTTGTGTGGGCTTGATGGTAAAGGATATTGCTTGCTGTTCATACATAATTGAGAGCTCTTGAATGTCAGACCAGTGGGAGGAAAGATCTGGAACCCCCCCCCCCCAACACACACACACACACACACACACACACACACACACACACACACACACACACTCACACGTACCGTAGACAGACACACACACACACACATGCACACATCATCAGCTGGTAAACAGCTTCTTTCCTAACCAGCATGAGTGTGTGGGGAGAGACATCTGTCCTAAATTGCTGAAAAAAAGGTTCAAACACTTCATCCTGCTGATTTCCAAGCAGTTTGCCGTATGAGTGCTGTGGAAACTTTAATTCATCTAATTTATTGTCATTATTTTGGGCCTGCTTTAGCTTATCTAATCATTCCATGGTTCACTTTCAATTGTTCCGCCAAATCTGCCGGCTTGTCAAAAATGTGTAGTGATTTGTTTCTTGGGAATCTTGTCTGTACATTGACAAGGCTTTGAAGGTCTCCATAAATAACGTGAAAATGTGGAAGATGAATTTTGATTGAGAGTAAAGCAGCCATGGTGACTGAAACATAGTGATGATATGACCTTAAACAGCAGGCCTCTATATTTTTCGCTTTTGTGTTCCCCAGTCACTCAGAGATTGTGGAGTCTGAGGATGGCTATGGCTGCCGTGTTTGTCTATAATGTCTGTATATAATGAGATAACTCCCTGACAGGGTGTGTGAACAACGCTATTTACTACCTTGTATCTTACATCCCCACTATCACTGTAGCTTTCTTTCTCTCCTCTGACTTACTCTCTCACTCTCCCTCCTTCTCTCCTTCCCTGTGTGTGTGTGTCATTCTCTATGCCCCCCCCCCACACACACACACACACACCTCCGACACCAGCATCCAGTGATACCTCTTCTCTGGAGGTCTGTGTGCAGGAGTCGTCCATAAAGAGTAGGCCTAACTGCGTAACTCAATGAAATACGGGAGCAGACAGGAAGCTATTTATTTCCTTTTGAGCCACAGTCTGCGGCTGAGATAAATGGCCGGCTGTCTCGCGAGGCAAGAGCGAGCTTCATATTTTTGACGTTTTCGTGTTTAATGTGTTATATATTTTATATGACCCATCTTTATGCGCTCCCCCTTTTTGCATTTTCTCTTGAAGCTCAGATGTGGTTATTGATGCGCCCACACCGGTGTATTATGCATTATTTGTTAGTAAGCACCATTTTTGCATATTGGCGGTAACAAGAAAATGCGTGTATGGAAATTCTAATATAAATTGACTTATGTTTGGATGGCCTGCTTTCTGCTCGCTAAGCTCTTCTGCGAGTAATATATAGTTCTTTAGATTGCTAATCCTGGGGCCTAGCCTTAAAGAATGCAGCCTGATAAAAGAAGCATCTGTGGACCTTTTGCCTTTTAAAGACTTTTATCTGATATTACAGGAAGTGACAGATTGCATCCTTTCCATCGCTTTGTTGCTTTATGTTCCTTTCTTTCTTATTTTTTTATTTTTTTTACAGAGCCTAAGAATACAAAGAGCTCCATGATGAGGATATAAAGGAGGTGGGTGGGTGGGGGGGGGCATGGGGGGGTAGAACTGATAAAGTAAAGCTGGCTGGCAGATCATCTATAATGGAGTCTGTTGGCCGTATTGTTACGGTCTCTGGCTTGGGATTGTAGAGTTTCTTTATGATTTCCTTTACCTTTTGGTACAGGGTGGGTTGAGGACCAGTAAATACTGGATAGACTAACAAGCAGACACATACTCATGCCACTTTTAGATGAATGCCTCATGTCATCTCAGGGCTTAAACACTGCTCTTAGTTCGCAAGACATGGTCGAGTCACAATATTTTACATATTGTTGATGTAGTATATACAAAGTAATATCATGCATAGATTTTTATCCTAACATGAACCTAATCATAATTCAGAAACAAAATGAGCTCCTTTTATAGTGTTCCTGTGTCTCTATGTGTGCCTGAGAGGGCCACACCAGACTGAAAAGAGGACGGACAGAGGGCTGAGTCCTCGGCGGCCTGTTTTTGTTTTGATGCGCTGGCCTGCCACTCGTGCTCTCCGTGCTCCATGAACAATCCTGCTCCTGTCGACTCCACTTTGTGCATTACTGTCCAAGCTGACATGGCCGCTCACATCACCGTCCTGACCAGCACTCGACTCAACTGAAAGGTGGGCCTGGGAGGGTGGTGGTGGTAGTAGTGGTGGTGGTGGACAGTGGGAGATGCTGCTCTTAAGAAAGAAAGTGATGACAGCGGATTTTTAAGTAGGGTCTAGTTCTTCTGACTTGTTTTCTTCCCCCCGCTGGTTACTTCTGGGCTGATGTGAATATTACAGAAACAGCGTCACTGGAGCAAGATCTGCTATCCAGCTAGAAACAGACATAAAATAGAGAAAGGCGCCCATATGAGAATGGAAAAACTGGTCAACAGGAGGATCAACGAGGCCTGCATTTGAATTCATATCTCAGGACTTTGACACTGTGTATCCTCTATGCATAAAGCTTTTACAAGATGTGCTTATAGACAGGCTGAAACCGAATCGGGCTCTTTGAATCTGTTTAGATGATTTTAAAGGCAAAGGAGGGGGAGGCTTTGCAAGGGCTGATTTATGGTATCTTTCGCTTTCTCAGGATTGATGCTGTGCTTTTTTAGCCCTCATAGCTTTTTACGGCATCATCTTGCATCCAGAGACATGGCGCTGTCCCAATAAAGAGCCTTTTAACGTTCGCAAGATTTTCTATAAACAAAAGGACAAAAAGCCATTAAAAGGACTTATGTAAATTGCTTTCACTTCAATTTGATCCAAGCAGAGTTATGTTATATACATTGGATATGAAACACAGAAGTGTCTGCCTAAATAAACTGGAGGACAAAAAAAACATTTTTTTTCACAGTGGAGTTTTGAATCTTAGGGCAAGGATACAGAGAGACAGGAAGGGAGGTGGGGGACGACGACTAATCAAATTGCTATTTCAGACCTTTTGCCCAGCTCTTGATGTTGATTAGATTTTTTCATGGTAGTGTTTTTGAATTAAAACCTTCAGACTGACAACAAAATCGAGTGAAAAGGCAGACGAGGCCACGTGGAAACATCTGCTTTAATTGCAAGTTACACACGCCTTGCACAATCTCCGAGTCCCTAATGCAAGCAGGGTGGCTATGAGCTTATCGTTTGGACAAACAAGACAGCCACATCTCAGCCCAACTATTACATGTGGCAGGCCAGCACAATGTAACACAGGGCTGTAAAATGAGTGATGTTTGTAAAACGCGACATTTCTGCCCAGTAAGCATCTTTCCACAGACGCCCCTGAGTTTTCACGGATACAACTCACCGCCCCTGCCCTCTAATGTGCACCGACACTCTGTTTTGATATCACAGCGGCATTATTCTCGCCCCTGTTTTTTTGAGGGAAAAAACGCTGTACTTAGAAAGTCGAAATTCATAAATACATTTATGTCAAACTGCACTTAATATTGATTTTGTTAGTGTTCAGATTCAATAATAAGGTACAGACTGCATGAATATTTAAATAACATCTTCATTTCTGCATCTCCTAATGGCCTTGGCCCCTCCACACTCAATTTAAACACAATTTAGAAACTATAATGTATTGAAAAATACTGGGATTTAGCAATAAATCACAGGGAGAATATTACGGGCCTATTATAAGATAGTTCAATATTAGCCCCCAGAGGGACTTGCACAATTAGATTCCTGTTTTTAAGCTGCTCAATTATCCTCCTGTTATCATTTCATGTGAGTTTATCCTCCCACTACTCCTCTGAAGTCATTTTCTTGGTAGAAAAATAGCTAAATGGTAATAGCACATGTACTGGATTATACAGTTCTTTTAGCAGAGACGACGGGGATAAGAGTCAGGTCTGTGTGTCTCATCGCATCGATTCTGTTATCGCTCAGCCACCAAGGAACACGCTAGCTCCTTAGCCACCTTTCCTTTTTTGAGTGGTCGTCTAGTGATCCGCACATTAGTTATGGCCGAATGGGGGAAAAAAAAGAAAAACAAGCAGGGAGAAAAGAATAGTCTAGACAACATATGCAAAACAGCCATTAACTCATTCTGAACAGGGTGCTATTTTATTTTTTAATCTTATCTGCTACTAGTCTGCTACCGGTAATTCACAAGTTATCTCTCAATAATTTAGTTGTGTTATACCCTTTGGGGAGACATAACCCTAATAGGAATGGCCAATCCAATCAACCAGAAAAGGCTTCTAATGTAGAACATGAAAGGTGCATATGATGCTTTTATTAATGCAATTAGATCATGTTATGTTAGGGGAGAACTTTTAGTGACTTGCCATTGCTAGCTACACTATCACTGCCTCTTAAAGGCCTCTGTACATGAACTAGTTTACTTCACAGACAAGCATGACACATGAGCATGCGCACACACACACACACACACACACACACACACACACACACACACACACACACACACACCCACTCACACACACATACTCAAACACGTGTGCATATATATGCATTCATACAAAAGCATTGTTCTTTCTGAATGCACATATAATTTACAGAGCCGAGCACTGTAGATTGTCCCTGTATCTTCAAGACATCATATCACATAGAAGAACAGTCTCACATTGTAATATTTCCTCTCATCCTCATTTTCTCCTCTTTCTTCACAGCACAAATGTATAACATTTCAGTCAATCAAAGACCCTTAAAGGCAGGTGCTGTGAGTCTAAAAGCAGCACCATTGGCTCTGTAGATCAGGGTGGGGGCATTCAGATTTCAGAACCATGGCTACAACATGAAGGGAAGGACAAGACCAAAACATATAAAACAAAATGGGGCCTGTTGACATTTATTGTGAAAAGGAATGATACAGATCACAGACAGATGGAGGTCCTCCTCTCCAAGCACACATTACAGCCTACAGCAGATTTCTCCAGGATATGAAAACAAAGCACTACTCCTTTCCCACATGGACCCAAGCTTCATCAGTTTTCATCTCATAGCTTTGTGCTCTGAAAAGCACTATTGTGACACAACTTGTTTGAAGCACTGAACTTGTCACGACCCAGACCAATCTATCATGATGTTTTATTTATTTATTTATTTATTTTTTGCGAAAAAAGTCTTTGATGAAAATTTTGCTACATCAAGGTGTAGGCTATCACAACTGCTAATGTAAGCAACACAGTCATTGTATATACTGTAGTAGGCTACCTGTCCTAATCTGTTTCAGTTTCAATCTTTTAGACACATCTTAGTAGAACACCTCTCTCTCTCTCTCTCTCTCTCTCTCTCTCTCTCTCTCTCTCTCTCTCTCTCTCTCTCTCTCTCTATAGCCCAACCATACTAGGATGTTGGTGCTTTGGGGGGCTAATCTAGGACACACGGAGCTGCTCCGGCCCTTCCCTGTACCTCTCTCTCCCACAGCTGGGGATCCGACTCTTCTAGTAGAAGCCTCTCTCTCTCTCCTCTCTCCCCTCTCTCTCCTTCCAGCATGTATGCAGCTGACTCTGCTTTTCTGGCTGGGAGCGCCTCGTCTTGTAGCACGTTTGTGACCTCTAGCCCATGTGGTTCCTGTTAGCAAATCACACATTGTTGTTGACGCCTGCCTGCCTGTCCTGAAGTTTCAACAGAAAAAAAGAAAGAAAGAAAGAAAGAATCTTTCTTCAACATTAATAACGGGCTTTTTGGAAGCAATTTTATTCATCAGTGTGACACTCACATGTGTGCCTTTAAGGACAGGAGGCTCTTGCATGTGAACCATCTGCAGATGCTCCACTGATACTCTGTCAGGGGTTTGAGGAGGCAGATACTGGCCAACTTGAGGGCTATATTTCATCTCAACTATGGGCTTAGTTTCCCTGTAAAGATGGATCCATGCGTACGCGTGTTCTTCATGGCTGATCTTGTGTATGTTTCCTGAATAATGCTTACAGCCTGAATGCTGTGGAACACACAAAGTGTTTTCACAATGTTCTTAAAGGAGAAATCCGTTGTGAATCAATCAAGACTTCTGTCTGTTTCAAGCAGTATCGTTTTCAGGAAAGTATCTTGAAAACCCCAAGAAGTTCATAAGATAATTGATAAACTTATGATGCTTTTTGGTAACTTGACCCTGGTCCAGAAACTGCAAAATCACTATACTCCTTACCTGAGGGAGCCCCACTATTATAAATACTTCAAAACCATACCTTGTAGCAGACAGAACTCAACATAAAGCCATTGATGTCATATAATGGACTGTCCAAGATAAACTTCCTCAGGTAGTGTTCAGTGTGTGTGGTCGCAGCCTGGTAACCACCAAGATAATGTTCCTTGCCTAAAGTCAGGCATGGTGGGGGTCGCATTACAGTCTCGGGCTGCATGAGTGTTCCGAGTGTTCCTGGCACTAGGGAGTTGTAGTCCATAGAGGTAATATATGAATTCCAAGCAGAGCGTGATCTCATCTCCTTGAAAAAATGGGGCATATGCAAGACATGACAGTTTTACCGCATGAAAATGACACTAAACTATGGACTGGCCAAGTACCTAAACCCATTTGAGCACCTGTGGTGCATCTTTAAGCGGGAGGTGGAGGACAATAAGGTGTCTAACATCCACCAGATCAGTGAAGGAGTGGGAGAGGTAGAAACATGCAGATATGGTGAATTTCCTAGAGGTTGATGCAGGACATACTAACAGTGCTCACACAGTTTACAGTTGGGGCAGAATTTGAACATGTTTGCAGTGCTCTTTCCTATACTGCTATGCAAGCTATATAATGAAGTTTAAGACTTTAAAGTTGTATCCTAGTTTTATTTCTACAGCATTGTTCCATGAAAAGAATAATTTTTCAAAAATGTGAGGGGTGTACTCACTTTTGAGAGATACTATAGTATAATGTAAAAAATGGCAAATAGAGAGAATGTATAGAGAATCAATCCTCATCGGAGGCTTCATTAGGCTACTTCAAAACAACTTCCCACAGGGGAAAAGCTGCATATTTCAATGTGGCACCGACAGTAGCCCTGAACACAGTCTTGAGCAATTGTCTAATTCCTCCCCAAAATGTCAGCGCTCTGACATGATGTACGGGTGGCGTGACTCCTGTGCCCAGTGATTAGTCAGGAGCGTATTATGTAAAGATGGCCTAGCTCTAGGAGCTAATGGGCCGTCTGTCGGGGTAAGTTATGGACGTAGCCTTTTGTGCTGAGGGGTCGCGCATAAAGGCCCACCTTTTTAATTCACAGTCACCCACGGTCAGCCTAAATGGCTGATAGAGGAATTGGAAAACCGGCATGAACCTCTGCACACACACACACACACACACACACACATACACACTCACACAAAGACAGGCAGACACCCACTCACACATATGCCTGCACACACACACACTCTGTTCTCTATTTGTTGTTGGAAATGTAGCCATTTACTTTGTTACGCGACTAGAGGAAATGTTTTCAGGTTAAATGGCCCCAGCTCTGGGTCACTGCGCTGCCTTGGTGGAATTGATAATCTCTAGACAAATATCATACATTTGTGATTGCAGTTGTTGTGAAAGGTTGCAGAATGACCAATCGTCTTAGAATTTAGTTGATTTTTCTTGATGTTGATGTTTCACATGTTTATTTTCATCCACTAAGCATTCGCTCCCAAAATGCATATTTCCCCCACTGAGCTTTTGTGCATTCAAGGGTTGCAGGTCATGTTTTAAATAGAACAGATCTGACTGGGTTCTTAAAACAGTGTTTTACATACTCGGCGCATAGAGGCCAAACACAAGTAAAACACTTGTGTACATGCAGACCCACTTCTCATGCAGTCAATAGCTTTTCTCATTCCTTGGCCATAAACTTAATGCACTCTGCTTGAGAAGCTTTCATGTTAATTGAGCCTTGTGTTCCAGCACTGCCTCTCCAAGCCCAGGCGCCTAGTTACGTCTTCCGCCGTCAAACACTGATTGTGATTGTTGCAAATTTGTGATTGTTGAATTTCTGAGCAGGTCTCCACTTACACCCCTTCCTTGTTTTTCCCCTTTAGTTTATTAAAAATTGATAATTCTTTGTAATGGCCTCATTTCTGTCAGTTTTCATATTTTAATCCGGTTTTGTGCAAAATAAGATACATTAATCAAAGGCGACAGAACACACTCTTAATGTAATCATGCAAGGGAATATGAATTGCAAATGCTGGGCTAACCACCCTGCCCCCCCTTAAATGTACTTCCATTAATGTTACAGAATGAAATAATCATGACCATTTGAAATAGAAATCGGCTACATGCAAAGCCATGGAATATTTAGAAATTTGGTTTGTTGGAAATTGTTGAAAGGGACGGCTTGGCGTCAAAAGGCACCCGTGGAGTGTCAGGGATGGGAGGGCGGCGGGGGTGGCATCGTGGGACCCGACATCGGCACAAATGCGAGGTGACTTCTGTCTCCTCCTAGGCCACTTCCCTGGCAATTGGGACGAAACATTGGTTTTCTGTGTCAAGAACAGAAGTTCTAGCTTTGCTTAAGTTATTCTGCTAATGGTGTGGAGCCGGTTCTCCCGGCCTAGGTCTTGTTCAGCGGATTGACAGCCGAGCGCCGGAGAGACGCGAGAGAGGGGGATGAGAGAAGAAGAGTGTGGCTTTTATGTTCCTCACGGCTCCTCCTCCTCTTGAATTGTTACAGGCTTGAGATGATGCATCGCCCCCACTGTATGCTTAATGCAGTGCTTTGCTCAGACTCAGCAAAGTGCATTACTGATGCTTTGGCAAAGGTGCAAAATGGATGCTCAGAAACCAAGAGAGAGAGAGATGGAGAGAAACTGAAGGAGAGAGAGAGTGAGTGAAAGAGAGAGAAGAGAAATATACATTGCATCAAACACCTGCAATCGCTTATACTATAGTTGTGTAGCAGCTCAGATGCCTTGTGAGTCTACAGTACCTGTCTGCTTTGTATGCAGGTGGCATCCGTTCCTGACCCTCCTGTTTTGCATTGTGACCATTTAATGGTGAAAAGTTAGCTTTGTCAGGGCAAGCTTTGCACCTTGCATTCCAAAGATATTTCCCCCAACCGGAGAAGCACCTTTCACAACAAGTCAATATCATGCACAGAGGAGAAAGGTCCATAATTAGATTCATTTGCCTCATGGATCAATGTTTTCCAAGAGATGTGAGTATAAAGTAGCAGCCGGCATTAAATAATCATAACAAAATAGAGATGCGTTTGGGAACAAAAAAAAATAAGAGTAAGGGCGCATATTGTGTGCTCATGAACAGAAATCACACTGCATGAAAAAAAAAAAGAAACAATCTGGGGGAATGAATATTTAAAGACACTTAAAACCAAAATGGCTCTGATTGAAATGAAATAAATAAATACAAAACATAAACCGAAGCCATTTTCGTGAGAGGGCCCTGCCTTGGCCCAGCCTAGAGAGTGCGGTGATCTTTTAGAGGGTACGCCGGCCACACTTAGAGTGAAAAAAAAAAAAGCTATGTACTTCCTTAATGTCGCACACTTGTTGGAAATGGCTGATAAATGGATTTCAGCCATTATTTGCCTGCCTAAGTGAAGTGAAGGAGGAAGCATGGCGGAGAGGACAAGCCCAGTTATGACTGATAAGTGTCTAAAAGCTAATGAAGGCTGTCCAGGCCAAGGTCAATGGCTGCCAGCGAGGTGCCTGTGCCACTCTGGTGTCCCACTGCTTAAATATAGCGGAAATATACATTGAGCTTTTAACACCTTGAAACATGGGAGAGTCTGGGATATGAAATATGGACTTGTAATGGCTTTTTAATGGTGCCCCCCCACAGCCCCTCATCCTGGCCTGAGATTGGAAATCAGAGGTGAACCTTGATATCACTGCACTAAGTGCTTGTAATGCGCTATAACTTTTTCCCCTCAATGTTGAGTGAGACTTGTTCTGCATCGGAAGACAAATGAGGCTGGTCTGTATGGTGTCATGGAGGAATGCTGTTCCAGTGGACTGACTTGTATACTGGACATCCTTGGATGGTGGCAGGCATTGGGGCACGCATAGACAGCGTTGTCACTGTCACATGAAATGGTTGTAGGGTAATGCATAGTGCGTAGACTGTGTCGTGGGATCACGGACGAAGGTGCAAATAATTATTTTGACCATTTGTATTTGTCTGACATCCTCTCACTATGCCCATCGGACACACATACTTACATGTATTACAATAGGGACTCTCTGAGTTCATGGCCCCCAAGGTCTTTGGTTGACATGAGGTAGTTACTCAACATAATACTGCATTGAGACTGACTGTTACATTAGGCCAAAGTTTAAAAATGAAGTCCAGTTAAAGCCTTTAAGATTGTCCAAACACCAAAGTCCAAAAATCATACAGCATGACAACAATGGCATAACATCCTAGGCATGAACATCTGTATCATGTAGAGAGTGTGCCCTGACACAACTCACACTGACACACCAATAATAACACTAATGACCATGTGCTTCTTTGCTGATCTGCAGTTTTTTTGTCAATTAGGTTCTTGGTCAACAACCCACAGTCCACCACAAAGTGACAGCGAGAGAGAGAGAGAGAGAGAGAGAGAGAGAGAGAGAGATGTTGAGCAGCCCTCGCCACCACCCCCTGCCTCTTCTCTGTGAAGTGGCTTCACGTCCCCACCGCTCCTGTGCTTAATGTCCTCTAAAGACCTATATTACACCCCAATTAGATGGCACTCTTGTTTCCTTACATCAAGGGCTTGACTCTGCTGCCTTGTCACCCTCCCTCGGTCCAATCAATTTCATTACTCCGGTTACAGGCCTGCCTGCCCAGGGAAGAGAGGGGGGAGAGGGAGAGAGAGAGAGAGAGAGAGAGAGAGGGAGCTGTGCCCTTAAACTCCAGCTCGGAGCTCGGACGGATCAATACCCTGTGCTCTTGCCAAGGTTCCATTTAAAGTTCATTTATTTCAAGCCATCATATAAAACAAGACAGAGCATCAATGTGGCCCCCACTTTGTTTTATTTGACGGAGGATTTCCAGTATGACACTTGGGGGGCTTAGAGAGTGAGTGTATGTGTGTGTGTGTGTGTGTGTGTGTGTGTGCATGCAAGTGTACATCCGAGAGAGTGTGTGTGTGTGTGTGTGTGTGTGTGTGTGTGTGTGTGTGCCTATGCGAGCGTTCAAAGGTAGGCGTTTTCCCATGCTACAGGACAGGTGGAGTTGCTGTTTGTCATTCACACACTTATCAGAAGATAGATATGCCAGGTCCTCATCACAGTTGTTGCTCCGAGACACAGATGAACGCAGATGAAGTGGATAGCGGAACTGATGCTCAGCTAATATTGCCTTTGCCTGGAAGTCAGCGGCAGTAGAGCTGAACTGGGTGGGGGGAAAAAAACGCCGCCTCCAGGTAGGCCTTACGTATGGCTGACTCACTTGAGAGGTTTATAAGGTGTTTTACTGGAAGGCTTCATGAGAGAGGCAATATTCAAATCATGTTAATCTCAACCTTTTGAGAGACTTGCTCCCCTTAGGCCTCACAGCGGTGAAAACTCCCCGCCGTCTGTATTCACGGCATGGTCTTCACCACAACTCCTTTCCATTACTGGCCAATAAACTACACCGAGACAGCTTAATGACCAAACAATCTCCCAGAGTTTTATAGGAACCAGCCCATATCAATTTAATTAGATTTTAATTTCATTATTATTATTATTACATTTATGCTCAAGAGTTTCTGGGCAATTTATTGTGTTGGAGTTGTCTTGCAGTTGCTCAAAATCAATATCGTGGCTCTAAGAAGAGATTGTGTAGCGCCCACCAGATCATTTGTGATACTCTTAAACCTGTAGGAGCATTCTCAGTTTTCATAATGCTGTGTTTGTTTGTCTACATGCTCTACGGTAATAACCGTCTCACTAGCTCCTCTGATACTGTAGTCATTGTAGAATTGTTCATATCCCTTTGTTTACGTCCTGAAACATATTCATTATCATTATCATTACAGTTTGTAAGAAAACAACAGTTGGAGATTTAGCAGTTCAAAACAGAAATTCACATTATTTCCATGTGTATGAAACCACATTATGGCAATGAAATGTGTGATATAGAGCTTTTTTTTATACTTTCCTGAAATCTTGACACTTGACCTCATGTGAAACTTCACATTTAAGAAAGTAAAAATGATCATGAACTCTTTTTCACTTGCTCTGCAAATGTAGAATTCCTTGAAGAGCTCAAAAAGTTCACCGTCGAGTTAGTTCCCTCCATGGACGTCTCTGTGAGACAAAGCAGAGCAGTTAATAGTTAATTCATTTTAAGTAGTAATGACTTGGGGATGATCCTGCCTGCTGAATTATGCTTGCAAGTACAAGATGAACTTTATCTAGTCCTAGACAGCATAGTCTGTGTCTTTGTTTTGAGAGTGACTAGCAAAAAAAAATAAAAAAATCTGATTTTCAGAGGCAATGATAAATTATAGTTTTTATTTAGAGATTTTATGTTTTGGAAGACATACTAATAAGTCATGATGGTATAATATTCATGGAGGGGTCAACAGGATGGACTGCTGAGGTGGAATTCTATGCTTGTACTGCTTTACTTTCTCTTTTGTGCAATCCATCATTACATGAACTTTGCTCCAAGTTTCAACCACCTGTTATCCTGTTATCCTTGGACTGAATGAAACATCTGGAGCACGACACGGCTGCAACAGTTGAAAATGCATTTAGCTCTCTTTCTCTCTCTCTCTCTCTCACACACACACACACACACACACACACACACACACAGCAATACACAAACCCTGCTTTTCTCCTTGTGCTGTTTTTCTTCTCTCTCCCAAGGGTCAAAGTTGCCGTTTGTGATTTGGCAAAGGAAATGGATATTTGAGACTTTCCAGTTCATTGCCTCATTTCAGCCACAGGAGTGTGTCAGAACAGAACAGCGTGCAGAAGCGACTGACTGAACCCACTCCAGAGTGTTGCAATGGCCCCTCTCACTCTCCAGCAGCACAGCATTCAGCGAGACGCCGTTTTTCTGCTTCTGCTAATCTTAACCGACTGTTCAAAGAGTCATAAGCGCCTCTTTAGGCATGCTGAGCTGTAAGGATCCTTAAAATGCCACCTGAGGAGAATGCATAGGCATCCTTTAGGCATGCTGAGCAGTAAGGATCCTTAAAATGCCACCTGAGGAGGATGCATAAGCATCCTTTAAGTGTGGGATGGATGGGTGGCACACACACACACTCACACACACACAGACACACACCAGCAGTCATCAGCAGCAGTGGTTAAGTCACTGCTGCTACCTCACTCTAGCTCTGGCTTGGCGTGGATGACGGCGTTCCCTGGGAGTGATTTCTTGCAAAGCTGGCCCAAATGAAGCATCTTGTTTTAATCAGCGACTCTGGATGGGGTGCCAACAGCGGGAGCTGCGAAAGCCTTGGCAGCCGCGGCGCATCGTGGGCTGTGGCACCGGTACAAAATACACAAATATTTCCACTGTAATTATGTGTCAAGTTAAACAAGCAATTGAGACTGGGGTTGGATGTGGCTGGGGAGAGGCAGGGGCACGGTGCCGGTGGACGGCTGGGGACGGAGCAGGACCCCCAGCAGGATAAATTAGGCCGTCACATTTTGATAGGGTTTGAATTTTGTTCCAGCCATGTAATGGAGCACAGTGTAATTGGGAATGCTCAGTGGGTTGACTAACATCATGTGGTGTTGGCTGAGTCTCTTTGAACGAAAAAGGGCTCTTCCAGTTCACAAGATACACTTCAAAGGTTGGGTGGATGGCCAAAAGGCTAAGTAACTGTGAGATCATCGACTTGTCTTTCACTCTGTGGTTCTTCTTTTTTCTCTCTTAAAGGGCAATTTGTTAACCAACTGTGGAATTAAACCTCGGAGCTGAAATCCTACAGCCACCATAGTTGAGTTTCTGTCCATATCAGACGTGGAAGTTAAGTTTAAAGGGAAGCTGTAGGAATCAGAAGAAAGGAAGAACACACCAATAGAAAATCATTTTATTCAATCACATCAGACCCCTTTCCATAGTGAGATTGAATACATCCTTTGGCTTTCACAATAGACATTTTGAAATGAAAATTTTGACAATATTATGTTGACCATGACAAGAACAACAATAGCCACATATGTGAACTGAATGGACACGGAAACTGAGCATACCAAGCTTGGGATTACCATACAAGATCTCAGCCAGCATTTGTTTCTGTATCTGTGATATTAAAAAAGAGAAAGAAAGAAAAAAAGAAAAATTCAGCTGCCACATGCTGCCCTTGCACTACACTGTTGCAGAGAGACGTCCCTTACACATATGGTGTCGTCTGTGTTTTGCTGCGTAAAACTGGCTTTCTGAGACATCTCATTTCCCGCAACCACCTCCCTAAACCCCTTCTGAGAGTCGGGAGTCAACTTTTATTATTCCAGGATATTTTTGTTTTGCTTCAAAAAATACTGGCAGCTTTCTTGTTGTGTGTCTTGTGTGCATTGTCATGGGACTAAATTGAGGAGTGGGAAATTTTGAGTTGAAAGGTAGATTCTTATTCTTGATTTTTTATTTAAAGCCTTTTTATTGTTTATGATGAGCGATGTATTCCCCCCTGCTCTTACCTGGGAACAAAGACTAACTTCCCATGCAGCTGATACAGATGGCGATAAAGGTAGGACCTACTTGAGAAGCAAAGTATGTTTCTTTGTTTGATTAAATTCATTGTTTAGAAGTTCCTTTGTGTATTTTGTTGTAATTATGCTTTCCCAAAGAACTTAACAATTTCCTGTTATACAGAATTTGAATTGTCCTCCAGCAACCATTTTCACTGGTGTTTTTTTTTTTTTTTTTAATCCATTTGTTGTACACACAAGAAGTTGACAGAGCTCCTTTCATCCCATAATATCTTTTTAAAGAATTCACTCCAAGCTTGACATTTTCCTGGTAAAGTATACATATCTACAAAAGTCTACAAACGGCCGTTTCCCAACACTTATGCAAGGACACTTCTGCTATGGGTTCAAACGAAAAATGACACAGAGACATGATCTACAAACCAAGCCACAGTGAATTTCAGAAAAATCTTCACGGACGGTTCATCCAAAGGTTATGTCACTCACAGTAGCCAGTAGGGGGCGCTTTAGCTATACATAATTCATGATTGTCGAGAGAGAGAGAGAGAGAGAGGAATGTCCTCTCACCTCCAAAAGGAAACTTGTTTGAAATGCGTCTTGTTGAAGTCATCATAATATTTTGGCAGGTTCACAAAAGCGTGCATCAGTTGAATGGAATTAAACAGGACTTTAGAGGGCTTGCAATTTTAAGTTAAAGAAAAAACTATCAAAGAAAGTTTTGGAGCACGAACTATTTTCTATGGATTGTTTACCCTTATGTCTTGACTTGCAGAGATTGGCTGTAGCCTATTGTAACGCCCAAGTCCAACTTTTATTTGTTCAAAGTAGCCTAAACGTCCGATTTATTTTATGCGCATTTAAAACTTGTTGCCACATACAGATCACCTAAATGCAATCATGACACCAGATGTAGAGTTGCTTAGATTATGCATTAACATACAGAAGGCTACGTTTAAAATTGCATAAGTTGTCTGTCAAATCTTTAATCAAATGATTAGGCAAAAGGTTGTTACCGATTCGCAATCATTCCTCCAAATTATTTATTTTAAATGATTTCAAACTTTGTTGGGAGAATAGACAGTTGACATCGCAGTGCTTCAGTGAAACGAATAATGGAACTAGCACTTATGGTCGAAGAGGGGTCAGGGTCGAGGTGTGACTCAAATTTCGTTTCATTTGCACAAAGACAGGCAGACGCCCTTCCCTAATGATAGTCAATATTATTAATGACAAAGAAAAGATCCTTTTAGGACACAGGCATACTTAAACTTGCCTGACTCTGCTTAAACTTGCAAAACAGAGTATGTCACTGTGTATACTCAACACAGGAAAATGCTGATTTGCAGATGAGAAACACTTAATCAATATAATGAAATGCTACGACTTCAAAAGAACTCGTCTCATCCATTTTACAGTTTACCTGTATCGTTTTAGCAAGCGCGACTCCTCTGCATTTTCTTCACTCAATGGGATGAAAAGAAATACAAGTGTCTCTTAATAGTTTTCTCTTTTTTGAACACCTCCAGATTGTCTTCATAGAAAATGAAAAGCCCCCACGATGTGCTATCCAACGTGCGCAACCCTGTATTAAGCCATTCACATTTAAACAATGTAGAGGTGATAAATTCAAATACAAGTCCTATTATTTTTATTGTTATTTTGCATTTTCTCATTCCCTGCCTCGCATCTTTGGCCACCAGATGTGTCCCACACCGAAGAATTATTTCTCCTCCCCAGAGTCAAATAAATGCAATCAATATGAGTATTGCTCTCAGGCCCTGAAATATTACATTAATGTTCCATGTGGTGACATTTTAGCTGGAAATTTCAAATACATCATGAAGGTTCAAATTAATATTTATCAGTGAGGGTTTTTATGCTTTGCAAAACAGTATTAGCGTGAACCCATATTATCTTGTCCCCTAAGCATGTTGAATAACCACGTTTTTCAGGATTGTAAGATTCATACTGCGTGCCTAGTATCCTTAGTGTTAGCCTATATGCATTTAGGATAATATAGTTTTAATGAATGTTTTTGTGGGCTTATTTAAAAAGAAAAAATCAAGTCATAGCCTATGAGAATGCAAAATGAAAGAAGACTGAAACTAAAGAAGGTAAACATATCTTCAAACTTGTAACAAATGTTGCAGTCACTAACTGATGTAAATGTAGGGAATGCTCTGAATGACTGGAGTGAGTCATCTGTGCCATCCCTCTTGACAGG
The DNA here is from genome assembly GCA_027497455.2 of Sardinella longiceps. NCBI lineage: Eukaryota > Metazoa > Chordata > Actinopteri > Clupeiformes > Clupeidae > Sardinella > Sardinella longiceps. The sequence goes on from JAODXP020000018.1 coordinate 14,376,282, forward strand.
GGATAAAGGGGGAGGCTAATGGCGTGTGTGTGCGTGCGAGCGTGTGTGTGTGTGTGTGTGTTTGGGGGGGGGGGGGGGCACACAGGCGCATCTCACCTCTAGAATTATTTATTTTACTATGTTAAACAAATTGCGATTCCTTTCCGTGCTGATCTGGGCAAAAAGAGCAGGAAATTCATAACAGATCGATTTTTCGATCTGAGCTTGAACTGTCTAAATAAAGACAGTGTCACAGCAATACATCTGCAAGCCGTCTAAACTGCAAACGCACGTTTTAAGGAGATTGTTTTCGCCGCTTAATATGCGTTCTGTTCAAGGCTTCACAAAATAATCCTGTCAATCTAGGGAAATACTATGCATCTTGCACTATTGGGAATTGCATCCTATCATTTATGGATCTGCTTTAAATTATTCTTGTCATTGAACCCAAATTTATGCTGCCATTGATCTTGAAGGGAAAATATTAAACGATTTGGGGTTGGTCTTGGGTGACCCTCCAGGTCAAGGAGATTTTAACATTGGTGTTATTGAGCGTCGCATCATCCCTGCATCTCACCTGACCCCTCTGCACGTGTCTTCTTTGTCTCACTTGATTAGTAGGTTATTTCACCAAACCCTGCAAGAAAGCATTTTGTTTGTGCACGATTCTCTGATACATACTGGATTTTTTTTTGGAACTGTGGAGATTGTGTCCTCTATTGTGGGTAGGGTTAAAAGGGTTTAAATCATGTTGTATTTTTTGGTTATCACACATTGTTAATATTCTCCCAACTCCCATTGACTAGAAAGAGATGCCCCTGTATCAATGTGTTGATGAGATATGCTCAGCTGTTGCTATGAAAACTAGGCTATGTTTTATAATCCGTTTTCTCTGTGTGCCCCTCAGTCAAAGACATATCACACTGTCTAGACTTGTCCTGTATGTGCTTAAATGTATGTTTATGACTGAGATGCAGCTGAGATGGCATTAATCCTGATGATTTATAAATAATGCCAAGGAGAAACTTTACACAAGTAATATATATCTCATGTCAAGATGTACCGATAGTGCTATTAAAATAGTACCGTATCACCCTCAAGTGAACTTACTATTTTAAGGGATTAGATTCCATTGCCTCATCACCACTCATCCTGGCTGGGACCTGTTCACCAGAAATTCCCAGTGCCTAATAGCTTTGATTGGACTGTATCACCTGTCCAGGGCCTTGCCACAAAGGCCACAGAGGGTGTGTAAGGCGACTATTGGTACCAGAGAAATGGGGTGAATTGCTTAACTATATTGGAGACCTCTTCCATGTTGAAACACTCTGTCCCTGTATTCCACTGGCTGTGGGCCTGGAGCAGGTTGCTGTCCCTCCTCACACCTCATCCCCCGCGGGCCGGCTGAGCTCACACTGAAGCAGGTGTTGCAGCTCTACACTGAGCTCCCATCATGGCTCGCTGATTGAGAACATCTGGAGGGCTCCTGTGGAGGCCCTCCTGCTCCCTCCCTCCCCCTCCCCCACCACCACCACCATCTCCTCTCCGCTGTCCCGGGTCTGACCAGGCATCAGTAACCAGCAGTGTGGCATGTGTCGACACATGGCTCCCAGGCCCCTGAGAGGGGGGCCAAGAACTCCCTGCTACCCGCCGCTGGCCCGGGCTGCCCCACTGTCACCACACACAGGGAACCCATATGTGAGGCTGCTGGGTGTGTGAAGCTACTACTCCTGATTCGTATAAGCTGGAGGGGAGAGGGAGAGAGAGAGTGTGTGTGTGTGTGTGTGTGTGTGTGTGTGTGTGTGTGTGTGTGTGTGTGTGAAAGTCAGAGAGATAGATGTGTGCAAATGATGGAGAGTGTGTATGTACTGTATGCTTGTGTGAATGAGAGAGAGAGAGAGAGTGTGTGTGTGTGTGTGTAAGAGTGAGGGCTTCCTTGGACAGGGCGGGTCCAGTACGGGTGTACTCTAAGGACATGGCATCAAGGGATCCAGTGATCACATTTCACATTTGAAAAAGATACTTGAGATATCAGCCTTTGCGTCAGGGAGAGAGGAGAGGTGTCATCATGTATTAACTTTGCATTTGCACAGCTGATTTTGGTTGCTACTCTTGGATTGAAATCTGTAAATCTATGCACTATCCTGTATATGCACTATTCGTGTGCATTCATAGTTTTACAACACAATATGTAACAACACAGCATTATGTAATAATCTGACAAAATTTAATAAATGAAAATTCTTTTTGATGAAAATGTAATAACATGGTGCATTATGTTAACACCAACCAAAATGGATGACTTTTATGGTTCAAAAAGTTGCAATATAGTAGCGTGTTATACACATTGTTCATTTTTTAAAGTTGAACCTCTGGTATTACACTAGCACTTGAGGGATCATGAGAAACATGTAATTACTTAACTCTTATGCGTTATACTGGCACAAAAAAATGAGGAAACAAAAATACAACCTATAAATCCACACCCATCTCCCACGCAGCCCTATTATACAAATTCTCTGAGTGCTTCAGGGAGAAAAAAAATGGTACAGAACGAATAATGAACCTCGGGTTACGCAAACTGAATGACGTGAAAGTGAGCTTATAGTCTCAGTGAGTTAGCATTAGCTGTTGGTTTGCTATTCAGTCTATGTTCTAAGTCTTTCTTCCTACCGACAGCACTTGGCAGGTTTTAACAAAAGGGCTGTGTTTGGAAGTACTGTGGAAGTACTATCACTTTTACAGGTGTGAACTGATAAGATGATTGGCAGATTGACTGACTGGTTCTGTTTTAACCGAGAGACATAGTTCACATAGCTACACATGCACATACAACTTAAATTCTGAAAAAAATTCTTCCAGTCTCATCGGCCAAAGTATGTTTTAATTACTAATGCCATCAGAATTCAGGCCATCTACAGTAAGCCTTACTGTACGTTCACACCAAGGGCTACTAAAGCTGTAAAATCACTGGAAGTCATTCACTTTCTATGGGCAGGAGCGACAAAAGTTAAAAAAGCTACCAGCGACTAAAAAAAGCTAAAAAAAATGCAAATTAGCTATGACGCGTTTCAGCTGTAAAATCTAAACGCTGTGCTTTAAATGGAATGACAACAGGCACGTCCTGAACAATAAAGTGATATGAGCGAACACAGACATTTTAGCAGCTGCTTTTTTCAGTGACAATAGCGATTTTGTAGCTTTAGTAGCTCTTGGTGTGAACGTACAGTTACTGACTTAGAAATTAAATGTGGTCTGGCAAAGCTAGCATTACCAGGGAATTCCGAGACGGGATTAATCTAAATGTCTATCAAATGCTATCAAACTTCTATCAATGTTATCAGTGTTCGTCTCCTTCAGCCTGCTCATTTCTCATTGGATCCTGATTTTTCTGGGCTCAAGGGTTGCCTCCTTGGCCATACTGACTTGATTGCGAAACTTCAGGCAGCGACAGGAAGTACTGTATGGGCGGGCCCAGGCTATTACTGACTGCATCAGGTTTGACCCTTGACCTTAAAATTGTGTAATTTACATTCCATAGACTGGTAATTTTCAATCATTGGAACCCCCCCCCCCCCCCCCCCCAACATAAAAAACAGCAGAAATTACTTTCTTGTTACAACATGTAACAAGAAAGTAACATGTAACATGTTACTTAAGCGAGAAATTTAGTGTGAACCAATCCACACTGTTGTGCGAGGTCACTGAATGGTATTGGTAAGAAGGGATGTACCGAATCTTGTATACTTAAAATCTCAACTGTTAACATTATGACTAAATATTTATTTTTCGGTTGGTGTCATTTGATGGACTTCTTTATGTGTGAAGAATCTTTGAATTGGTTGAATTGAGAATCGCTGGTTGACGACATTGCATGCATCTGTTCTGTAGATTTCTACCGTTGACAACTCTGATTTATTAATCAATAGGCCTATAGCATACATAATTAAGTGAAAAGTAAAATTTAGTTTGAGATCATAGGTGGAGGTTGTGTAAAATCTGTCAGTTGCAGTTCATGGTCAGACTCTCACTCTCCGACTCACGTGAACATCATTGAATGAGTCATATTGAGACATGCCTGCACTGGTAACTTAATGGGCCAGTCTATGACTGCTGTATGACAATTTTGCTAAAAAATACATGTTTTACATTGTCTGTGTTGCAACCTTAAAACCCTCCTTATGCAGGTTCCGGTTGCGCAGTACAGGATTAAGAATCAAAACGGAACAGTTACTAAGCTATTCTGAAAGAGTTGCCTTTGTCTTATATCGCAGGTATTCTTTTTTTACTTTCCCTTTCCTCTCAAATTATTCTGTGCCAGTTTGCTATACAGTTTTAGCCTAGAACTCGTACCTAGAACCCATACCAGACATACCATAGCTAGCAAATTGATTTCCTCAGCGGGTATGTGCGATCAGCCATAGGGAACTGTTGTATTCAGACATCTGCTGTGTCTACCCAATTAGGGAGTCATTGGGCGGGCATTGTTTGAATCTGCTTGTTCGCTGCTCAGATTGGTCGTAGCTAGAGCTGTCGCTATCCAATTGCATGCAGAAACAGTTTGAAAGATTCCTCCCAAAGGCTCTATCCATGGTGGAGACAATATACATTTTACAGTCTGGCATGTCAGGCTAATACAGCCTATGTTGCCTTTTTTTTCTTTTTTCTTTTTCCTGTTTCTTTTCAACCAGGAGTCAGTTACCTTGGCTAAATTCCAATTTCCTACCTAACCTTGAGTCTTCAAAAACTTAAAGTGGTAGTTTGGCATCATTCCGTTTCTAGAGCTTGCCGACTGGCTGCTGTAGTTAGCAAGAAGAATGAAAGTATGAAACTGAATTTAGTCCGAATGAGAGCGCAAATGTAAACGTAAATGCAAACATGCAGTCAATGACAACACTAATCTAACTTTCAATTTTGTCAGATTGTGTGGGCATTGACTTGACTATAAATTATGCATGCACAGTTGCATTTGCGAATGCGGCCTCATGCGACTTTTAAAAATGATCATGTAAAATAAACATGCTACAGTAGCTATGTTGTAACCTTTCTAAGACGTCAGTATTGGTTGGTTATAACATAATGCACCATGTTATTATATTTCCATCAAAAAAGTCTTATACAACTGCAATATGATTATTTATTACAAAATGCGGGGAAATGTATTGCATATTAATTGTAAAATGTATAAATTATTGCCTAATGAAGTTACATTTTGCCAGTTTAGTACAAAATGTGGTGTTATTATCTCCGCCAAGGAGTTTATGTTTTCCGCGGTGTGTGTGTCTGTGTGTTTGTCTGTCTGTGTACAGCATAACTCGAAAAGTAGGCCTACTGTACAGATTTGGATGAAATTTTTTGACAACATGAGTATTGGTGATCAAAAACATGATCTGGAATTTATGTTGTCTCTGTGACCATACTGCCTTGGCGGAGGTCTGTGCTCTCTGAGTGCTTTTGTAGTTATATAATGCCTTAATTGGCACTCCCTAATTAGACAAGAATTATACATAACACAACACATTTTTTGCACATTGCATGTTCATGTTTGACTCTCACTCAGCCCTTATAATGAAAATAAAAAAATGAAATCAACATGGTGTTGTTATAGGTAAGAACCATATTTTTCCATGTTTTTATTGACAGATATCAGACACTGTAAGCTTTGGGTGAATATTGAATGGCTCCAGTCACAGCACATTTAATATGCGTCTGACCCTTTTTGTACTCCTTTCACTGTTTTTCATTCTTCTATTTTCCCCTCTTAATTCACCTTAATCTATTTCCCGCTGTTCAAAGTGTGTGTGTGTGTGTGTGTGTGTGTGTGTGTGTGTGTGTGTGTGTACACCCTACAGTTTCACCAATGTCACCAAAATAAGTAAAGCATCAGAAGGTGAAACAGGGACACTGGTCGATGGAAGCATAATTAAGTTTCATGTAGAAAAGATAGCACTTTTAACCAAGGTGAAAGAGCCCTTGAGGCAAACAAGCTGTTTTTCGAGCATGCAATGTGTTTAAATGTACAGTCCCGGCATAATCCAATAGCAACAGGGCGTCCACTCTTTGTTTGATCTCATTCACTTTGATTACTTTCTGACTGCAGAAAAATGTGAGGATATGAGGACTGAATATTAGTGATAAAAATCACTTTAGATCAACACATTCTCCCTGCTCCAACATAGAATGAAACAAAAAGGAAGGATCTGGGATCTTACTCCAGAATTCCATACTAGAGTACATCTGGCCCGGATCCGGTTACAATCTGGACTGGATTAGGTCAATCTCAGGCGTGCTGTACAGCCCACTGCTTAGTGGCATGGCCACCACTCTATTCCAAACAGCCCCTGCAGAAATAAAACAGTATATAGAAATGTGTATTGGATTTAATTTTCCCACCACTATCCATTTATATAATATATGAAATGAAGCCCAAATTAATTTGCAGCTGGGCTCTAAAGTAACAATGTAATCTCAGTGTTATGGCGGAGTTGCAAATGGATTTCTGTCTCTTGTAATTTTATAAGAGGCACTCTGGGGGTCACCTTAAAAGATGTCGCCATTTTTTAAAGCCCAAAGTATCTTGCAGCCTGTCAGCAGTGAAATCTTTGCAATGCAATCTGTTTTGTGCCATCGATTTGTACAGTATTGCATCTTGTCATATGGTATCCTTGTTACGTTGGCCAGTATTGGCAGAGATGACTAATTTTATACCCAGATGTCTATAATAAAGTTGAGGGTATCTGCTTACCTATGCGCAATCTGCTACTTTGAACTTCCTGACTGGTGCAGAATGTTTTGAACCCGGCTAAATGTTAGGAACATCATTACATGGCAGAATACCACATGCATGAGCATCTCAGCAAAATGAGGAGCATTATTCTATTTGCGCCACACCACTCAGATTTCCCCTTATCTGTTTGAGTAAGGGCTAACCGTTCCATGTGTCTCCAGCTAATATCAGTGTTACATTCCACAGCACAGCACAGCACAACACAACACAACACAACACAACACAACACAACACAACACAACAACACACACCACAATACGGAGTGCCAGTTTCTCTGATGACTTGCTGCTGGTGGTACTGGATTATATATATTTACACAGAGTTGCCGCTTTGAGAAAATAAATATGAGGTATTGACAACGCATCATGTTCCCAAAGTCTGTCACAAACATCAAAATGACAAGTTTTACGACAAGATCAAATGAAGTCAAAGCACATAATGCACATCATAAAACCTGTGATTTTATTTTTAATGTACTGTATGTGTGTAAGATATGTGATTGTGTGTGTGTGTGTGTGTGTGTGTGTGTGTGTGTGTGTGTGTGTGTGTGTGTGTGTGTGTGTGTGTGTGTGAAAAATCAATGAGGGTAAAGTGTCCCCAATGGTTTCTGCCTTTATCAGCAGATCGAGTCAACGAGGTGAATACCCATCTAACTTTGTCTGCTCTTGTGTGACTTGGCAGCCGTGTGTGTATAAAACACAAAAAGTGTTACATGAGCACTAAAAAAGTCATCAACTTTCACATTTCTAAATGAGTGGTTCATCTGACACTGGGCTGCTTCCCGCAGCACCTGTCGGGCTATCTGTCACCGGCTGCGATCTCCCCCATTGCCAGAATATTCCTCCTTATACTGCAAATCCACTCAGCATTTCTAGAACTTTTCATACGTCACTCGATCCCACCCAAATACCCCATGGGCCATAACTCAGTACCTAAATTTAGTCAATATATTAAGACCCCCCCACCATCCCCTTCATGCCAGCCTCTATTGCTGTTTGCCTTTTTTTGGGAGCAAAGAGAGGCATTTAACCTTTGTGAGATAGTAGCAGCTGGCGCGCGTGTGTGTGTTTGTGTGTGTGTATTTTAGTGTGGGTTGGTGTGAGTGTCTCTGTGTGTTCTTTCTTGTTCAAATGACAATAAAGTGTCATTGGCTGAGGTCACTTTGCGTATATATAGTCAGCCATGATTTAAGCGCTTTGTACAAAATGAAACAGCATTTCATTTTCTTCCTCAGACAGACGCAGACAGCGCTCGGGTGATTTACATTTCTGTTAGTCATTAGAAAAACAGTTTTAGGTTTCTTTGAAACTTGGAAGGGTCTGAAATCATTCTTTCATTTTTCTGTTCACAATCCAAACTTTAGATCTGTGGAATGTCTCTGTCAGGGACACCATATGAGATTTGAACTAAAAAAAACACCCCCAACTATCTTGTCCTTGCGTTATTTTAATAATCTCTCTTTTATTATTTTAATAGTTTTCACACAACTTAGCTGTGCTGTTGTATGAATTCTGTCCCAGAGTCAGTAGTCTTCTCTCCTCCCCTCACATCCCCTCCCTTCCCTGTCACTTGTTCCTTTGATCAGATGGCTTGTTAATTTCATCATTTCAGAGTTTTATGGATTTTCCAGTTGCTGCACTTTTCATAAACAAGCTTTTCAGCTGACCAACCCCACTCCCATTCCTGACAACCCCCCCACCCCACTCCCTCCCTCACTCACTCATACCCTCTCACTCCTGTCCACATATGTCAGCGTTTTCTCTGAAGGGAAGAATCTGGTGCTCTGAAAGTTTATAAATAAGCCGTCTATCAAGTTCCACAACAGGTGTGACCTCCCAGTGTCCTAAAACTGAACACTTTCAATGGGACGATATCTGAAAAGAGAGGGGGGCTGAGGGAGTGGGGGGGTATGGTGGTGGTGGTGGTGGTGGTAGTTGGCCAGGAGGGGGACGAAGGATTTACTGCTATCTGAAATAGAGACATTCACCAGGCACATGGGGTACCTTTTGTACTCCTGTCTTCATGTTCAGTCCTACCCCAAAAAAAGGAAAGTAGTGCTTTATTTGCCAGCTTCTCTCTCTCTCTCTCACTCACACCCACATAGGAGGGGCATAGTTGACCCCTTATTACGCCATGGTATTAAATGGGCACTGCGCTGCCAGCGTAGCAGCTGTAGCCGTCCGGGACTGTCGTGTAGAGCATGTGGACTCCTCCGCCGGAGAAGAGCCTGGAGGATAAAATAAAGAGTCTATCAGGGGAGCACTTGAGATTTAACTGGGCTCTCAAGGCTCCTCACCTAGCATGTGGTCAAACCAGATGTAGCCTAAATACCTGCCTCCTCTCCCCTGTCATTTCATTATGGAAAAAAAATCATCTAAAACCAGCGTCTGTCCGTCTGTCGCGCAGACACCGCCTTCAGTGAGATGCAACATTACCCCCGAGAGGGGTGGGGGGGTGGAGAGGACTTCTGGTTCTGGCTTTCCTGTGGTAGATAAATGCCGTGCCGGGTTTCTCTTCATTGTGTCACTAACCAGCTCACCACGGGCCTTCAGCATTGTTCAAAATCCACCTCCACCTCCTTGCTTTTATAAAAGGCGAATAAAGTACAGAGTACGTCAGTGGCCCTCAAAACACCACATACAGATACAGACTTCCATGTACGTGCACACTTGATAACTCTGTGGCTTACAGTACTGTGAAACCCTGTGCATTTCTAGCCTTTATTTATAGTACAGTAAACACTATACAGGAAGGGAGTGCAGTGGAGGAGTGAGCTGTGTTTGGATTGGAATAGGGAAATGACCGCAGGCGGGATTAGAACCCAAGACCCTGTGGGCACCAGAGCCTGATCACTCCAATACACTGAAACTACCTTGATGACCTTGATCAAGGTCAAACTACCTTGATGACAACTGTCTTCACTTAATGCAGTCTGGACTTACTTGATAGACATACATTTACTTTGTGGGTGGATGTGCACTTTGCTTGAACTTTAAACCTGAGTCCCCTGAAACAGTACTGTAGTGAAATACAACAGTGAGTATGTGCTTGTCTGGCTACCCGGAGGGTACCACAAAAATAACAGCATCTAAAAAGTGGTCTTTGGTATTTTTTGCCTTCATGGCACTACTCCTCACAGTTTTGGGTTCGGGTAAGGGTTGAAGGGGTTAGGGTTAGGAATAGGGTAAGGGTAGTGCCTTTTAGACTGTGCTGCCTGGAAGGTACCACTGGGGGCAAAAAACCCCACAGAGCCTAAAAAGTCTAGAAGTTGATATGATGAAGAGGCAATACTCATCTGATCACAGGGTCTCTGTCCTACTGTACTTCCACCAGCTTTCAGAGTCACTCCCTGGCCACGGCATACAGAGGAGAGGATGAGCCTTATGGAAAGCCTCTGAGTGCTAAAGAAGTGAGCATCCATCATCCCCATAGTCCCATAGGGCAGTTCAGAGATGAGTCCAGTCCAGTTGAGCAGTGTGGTTCCCACTGTGAGAGATAATGTTGCTGGACTAAAAGACCCTCACAACCACCAGGGCCGTTACAAGAGACCTAGCCGCCCCCCCCCAAAAACAAACAAACAAACAAACAAACAAACAAACAAACAAAAAACACCAATACATCACTTTGTTAGAATGTATCTTTCATACAACCTGCATACAACCAACTAAACTACTAAAATGATTAAACAGTCAATCTCAGGGACCCCTCTCAGTCTGGGGCCCTGTTGTGACGGCCCTTACACCCACATTCTCTTGATTGACAGCCTGTTTCCTCTTTGGAAGAAACGCAAATTGCTTATAGAACAAGAGACTTGTTGACTTGCTTTTGAAATATTCAATTCCATACCATCCTTCATGTGTCTCCATCCACCCAAGCATGTCTGATGCAGGAGTCCCAAGTCCCTACTCTATCTATCACACTATCACACTGTCATTACTTGATTGCGCTGATGCTAAACCATAATAACCACTCAATGTGTTTTGAATACAAAACCTACGTATGTTTAGCAGCAACATGCAATATTTCTATAGACACCTAGCTATTATTCAAGTTCTTTGACTGTGGAAATGTGGCTTTGAGGATTTGCATACTTGGGGTTTGATATTGTTTTAGGTCACTTCATAGGTAGGGTTGATTGACACCCAAATTCTTAGTAATTTGGTGGCTTTTTCCACAGTTTTTAATAACATGTTATGAGCATTCATTTTATGAAGGTTGCCCAAAGCTATGCCTTAGGAATGTTACTTTACTTGACTGGGAGGGCAGTGACAGAAATACTCAAACTTTGCATGTGATAAAATGAAGACAGCACCTCTTGACTTTTTTTCTTTTTGTTCTCTACATAATTCCATTTCATTTTCATGCTACGTACGCTCTCGGTCCATCACGGCGGCGGTGGTGACAACGACGTTATCAAAATACATGCCTCACTTGTTGCCACATATCAGGCCCAGCCCCAACAATGGGGTCTCATTTCCATTGCCGCTGATTGAGTTTGAAGCACGGATGGATGGGCGTCCGCCACGCTGGGCCACAGGAGAGCACTGGCAGGCGCTGAGCGAGGCAAGGGGCCAACGAACAAACGAACAAGCGAACAAACGAACAAGCAAGCGGACGAACAAATGTACTGTGTCTGTGGGCAGAAGAAGCGGAACAAGCGTCAGACAGCTGAGGGGGAAAGAAGCCCCTAAGGAGGAGTGTAGATTAGAATACTTGAACAAGTGTAGCGGGCACACTGTAGCCTTTGTCTCACCCTTGCCAACCTCCACTCCGCACCTCCCAACAACATCCCCGGGCTGAAGTTGAGGTGTTCATGTGTGTGTGTGTGTGTGTGTATGTGTGTGTGTGTGTGTGTGTGTGTGTGTAATATGTGTGTAATATGTGTGTTTGTTTGAGGCCCAGTGTCGTCCCACTGGGCCTCTGGCCCCCCAGCGGTCTCAGACGGGGACAGGTGCAGTGGCCGCGTGAAAGAGGATTTCGTTTCTAAAATAGCATTTCGTATTTTGCTCCCTTCTGCAGACCCAGTCTGTGAGAAATTCTCATGTAATCATACACCGTGCTCTTTGAAAAGTTCCAAAGTTGATCCGTCGAGACATATGGCAGCTTAACCAAAATAGAGGAGTGGGCCCAAGAGAGGTGGGGGTTTTGAGAGAGGTTTGGTAGATTAGTCTAATAGATTTAGGTTGAAGATAAAAGACAGATAGATTTTCCGTTTGTGGTGAGAATGAAGCAGGATTGACGCAGTTTGCTATTTTCTGTCAAGAACACATAATCAAAAACAAGCATCGTGATTGGCAGTTTCTGGGGAAAACTGGCAAGTGGAAAAGTACAGTGATGTTTTCCATCTAGAAAACTCCTGTTACATCCAGAAATAAAGGCTTTGAATAGATTTGCATGTACAACCAAGGGATAATTTCAATGGAAGAGTTATTTATGGTAACCTTCAAAGCACGTTCACACAACATAAGTGGAATATAGCGTTTCCGGTTCAGTTGTGAAGTTCAGCATCTGAAAGGCAAACATTATTACTTCCTCTGTTCTATCAGTATGTTATCTTCAGGACAAAACAAGCATCATCCACAAACAGCCTCTCTGCTTTTAATTGTTGTACAGGCGCAGAGGAATGCGATATGAGGAATGCCAATGTTACAAGGTCTCCTACACTGTTAAGCACACCATGAAGGCAAGAGTTGTGATATTAAGACTAATATCTTTGACATTGTCTTGTGATGGTTGTGTTAAAAGGCCTGTTTATTTTCATCATTAGAGAAGAGTGTTGTCTCCTGAGCAGGCGGGTCGAGCTCACACTCCCTGCAAGGCTTGGCTTTTTATTTATTTATTTAAATTTTTTTCGTTTTCTCCATTCCAGTCATCAAATGCTGTCTGCAACATAATGAGAGATGTGGCAATTAATTTTCTTTTAATCAAGGTCGAAACGAAGTAAATTGGGACAGCTCTGCAAGCCCTCATTTTCTATTTTTGCAGTGATGCAAAACAAATACGATAAAATGATGGCCCTCCTCACCTTCTGTAATTAGAAAGCGTGAACGATCAGAGGAGGATGATATGTGATATACAGTACCTCCAACACCCGCCCTACCCCTTCTCTCTCTCTCTCTCTCTCTCTCTCTCTCTCCCTCTCTCTCTTGGCCCCCCTGAGATCCGATTCCAGTTCTTTTGAAACAGATGACCATGTTTTCCTCCCAGCGCCCTTAATTCTCCCTGTCTTTTCCCCCCTCTCTCCACGCACTTGGGTTACAGACAGAGGGAACGGCTCAACGTGACATTGACTGCTGTGTTGTTGTAATGCCTCTCAAATCTTATTAAAGACCACGACTGCAAAGGACCTTGCTGACTCCACACATTTCGATTAACTATGTTGTTTCAGTATCCCACAAGCTGATTAAGAATTTATTAAAATTAGATTTAAAACTCTGTGCCCAGATATCTTATTAGCACCATCTGGCCCGATGACGAGTATTGTTGGTTGACAGTATTAATAAATACATTAATATCATCCATATTAGTTTTAATTAGCTGTCTCCCAATGAATGAACGACATTTTTCTGGTAATTGCAGTATTTAAATGATGTTGGTTATGCATGGGGGAGTGTTTAAAAGGGGAAATGTCCAGTTTGTTTACATACTGCACTAAAATTTTAAAGGTACTTAAATGGTTCTTGACATGGGAGAGGAACCATGAATGTGTTGAACCTCAGGTGAGTGATTCATCATGGTGGAATTTTTTTTTTTTTTTTTTACTTCAGAAAGACTAGGTGTTGAAAAGTTTGTTGGCCAAATGAAATGTGAGGGGCCTTCTCTATTTTCACCATGTTTTGATTTACTGACTGTAATGCTCTGAAAAAGACCCACACTTCCATTTCCTGTGTAAGTGATTGAGGAAGTAACCACCTACCTGTTATTGTGTGCACCAGACAGACATGTAAATAGAGTGAAAAAACAGATTGTTGCATATGAGACAGCGTCGGAATTTGCTGACGCATTTACCATATGTCTGCCAAGTGCCATGTTTTTGGATGCAGTCATAGGGATGCATCCCAGGCGGTGTCCCTGCAGAAAGCTGTTTTATGGATGACCCTAAGGTCGACTGTATCTGTTTGGGCTTGTCTCTACTCATGCACAGAGGGACTTTTAAAACCTGACGTAATGGCGCTCTCGCAGACTTGCACTCTGTGCTCACCCATGAAGCAAATCTTACACAAGGCAGTAGCGAGAGCATTAACTTCACAACGGTGCTCTGAGGTGGAAACAGGAACAGCTGTCCATTTTCTGGACAATCCCCCTCACCCCCCATAACTGTACCCCACCCTCTTTTCAGCCTCCATTCACCCCCACCTCCAGCCCACCTCACCTCCTCACCTCACTCCAATTTCCCCCATCACCTTACGGAAATGCTCCCTGTTTACTGAGCACGGGCAGCTGCCATCACTTCTAGCTTCCATTGTGGTGACAGGCGCCTGTTTCCAGAGGACATTTGTACATGTCTTTATCTAATTAAGGTGAATGCCAGTTGCCTGCCCTTCCATGCGATGTGACTGGGAATCACAGTCGACCTTGATCTCGCTTCCTTTGCCGGATGACTGAGAATCTCACAGAGGGCAGCTGTTTGACTAAAGCAAAATGTCACTTTCCCATTAAGGAGAGGGAGAAAGAAAAAAAGTGTGTGTGTGTTGTGTGTGTGTGTGTGTGTGTGTTGGTGGGGGGGTGGTGGTTAGAAGAAAGAGGGAGAACTTAAAATATTGACATTTTCTGAATGAAATTGTACTTTATAGATGAGTGTACACTATAGCCGTATGAAATTTAAAATATTGAGCTGAATTCCAGTCACAGGCAATATGTGAGATATACCTATATAGCTTTTTATGAAATTGCCCTGCAGAGAATTTTATTTATCATAGCATGTGTGTCACAATATGTGATGAATTTGACAGACATATTTGTTCTCTGGGAGTTGTGTTGAACATCACCGCTCCAAGCTCTCTCTCTCTCTCTCTCTGCTAAGCTTTCCTCTGTACTGAGGCTGCCAGTGACAGAATGCTTCGATATCTCTATGGAATTTCTCTATTCTCATGCACAAATCTGTTTAAGACTGGGTTGGTGTCAGTGACCTCTACTAAATGCAGTGCAACTGGACAGAATGAAAGGAGACTCTGGCAATGCCTTGAAGCTACCCTAGCTATGATGTTTGTGTGTGTGTGTGTGTGTGTGAGAGAGAGAGAGAAAGAGACTGTAATTGGCTCACGGAAGTGCCCACTCATACATATTGAAGTTCCAGTCCACAAAATAACAGTTATCATTACCAATTCTTACACTTCATAAAAACACAGTAGTTAAAATATTAAATGTGAAACAAAAACAGCAACTGTATCCTGTTATGAAATTACAACACTCGCCAAGACAGCACTCTATAATTATTTTCCCGCAAAAGGAAGCCAGACTTAAATAACAGTTGGTCCATCTACAAATACTTATCACATTTAGACACACAGAGTGTATGTGAATGTGTATTTGCTTTGTGTATAGATTCTGTTTGACTTGTGTGAGTAAGGCTCGTCATCTCATCTCAGGGCTGCTATGGAAATGACATTAGCTGCAGGATATCCTTCTTAAAACACCATTTAATGACCTAAGAAGCAACTTGAGCCAAACAGACATTACACTTACAGACGAAGCAAGCCAACACATCCCTTAGAATACATGTTCAGTAGACCAAGAGCTTAACACTGTGTGCACACTATGCTCCTCCACAAATATAAGTATACTGCTCAAAAGGCTTGCACATGTCTACCTTGCACAGATCATACTCTAATCTTCTTATGTGAATTTCCCTTGCAAAGCATCCAGATGTCTCTGTATGAAAATGTGCAAGGTTATGATCAATTAATGACCCCCCCTTAATTGCTTTTAGTAACAATGTAGATTTTATTGCCTGTGCTTGCGTTACAGCAACTTCCCATTCGGTGGAAAAGTACTTCTTCCAACAAGATTAGACAGTCTATATTTGGTTGTTGAATGATATAAAACTAACTGTTCTTTGATAATGACCATTTACAGTTCTAACAATAACCATGCACAAACAAAAATGAGAGACCTCAGTGGAACTGGACTAGACTTGCAATATCACTTTTGAACAGTTATATAATAACAACATATAATAACAACATATAATATACATATAATAACAACAATAACCAAAAGGCTCGTAGAGGAATACAATAGAAAAGAATACTATATATTGTCATGAATGCATATCCTGCTCTGAGACCCTTTTAAATAAAGAAGGTGAAATAATTGCACTAAGTGGTCCATCCATACAGTATGGCTTTTATAACCTTGTCCTACTTTGTGATTAGCTTTTAATGTTTCATAATTAGTAATGGCAATGGCGTAGGAATCAGTAGGCCAGGGGTTTGTTGGGGCTGCCCTTGACAGCAAACCTAATGAATCAATGCATGGCAATAAATGTACTGGATCATTACGGAATCAGAAGTGATCTGCAGGATAATCTATTGATTTTTGGCCTTTCGTACCCCTTTATTATTCTGTATTGCAGTATTGCTACATCAGGAGAACTAGCTGATGGATGTGCTAGCACTCCCTGCAACCTTACACCAGTGATATGTTGTAGTGAAATGGCCTGACTATGCATCACCTAAATAATTTGATGCCGAAATGGTCATTCTGTAGGCCTATCAATGTATATTTTGGATTTGCTCATAACATAATATTTTAATCATAAAAGATTGAAATAAATTAACAAGAGAATTGATATGGTCTTCATCTCAAAGTCCCCTTCACATTAACGCTCAGTTCCAACAGTTCAAACAGAGCGTTCTGAAGTCTGTTGACCCAGACAGTTTAAACCACAGGACACGATCAGAGCCACTGAACATGACTGAGCTACATCAGCATTAAATATGTACGAATTGTAACCATACCCCACTACCAATAATGGGACGGGGATTTGAACTATGAACATGTCCTTTAATATTTATCAATGGGTACATTTGAAATATTTGTATTCAGAGTTAATGAATAGGTGTGAGAGGTTACTCACTGTTAAGGAAAGTTTAGATGTACTTACAGTTCTTGAATTGGTAGGAAAAAAACAAAATGATTAAACTTAATACATATAGTAACTATTTTCTTTCACTGGATTCTAGTATTTATATGTTGAACTAGTGCCACAAGGAATTTTGTGAAGCCCTGTTGGGTGTTCATTTCATACAGTTTGATCCTCAGGCATTTCATAATGACCATGGAGAGGTGTGCACAAAATGTCTTGTTCTAAGAGGATGTGAGTTTTGCACCTACAAGGAAGCATATCCATCAGAATTGAGCCTGAATGAGAGTGTATAAATACTGTCCACTCCAAACCCAGAGTAACTTAAGAGATCAAAGAGCTACCTTGCTTGTTAGTTGACTGCTGCTATTGATCCCTGCCTAGATTCTTTATTATGTAGAGCAGAGCGCCTCACAAAACTGCTAATTGGCAATAATCTGTTTGCCAATAGTTCACAAGACTGCAGAATTTAGATAAGGGAAAGTTCGAGTTTAAAATACATTATCACAGCGTCTCTGATGCTGCTGGGCTGTGTTCCAGAAATGCCCTCAAAGGTGTCCTATGCCCAGAATATATTTTGCTGTAAGACCTAGAACAGAGCAGTTAGGCCTGCACATATCATTTTAAAACGGCTTCATAACAGGAGTAGCAATTTTCAAATACTTCTGCTTTTGAGTGCAAAAATGCACATTCACAGAGGCGTATTTGGAGACTAAATTCTCATGCTGTTTCATAAGTTAGATAAAGCACAATAAGATTTCACTTCTCTCTGTGTGTTCTCAGGATAATGATCTGCTGATGTCAGGGGTCAACTGTACACACAAGTGTGTGTGCTCACAAACACACAGCACTCAAAAAATGGGTGTATTTCTTAAGTTACTTTCATATTTGACAGGGGAAGTGTATTTGTCAGAAACTTTGACTGTGTCTCTCTTAGGTGGGATAATTATCCTAAACGGACATAAAGTAGCCTTAATTTCTGATTATAAAGTAATCTGATGACTTTCAACATTATATCAACTGTTACACTTGGCTAATTCGTCGTGGTCTGAAAAAATGGAATGGGTGAATCACAATCGTACTCCGTTCCAGCTTTTCCGCCTCACAGCTGCTAAACTGAGAAATTCAATTAAGGACTCCTCTTCCCACTTTGAAGCGGTCTCCAGGGCAGATCTTCCGGGCAACTCGCACTATGTTAGAAATAGGAAAATGCAATAATAAAACAAGAAAAACTGAAAAAACGAAGCAACTTTGATCACGCATGCTCTCATGACATCCACCTTAAACATACATTTCTCCCAAAGTGAAAAAGTCAGCGAAAGACGAAGAAGTGCAGGTAAGAGTTTTCATTTTCGCCTCAACTATCGCCTGCAGTTCCTTGGAGATGAGTTAAAACGTTGAGAGCCAATAAAGTAAATGGTTTTGACTTAGTCGACCCAGAACCAAATTACATTAACGACGTAAAACAAGTTAAGGTATCTCGATTTCATGCTAAAGCACCGGACCCCTATAAAGCTATCCTTTAACTCAAGCATCAACGAGCGGTCCATTTCGACCCGGTAAATAAACCTCACCGGGTAGCCTATCACTTGTGTAATGTACTTGATTGCTTAGGTATCGCAAAAGTCAAACCACATCACTAAATGTTAATAAATGAGAATAATCTACAGCTATAAAACAAAGACGCTTCAATCTCTAAGTTGTCAAGAAGTAGCTTCCAACTTCATGTGTGTTTGCCGACAGCATGATGTTACATCTCCGGTTACAGTCCAGTCAAGCATTGCAACATGACGGCACGTTTCAGTCATTGAACGATAAATGTATTATTCCGTCCGGAGACAGTGCGTTGCTTTTGGTTTGAGTTAATGGTACCAGAAAGGTTATCCACCTTCAGTGCTTTAGGGCCAGATATATAGGTTGCGTAGTAGCCTAGTCTACACCTAACCCAAACTGTCAAACCAGACAGTGATCATCAACTAGCCCAGGGCAAGTCACTCGCCACCGAGACAGGCAGTGCTGGCGAGCGAATGGTCAGGTAGTCTTCCCATGCTGAATTTTGCGCATTTCAGGTTGTCGCCCTTCGGGATTATGACATTTGTTGTAGCCATGCTACTTACCAACTTTACAGGTGTTAGTGCAAATCGAAACTGTAGCCTTCTATGTAGCCTGTTAAATGTGACTTAACTTAAGGCTGTTGCAAGAAATCTTTTTTGAAATGTAGGATATTTCACTAAAATGAGGGGATGAAGGAACTAACGTTATAGTTGTCTAGCCGCGTGTACATGCGGAAGTTTACCTAAGTTCGTCGTGAAATGGTCTAAATGGTCTTGGAAAACTCGGCTAAATTACGACATTTTCATGAAATGGATGTCGTGAATTAAATAGACAGCTAAAAGTATCTCAATAGTCATAAGGTTATCCAAAAAAGAAATTAAAGTTAGTGCCGGATAGACAGACTGTCTCCCCGTTTTATTAAATAGCCTTAAAGGTGAGAAGTACACCTGTCTGGGCTTCGGGCTGTTTGACATGGACTGTTCCCTCGCTGCATAATGTTAGCTATCGCGATTCATTGAACGGTTTCATGAAGGAAACTTTCTTTACCTTGAATGTGACGCAGTAAACAGTCGACAAACATGAAACTGAAAAACGTTTCAACCGAAATTAGAATAAAGTATGTAAATAGCCTAAAGGCCCAAAACGCTGTCCATTAAGCACCTCATAGCGCACGCACGCTCGCGCGCGCGCGCGCACACACACACACACACACACACACACACACACAGAGAGAGAGAGAGAGAGAGAGAGAGAGAGAGAGAGTTGAAATAACTTAAGTTATACCCTGTGTGCTTCCGTTTTTGTTCATGTATCAAAGGTCAATTTTGAGGGGGAAACAATACAATAGCCTACTTTTAAAACCTACACAAAAGTTGTAAAATCAGGGAGTTGTCAGTATTATCCTGCAAAACATCTTCCTGTTACTGTATTTTTTTTTTTTTTTTTGCGAATTTTTGTATCTACTCATGTTCCTCTTCCTCTATTGATTAGCCTACAGTAGGCCTATAGTTATAATCAAAATGCAGACTTTTTATTGTTAAAACATGATACACAATTTCCCTCAATTATGAATAGTGCCTTTCTTCTAGTGCTCCCTGCTTTTGTTGATGTGTGATGTTGCTATCCTCGGCATGTAACAGGAGAGTAGAGAAAAGATCAGTGGCTCTTTAAACCCGGGAGTTAGCATATTCTCGCCGGATCTCCCTCCTTTGCTAATTATTGTGTTGTTTTCAGAGCAAATATGTCATATCCATGGCGACCAGGCAGGTTTATTGTCTTCCCCAAGCAATTGCTCACATAAGTAATTAATTGCTGCTTTTCTCTCTCCCTCCTTCCCCTCTGTGTTCGGTTAGAGTGATCACTGAAAGATCCATCTCTCATATTAAAAAACATGCTCCTGGTGTTAGAGCCCAAGGTAAACATCAAACCTCCCTTTTCACTCAAACGTTTTTCATATTCTTCACTTTCATGTTCTTTGCCATGATTATACCATGGTGTGCGTGTGTGTGTTTTTTTTTTTTTTTGCCTGTTTTGTTTCTCACAAGTGCTTGTATTTGCTTGTGTCATCATCACAAACACCATTGTGCACCCACATAAAGATGATTATTCCCCCCAAACACCACACAGGAGTCTTTCGAAGTTAAAATTCATTCTCACAGTCTCGTGCTGCTGGCCTGGCTGCATGTGCAATAATATCATCATTGTATCATTGTCTTCATCACCATCGCACTGTGGAGAATCAATGGCATTTCACATTTGAGTTAAAGCACCTGTGCATACTGCATGATCAGTGTCCCCTCTGACTTCCCAGTGATTTGTCAATACCTATCAGTGGCTGGATGTGTTTTGTGGCAAGGTCTAATGTGTCAGCCATGTCACACTTTGATGGTTGATGGTGGGCTGTGTGGTGTGGTGTGGCGTGGCATGGCGTGGTGTGGTGCGGTGTGGTATATCGGCACTGGTTCCTTCTAGTTCCATCCTCTTAGCTGCGGCGCTCTGTGGCTGCAATGTGCTTGGAATCTGTCGGCATGTGGCTGGTGTCCGAAGGTGTGTTTCCATCTGGATACGGGCCAGCCTGCGCTGTCATTGGCAGTTTTGCAGGTGCTTGTCTGCCTTGGCGATGATGCAGGGTGGCCACATCCATCTGCCACACTCACTCCTCCCTTCTTTCTCTCAGCTCCAACTTTCTTCTCCTTTCTCCTTCCCTCTCTTCCTCGCAGCTCTTTTCATCACAGCTTTGTGTTATCACAACCTTTAGCCATGAGCAGATCATGTAAACTTGATAAACCAGTGAGAGCTAACAAATCGTATTAGTATGGTGGCTGGCTCCAAGGCCCTTTTTAAAATAAGACATTATGAGTTTATGTCTTTGAATTACTAGCAAGATTTTAGTTTCATATTATTTACTGTATGTTGTGTGTAGGTATTTTATTATTTCCTTAAAATCTTATGTTCTACCAGGCATTAAGGAGTTGATGCCCCCATGGCCTTTGGTTCTTTATTGTTATTTCAACCAGGGTTCCGTTAATATAGAAATATACATTCATCACTCCTGACCATGCATGATAGCTCCCAAGATATAATGCAATTGGTTCTTCACACCTCCTCTTTGTAAATTGCGAGATGTAATGATTTTGTTTCCAAATTCACACCAGTCATACAGCCTTCCCTTGTAAAGACTACTGTTTGCAAGGCATAAGCACAGATAGCACTCATGTTTGTTTAATCATCGTTATTATTTTTATTTTAGTGCGGGGGAAATGTCCTTTTTGCATGCTTGATCAACCAGTAGAGAAATCCAATATAATTGAGGTTCAAGGTGAATTGCATCCCAAGCATTTCCCCTTGATAAAAAGAGCACAAAAATTCTCCTGCAAAATAAACAAATCACACCGACAACAGTAATATAGGGTTGATTTTGAAGGCATGAAATAAGTATCGATTTAAGCCTTCACTTCATAGATGAAAATGGCCTTTTTGGTAATTTGTCCACAGCCCTTTCAATACCAAACAGAGAGAGAGAGAGAGAGAGAGAGAGAGAGAGAGAGAGAGAGAGAGAGAGAGAGAGAGAGAGAGAGAGACACAGAAAGAGAAGACAGAGCGGGTGGGGGCATGAGAGAGAAAGAGAGGAAATGCATGCATGCATGTCTGAGTGTGTGTGTGTGTGTGTTTGTGTGTGTGTATTTACGTGTGTGTGTATTTACGTGTGTGAGGGAGGGAGAGAGAGGGGGGGGGACTGAGAGAGTACACATACTTGCCACATAAGACAGAGAAAGGGACATGCTGGCCCTTTCCCGAGCTCATTATCATTCTTAATAAGTCTTAAGGAAAGACGGAGCATGGAGAGTAAATGCAAGGTAATCCTAGCGCTTGGCCAAGGTTAGTGGGGACACAGGCACATGCACGGCCAGCCCCGGCTGGGCTGCCAGCTCCACAGATTCTCCCTCTGCCCCTACAGTCCCACCATGGTCGGGGGGCAGGATGTGAGTGTGTGTGAGAGTGTGTGAGTGTGTGTTGTGGGGGTGTTGAGGATGTCAGACAGACACTAAGAGCTAGGGGCTGCGCCACCTCAGCTAATGGAAAATAAACTTGAAGAACTCGTGGCTATTTTTAATCCGTTGGATTAGAGCATTTACCAGTGGAGTTCTAGCGGGGCGATAACAGGCATTATTTGCTAAGATTGAGGCCGTTTGTTTATTTTGACGACGGGATGCCTCAACTGGAGTTGATCTGGCACAGAAAACTCCAATTAAAGTGTTCGTCTCACACATGAAAAGGTGATATGTGACGAAAAGCAAACAAGAAAATTGTTGGGTTTTGTTTGCCAAGAAAAGCCTGCATTGGCAGTTGTTGGACATGCACATGTTTTTACCTTAGGAGCTCCACATCATGGCAGAAAAAGATAATGTGATTGCTGGAAGAAGACAAGGGGAAGGAACTAATGAGTGAGAGATTGGGTTAGTCACCAGCTAAAGACTAGTTTAACAGGATGTTCTCTATTGGATTGTTTTTGTTTATATTACGCTAACTCGGCACAGAGATTCTTAACTGGTTTATTTGGCCCCGTCAAAACCACTGTTTGAAATGAGTGCCATGTCCAAACAGGTCAGGTCACTGCGGGTTGTCTTAACGTTGTCTCAAAGAGGGAATCTTTACGCATGGCCAGGCAGAGCTCCAAACAAACAAACAAACAAACAAACAAACACACAAACACCACAGGATGTGCTTATGAAACAGTAGATGCCCTTTGTCGCCTAGACTGGAATGCCGTCTCTGCCCCTCTTTGTCATGTAAAGATGATTTAGCTTCAGACAGATGTTGTGGCCCTTTGCTGCCTCCGTTCACTCCATATTTTGCCCTTTTAAAGGTTAGGAATGAAATACCTCGCCTCTGTATCCATAATGTTCTCCTTGACACACACACACACGCACACACACACACACACATCTGTATTTTTTCCATTTTGCCCCGCTTTGTTTTTTTCTACTTTAACATTGAGGGTGGAAAGTGTTGTGGAGGCAGAGGGCTAAGCCACTGGGACTAGCAAATGCTGTGCCCGCCCTCGTACTGAGGCACCTGTAGGAGCATCTTTTCAGCAATGCCCTCACACCTCCACCCCCACCCCACCACCACCACCACCTCTATCTCCTTCCTCATCCACCCCCTCCCCTCCCTTACAATCTTTCCACCTTTCTCCCTTCCCCACTCCCCCCCCCTCCTGGTAGCTTCTGGGGGCTGGGATGGCAACCTCCTCCTCTCTTGGCCCCCTCTGGGGAACCCTAGGAGGCAGAGAGCCATCGCCATGGTGATCAGAACACAGAACCTCCACAAAGCAGCCCATTGTGACTGGCGTGTGCCGAGGTGCGAGGGAACAAAATGTCACAGCAACAGGTCCTTCTTTTTTTCCTCTCTCACTTGTTGTTTTTGCCTCAATGCCCAGTGGGTTTGTTCAGGCCCAGAATCACACGCCTCATTTTCTTTGCAGCCGGCTGTTTGTGATGTAATTTAATGA
Organism: Sardinella longiceps; assembly: GCA_027497455.2. Classification (NCBI taxonomy): domain Eukaryota; kingdom Metazoa; phylum Chordata; class Actinopteri; order Clupeiformes; family Clupeidae; genus Sardinella; species Sardinella longiceps. The sequence continues at coordinate 14,400,198 of JAODXP020000018.1, forward strand.
CATGTGCAAGGCCTTTCGTGCCCTTATTGTACACTCTATTTTTGACACCCAACTTGCTGCACAGATTAAATCTTTCACCTGTAATAATTGAAACATGTAAACTCCTTAGAACAGGAAGCAAAATAACAAAACTGAATGAATATTAAACACTATTAAGTAGTATTCTACAGTATTTGCGTCCTGACAAAATTGAACACCTTGTCAAAATTGTAGGAAATAAGTCTGAAATACTGTAAGTAGACACAAATGAAAAACAGGACTGCCCAATCTCTGTGAGTCCATCACGCCGTGGCGTAGTCTGCACCTCTGTGTCATCTGTTTGCCTGCCTGCCTGAAGGACTCCCCACTAGGGGCAGCAAGGCCAACCTGAATCTGTTTCCCATATTTGTGTGGAAAAGACATCTTACCAGATCTCAAAACAACCATGCTGGTCAGAAACAAACTGCATGAGTGAGCTGAGTGTATGTGTATGTCTGATTAACCAGAAGTGTTCTGTTAATGATAACGAAATTGACTTTGATATTAAAGTTACATCCCTGTGTTTGTTTTAAGGGCTGTGCTATTTTGTGTCACATATCGGACTAATTAGAAATTATTTGTTTGTTGCTGTTGGGTGCAGACATCCTCGAGAGAGAGAGAGGGGTGAGAGAGAGAATAAGAAGCAGATGAAGAGAGAGAGAGAGAGAGAGAGAGAGAGAGAGAGAGATGATTTAATCTGTCTCACTGTGGTGTAAGTCTTGCTGTATTCCTCTGAGGTTGTTGGTTTTATTTTATGTTAATTGATGCTGTTGGTGCAGCTGACATTGGGCCCGAGACTTGACAGCGGGGGCGTTAAGGCCGTAGCTGGAAGAGAGGGGTGGCGTATTCTATGTCTGTGTGTGTAAGTGTGTACTTGAAATTCATTTGTGTGTGTGTGTGTTTGTGATTGTGTGTGTGTGTGTGTTTATTTTTTTTTGTCTGTGTGTGTGTGTGTGTATGTGGAAGGGGAGAAAGAAGGAGGGGTCTGCAGGTCAGAAGAGATGATCTCCGGTAGTAGTGGTAGTAGTATTTGTGTGTCTGTCTGAGAGTGAAAGAGAGTGTGTGTGTGTGTGTGTGTGTGTGTGTGTGTGTGTGTGTGTGCGCGTGTGCGTGTGTATGACCTGGAGGCAGCAGGTTGCTGCTCCTAACCTTCAGGAGGAGCTGGGCCACCCCAGCTGTCAGGCCGGGTCCTGGGCTCAGCCCCAGGGGTGGGCAGGGTGCCCCTCGGCCTGTCAGAGGTTATGGAGGGGGTGGCGTCAAGCGCACCCCGACACGTCTGCCACTGCGCCCTCCTCTCTGGAGCCACGCAGACAAGGCCTGGTGTGGAGCATCTTATGATTATGCCTCTCGTGTCCTCCGATTCGCTCCTCTTTGTCTCTTTGCTTCTCCTCTCATGGCTCGCTCTCTCCAGCCCGTCGCGTCGGCTCCTTTCTCGTCCTCTCGTCTTTCTCAGCTCTTACAGAGAGACGGCTCTGCTCAGAGTCTCACAGAGTCATCAAACGTCGGAGACGATGTCTTGTTCATGAATGAAAAAAAAAAGACAAAATCCATCGGGGACATCTTGTTATAGACCCTCATAGCCTGTGTGGCTAGAGATATTTTGAGCCGTCTGATTGACTACTTATCAATACTCATCATTACCCCCCCCGTCCCACCCCCCCTGCATGTATACCCGTCCAACTCCCCCCCTGACAAAGACCTCAACTACAACACAGCCTGTCTTAATCAACCCTCCCTGCTAATTCCACTTGAAAATTCCACTTGGCTCGCTGAGTAAATAAATTTTTCAGCATTTATTAGAATACAGCTTGCCAGGAGGGATTCCTCTCCGCTCTCCTCCTATAGCTGCTCCAGTAATTAGCAAATTGATTAGGAGAACTCCAGCACACCTCCTTGGCTCTTATCTCCCCCGTTCTAGGACAATATTGCGGTGCCCTGGGACGGCGTAAATATTTTAAGGGGAAACCCTCGGCGAATCGCATTAAATGGCTGTGGGGTTGGAGCAGCTGTCTCCCGCTGCAGGTCCCAGCCAATTTTCTAAACTGTGATTAAAGAAAAGTTTTGGATTATTTAAGCATACTGCGTCCTGTGGGCCCCTGCTGTGGCACGGAGGTCCTCGGTGAGTTCTTCCCTCATCACCCCCCTCACACACACACACACACACACACACACACACACACACACACATGCACACATTCCTCGCTGTCTTTCTTTCTTTCTTTCTCTCTTTCTTTCCCTTTTCCCTTTAGCTCCCTTTAGATCTATTAGTTCAGAAATCGCCAGGGCTGAGTAGCTTTGAACGTAGTGGTCATTCTGGGATGCATTATACAAGATGTGACAAAGACCTCTCTTTTATGTACAAATGCTAATTAAATTTTTAGCCCCCATCCCAAGGCTGCACAGAGAGAGGGAGAGAGAAAGGGAGGGCGAGCAATAGAGAGAGAGAGAGAGAGAGAGAGAGAGAGAGAGAGAGAGAGAGAGAGAGAGAGAGACTTGGTAGCAATTTGGCACCTAATCAAATTGCATTTTAAATGGAGCCGTTTAAGGATGGCTGTAGCCTGCTTTTAGGAAGCCACAGTGGCACAAATTAAGGCAGAATAAGATGCTGTTTTCAGGGAGGAACAATAACACAAAACACACATCGCAATTGTCTTATGTGTTTATGTAAATACACATCTTACGCTATTTGATTTGCCGTTTTAATTAGTTAAAAGGAGCACAGGTACACAATCAGACATGTTTTTTTTTCTAAATGCTGGCAAGAAGACTGTTTTTGTTTTAATTATGCCGTCTGTTGGGAAGTATCTTTTTTTTCTGCTCACTCTGTCCCCATGATTTAACTAATTGAAGGAAAATACGCAATCTAACTAACAGGAGGCTGATAGATTGTTAAACGGATGTGGCATTGTGGAAATATTTCATCGCTCTTGATTGGAGATTAAAGCTTGGTGGAAACGGCAAAACTCCGTCTGCGCAAAAAGTCTTGTCAACAAGTATGTTTGTTCACAAAATCCGGCGCTAAGGAGCTGTCCGCACACATTTGCCATACATGATTAAGTTCCTCGTGGCCAATCAAATCCACCGCTCAACCAGCATTCCAGAACGTATTAGTGACATCTCGTTAGCAGAAAACAGATAAACCAAAGGGAAGACAAAATTGGGGGAACACGCCCGCCTTGTTTATCAAGCAGAATAACTGCTGAGGAGATCCTCGTGAAATGGCAGTTTTTAAGATTCAGTCCTGGCGGATCTGTCTCCCTCTGTAGTCCCGGCTGTCTCTCACAGTCTGCTCGGAGGAAGCCTAATAAAGCTGTTTACTGCTCCCGGGCACTTTCTACTTTTACTCATATTTCTCCCTTTTTTACATAGTCATTCCGCTACCAGTTTCACAGTCTGGAAACTGTTATATGCCCATAGAAGCCTGTAATTGGACTCTCTAAAAGGGATGCTCGGCAGGCTAAAGATCTTCAGTTAGGGGCAAGCCATTTCATTTACGGCGCAATTTCACAGGATAGGCCACAATTTACTGTGTGCATCTCCATGGGGTTGACACCAGAATTGACTGTTTCATCAGGTCATGTTGTCAGTAAAATTGGGGGAAACTAGGCAGAGAGAAGATTTAGTCAAAACATTAGCCTCCATACTGTTCCAATAGATTTGGTCGTATTTTTTTTTTTTTTTTTTACGTTGGAAAGTTCACTTTTATTATCCAGTAGACTATAAGAAATAGGCTGGTACATTCTGCCTAGGCCTCTTTGCTAAACATCCCTATGCTTATATTTGAAAAACGTTGAAAACAAATATTTTGTCATGTAAATGCAAGAAAATGTTTATTACTTTCTTATTACTTTAAGATCTTTGTTAACTTAAGTTAGAGGTTGGGCTATAAATTACCATCCATGTCACTTTTGTCACCTATTCACACAATTAATTGTTCATATAGTACTGCAGTATTTACAGAGGCAGTCTGTAGATACTGCTAATTGCTTTTATTTAAAATTTCATCAGCAACCCTCTCAAAACATCACTAGATATTCCAGCCTATTTATCAAGCCCTTCTTAAAGACATTGAAGTGCAGCTGCATGCTGTGAACAATGCCACATGCACTTATTCACAGCCATGTGATTCTTTCACAATGGGTATATGAGGAAAATGCAGGAGGGCATTTTTTGATGTTTATTTTGTCACCACACCTTAGCATTCTGCCCTATTTAGCAAGGGTGGAGGTGATCAAGGGTGGAGATCTCTGTTTTGTCAACTTAATTACCTGTTTTGCACATTACTGAGAAAATAAGAGCAGAAATGTTAAGATAACATTTATTGTTTTGAAATAACAAGTGTCTGACTTCTATTACACATTTGGCAGTTTTGTAGATAAAGTTTTTTATTCCGTGTGTGTGGGTGGGTGTGTGTGTGTGTGGCAAGAGCCAGGACCACGCTGATTGATTTTCATTTAAGAATGCCTCATTGCTTTTATACACCAGGAGGTAAGTAGCCAGTTTATTAGGGGTTTAGGCACCAGGAACAGACTTGGCTGTCAGTCTCTGTTAAAGCCACATTCCAGCGCCTTAATGGGTCAGCTTGTTCTTTAGCTGAGCTATTTTGAGTCCACTGATAGTGTTATACAGCATGTATGGAGATTGACAGGAAAGCCATGTGTTTCGCTTGCCTTAATATCTGGTGTGCTTCTCATGCGCACTACATTTCCCAGAATTCAACACTGCTAGTTGAAGTCACATTTACTCTATGGATTTCCCCCCTGTGTGTCATGACTCAGACCTTCACCTGAGAATGAAAACGGGGACAAATGTTTGGCTTCATCAGTCCAAGGCTAACACATGGCCATGGTAGCCCTACAGGAGGGATCAGCAACAAGCACCTTTCTCCATTGATTAGTAAATATTGTCCTTTGGCTAATAGCACAGTGTAAATGAATGGATTGATCAAGTGGATGACTGATCATGGCAGAGTGATCAGCACTTGGGCCACAGTCCCACACAGTGAACAATGCAGAAGCCCTTTGTTTAATAGAAAGCTGTAATACTACTTTACTTTACAGCCCAAAGTAGACTGTGACGGAAGATAGATTTATTAGATAGGTTACTGTATGACTTTGTAGTTTTTCGCAAAGTGAAGAAGTGAGAAAGTATTATGGTCCAAAGTTTGAAAGAAGTGCAGAACTTCAACGTTTGTTAATATGACTAAAACCCCTCCTCTAATTAGTCTGATGCATTTTATTCTCAGCTGTGCTTTAGTCCCCTGGCTTTAAATGAATGCTATTAAAATGGCAAGGCCTTTTCTCTATTCCCAGAAACATTTTACCTTCTTAGACAATAGTCAAGGTCTGTTTTAGGGGCAGTAGACTTTATCATGTTTTTTCTTTTTTTAATAAAAACCTCTGACTTGGTGAAAGTTTAATTAATAAGGGACTTTAAGCGTGGGGAAGCGCGGGGAGTAGGGTCTTTAAGGAGTACTTATTTTTCCATCTGGGCTATCCTCCAAAAAAAACTAGTCAATTAGGGTCTTAAGCTGCACAGACAAAAACGTTATTAGTTCTAGCAAAAAGAATAATGGGTTTAAAAGGTTTTGCTTGAGAGGCAGGCATGGGCCCAGACTGAATCCTGAGTCTTCTGAATTTTTAGTTGTTGTTTTTTTTCCTTCCCCCTTTTCTTGCTATGGTAAAATACCAAGCAGATTATTATTCATGCGAGTTTGTTTTTTTCCCTCTTGCCTTTGTTTCCCCCCAATAACAGAGGTTAGGTAGAAGCCGTCATGGTTTATAGTCACCAAATAAAGCAAAGACAATGTGTTTTCAAGTGATCGTTCATTACAATTTCCAGGAAATGCATTGCGTTGTTTTTCTCCTGCTGCCTCCTCTTTTTCAATTCATGAATTGCAAAGCATAACATGAACTGCCTCGTCCTGCGATAAGTTTTAGGCTACGCACAACTGCCAGGGTTTGGGTCGGCGTTTAGTCGGCATTCTTGGGAAGCGGCCAGTTCCATCTTCCTTCTGGGGATCCTGTTAAGGAGGAAGAGTTCAGAGTGTAATTCAGAAATAATTGTCTTTGCTGTACCACCGCTCTTTGTTGCCGCGCCGACCACACCCTGTGTTGAGGGCTCCAGGATATTTGCCTTACTGACATGTGAACAACCCTGGTACCAGGAACCATGTGACCCCATCGGCTCAGTCCCTCACCTGCCCGTGTCAAATCCTCTTACAGGAAGGAAACGGAGGGAATTGCCTCCCGATCCCTGGTTTTTATTACCGCCGGCCTGACAGTGCAGAGATATAGTGCGCCGCTGTTTATTGTGATGCATCTTAATGGACACTTTCACACACAGCTATTCCAAGCAAGAGTGTCCTCTGCATGGTGCCCAATTGCACATCGGAAATAAAATATGGGCGACCTTCAGGTGGGGATATCCGTGTGGTAATGGTGGCACGGTAACAGGAGATGACCAAGGGTTTTGCACTGATGAACTCTTTACCTTGGCAGTGGTCATTTTGAGAGGCGGGCGGGCGGAGGGGGACAGCACGGTCAGGTTGGTGTGACAGCACGGATTAGATGCAAATGACATAACTGTACACACAGAGCTTCAGTGGCACCTACAACTCCCAGCCTCCCTGAGCAGAAACCCCAAAAATGTCGCCGCCACGGCAGCCTAAAGGGCACGACTCTTGCCCAAACGACTTGCCAGCGAACGATTGGCTCATGGCGGATTGTCAAATAAATTAATTGTTTCCTCTTCATGGTAAGAAGGTGCTACTCTTCCCAAATCGAGTGCCTGTACTTGGTTATTACACTTTAATAGCTTGCTCGCCAAACTAACCATATATTACGGCGCGTGCAGACTCCGATCAGAGAAGATGAATTGGCTATTAATTAGAGTTGCGCTGAGAGGGCACCAGGGAGAGACTACTCACAGCTGCGCAATCAGTGTCAACGGGGGCCTTTTCCCAGCCTAGGAGAGGCAGGCCACTGCCAGGTCAAAAGGCTCTGTGCTTGGGACTCGGGAGACGCGGTGGTGGAAGTGAATTGAATGCAGCCAATCAGTGGCTAGACCATTGTGCCCCGACGCAGGAGACAGATCTCCGGCCCCGCCACTCGGAAACCGCTCACGCGGCGATCTTAATCAGCGACGCTCCCGTGTTTTATGTCGGGCTTGGCTCGAGAGGCGCCGGCAACAAATACCTCACGGCTGGAAGACTTTAAATTAGAAAGTTATGGATAAAATATTTGACGCGGGGCGTGATTTGTGGCGAAAGCGGTCGGCGGGCTCACTGTCAGCGCGGGTGCTTTAGAATTAGCCTTTTATCACAATTAATTAAAATACCCTATAGGAGATGTAGCATCTTGAGCTCATCGTCGTGGGATAAATAAGTCAAAGCAGGAGGATATATGTCCCTTTATTGGCTGACATGATCTCGGCAGCATCAGTACTGGGAAGGCCTTGCCATGTCCCTGTTGCACGACTTTGCGGAGGAGTCTCCGCCATCACTCATGTCCAACGCTCCCCCACTTTATGACTCGTTTTGTTAAAAACCTCTTTTTTTAATGCAAGGTATCAGAGTTATGGCCTGTCTATGCAAATGAGTCCGTTTTGACAGTTTGTTATTCATGTCATCGCCTTTTTAAACACTTAAAGGCCATAAATTCTGTACTGACAGGCCGCTCCGAAATTGCCACTAAATATTATTAAATATTTTAACAAGTTCCTTGTAAATATGCCTTAAATGTTTGAACGATGGTCAGGAAGAAAAATGGCCTTGCATCAACTTATTAGAGGCAATAAACCAGCTATGATTTACTGTGGATGTGGAACAACTTGGGCCACTTACTTTTTTCCCCCTCTCTTCTGCCAACCCTTATCGCCTTGCCTGTCCTGATGCGCTCAGTAAACATCGATGCATTGTTTTAAGCCCCAAGATTTTACAAGTCATGCAACGCTGGCAGGACCAGTGCGAGAAGCGTTCCATTTGTGAGACAATCACCGTGATGGCCAGGCGCAGAATGCATCACCCGTTTTTAAAGTCCTCCAAAGAGCCCCTTTATGTTTTTTACTGTCAAATGCTTTAAATTTTGTTGTTGTTGTCATAGGCATCGACTGATGAGAAAGTGGGATGATGACGATGATGATGATGATGATGGTTTCCGCGTACTTGTTGAGAGAGTGGGGGGGTGTTGTCATTGTTATGAGGATGGAATGGCTTAAAAGGCATCAGCACTCTCTTTTAGATTAGTGTGTAGCGCTTCAGATATATGTCCGCTTAACAAAACTTTTAGTGTCACCATGGAAATTTCATGACTTGCACATCAATATGTCCAGAACCAAACTGCTGCATTTTCAGAGGCAGAAGTGTGTGCCAGTTAAATTTTAGTGTGTACAGCAAAAAAATTGTTATGAAGTGAATGTTCAAAACGGAACGTCATTTCTAGCAAATAAAAACTAATAGTAGGGTTATGACTTAGTTGTCGATGTCACTGCATATGTACTGTACTGTTCTGTGGGGGCTGTGCTCGGAAGTCAGTTTGTTGATGCTTAATGTTGATCAGATGCCAGATTTAGGCATGAGGTCCCAGATGTTGGACAAGTACCACTCCACCACTGTGGGAGGTAATTTGATGGCCACAGAAGGCAAGTTACTAATTTATTTTTATTAAAAGTCAAACAAACTGCACCATTTTAAAAATACTTGACATGATGACACAATAAGTGTAATGGAAGTTTGGTTTGCGGTGCATCGAGCAATTATTAAAGGCTGTGTTTTCTGAGGAAAGGGAAAAAAGATGGCTGCACAGCACATGTCTGGTACAGTGTTTAAGCCCGGTAGTCTCAGGGAAACAAGCCCTGCTTGCCCCCCATTATATGGGAGGATGGTTTTGATTTACTCCGCCTCTGATCCAAACCCTCCACTCTGAACTAACCGATTTAGAATTTTTACCAGTAACTCGCCATCACGGAGATGTCCTGTAATCAGCTTTTTTTTTTTTTTTTTTTTTTACTTCAACAGCTCCACCGTGGGGCTTAATCAGTCTCCTCAGATCTCTCAGTGGATCTCGGCCCTTCCTTCACTGCTGTGCATTTACAAGTTTCCGTCATCCTGTTGGACATGAATGCCCTGCCCAAGGGTCCCTCAACCACCCACCCCAACACATCAAACCCCACCCCACCCCAAACGTCACCACCACCCACCCTCTTCTCCCCTCTCTTCCCCATCTCTTCGGTGGCGAGCTACGGACTCTCTTCTCTCTCTCTCTCTTTCTTTCTGTCGCTCTGTCTCTCCAGCTCCTTATTCCATGTGCCGTGTCTGTCTGGGCACATCACTCTCTGCGGCTGCTGTGACGCGACGGCTGCCATGTCAGCACGGAGCATCCCCCCACCCCACCCCCCCACCTTCACTGAGTCGTAGCCCTCTGCAAGTTTTTCGCGAGGTTGGCAGAATACGAGTGCCCCTCGTCTGGCTGGCCGTAACCTTGCCACAAGCTCTTCTTGGTGTGTGTGTGTGTTTGTGTGTGTGTAAGTGTGTGTCCAAGTATGTGTGTTTAATCTAAAGACTTAGAACAATGATGACTCAAGCCACACAGAATATACCTCAGGGGAGACGAGCCTTTGAAAGAATAAATAAATTAAGAAAATAAAATGAGGACGGCTCCTCTCCTCGCATGTTTTTCCATGGACAGAGGCTGGACACTAAAAGCGCAGGCAGGTCTTGCCACAGCTCATTTGATTAGGGGGCCTTATACACAGGAAGTGCTGAAAGGCAGGGCAGATAGCATCGCAATGAGCGACGGACGGACTCGCTGTGCTTCTCCGGGGCCGGAGACAGTTGCCAGTCCCTCCGAAGCCGTCTTTCAATCCTGTTAGAAGAATTGTGATTCTCTCTCTCTCTCTCTCTCTCTCTCTCCTCCCTTTTTCTCAACCCTCTTTCTCTTTTTCTGTCTCTCTCTCTCTCTGTATCTCTCCTCTCCACCCTTCCTCTCTCGCTCTTCTTCTCTCTCCCCAAACACCCCCGCGGGTTCTTATTAGCAGGGTTAAGTATGAGGGGGCCTATGTTGGTATTTCTCTGGTCGCTTGTGTGCTCTACACATGAATTTTTTAAATTATTTATTTTCCCTGACAGCGCCATATGGTGCTGCTATTTGTTTGTCATCGGCTTGCAGTGCGCCTCGGCGATGCAGGGCCCTTGATCGTATCGCTGTTGTGTCTATATGTTTACACAAAGGTATTTCAAATGCGACCAGCGCAGAGTGCTCTCTCTGTTTGTATATACATTAGTCCTGCATGTAATGTCTGACCATTTTGGTTTGTGTGAAATAAAATTTCATGAATGGGGTGAAATTTTGAATTCAGAACAAGGGAAGTGGAATTTTGAATCACCTGTGTATGTTCTGTCTTTGGCGACGCGAGAGCCCACGGTTTGGAATGAAGGGCTGGATGAAGGGATAGATAGCCGTGAGAGGGAGGGTCATGTGGAAGGCTATGGAGGAACCGGGGGGGGAAAAAATGGGGTCCTGATCTTCCTGGAAATGCCACAGTAAATCGCAGCAGCGCCTCCCCAACGCAGGGAAATGATTAAACGTGCCCCTAAACTGGCCTGATTTGTGGGGGCACCTTGCCGATTTTATTTGCCACTGTTAACATTTTCATGTCTGCATTATGCATGCCGCTCCGGGGCAAGGAAGTGCGACAAACAAATGGCCTAAGGGAGGGGAGTAAACACTGGCTCCTCACTGTGTGTGTGTGTGTGTGTGTGTGGGTGTGTGTGTGCCATGGCCACTGCATCACACTCTCAGCTGCTCACCCTCACCCCTTTTCCCCATACACACACACGCACACACACACACACACACACACACACACACACACACACACACACACACACACACACACTCATAGCCCACCAGGGCTCCCCTTCATCCAGACCACGCACTTGCAGAAAAAGTCAAGTTTGGGTCAAAATCCTGATACACTTAGATCTGATGTCTTCTTATCTTCAAACCGTACTTTGTCTATTAGAGACAGATATTAGAGACGATTTAGCCTGTCTAATTCACATAAGCTGATAAGATCATGCATAATTTTTAGCTGATTTTAGGGGATGGATTTCAAATGAAGAATGATAAGGCTCAGCACTGAATGGCGATGAGCAAAAACTGAATAACAGTTTTCTCAAAAAAAAAAAAAAAAATTCTCCCAAAGTCTTGTTTTTATTTATCCTCTAAAATGACATATTTTATTTCTCACTGGCATTAGTGATGTAATTACCTGCCGTTCTCTGGGCTCCGCTCCTCTGCTATGCAGAATGCAGGAGGAGGAGGAGGAGGTGGTGGAGGTCGGCCGTGTGCCCTCGCTCAGATTGGATTGACATGTGCGAGAGGCTGTCAGCTCTCTTTGCATCAAACACCAGCTCTCTCTCTCTCTCTCATTCTCTCTCTCGCTATCTCTCTCTCTCTCTCTCTGCCTCTCTCTCTCTCTCTGCTTCTATTTCTCTCGCTCTCCTTTGCTCTCTCGTCAGGTCTCCCCTCCCTTGCCACAGCCTGACAATGCAAATCTATGCAAAGAGCCGGGCTTGGCTGCTGGACAGTTTGCACGGGCCCCTGTTGGGCCTCCACTGGCTTGGTTCGTTCAGAGACAAACTGGGTGTCAGATGCAGAGGGTCATTGTGATTTGTGCGGATGTGACAGAGTCAGTTTCAGCTCGTTTTTTGCTGCCACTTTTGTTTACTTAAATCCTCCGGTGTGTAAAATCAAGAGAAGATTGCACCTGCCAAAATTGGTTGATAAAGGTGAATCTGGAGCATGTTGGGTGGAGTAGTGTGGTTGTTGAGTTTTCTTTAAATGTCAGGACACTGCGAAGATGATGCGATAGAAAATGGCCTACAGTGGCGTTCTACAGCATTATTCCTTCCAGTGAGAGGAGCACTGTGGCTTGATCCCCATGTACTAATGCTCAGAGCATCGGGGAGGAGACTGATATTGTCTTTTTATGACTTGACCTTTGAGTTATTAGTTTCTTGTTTGATGAATAACTGTTGTCTAAGTGAGGGAATTGCGCTTTTGGTAAACAGACTCAGAGTACTGACGGAGCAGTCTTTGTCCCCACCCTCTCTCTCTCTCTCTCTCTCTCTCTCCATCTCTCTCCCCCTTTTGCTCTCTCGCTCTCTCCCTCCTTCCCGCCCTTCTTCAGCCTGGCTTAAGATATGAAGCCATTCAATATGAAAAGTTATGTTTTGATTAATTGAATGGAAAAGTTCTGGAAAGGTCAATAGCAGTTCATTGGCAGTGTCCTCTGGTGCATGGAAAATAGTCTTTTCCCTCCATAATTTTCGAATGTTGTCATGTGCATTGTACACTAGGACGGGCCTGGAAACAATTAGCCTTACAATTTACCAATCTCTGCCTGTGTCACTCATCACATCCCTTTGGCAAACCCAAGCATCTTCTGTGCATATGTCTCACACTGATTTAAGTCAATACAGACTATGTGCCATGCTTTTAAAAGGGATAATTACGCAAAAAAAAGCCTGATCCTTCATCTTAATCTAAGACTTCTTTTTTCCCCTCTGTCTCTCCCTCTCATGTATTGCACTTTCAAGAGCATGTGGGGACATGAAAGAATGTCTTCCATCGCAGTGGAATCTACATCTTTTCTGCTCACTGACTACATATAGAATGTGTGTGTGCTCCGTGCTTGTTTGAAGGAGCGTGTTTCCTGTCAATCTCCTGTGCAGTCGGTGCTAAAGACTCTGGTGTCTGTACACCGAGTGTGTGAGACACTCAGCCTCCCACAAGCGGCAGTGAAATACATAGCTCATATTTTTTTTTTTTGCAATTGTTTTTTTTAACCGTTATATGTTTGTTCATTTCTGTTTGAGCTCAGCATTAAGCAACCGACTGTGCGTTTTGGCAAGTTGATAAAGCAATTCTGATGGTTGAGAGCAAATATTGAAGGTATCTGCTAGAATGATGCACATCTGTCACACAGCCCAGGGGCAGAATCCAACGCACAACAAGGCAACAAATGCTGATCCCGGGCTTCTCTGCGGCAAAATAAAATATGGCTCAAGTTTTCATTAAGGTGCTATTGATTAGCCTCTCCTGGCAATGAATTATAGGCGACATTAAATAAAAAGGGAAAATATTTTTATGACTTTTCACAGGCCATGCCAGAAAATCCCCACGCCGCTGCTTCTCCAGTCCCGACAAGCGTTTTGTTTTCCCCCAAATTCTTGCGGCTCTTGTAAAAGCCAAAATGATGTTCCCTTTCTTTTATACATTTTTTTCTTCTTCTCCTCCTCTTTTCTACACCCCTTTATTTAAAGGGCGACCATTTCAAGGTTTTCATAGCGATTCAGCTCATATTGGTGACCAGCATGAATCAAACAGTTTGAGGGAGTATGCTTATGTTGCACTGGCTCTACAGACAGTGCAGAAGGACCAATGGCTGTGTGCATTTCAGTGACAGGGGGAGCAGCATAAATACAGAACACCGGCCTTGTAATGAGTTGTAAAGAGTTTATTTTTTTTTGAGCAAGAGCAGAAAATCATAATAAAAAAAGTCTGAGGAAATGCCATAACTGCTACAGAGGATAAAAGCATCATAAAAAGTCACGAATGGGTGACTTTACAATTGCAGAAGACATCGGCCATGTAGATTTATGTCGAGACCACTTTTGGAGTCAGCTCCTACAGTGTTTTGTTTTTTATCCCAACATCAAAGGAAGCACATTTTTTCATTCCCTTTTAAAGTTTTGCCCTGGAGTTCACTTTCTTCCACTTTTCTACCCCTCTGTACTCGTATCGGGTTCCGTATTACAGGGATGGGATGGGGGATGGGGGGTGGGGGGGTCTAAGGTGCAGGGCAGCCATGATCTTCAGGGAGATGAAAGGTGCTGCGGTTATTGAACATTTCTTCCCTCTCTTTTGGATTCTTTGGAATGAACTGACAAACCCATTGTGCTCCTGAAATTGACCTCCTCATATTGATAACCATCATCACAAAAAAACACATTGTGTCTGGTGACTACAAATGAGTTATATTTATAAATGAAAGAGATAAAAGATACAAGATAAAGATAGATACAAGATAAAAAGCCCAAGGCATTATCCTAAAATCAGAAATATCTTATTTTCTTGTGTTTTGAGTAAGGTCAGTTTTATGTTATTTTGTAGAGCATAGTATAGCTGTAACACACACATAAGCAATAATAACACACACATAAACACACAGCCAGCACACACAAACACACACACACACACACACACACACACACACACACACACACACACACACACACACACACACACACACTTAAAACAGCATCAGCTTCAACATTATTATACACCTCTGGAATTTTTGGCCGTTTAAGCAAGGAACATTTTTATTAGAATAATTACATCTTTCATTTCATCCACAAGCCAGTTTGACTCGTTCCATGTTCACACAAGACATTTTGTTTACTCCCCCACCCCTGAAAGCACATATTTTATCTCGGCGGATTGCTGTCAAATTGCTCAGCGCGTGACCCGAAACGAGTTCATTTACTTAATTTTTCTGCCTTTGATTGATTGGGGCCCCAGCACTTGGTGGCAAGTGATGTGGATGCAACTGGACATTTGTGAAATTCTGGGACAGAAAGCGTTTCTTGCGTGCCCCTGAGTCGGGCAAGGGTAGCTGGAGCCTCCAGGCCTGCGGAAACATGAGTCCTGGCAGATAGCGTTTCACACCCAGTAGTGCTCAGCAGCCGCCACGCAACCCACATGAAATAAGCCACCAGATGCACTCCTCTCTTTCATTTAGGGGCCTTTTCATTTTTTGAAAACATACACACACACACACACACACACACACACACACACACACACACACACACACACACACACACACACACACATTTTGAGACACATGTGTGTATCACACAACTAAAAGCGCCTGTGATGTGTTTTGTAAAAAAAAAAAAGAAAAGAAAAAAAGACACCAGCCTCTCAGACGACAGACTCTTTTGTTTGTGAATTACGCTAAGATTTTCATCTCAAGTTTTTTTCTTTTACAAAAAAAAGGAAAAAAAAAATCTGTGCATGCCAACACTGATATGCCTTGCGTAACCACTGGTTGTTTTTTCCATTGGGTGATGTGCATTTCAAAAATGTACTGAATTCACATACAGAACCAACTGTTCCTTGAATTAGGTGCTCCGACTTGTTTTTCAAGCCAAATTGCAGTATGAAAAAGACCAAACATGTGGATAGAAGCCTCCAGCTTTAGATCTTACGCAAGAAAAGGATTCACCGGCTCTTGCTCATGTGAATATTACACCATTATTGACACAACTTAAATGACCTTTGCATATTAATATTAAATTCTCTTTACAAACGGATAGAGTTACTGATTGTATAAGGAAGTGTGGGTAGTTTTATGTGGAATAGCTGTATACAATGACTGAATTCTGTCTTTGAAGTACTTTGTCTATGCCAGCGTTCTAGTGCTGTCTTCAGAATGACACTTTTGGCTTGTGTTTGAACTATGGAAGACTCTAAACTATGTTATGCTTAAAGCTATATCCTCAGCTGGATAGGAAATAATTCTCCAGTGAGCAAAAATGGAGACTTTGATGATCCCCCGTCACTGAGTTTTTTTTTTTCTTCATTTTTTATCACAGTATCTTAGCCCCAGGAGTGCACCAGGTGTTTTGCCAAGATTTTGTTCTTTCCATTATACATGTGGAAAATTGCCATGCACCCCCAAGAGCTCATTAATATGTCCAATCCATTCACAGGATCCTGCCCCAAAACAAACTTTTATGACAGAATCTTGTTGTTGTGAGACATAGCTTCCAGTTTACATCTCCAGGTAATAACAACCCTGTGCACACAAGACTGGCACAAAATTAGCACTTTGGGCAAAGGATCAGTTGGCACCACGCCCATCACTACCGGAGCATCGCCACAACATGAGTCGGAGGATTGCTCAGACACACTCATCACCACCTCACACACCACTCTTGCACGCGCATGGGTACACACACACACACACACACACACACACACACACACACACACACACACACACACCAGACACACACACACAGACATCCATAAACAACTACGCACACACAGATCTGTCTACACAATCAGCAGCCCCTCCACACTGCCACCGCAGAGACATGTTAAGTCGATGGTACACATGCTGAGAAGCTGACCCAGACAGGCTTGGCTGTCCAGAGAGTAGCTGACAGGCAGCCTGTGGAAGCCTCTCGCCCCAACATGTGCATTAGCCTTGATCCTCTGAGAGGCCAAAAGCCACTTCAGAGAGTGGGACCAATGACAATACCAACAAATGTGTTGTTTGGGAATGTAGCAGAACAAAAAGATTGGCTCCTCTGGGTCACCCATTGCTACCGCTCCCAGGAAAGCCCCCTCATAAGGTCCCAATTAGATGCAGGCATGGCTCTATTCAGCAGCGTTTTGCTCACAGATTTGTTTTTGGAGAGGTGGGGGACAGAAATATTCAAACCTTGCCCCTGACAGTCAAGCCGGTATTGTTGAAGCACTTGGTGCAGAAGTGACGAGGAGTTGAAAAAATAGTTCTTCCCTGATTACCAGTGGGATTTCCTGCGCTGATTGAAGTCACTGTATATTACTGCCACATTCCACCCCAACACCCCTCCACCGCAAACCCCTCCCACTACCACCCCCTCCACAAGAGTCTGCGAGTTCCATATTTTGGAGAAAAAAAGAATGGGGGTGGTATCAAAGAAACGACATTGCTGCCCCCCAACTTACACCCCCAACTTGTCTCCTGACACTGACCCAGATGTGACTGGAATTTTCAAAGTCACTTGATTTAGTGCGAGTTCTTGGGGAACGGCTGTTTGGGTTCTAATCTAGCCCCCGAGGAGATCTTGCCGTTGGCACTGCGGGCAGATTAATGAAACGGACGCTCTCTTTGCCAACGACGTGCGGACAGCCAGTCAGGCCTAATCTCATTCCAGGGGCAATCTTAGCGATACAGGCACTTATCAAGAATTACAGTTATGGAGATATTTTGATCAGAATGCAGAAGGCAAGGAATTGTAGCAATAATCAAACTCTTGGCCATTTAGCTTGCCTGTGCTATGTTAATGGAATCCTCTAATGTTTAGTGTAAAGCATCAATCATGCAAAAATCTATTGTTGCATTAGCCTTGAAAGAACAATAATAATAAAAATGCTATAATGGCTGAAGCTTCCTCTCCATAAATCAAATTGGTTATGTGTATGTATGTGTGTGTGTGTGTGTGTGTGTGTACGTGGGCGTACGTGTTTGTGTGTGGGTGTATGTGTGTATGTATGGATGTGTGTGTGTGTGGGGTGGAAGCACAATGATGGTTGTGGCTCAACTTTGTGGATTATGCCATTTCAGCCCTCTTGGTTTTGCGGAGGACACTCTAAATATTGATAGAGCAATCATGCGGAGAACAAAAGAGTGGCCTCTTGTTGCGCTCAAGGTTTTCCCCGCACGGGGCATGCGTTGCAACTGACGTTTTTCGTTGATAAATCTGACTGCGCTCTGGACCCGACACCTTCTGCTGTGACAAGAGGCGGTTTGCTGTTCGATAGCCACTCAGCATTCAGCCGTAAATCAGCCGCTGCAGCGTAAAAGAGGCAGAGAGAGAAAGATTTACAGGCAACGCTGAAAATCCTTTTAAACAAATATTAAAATAAGGAGCCAAAAAATGGCACCTGAAAGTCGTAGAAGAGGTCAGGGCATCTCAGCCTGAGATTTACATCTAGAATCTTGAATTTCCTGAATTTCTAATGACAAACAATGGATAAGCCACATAATGTGTGTGTGTGTCTTATGTCTGTGTGTGTGTCTGGGTGATATGTACAGTATGTATGGTACATACGTACATACTTATGTATGTGTGTGTGTGTGTGTGTGTGTGTGTGTGTGTGTGTGTGTGTGTGTGTGTGTGTGTGTGTGTGTGTGTGTACACTAGCATACCCATTCATGTATGTCACTCCAGAGTCACCATATTGTTCAATGCAGTATGATGCTGACCATCTTATATTTAAAACACACACTTGCATCCACCCATACTCACATAAACAAACTAGCCAAGCAATTCACAAACACACACACAGACACACACACACACACACACACACACACACACACACACACACACACACACACACACACACACACACAGACCTTGAAATGTTTATGAGGATGTCAGAGGTTAAGGACAGAGGCAGAGAGAAAGAGGTCACTCTTGAGAGGGGCAGTCTGACCTGAGGAAGTGCTCCGTGTGTGTGTGTGTGTGTGTGTGTGTGTGTGTGTGTGTGTGTGTGTGTGTGTGTGTGTGTGTGATGTGTGTGTGATACGTAGCAGGAGCTTGGCAGAGCCTCCACTCGCTGCACGCTGCACAAAGCCGCCCTGCCTGCTGGAGCCTCTCGATTTCACAGCCAGAACTCAGTTTCCTCCACAGAGGGAGGAGATGATAATGTTGGAGAAGACAGGGGAGAGAGAGCGAGAAGGGGAAAAAAACAGAAAGTAAATTAATAAAGCTTTTTAGTTGGCATAATCACTCATTTTGAACTTGACTGAGGAGAGTAACAAAACAAATAATTTTTGGGGAAAGAATACATGTATTTTAATGCCTTCAAGCAAAACTAATTAAGGACGACACCTCATTTACATAAATAAGCATTATAATTTGCATGGAGGCACGGGGGAATACGTTGAGAAAAGAAAGCAATATTTTGCAGTCTGCTAATTTCATTTTATTTAGGATTTAAGCTTAATAAAGATTCATTTTGGTGGGGAAGAGAATAATCAAAGGGGAAATTTGAACTATCTCCAAAGATCCAGCAGCTCCTATTCAAAGGGCCTTTTCAGAGTCAGGAAAAGGCCCCTAATCAGGAGTGGCACTTCCTGGCCCAGCTCCAACACCAACTCCTTGAAAGGTAAAAAAAAAAAAAAAATTTTAGAGCCCAATTTATTAGTATGCAGTTCTGGCATCGGCGGAAGAATTAATGGTGCCGACTGATAATGGCCGTAATCGTGGCACAAATGGGGTGTTGAAATAGCAAACAACGGGCACAAGGCATGTAATGGGGATTTTATTAATTACCCAAAGCTCGAGCATGTGCAACCTCCAGGATTTACTGTGTCTGTTGCCAGACGCTCTGACCGGGGTGGAGAGGGGTGTGGGGTGGGGTATATGTGTGTGGGGGTGGGTGGGGGTTGGACCGGTCCAGTTGGGTAAATGAAGCGGTCAGTGCAGAGGTGCCAGCATGGGGTGGGGTGGCAGCAGTGGCAGTGGTGGGTCAGTCAGAGGGCATCTCTGGGTACCACCACACTTTTAAACCACTTCATAATACTAGCACTGAGGATGCTTAACCGGGGGATGGGGTAAGGCCACCTTATTTTGGGGGGTCAGAGATCTTCAGCAACAGTGACTGTGTGTGTGTGTGTGTGTGTGTGTGTGTGTGTGTGTGTGTGTGTGTGTGTGTGTGTGTGCTTGTGTGTGTGTGTGTGTGTGTGTGTAGAGAGAGAGAGAGAGAGAGAGAGAGAGAGAGAGAGAGAGAGAGATTCAGTGAGTATGTGTGGATGTGGGTGTGGTGGATGTGTGTATTTCATGAAATGGCCAAAAAAATCCCAAAAGAAGACAGGGGAGGCAAACCCCACCATTATGAGAGTCCGCCCATTGGCACTCCGACGTGTTCTATCAAGTTTATGTGGTAGAGTAATGTTTGTTTTTGCTCTTTTTTCCATCCCCTGTTCTCCCATCCACAGAAGGCAGGGGCTTGGAGTTTTTTTTTTTTTTTTTTTTTTGCCGTTTGCTGTGTCTGCCTGATCTCATGTGTTTTTAATTGAGAGTTCTCATATACGCCTCTGATCTGCACGCAGCCAGATTGTGTTTTTCTAGTGCCGGGCCCCCTTTCCTCTCGGTGGATTTTTAAAAATTGAGTGTCTTACCCAGAAAAGAAAAAAACATACAGGCTCCCACAAAGGGAACACTGTGTCAAAAACAAATGTAATACATAAATAAGTAATGTTTGCAGCAGCTGTTCAAAAAGCCTTGCTTGTTTGGTATCGCTGCCATTCGTTCGGTGTGAAATTTGACAGAGTCTTGGAAAACAACCTTTTGCCACTGGGGCCCATATGTGCAGATGTCACAAACGGGGGGAAAGGACTCGGGGGCAGTCAGGGTGAAAAGGCTGACTTACTGTAAAGATCTCCCGAGATCTAGCACATCAGAGTTGGCACGTGGATAAACACAAGAGAGGGTAAAAAAAAAAAAAAGACGAGCGTTTCTCGTTTCTTTTGTTTGTCGTGGTGACGCGTACGCCAGGCAGGGCCATTCGCACGTCAAGCCGTCAACTCCAGAGAGTTGATTAAAAATCCTCTTTATTACTCTCTGCATCCCTAATGGTCGGTAGACTTTAAAAACGGAAGAAACAATTAGAGTTTTACTGCTTTGTGGGCACTACTGATTTATATAAATCACACCATGGGTGTAAATTTTCCAATAAAAGAGAGCGGGGCTCCTTTTGCATGCATAATCAACAAGTCCACAACTCCACTCCTGGCACATTTATATTCTTTTGAAACAGTCATACCCCAGTTGCTATATTTCAAGCGTGGGAAAAAATGTTTAGCTCTAATGGTACCCCTTTTCCTGATAGCACCACCGACCCATGTTGAAAATACTCAAATACCGTCTCAATCCATAATTTCTCAATGGTCCTGTAAAAGAAGAGTGGCACATGGTCTATCAGTTCAATTACAGTAAGTGATTTCAGTCCAAGTGCTATTCATTCAAGACCTATGGTATGACCGGCTCATCTAGATTATGATAATCTCCTTTGGTGGAAGTAGTGAGGACAGACTGCTTTCAAATTGATACAGTTAGTTGGAGATGTATGTGTATGAGTGAGTGTGTGTGTGTTGTAGGTGCAAATATTTAGAGCTGTCTTTTAAACTCTTTTGTGAACATCCGCAAAACTTTGCTTTTGTGAACATCCGCAAAAGGAATTTATGTCTTTGGTAAGGCTTGTTTGTATATCCTAGGTACATGTGAAAACCATGATTTTCATAAAACAGGGATGGGTGGAAGGGTGTAGCAACAACCAAGGAAGTGCTTATCAAATGTTGCACTGGAGTCACAGAGTGCAGTCACATATCATTAGTTTGATTAGTGTTGAGGTATAGGACATTTGGCAGTGGCAAAGGTGTGTGAAGTCTTTTAGAATGTTAATTTGAAAAACTTTGACTAACCAAAGCCCTAAGCCAAAACTGAACAGGTTTTTGACCAGGTTTTTGTTTTGTTTTTCTCAAGCTCCCATTTCACCTGCCAGAATCACACACACACATCCACCTTATGCATACATAAGCACACACACACACACACACACACACACACACACACACACACACACACACACACACACACACACACACACACACACACACACACACACACACACACACACACACACTACAAAGAGAGCAGCTGTGTTTTATTTCAGAGAATAAAAGCAATAATGGTGGCAAGCCTTTGAAACCATTAATAGATAAAAGAGGGCAAGATCATTTTACATCTGGAAGCAGATTGAAGTTTCATCACACAGCTTGTTTCAGAGCCCACTTCCAGCTGGGAAACAAGTTGATTCCTGCATGCATGTAAATAAATAAGACCACTTATGTATGCCTAATCACAGACATACTCATCTCCCCTCTGAGAATTCACTGACTTTACTAAGGCTGCAGTCTTTGTTAAATAAATTAACCAAAATCCTCATTGGAATATCCTACTTTCCTTCAGGGATAAAACAAGCTATTGCTTTTCTTCTTTTAGAGTAAAACTGCTTTACCTGCAACTGCATTTTCCCATGAGGTTGATAATTCAGTGATATTGGAAAGACTCTCTAAACAAATGTTTATATGCACAAAGCAGACATATACAGACACTTATGTTGTAAAAGTAACCTCAGTCAGCTATTCCAGCAATTTATTCTCATTATCATGCCTCGTTTGGATACTTAAGGCCTATCTCATACATTTCAATTAGGGGAGCTACCAAGACACTATGTGACAAATGCATGCTTTATCTGTGAAATAAGTCATAGGCCTATTTATTTTATAGTGCTTCTGTTGATACTGGGTTTATTTTCCATTTTCAATGACATTTCATATTTATTCACCACAAAAGTAATTTTCTGTTCTGATGGACTGTCGTTGGTAGCATGACTTCAGATAGGCCATAATAATAATAATTTAAAAAAAAAAAAAAAAAAATACTGTAGGTTGCTTCACAGCAAAGGTGTCACCTTGGTGTGACTCGCAACCTTTGTCAAACTCACTCTCAAATGAGTTTGTAGGTTTACCTGTTAATGATATAGATTACATTATTTAAGAAAGGTCCAGCCCTGATTTCCTGCTCTTTGTGCCTGTGTTTCAGACCTATTTTTCAAACCTGTTTGTAGATCTTGAGAGATTGAGTGTGAAACTACAACCCACAGATAATGGGTTTGCTGATGTAACCGCAACACACGGATCTGAAAACTGAAGTTACCAGGCACGCAACGGCACGGCAAACACACTCCCTCTTTTTATTTGATGTGTCATTCAGCTGTTTTTGACAAGTAAGTCTTGATTACCTCGCCAAGGGGAAGGGAAAAAAATGTGGACGGACAGGCTAACTTCAGACACGACTTTGCCTGATATCTGCTAAATACAAAGCAGAATCAGAGTAGTAGTAACAGAGGTTAAACCGACTATTCTGGCAGAGTCATGCTAGATATGCAGAGATGAAAATAGGAGGAAATCTTTTTTGTTTACTTTTCTGTTTGTTGTCATCATGAGTGAGTTTCAGTGAAATGATTGGAATGGGAAAGCAAGAGGGTAATTAATTAAAACATTCATACAGGCAGTGCTGTAACGCCACTGATTAGCTTACTATGTCAGTACCTCACAAGACTCTCATCGTCTGGCACGTGATATATAGAGAGAGAGGGAGTGAGAGAAAGAGAGAGGGAGAGAGAAAGGGAGAGATGAAGAAGGAGGAGGAGAGGAGGTGAATGACAGAAGCACCACTCCTCATGTCTGACAGTGACTGACAGTTTTCATAGTGTGGTCAGGAGTATTTTACAGGGCTCTCCTCTGACCCAACTCATTCAGTGGCTTCTGGGTCATCCCAAAACGCACCTCTCTGTTCCTGTCAGTTAGTCACAGAAGCAAGACCTCAGAGGGGCAGAAATCAGCTATTCTAGCCTGTTGAACATGCAAACACAGTGTTCTGCAAAGAGCTATGGCACAGTAATGATAGGGGTGTTTTCTGCGCTGGCAGCATAGGCTAGGAAAACAAAATTCTCTCATCCACACCTTTTTGTTTGTCTCGACTAAAGTGGTGGTTGGGTGTGTGCATTTTTACAGTTTGTGAGATCATGCTTAAAAAATGTGGAGAAAAACACTTCGTGTTGTGACACATCGGAAACCGGCTTTTACATAATGAACTGAATTTTTCATATCAAAGTATGCAGCTTCTCTAAACACACAATGAACGTTCCGTCCCAGCTTTTTGTTGTCTTTATTTTTTTCTCCTTTCCCCTCTTTGCCCAATCTGAGCTATAAAGCCACATTCTTTCTGAAAGAAAGGAATTCTGCTTCAACCTGTTTTGGGCCTTCATTTATAATACATATTTCCTTTACACATACAGTAAATGCGTACATTCATGCTGAATCTGGCCAGGCAGTTGCTCTTGTAATCTCACATGGTTCACACTCACATTCTTTTCATTCACAGGGCTACAAAGACTGGGTAGTTTGATTCAGTCTTTGTATATTAGATGTCGACGAGATGTACATAAAGATCATGTACATTAATGTGTCTAATTTATTTGTTCAGTTCAGTGACTCAGTTGGGTACTGTTTATAAAGCAGTATTCTACTCACTGGTATGTAGGATGGATCTCTACTGTATATTCTTTGTTATGTTTGCCAGTGTGAGCAAGTGATATGGTAGCACGGGTTCATTCACTTCAAAACATTTTGGAACCCGCTCATTCGAGGTGTTAAAAATTGTAGAAAATTGTAGAATATTGTCTTGCTTCTGTGACAACCTTTGCATTACATTGTACAAGCAAGGGATAACTTAATGTTCGCCAGTCATAGAAAAAATATTTCCGGAGAGGATGAACTGGAGACCAAGGGCAAAGCTTTCAGATGTCCCTGAGATTTTTTTTAAGATTACCACCAGACAATACATTACTCCACTTTTCACATAAACATCTTCTAAATTGAATTTATTTCCATTTTGTGGCTTCTGCTGATAAATACTTTGTAACACAAATTCAAACATTCTTTACAATGCTGTTCTCTAAGCCATTTGTGATAAGTGAATGATCTCTACTGGCAGAATGATATGCAGACGTGAATCTGAGGTAAAAAACCTGTTGCCATTGCAGTGGCCATTATACATAGATACTGTAAATAACTGACCTCTGAACGTTGGGAAGGCCCATTCAAAGTGAATGGACAAAGACTAAATATACAAAGACTGAATCAAGAGAGCCGTATAATAATGTTACTTATCACACAGAGAAATGGAATACAGTGTTCTGACAGTGTGTGTGTTAATTCTGTATAATACACACCTGTGAAATAGATATGGCAAAATTTTATCACCTTTCCTTCCTCTTTTACCGCTCTCTTTTGAATGGTATCAATAGTATAAGAACGACAGGAAATGGCCGTTGAACTTGTAAGCAATGGAATCAACTTGTGGCGTTTCAAAATTTTATGTAGCCTAACAAACTCTTTGACACCCTGATTTTTTTTCTTTTCCCCTAAGCTATAAAGTGGCTCTTAGAATGACTTTGTGCAGTTGAATGGGTTGTGCTCATTGCAAAAGTATGTTTTCACACAGAGGAAATAGACAGGTTTGTGCAGGTGTACTCTGTGATGAAGGAACAAAGAATTTTTGTTTAGTTTATTACAATGAAAAACACTTGACTCTGCTGGAATCTGTATAGAATCTGCCACTTGTAATTGCGTTGCATTCTTACCCTTGAAACTGAGTCCTGGTATGTTTCATATCAGCTGCAGCCAAATGAAACTGGCGTTTACTTCTGTATATCAAGAAAAGTATTGAGTTCAGCTCATTAGAATCATAATGGGATTTGTAATTAGCGCTCGCAATAATGACTGTATTTATAATGTTTTTTAGTTTACTTATCAGTTACATTTGAAATAGGGCAAATTAAAAGTCATCAGTCCAGTTTCTATTTCTAGACTATACTGTTCCTGAGAATACGAATTTGTGTTGCATTTTCCCAGGCTTCATAACTGGTTTTTACACAGAGAGTCTATGAGTTTGAATGCATTATGAGTTGTCGGTTATTCATTGTTTAACAGACGTGAGACAACATTCCAGAAATTACTTGTGGAATCATGTCAGTCAGAACAGCACAACATGTTTTGAATACACTCAAACATCTAACAGCTATCAAATATACTTGTTGTTCAACAATCAATGGCCATCAAACCATCAATGGTTACATGAAAGTTGGTTACAGAATTATGAGCTTCCTCTTCCCCCCTAAAATAAGAGACTTTAAAGAGGTGTTTCACATAGTCCCAGTCCATTGGAGAGACTCCTCGCTTCAAGAAATAAATGAATATATTTCAATTACGTGAGGCTTTCCTTGAAAGCTTTTGCGTTATTTTATCATTCTGACGGGCGGTGTTGGCAAGCTGTTTATTTTTTTGTGCCTCATACACTCCTTGCACTCTTGTTTTTTATAGAAACTCAGAGGGCTTATTTTCTCCTGAAAGGGAAGCATGCATAAATGCACAATCTAATAAGAGCGCAAGATGGATGATAATGTTCTTTTATTAACTTACTGAGTGGTTTGTTTTGTGAAATTGAAAGTCGTATTTTTCCTTTGTAAATACCTAATTGGGCTTTTGGTGGATTTTTACAGCAAAATGAAAGCTGTAATCATGCCAGTATACGGCAGGATTTTTTTTTGTTGAATACCATCTGACACATTGCAGACAACTGAGACATTAAACACCATATTAATCTGCCACAGGGAATGAATAGCATTTTTACCCTGGAAATAGAAGAAATGATGCAACCCTCTTTGCTTCCTCTTCAGAGTCTAAGTTGTTTACAGGTGCTTTACTAAGATGATTTAGCATTAAGTGCTGTTGTTGCACCTGTGCGTTGGCAGTTACCTGGAGCAGACTGAACACTGACTGTCAGCCGCGACAACACAGGAGCATGGCAGTGCGAGGAGGACTGGAGCAGTAGCTGACAAGAGGAAGTCTACCCAGAGTCATCACCTCACCTAAAGGGTAAGCTTTTTAAAGCTTTTTAAACTTACTGTCTGTCTGTCCTGCAGTCAAAGCAGATGTGTGTAGAAGTAGAAGTGGCTAATTTTGCTTGCTGCTAAATTAATAGTAGGCCAATATTAGATTTATAGTGTAACTGCGTGGTTTGGATGCCTTGAAATGTTGTGTTCAGCATAAGGTAAGTGTTCCCCCATACTTACAAAAGAAAGACATCAATATACATGATTGTGAAAGACTTATGTGAAAGACTTCACTTATACACAGTACTGTATATGTATTTACTTACGATGGTGAGCACCAGCCTGTTAGCAAATTTGCAGTTGAGCCCATTGGCATCCATCTAAAAAAAAAAAAAAATCACATTGGTTATGCCCCTGGAAATAGGAAACTAAACACAGACCCACCCTCAAACCCATAGATGCAGCTTAGCTACACAGTACCAATAAGTGCTATACAGTAGTTTCTGAATCCATGGAGCACAGTCCCCCATCACCCATCCCTCCTCTATATGCTCCTAAATGACATGAGACTCAGGTACTACCACTGTATCCAGTGGAATGTTTCATCAAAAATCATCAATATGTTTGTTTATTAGTGATTCTTTTGTATTTTTGTATTAAAATCATGGATCACAAGGTTTCGTACAGTAGCACTGACATGGAGCAATATTAAAGTTGCACCTCCGGTTCATGAAACAACTTAATTGACTCACGCGTGCACGGGAGTGACGCACGGCAGTCATGATACCCCAAGGTCTGGATTAATTAAGCTGTGAAGGCCCAGGAGCAGGGAGCATTCAGCAGGTGCCTGTATGCCTGGGTTTGGGGACTTGCTCTTGCAAATGACAGAGGTGTGCCAGCTCATTATAAATCTATAATGAAGAGAGGGTATTTTTTTCTCCCCCTTCGGTTTTCTTCTTCACAGACATTTTTCGTCATAGGCTGATGCCACACTTTGAACTGTTATTTTCTTTTTATTGAGGGAGTGATTGCTATACAACCTACTTTAACGCAAGCCTTTCCAGTATTTAAAAATGTCATTGTACTTTGGAAGTGTACACAAGTGTCTTGTGCATGGTGGCTTGTTGGATGCTCTGTTAGGTGTCATACCTGTGTTTGAACGGTATTCCAGTTACTTTTGGCTTCCTGCTATACGACAGGTGTTTCTCTCTCTCTCTCTTGGAAAACCTGCCATGGAGGTGCCTCAAGTAATTCCACTCTTGTGCTTCCCTTCCCTAATTCACTTTTAATCCAAAACAGCCAATTTGCCCGGTTCCTTCTTTCCTTTTTAGCACTAAACAAACACAGTACCCCCCACTGGCAGCGGGAATGGTCCCCTCAAAACCCCCCACTGTTAAAGTCATCTTGCCTTTGTGTGCTGTTAGTTTTGCTAAGGGGATGGGGAGAGGTAGGTCGCTGTGGGCAACATAACGTCTGTCACGGAGGCACCTGGTAATAGAGAGAGAGAGAGAGAGAGAGAGAGAGAGAGAGAGAGAGAGAGATGGGAGGAGAGAAAGGAAGAGAAGGGATGAGAGGGAGAGGGAGAGAGGGAAAGAGACTGAAAAAAGCAGCAGAAGAGCAGCAGACGCCTGCTGCCCCTCCTCCCTTTACATGCAGTGTGGTCAAGCCCCTCCAGGGTTTTCCTGCCAGAAGAGGACATCTGCCAGGAGCCAGAGGAAGGTAACCCCACATAGTGGGCGTGAGGAGGGGGGGAATGGGCAGAAAATTGAGGTTAACAAGCATGGCCGTATGCTAAGCAGTAGTGGGAGTCCCCGAGCTCTTGGTCCGCGGCCCTCGTCCAGCAGCTCCGTCGCCCGCTTGGAGACACTGCCAGAACAGACTGGCTTGTGCTGCTGGCAAGGAGATGAGATGACCATTGCCACATGGGCTCCCCTCCACATGAATGGGGCTCATCGTTTGGCACCAGCCAGAGCCTATTCGGCCTCGTCGTGACCAACCGCGCTTTGAAACGCAGATGAAAGCGGAGGGCTGAACAATCTCAACATGTTCTGTGTTAAACGGATACTGGCTTGCTCTTGCTCGATGCTTGCCCAGGCACCAATGGGCACTTTGATTCTGCCGTTATCATTTTTGATGATCCATCAGAGAAATAAGTTAAGACAATCATTCAACTCACCAACGCAATGCATGGGTACCATCACGGACAGCCTTGATCATGCCTCACAAAACAACCCTATGCTGTGCGTCAGCCTCGACGGCTTCCCACCACAACCTGCCCCTCCAACCCACCCCACCCCACCCGCACCACCACCATCCAACATCCACCATCCACCCACCCCCCATCCCTACCCTCCCACCCACACACTCCCCCTACAGTGTGGAGCTTCAGGGACTGCGGTGTTCCACGTGTTATAATAAGGCTAGCTGATATAATGAAGGTCATTGTAATCAGAGCTAATGTGCCAGGGAGTCAAGACACTGCAGCTTTATTTGCGGGTTAGGGCCCAGCTCTGTGGCCCCTGTGGGACCTGCCTGATAGCGTTATCTGTGCTAACCTGACTCTAATACAGGCCCTTGCACCGCTGTTCGTGTCAGAATCGGCCTGAACCTTTCCCACTGATATGAGCAGCGGCAAGGAGGGAGGGTGGGGTTGGGGTGGAAGTGGGGAAGTGAGAGAAAAGGATTGGGCTATGCTTAACGCCATCCTTCCTAAATCCCATCCCCAGGTGTGCCCCCCTCCCACTCCCTCCCTCCTTCCCCTCACTGCCGTGTGTTTTTCCCCCTCTTTGTTTTTCTCTTTTTTTTCTGTTGCCTCACTTAGTGAGAAGTCGGCCTGTTAGTCTTTGCCTAAGTTTTGATGTACTTGACACTCTTGCACAGAGCGGACTGCGTGGCAGTGTTTTGCTTTTAAGACTACAGCTCCAGAGAGGGCCTTTTAAATCTAATCCTCTTCCTCCGCCACCAAGGGCACGCAAATCTCCTTAGTTCATATTTGGACGGTATTTGTCAAAGTGGGACTCTGGCCGTTTTCTCCTTCAACGGCGCGATTAGGAAATTATCCATAAAAAAAATACTTGTGGGCTGCCCTGACAAGGCTGGTTCCCCTTGAAAGACTTGGACCACCTTACATGAGTCCCATTGTGTCGCCCCCCCCCTGCTTATCCCCTGCTCTCATTTAACTCGTCTTTCTGCGAGCGTTGGGTCTCTACTTGGAGACCACAAGTTTCCTAATGACTCCGATAACTTAACCACCCCCGAGAGCTAGACCTCTCCCCTGTCTGCTGAGATGGCCTGAATGTGGTCCATGAATGATTTATGATATTTATTTTCTCATTTAAAAGTGGGCTTTGAAGATTTTAAAGTTCCCTGAACGTTGCAGGTCATTAGTATTTACAAGGCAGTATTTTCATCAGGTTGTGGTGTTTGCATCAGAGGGAAAGTAGTTTTTATGTATGGTATTATATTTGAGTCATACCGCCACATCCACCCCACTTGGAATGCACTTAAATGTGTTATGTGTTAAGTTGTACAATGAAGTGAAAATCCGTCATTCATACATGTAGTAAATCTACTCGTATGCTTTCAGATCAACCTTTGACCACTAAACACAGATGACCATGAATCACTATTGAGAAATGGCCACCCCCTTACCATTTTCACTCATGTCCCCCCAACTCCCCCTAAAATGAGGAGGGTCTCAGTTCTCCACTTTTCATATTTCCCCTTTAAAAAGGGACACATTTCTCTGAGAGAAAACATCAAAGGGAACCCCCCGCCCTTTCAAAAAAAAAAAAGCGGGGGAGGACAGGCACCCCCCCCCCTCCCCCCAACCTCTCTCTATCCTCCACCCACCCATTCATTTTGCCCCAGTATAAAAGCTGTCTATATGGAAGCCCCTTGTGATTCGCTGGCCCTATCACTCAAACTTCCCACTGATCTTTGTGGCTTTCCCCAGGACTGAAATGATCTCTTTTGTCTCGCATCATTAGTTCCATCTGTTGTGTGTGAGTGCGCCTGTCTGTTCCGGATCGGAGCGGAGCGGTGTGGTGTGGAGCAGGGCGGGGGCCGGGGTGATGGTGGCCATGGTGGGGAAGTGTGTGTGTGTGTGTGGGGGGGGGGGGCAGCAGGCAGCCTTAGACACCCTGGTCCCAGTGCGGTTCACGGGTCTGACCCGCTCTGCCACTGTTCTACCATCACATAGTGCCCAGATGACACACTCAGCCACCATACCATAGTACCCCACACCAAACCCACCCCCCACCCACAACGAACCTTCCCTCATTCCCACTCCAACCCCCCCCTTTCCCCTTCTGTGTACGGCCTGATTTATTTATGCACCTGGGGACGACAGGCTCATACACATTTGATTGAAATGGAGGATTTTAGTGTGCCCCTGTCAGACGGGGGGATTTTTCCGTTGTTCCCCGTGAGCTCATGGCCAGAAACAGGCTCAGGGAGAGAAAACGTACACATGCTAGTGGCGCGCGCGCCGCACAACATTAAAGTATAATTGGCTTTGTGAATATTCATACACATAATGAACCCTCAAAGTAGGGCCTGTGCAGACATCTCAATTGCTGCATAAACCTGCAGTGACGGATGCAGGGCCTTCGTTGAACAAGTGATGAATGAAATTCTGGACTACTGCAGTGACTTGATGGACAGATTTTTCTTTTGTTCATTTTTCAACTTTGATTTTTTTTTTCTGTAAAATGAAAATCGCAGTGTTGTACACCTCTCCCTTGACACACACATGCATTCATGCACACACACAGACATACAGTATGCACACACACACACACACACACACACACACACACACACACACACACACACATACACACACTTGTTTTATTTGAGTGCCAACTGATGTTTCTCGGCGCAGATTTTCTTGCATCATAGTGTCTGTAATGCACCCCAAACAGATGTAGCATTTTCTCTCGGCAAAGGAGATATTTTATTCATGATTTACATGAATGATAAATCTTCAGAAAGTCTTAGTGCTGATAGGCATACACAATTTAACATCTGTCTTCCACAGAATAATTAATAGCGCAGCCACACTCTCGGGGACACAAGGCACCAGGACCTTTTCCAGTGTTTTGCTCCTCGTAATTATGTCTCCCAAAAAACAATAGGAGTGAATGAGCTGCATTCTTGATTAAGTGCAGCAAATATCTCTCAGTTTGGACCTTCTTGGGTATTGCAGTCGTACCAGTTCCCCATCCTTGGCCAGGCAAGTCAGCAGCTAGGTTGCCGATGCAGGTGTGAGCACTGTGTGTACAGGTGTGCTGAGTGCACACAGGTGTAATGAGGCTCATGTCGCATCATCCAGGTGGGTGTTACATGCTCGTATGCAGCAGATAGGTCCCTTGCATTGCGTGTAAAGTGAATTGAATCTGTTCCAAGGGATGGTTGTTGGGGAACCACACCCAGGTCATGTACACATGGTGACAAAATGTAAACACTACTTTTACTGGAAACAGTAAAAACATACAGCAGTATTTGCTATGGTACATGTTCTCGTATTTACTTTGTGTGCATTTTGACAGGTCCATTTATATCTATTTGCGTAATCTCCACTCAGCGTTTTCTCCCAGTCAATTGGGAATACGGCGCCGGGGGCCCTTGAGTTCATCAGCGCACCTGCGTGTGCGTGAGCATGCGTTGGGCACTGGATACGTCTCAGTGCGCCTGACCCCAATGCCTTCAGTCCAAGCATTTTGCTCCTGAGGTCAGATGGTTTAACCTGACCTCAGATGGAGGGATTCACTCTAAAAGTGAGCTAATCCTATCCACTGGGATCTATCTAATGTGTTACCGATGCTCGGAGAGTCGAAATAGAGAAGGTTTAGCGAGCAAGCTGTTAGACTGACCTCCCTATCAGGCTGGACACCACAGAATGGCTCAATTGGTATTGGTATCCCCTTAAGTGACAGACTGTTGCCCGAGCTTCCAAAGTGCTGTATTTTGTCAGCGCCATTATGAAATAGAGCTCCAGGAAAAGGCCACTATTTGGTTTGAATTGATTCCCTGAAAACTGCCGAAGTGAATATGCTTTCATTTTGA
Organism: Sardinella longiceps; assembly: GCA_027497455.2. Lineage (NCBI taxonomy): Eukaryota > Metazoa > Chordata > Actinopteri > Clupeiformes > Clupeidae > Sardinella > Sardinella longiceps. The sequence goes on from JAODXP020000018.1 coordinate 14,432,597, forward strand.
CAGTATTAGGCCCGGGCAAAATGTGTTGTGTCAGTTTCACCTCTCCATTACTTTGTCCATTAGGGTGAAACCGTCTGATTTTATTTCTCACACTCTATTTTCTGTGATAAAATGAAAATTCAAAAGCTTATTAAGTCTGAGTGACACCGGTTGGCTGGCTGGCTGGCTGGCTGGTGGGGCGGAGGGGTTGGATCTGGGTGGGTTGGGGTGGGCTGAAAGTAAGTCGAGTAGATCCGGTTTCCAGTTCATTTTTGTCCAATTTCCCTTCCCGTGATCAAATATTTCACTTTCCAGTAGGGTCCTAATGGGAGTGTCAGGTTCTGGGCGTTGGGGCGATGCCTCTTTTTTGCTGCCATTACCAGCTTTTCATGCCTGTTTCAAATTTCTACCTGTCAACAAGAAATGCAGGAGGGAGAAGGGTTCTAATATGGCCCTTTTCTTCCTCGGATGGTGAGTGTGTTAGACCTGAGCTCTGGCGGTTAAAACTCCATGTCTGTCTAATCTGACACAGGCCGTGGCGTACCGAGCACGCCGCAGAGGTGGCACTCTGAATTGTAAACAATACCGTCTATGACCTTTACATGGAGTGGGGAACACAATTCAACAATGTTGTGGTTTTTTAATCTCCTGCCCACAGCTCACAGAGATACCAAGGGTCACCAACAGCCAGCTAGCCAGCTAGAGTCAGTCAGGCGACCCAGAATGCAGTCGTGTCTGTGTGTTTTACTGCAGCAGGTCAGTACGCTTTGGAATACTGTCTTACATGCCGGATACTATTTTTAAAATTTGCTTTGAAAGCTGGCGCTGCTTTAAGGAGAACAAACATGACCGGTGCAGCTTCAGGGTTCAGAGGCCTTTAAATGTCCTTTCAATAAAACAAGCTCAGCTGTGAAACCTACAGGATCTCTGGGGCCAGGGCTGCCCCCTGAAAATATACCCCCTCCTACTACAAAGCCATTTCCTTTTGGTTCCCCTCAGGGAGTCAGTATTCTTTTAGGAGTTTTATATTTAATCTCTTTTAGAGGTTCTGGTATTTGCAAGGCATCTGCGGGGAATGTTAAAAGAATATACCTCTGTGCACCTTCTCACTGGCGTTTTCTGTCTTACA
>JAODXP020000018.1:14438704-14478704 GCA_027497455.2 Sardinella longiceps
CCACCCCACCCCTCTCCACCTCTACCACCATCAGCCACCCCCATCCTCAGACTCCATTCACTGGTCTGCAGTGGAAATATCAGGTCATTGCCTGCTAAGCTCTGGTTAACTGAAAAAGGTAATTGAATTTGTAAGCAGGCTTTTTGAATCTTTTTAGCCTCTTTGGTAATACCAACAGGGATTAAGGACATCCTGAGGCACAGCTGTAGTTTGACTCCATGGCAGAAGAGGCCAGGGCCTTTTTCGACTTGGCCCAAATCTACGGCCCAAGTCCTTTAATTAGCTCTTGATACCAGCGTTTCACTCAGCGGCTCAAGAAGACTCAATCTCACCCCCCACCCCCCCAGTACTCACCATCAACCCCTAGCCTACAGCCCAGAGTCAATATGCCATGTTTTTCATATTTACATTCAGCACAGATATCTTTTCTGTCCTTTTTTCTTGAGTAAATTGTGGTAATTGACTGGAGGCTACAATCCTACCTCACTCCCATGGCCTGGCTTCATGCATGCTGTTGTTGTCAGCTCCGTTTGGGCCGTGCTGTCAGCGCCTTGACATCCGGGGCGCTGTTTGATTCTTCGTTGATTTTACCAAGGGATTGATTTGTCATATCCATGTCTCAGGGAGAGAGCGAGACTCCATGGAAAGATTTCTGTTTTATCTGGGTCTATTGTCCCAGCTGACAGAGAACAACAGATTAACATCATCTACAAAGGCAGGGGAATGTGAAGGGGAGAGAGGCAGCTACCTCTCTGGAGGGGGACCTTGGGGAGCCCCCACTGTAAAAAACTCCAGCCCGCCCCAACACCCCCTCCTCCCCCCTCCATGCCCAACACTCTCCTCCCCAAATCATACTCCCCCTCTCCTGTAAAATCGCCCCCTTTTAAAAGCATGCCTCTCACGGAAACAGTGCTGACATGCTAGATTCATCCAACAGTGAGTTCCTAAAGTACTGTACGTATGTTTTTACTGTGATGCAGTGGGAATGTAAAGAGACATGGTTCCTCCTCCTTTTTCAAAAGACACCAGTGCACAAACCCCCCTGTTGCTTCTTTTGATCAATTATGGACATCTTGTATTTCAATAATGTTACTTTTTGACCTGTGAGTTTTCTTGTAGCAAAGCTGAGCACTCTTTATGTGTGTGTGGGTATGGAAATGCAAGCCCTCTGTTCTGGGATCATTCGTGCTTTATGTGCCATGACTGACTGCATAAGCCAGTGTGTGAATATGTTGTCAGCGTAATGCACATCTCTGTCATGGACACTTGCCTTATGACCACGGGTTTGACCTTATCCCCATCCAGATGCTCTATGTTCAGTCCTCTAATTGGATAGAACTTGAGTATGAAGAAAGTGCCGGGGCTGTATGGAGGAGCTGGAGCTCACATGGGCTTATCAGAGCAGCCACCACAAAGAGACTGGGAGACTCAGTCCCTACCGCAGTTCTGGTGGTGCTTGGGAGATTTCATGCTCCTAGCTGCTCTGCTTAACCGTGGAGGAAGCCAGATAGGCGGAAACTGTATTGAGGCTAAGGGGAAAATCCTTGACATGGATGTTGGGCGGGTGGGTGGGTGGGGTGGTGTAACCACTTAAAGGGTTCAGGCCAGATGATTGATTTTTGCTTACTGAGCCGGGGAAAGGCTACGTGAAAATGTCATCTTGTCCTCCATTGTATTTGGCTTTGCTGCAAGATAATATAACTAGCTAGCGATCAAGCGAGCAGAGAGCTGTTCTATTGTGCATAGACCTAGTACTCAAGCACACAATGGCCATCCAGAAGTCTTTAGATTCCATTTACTGTAAGTTCTATGTTTATCCTGCAAATTTCTCAGCGCTGCATGCTATTTTCCTAATGGGGAAACAAATATCTTTTGTCATGCAAAATGTATGGAAAAGTACTGGCCATAATATGTTTAATACCAGGGGATCTGCATGTCCACCATTCGAGCCCTCACAGAGGAATAACAGTGCATGCTCTGAAAGAGTTGAGCTGTGTGCTGTTCATGTGTTTCACCTACAGTCTTTTATTCAGATGTATCACCTTCAAAGCCATAAAGGACTGTGTGGGTAACAGGGCAACAGTAGCATTAAACTTCACTCCAATTTTGAAAGAAAGAACAGCAAAAGTCTATTATACACTTGTTTATTTATTTGAGTCTGAAGCAGTATTTGCTTTTGTCACATTTATTCCCATTTTACCAGCGCAAGGGGCTCTGGAAGACGAGTTACCAAGGAACACAAAATTTTAATTAGTGTATTTTAATCATTCAGGCTTTTCCAGCTAATCCACAGACCCCTGAGAATTCCCAAGATGCTTCTCTGCTCTGCTTTACCATTTATTGTTGAGTCTATTATAATTACTGTTAGCAGGTGGGGGCTGGGAGACGTTTATTATGTTTTTCCATCTTTATTATAATTACTAGAAAAAATTAAAGGATGCTGTTTCATTAACTTTAGAGATGATGCCTGCCTTTTCTTCTTGATTCCTCTCTCTCTCTCTCTCTCTCTCTCTCTCTCTCTCTCTCTCTCTCTCTCTCTCTCTCTCTCTCTCTCTCTCTCCCGGTCTCATTCCACTCTTTGTCTTTTAATGCCATTATATTCTGTTTCATTTTGGGATATTTATACGTTGCTTTGTATTATGTCAAAAAACAACAAAAAGAAACCGATCTAGTCTTTGGAGAGATAGAGACAGAAGGCCGGGGAAGAAAAAAAAGATGGTCTTAATTAAGTGAATTTCTCTCTGAGACTCTCTTCAAAATCCATCTAATGCTCTGAAAATTTTGTTGATGTGTCCTCCAAAATCCAAATGTTTAATATTGAGTAATTGGAGCAGGATCAGAACACATGGGTAGAGTCTTCCGGAATACGTTACCCTCTGTTTCACTGTCAGCCACAAATGAAGATAAGAAGGCTGTGAGTAAATCTTTAAGCCCCCAGCTTTGGGTGTTCTACAGGGATTTTTTGAATCTTCTGGAATTGTCTTTTTTTAATTCGAGTGTCTGTATTGCCGCTTCCTTGTTGTCATTGCAGAGTATTTGAGGACTGTGTCTGTCTACACAGACTGTTAAACTTGCTAAACAAATTTTCTCAGGGAGTTTTTTTTTAATCTATTTCTAAGGGAGTATAGCAGGATCCCTTAATAAGCACAATCCCAGTTGCCGTGTTTCAAGGGACATGGTGCAAACAAACAACTTTGAGCCCTAAAGTGGCTTTGCTAACCAACTTCACCAGTGCTGCTGCTTCTGCCTCTTCTGCTGCTCTTTTCAGTCTCTCATCTCATCTCTTTGGCAGATAGACAAACACACACACACACACACACACACACACACACACACACACACACACACACACACACACACACACACACACACACACAGCACACACACACATATGCTCAAGAGCAAAAACATTTCCAATTCCATATGGATTGTCAGAGCAGGAAATGCTTCATCACAGGCCCTAGCTCAGCATAACGTAGGAGTCAACCAAAGGACATACATGCTAACTTCTGCTATCACTCTGGTGTCTATCAAAAGCCCCATTTAGACTGTTCAAGCAGATATCGGAGTCGACCTCAAAGCTGTCATCATTTCACATGCTGTACTGTATTGCATTACAGATAACTGAGGTAATGTACTTTTCACCCTTAATTTGGACATATGCAGTGCTTTATGTCAGGGGTTGAAAGTAAAGTGCACTCTGCCAGAGAGAGGGGAAGGAAAAAGAGCGAAGCCTCTGTCTTTCCTGTAGTTAAAGTAGTGTTTGGTTTCCATTGTCACTCTGCATTCACCTTAAAATGTCACCTTCACCGTGAGAGAGAGATGGGGGGATAGAGAGGGGGAGAGAGAGAGAGAGAGAGAGAGAGAGAGAGAGAGAGAGAGAAGCCATAATCAATGATGTCTTTGAAAGCTGTCTCAGTCTACTCTTTGCCAAGGTAATGCATAGCACGGTCATTGTGAAACCTGCCCTGAGGCAAACACAGAAATGTCAAGTTTGGGGTCTACTGTCCATTATTTAAACTCTGATACTGTCTGCTGCTACTGCTGCTCCAAGCTGTATGCGTCTAGCGCAGTGTCTGCCCCTTTCTAAAATTCTTTCATGTCCAATGTGTATTTAGCACCAAATCATGGAGGCTATTCTTAGACCCTGTGGACACCAGGAGCAAAGGCAAAACAGCACTCTGCCTTTTCGACTGCCTGTTTTTTCGTGTTTTCCTGAAAAATTCCACATCTCCCCATGAGCTGGGTTCCTCGAGAAGGCCGAAATATATTTCAGGGCCGATCCGGAGAAAAATTAATTAATAGACCTCGGAGGGGAGCGAAAGGCCAGCGTAATGCAATTATAGAGTCTTTGTGAAGTGTCAGGATTTCGGAATTATAAAATCACACCGGAATGGCAGTGGTAATTATGGCTGGAAAGAAGGAATTCTCTTACACCTCAACAGATATTTAACAATTTACAGCTCAATTTCAAGAGCTCCCCACCCCCACCCCCCTCCAGAAACTGGTTATGATTATTTAAGGGCTCGACATCCCTTAAATCAATTGAGGCCCTTTTTATTCTGGTTTTATTAATTCTAACTGGCTGCACGTGCAAGACCCTCTCTGCTACATAAAACAACACTGTCCTCCTCTGTGCTAGTCAATGCCTTTGAATCTGATGCCCATTGTCATCTGGCCTACTTGTACATTTATACTCTGAAGAGAGCAGCAAACGAATTGAAAACAGATTAAATGAGACAACAGAGGACGCTGCCCCTGCGCAGCTCTCACAAAGGGCCTGGATATAATGAGACTGAAGACCCACCCCCACCCCCCTTCAGTGGGACTTCCACCTGTCTGGGTGTCTCATCAGGAACTGCCTGTTCGGACCCATCACGGTAATCCCGAGGTGTGCCCACACAGGACTGGCTGGTGCATGGAGCTGTGTGCTGTCATGAGGACAGCTTGTCTGGTTTTGATACCAGGCTTGGCCCCACAAAAGGCTGCCGCTGTGGCTTAAATGGATGTTTTCATGGATTACCACCAAAGGGAAGCAGTTGAGGACTATAGTTAAAGTCCTGTCCTGCTTTATGAACGCTTGTTGGCTACAGCAGTTGTTGTGTCTTCCGAGGCCTTAGAAATCTGATGCCGCCTCCAAACAAGTAATTTCAGCTGGTGCTGCACATGCCCGTTTTCCTGTTCTTCTAAGTGTTGTTCTTATTCTGTGTTGATTTAATGACAGGGGTTTATTTTCTTTGAGGAAATATAAGTTTTGGCTATACTGTAGTGCCTTCTCCCACCAACAGCCTTAACTGCAAATAAGTATAAATATTAGAGTCAGCAAACCAGAGAGTCGTCAAGGTAGAGGAACCCTGTCCATAAATTCTTGATTGAAAGGCAACATTCAATCACATTCTTCAAAGCTTCCACCATTAATTGAGTTGCAACCTCATAAAAAGATGCTAAAAAATCCCTAAAGAAATCTTAATTTAGTCTCAAAATTACAGGCTCATTTTGTTACTGCTGTACACCCAATTTTACTGTTTCCGTAAGTAGGCCGGATGGGAATCTCTCACTTGAGCATTTAATTTCTGTCATATTTCAAATTGTCATTTGCTACTAATTATCTGGCGCTGGTTATTGTTTCCCATGAAAAACAAACATTGTCTCAAACATTGGGAAACATAAATAGATGCTTCAGGTTTGGTGGGAACTTGTAGAACTATGGGTGAAGGGAAAGAAAAAAGACAAACAAACAAAACAATACAATCACAGCCATAATTATCACAGTGAGATCGGTCGAAAGAATCACTGTAGTGCAAATGTAGGGAGAGTAACGGCCAAGAGGTCGGTGTTTTGAAGAGTCAGCCCTCTCTCTCTCTCTCTCTCTCTCTCTCTCTCTCTCTCTCTCTCTCTCTCTCTCTCTCTCTCTCTCTCGGGACCACTGGCTGAGGCTCAGGTGATCCAGAAAGTGACAGGGACCCTACTCAGCTGTGACCGCGCAGTAGCTGTGTCTCCTTGTCTTTTCAAACAAGCTCTAAATGGTTCAAATTACTGCTGCAATCATGACTTTAACACAGAGCACCGGGGCCTGTTAATTGCAGGCAAGAGCTGTTTTGATCAGGCAGAAACATCTTTCCTTCCGGGAAACTTCAAGCCTTTACTTGCTTTGACAAGGTCTAAATAGAAAACAGCCACCTATTTCTGTCTCAGAGGGTTTATTTTGGTTGATGGAAAGGATAGAAAAATTAACTTGAAAGATGCAACTCTAGATGGATGTGAGGGGTATCAGTTCTGCAGTTCAGCTGTTTAGGTCAAGGGTATAAACTTGTGTAGTGAGCAGGAAAGCAGTCTGTTCATGAGAAAAGGTGACCTGCATGTCCTGTGCTAAATTGAGTAAAGAGGAAACTCTTCCTTAAATGACCTTTCGGTGTGTCAACACCAGGCACAATTTAGTCGGTTTGTGAACTCTGTTTCAAAGGTTAATGCTGAAATCTGGAGTGAATTACCTTAAAATTACTTACAACAGCATTAAAATTCTGAAGGGCTTTTTTTCCCCCTGTTGCGGCTGTAAATTAATTTGAAAAAGGCAGCATTTTTAGGGTTCCTAAAAGACACAGTTGGATGGGAAGAGGAGGGGAGGGGAGAGGAAGAGAGAGGGGGGATGGGGGTAGGGGGGGACTTAACGAGAGCCAGTTAGAAGAGAAGGAGCTGTGTAGTGCTCCTGGCCAGGCAATCGCAATGTCTTTAAATGAAGAGAAAAAGAGACAAGGCTTAACTGAAAACATATGGCAGTGCGCTGGGGAAGAAGGCTGCTTAAGAGGATCATGGTAGAGTAATAATGGGAGACAGGAACAGGGCACGTGCAGCGGTTTGGGTGCAGGACGGGGGATTTTTCTTTCTCTTCTTTCCCCTCTCCCCTCCTCCTCTCCTCCTCCTCCTTCTTCTTTTCCTCCTTCTCTCCTTCAGTCTTGCCGAGGAGTGCCAGCAGTGCACCGTGTGTTTAAAGGGGCAGTGGCAGTTGAGCGAACTGTCTTAATCAGAGCTCTTGGAGCTTAAGTGGCATCAGCACACTTCACCCCCAACACCCCTCTCCCTCCCCCCCACGGCCCCCATCTCCACCCTCTTCCTCCCGAACGCCACCTCAAAGTCAGCCATGGGATCCTCGGCTGTACTCACAATGCCATATTTCCTATTAGCTGCTCTATGTCTGTAATTATTACCATTAAACCAGGCGCCCTTGTTGTACCCTATGTAATTTTGTAATTATAATTAGGATTTCTTGATCTTGTCTCGTCCCTTGTTCGACTCGATATGACAGCTGAATTGAAATGTGTGCATAAGTGCCATGGTAAAACCCTTCTGGATAGGAAGACTCACTGTACCAATTACTATGAGTTTGTTCAACAAGAGATACAGCCTGCCACTGTTAGCTGTTTTTCCCTATGTTGTCTGCCTTTATTTATATATATACACACACACGTATATTCCATCCCCCAGTCGAGTTTCAGGCTACTTTAAATGAATCATGGTTATTTTTGCATATCTGACTAGGGCAGATTCCCGCTGGTCACACCCAGTCATACTAATCTCCCCGGAAGTAAACAAAGGATGCACAGAGGGAGGTGGAATTGATCAGAAAGGAAGATTATGTGTCATACTTTCTATCTGATTAGAGGTGTGTACAGGTGGGACAGGGAGGCTAATATGGCGGTGCAGTGAATATCCTGTTAAACTGGATGTTCTGTTGCAGGGAAAAGACCAGTAAAGGATTTGGAACCCTCTGATCCAGATTTAGTGACCCAGGAACATGAGGAAATCCGTGTACTGGTGACCTAATAAATTGGCTAATTCCATACAATGTAAACAAGGTCGGTTTCAGCAGGAATCCAGACTGATTCCATCACCCATAAATTATCAAAACACCATATTTATTACTTTATTACTGTAGTTATTTGTTATGAAATCCAAATAATCAAAAAAACATTTGCAGTCCTTACATCGACTGCCTTATTTTTTACAACTTTACTTGGGGCTACAGTAGTTGTAGATCCAGCCTTGATCCCTTTTGAACATGAGCAGCACAACAGGTGTAATGGACTGAATCCATGTTTAAATGGACTGCGCCGGCCCCCTCATGCTGCAGTGCTGGTTGGCTGATGCCCTAGTTAAATTGCTAGCAGGTTAGGTAGTAATTAGCCCCACCTCGCCAGTATCTGCTGCTTAAGTAACCGTGTCTGTTTCTGCATTAGCCTCAGCCCAGCACACACCTCAGCAAGGGTTCACTCAAAAAGGGGGATGCTAATAATGTTGATGGGTAAAAGGAGATATTCACTATTTGCAGAAGAAAGGTCATCATTTTCATGAAATTATAGTTAATCACAGTGATTTAAAGACCCCATGGCTTTTCTGCGGTGCCAATTTTGTAGCAGAAGTGGGTGTGTGAACGACTAGAAACAGAGCAGTTAATGGTTACTAATGAAAAGATTTGACTACTGCGCTGTTTGAGCAGGTAGTTTCTGTCCCCCCCCCCCCCCCACACACACACACACGCACACACGCACACTCACACTCACACATTATATCAATTGATTCATGTCTGTATTAGACTGTACAGCGCAGATGTTTTTTCTTTTCCTCTTTCTTTTTTCTTCTCCATTTCACTAATCCATTCTGCCTAGCCATGGCAGAAGCTGTGGTGTCACCTCCCCCTTTTTTTCAACTGAGAATTTTCTCTGCATTAAATGTAAGCTGTTATAGGACCCAAAGGGCCCCAGCAGTCTATTTTCCAATGATGTTGTCAGACATGTGGCTGGCACCCCAGAGAGGGGGAGGGTAATCAGCCTTCTCATCTCCAGAGGAGGAGCACCAGGTTCTGCCTGACTCCAGCGCTTTCACAGTCCCTGGAAGAGCCGCGCTCAGCTGGGCTCGCCCTCTTGCCTCCTCCTGACCCCCCCCCACCCCACCCCACCCACACACACACACACACACACACACACACACACACATCCACTCCTCCACCCAGACGCCCTGGATCCGGGGCCAAGATGCCTGTTTGTATTTTCTCTCAGAGTGCTGAAAGTCTGTCATTCACAAATAAGCCTCGTTTGTGGTGTCTGATTTGTTTGTGTTCTGAGAATCCTTTGTTGCCACATGGAACATATTAGAAGCGAGATCTTTGGCATTTACACATCATGAGCTGATTTGGAGGTTGTGCTAAGAGATTAGTTTTGCAGTGAATATATTGCTTTATACGATCAACATTGGAATGTTTTTATTATTATTTATATTTGTGGTAAAAAAAAATGTTGACTTTTGACCATTTATGTTTACATATTTAGCTTTACTAGGTTGCAAAGCAGTAATAAACTCTGCCATATTTCACATGGTTAAAAGCAGGCAATGTAATTTGGACTGAGTTTAATCTCAGGATATTCATCAAATGGTGAGTATTTTGGGCATCAAAGTTCCTCATAATGTTTGCAAATATTTATTAATATTTATAAGAAAATGAATTCACAGAGCTCTGCACCGCCTAATGTGCATTCAAATGCCGCTTTAGCAAAGATCAAAACCCCCAGCCTTTGGTTATTAAAGAGCAAATTGCTTTTTGTGCTTTTAAATCCTTTTTTCCCTCCTTTTCAAAAAGGTACATTCATAGGGAGCTCTTTTTCTTTGTGTAGGTGTTGAAACAATTGTTCTGTTCTCTGCACCTCCCCAAAATAGCAGACGTACCAGGCTTGTAAGAAAATTAGTGAATTTAATTTCCTTGAGTAATGAAAATGTCATGCACCATTTAATAAAACTGCATGAAAAAAGTCAGTGCCTCCTTGCGCATCGCAGATAGCTGGGCCCTGTGGATTTGAAAGTTATACAGTTGCCCCTTTTGATGTTTTCACGCAGTTTTGTTTCTTTTTTCTTTTTTGATGTGGATTCAAATTAATCTGAACAGGCCGGATGTAAATACGAAAATGAAAGTTGTTTGGTGTCTCTTTGCAACTTGCTGCCATGCAATTTGAGGCTGCCGATAACTCCTTTCCCTTTAAACTGCGAATTATTTTACCTTTATGAGTTTGTCTCATCTTCAAGGTCAAAAATGTAATTTTTGCTCTTTCAAAGGGTTATAACCTTAAAAGGGGAGCCACCATCCACACTGATTAATGAGACTCCTACATTTGATGTTTCAACGGTGACATTTTAAACTTTAAATATTTTATATGCATACCCAGAAAAAAAAATCGAAGATATGCATTCATGTGGAATAAACGGTATTGCAGGGAAGAAAGGCTGGGCAGGGTATCATTTTAATAGAACAGTTAGAGTGCAATGGTTTTTCTTGGTGATTTTTATTTGAGGTTTTTATGTGTGCGCAAGCTGATTTAAAGGCACACTAAATCATTGGGGATGGGGAGTACTGGATTATGCATTTAATCAAGAGGCAGGCCTTGGGAAAGTGGCTGCCCGAGTCACCAGGGTATCGGCAAAAGGGCCCCCCTGTAGTGCCATATCTGCCCGCCACCACCCCTCAACCCCCCCACTCATATACACACACACACACACACACACACACACACACACACACACACCCTTGTGTACTTGTCTCACAAACCCCAACTCCATTTGCGTCGGTTCCTCTGGAGACAAGAACCTGTGGCCCATACCAACTGGATGAGTGCAGGAGCATAACCTGTTCAAATGGTCTCAGGTATTGTGCATCATATTTAATATGGGAGTTTTGAGCGCTCCCAAGCACAAGATGATGAGATAGGAAGGGGAAGTAATGATGTTATTATTGATCACCTGAAAAGTTCCCATTTTCCACAACGATCGTACGCTGCAGATATGCACGGCCCATTTAGCGTGCCCTGGTCATCTCCAAATGCGAACGATGCAGGCATTATTATTTCTTTCATCCATGGGCTCACATTATGGAGAGTCCAGCATCTGGTGGTAGCATGCTGCTCTGAACCGCAACCATCTTGCTGTGCTCTTTCCCACTCAACCCCACTAAACTCCTGCTCAGCCATGCCACTGTCGGTGGCCATGTCATTCGCTGGTCTTTCCCCCCTCCTACACTGAGAGACAGATGTAGCAGAGTGGGTCGAAGCATGTTCCAGCCGGCAAAGGCCATACGCCTGCCTGTAATGGCACACACCCGGCTGGAAGTTATAAGAAGCCTCAATATGCTAGATGGAATGTGCAGTGTCTGTGTACTTCCCATTGTTCAGTTTAATTTTTATGACATAAGAACAGTGGGGGCACTTAACAATCAAGGAGATTTCAGTGAGTGGCATGCCGTGAATTGCACAGTATTTCATGCGAAATGGTTGTCAGTGGTAGCATCAGTGCTTTCCTGTTCCTCGAACATTAACATTACCGGTGGTCCATTGAAAATTAATATCTGCTTAATGCTTGATGACATGCGTTTTCCTACAGGACAACAAAGCTTTTAGCTCAATATTTAATTTATATGTGACAGTGCAGTCTGACACAGCTGCGAAATTACACGAGCCTTCTATCGGACTGTCTATCCACAAAAGGGAGAGGGTGGGGGTGGGGGGTGAAATGATTGCAAGGCAACAGAAAGCTCTGGAATGTTCTTGAATAGATGATGAACAGTATGGTGTCCCACAGGGTAAAGAAAGGAGTCCAATATTATTGTTGTCTGCTTATAATTTCAGAATACTTTTGGTTTTTCTTGTCAAGGCTGTCGGACAGTGTGGCTACAGTCATCACGTCACAGTGATATGAACTCAAAGCGAAAAATAAAAGTTTTTGATGGAAAAATGACCACAAAGCCTTAACCAGAGCAAATATTTAATTAGAGGATTTTTAGAATTTGAGTCAAGTTGGTTTGAAACGAGCATCGTTTAAAAACAATGATTGCCTGTTTTTGCAAATACGACTTGTAGGCCATTGCTGTAATGCTGCAAAGCTGTAATGACTCCAGTAACCAATACTTAAAACAAAAGAGACATTTTGTATTTCAACATCTGACAAAAAAAGACATTAACATAACATCTAACACATAGAGAGGGAATTGTAAAATCATGGCTCAAATAAACTTTATATGACAATTAAGCATTAAACTCATATAAAGAATATTCTTGACTAAGGCAAAACACTCCTCTTCTAATAACAGTAATGTAATGTGTACCCAGACTGCACGAACACCATACACACCCTTAATGAAGGAGGCAAAATATCATCCTTAAATAGGATTTACAAACAACATTTATATCAGGGCATGGTTTGTCTTCTCATCCTATTTGCTCCTGAGGGGGATTAAGGCTGTCTGTCATTTTGATTGACAGCTCTCAAATCACATCTTTGCAGCAAAGTGGCTGATTTTTGTCAGGCCCACCCCCATCAGAAAGGAAGAATGGCGTTATCAGGAGCACCTTGTTTGGAGACGCTCGAAACCGCTAAACCCGCAATTCATGGGAGATCTGTTTACAATCTCGCTCCGGCCATTGACTGCTAAACAGCCTGCAGATGCACCCAGGGCCGCTCAGAGGAGGAGGAGAGGAACAGAGCGATTACGCTTGCAAACTGCAGCCTAGTCCACAAAGAGCTGTGTGCCACACAGCAACAACACTTGCTAAACACACACACACACACACACACACACACACACACACACACATACACGCACACACACACACACACACACACACACACACACACACACACACACACACACACACACACACACACACACAGATATTCCAAAGTGTCTGTACCACTAGACTAACTCTGAGCACTCAGACAGTGAAAAACTGCACAGCTCCTGAGTCTAGACAACAAACAGTATATTCACACGCAGGCAGCCCAAAGCTCCTTGTGGCTAGACAAACATATCTTTCCAGCAGCTTAAGGTTTCTCATCATTTGACTCCACACAATACTTGTGCATTGCGAGCCAAAAGCTGTACACTGTAAAGACTCTTTTGGCACCGGACAGAACCATTGTACATTTTCTGTATACACAAAAGCACAGGGACTGAGGAAGCAAGAAATACCTATTGTGCACCGAAACCTCATTGAGACAGTGTCGCTGTTATTATATGTTTGTGGGTAATGTGGTGCTTTCACAGTCATAACTAAACACATCAATGTTGCAAATTTAGCATTTAGGTTTTTTTTTTTAATTTTCATTCCAGACCACAAAGATAGCAGATATTGATAGTTTGTCATAATGACACAGGAATAGTTGAACTGGATAGCCTTCTTGTAATTATACACAGCAGAATCTACTGAAAGGTTCTTCATTATATGGGGAGCACTATGAGTGTATAGAAAACCATGATCCCAATGAAACTTTGGATCTTGAATTTGGCCGACAAAATACCAATAAATATTTCCTCATTGAAAGAACAGTGCCTTCTTAGCTTGTTAAATGACTCTGACAAAAGCAGGCCCACAGCCATAAACAGTAGGAATAAAAGCATTATTGCAGTAAAAAGAAAAGCATTATTGGAGTCATCAGAATGCTCTCCAACACAGTCTACATTACAGCTTGTCAGCACATTTGGTTTCGCTAGTAAAAAGTTTGCTCTCTAAAACTGGGATTTGAGAAGATAAGGTGGACTCAGAGGACACAGTAGACTATTAAACCCCATTTTAACTGGCATCTCTCTGTGTGTTCTTCAGAAAACCATACATATTTTTGACAGCATTGTAAAGTTAATTGCCACAGAGAATGATCATATCTCAGTTAAATGCTCACCTTCATTAAATGGTCAAAAGAGGTATAACTTTATTTCTTCCAAACAACTGAACTAGTTGTTGGTTTAGATCATATCTCTCAACATTTGTACACAACTTTGTCTCCAGGTATCCTGCTAAAGCTGCAAAATATAGATTTCTGCAGTGATTATGTTGCCGAAAGATCCCTCAAAAGTGCAATCACAGCCCACAACAATGAAAGTGCTATTGATATAATAATTTATTACAATCCCATTGGAAAAGAGCAAACAAATACATAAAACCTGAGGTTTTGTGCTAATAAGCAAACTAAAAGCACCTTTGTGGTGCTTTTAGTATCTTCCTGCTCAACAAAAGAAACAGCAATGTAATGCATAATAGGGTCTTTATGTGTTTCAAATAGTTTTGCTTTATGTGTTTCCAAAAGAAAAGAAAGACTCAAGAAAAATATTACTGACTCACAACTTTGACTATTATCTCCCATTAGGCTTGGGGTTGTACACCCCGTCTCTGCAACACTTACTGCACCCTGAAATTGAACATGCATTCTTCACTCTATTTAGAGGTGCATATAATGTAGAATAGAGTGGGTCTGTTGCTTTAATCAGCCAACCCACTGTTTTATTCAGCTTGTTTAGTGAGGAAGCCACGTCCCAAGTCCCTAGTCGATTACGTTGCTTGAGATGCAGTCCATATTCCGTATAATGCCTCAGGCATTAAAGCTTGAGGATGTTGCAAATGGCAAGGTGCATAGTCTTGCTCTGTCCATTAAAGATTTTTAATAGTGAAGTTACTTTAGTGTTTTTAAGTTTTATAGTCATAAATACCTCATCGATTGAACAAGTAGACTCAGGATTGCATTAGTATGGTGGTCATAATAGTGCGTTTTGAGGTCACGGATTGTGAGGGCTTACAGAAAATGTAAATATGGCTCAGGAACAGCATAGCCAGAAATAAATTCACTCATTTTGTTTTAATAAAGAGATTCAGTGGGATATAATATGAGAACAAATGTACCAATTTAGAAATGAAAAAGCACTGTAATATGCAGTAGTTGCCTCTAAAGTAAAAAAAAAAAAAGAAAAAGAAAAAAAAAAGATAGCCTTAAAGACGCTAAACAGTCTCGGTGCACTGGGCATAAGGTATAATTTTTTTTCCTAAAGGGAAACTTAGAGGATTGTTTATGCCAGTGCTCTTGTCATGCAAAGTGAAGTCTGCGCACTGTGCCAAAGCACTTTGATATATACCAGCGCTTTGTAAATAAATCCACACAAAGTGCAAGGGAGAATTTTATCTGAAATTTGGTATTTAGGAGATTCGGAGTGAATGATGATATGTGACAATCAGTCACAGCAATTAGTGTAACTGTTAAGAGGCCTTTTTGTTTTCTCTCACCCATACAGAATGTCACAAATAAATCCTCACTCGCATTTGCATATTAATTGGATCTGAGACGTCAAGCATCTTTCATTAAGCAAAATGATCTGCATATTTGGAGACATAAAATAGTTTATTTCGATGTGGGAAAAGAAGTCATTGGAAATTGACCGCGCATAGGGTATAAACTTTGTGCCGCTGTTGACAGACGCGTTAACCCTTTAGGTCCCATGCTGTGGTGAATGAATGGCCGCGGGTTGGCCATGATAGGTGAGCAGTGCTACTTGTGAGCCTGTAGCAAAGGCAGAACAAAATGTCTCGCACAGGAGCGGAATTGGCATGCTCAGAGGTGGTTAACTGGTGTTTAAATATGGCTTTATAATCTTACTGTTTGTGTAGGAACTAGTCTTGCTTATGTTTAGTACTACACTACTTTAAACAGAATGTTACACCGTACAATAACTTATTTTTTTTTTTTAACTTTTGTGTCACCCAAGGTAGTGATTGCGTGCGTGCGTAGATTGGGGTGATGGCAGAGTAATGGTATAGCATGCCTAGTATGTACATACATACGGTGCATGTACATGTACATATATGTATGATCATGCTGATTAAAGACTGCTGTTAAACATGTACGGTAGTCCTTAATAAATTATATGACTTAGTGGCCCACCAGGAGAGTGATTTGTTTTATTTAAGTGAATATTACTCGCTCTAATATGTATTAAGTAGTGAAGTCCTTTATGCTGCACTGTAAATTCTGTAATGGAAGGTTAAGATTTTACACATCAGCCGTGGAATACATGTTTTAAAAGCTTCAATTACATTTAACCACCAATGTCTCGCTCCCTACATATACATGATTAAAACTTGGGTCTTTATAGTTGTCTTTGACCTCGTTTTTTTAACTGCTCATTGATGGATCGTACTTTCTATTTTTAAAGAGCACACAGACTAAACACGCTTGTGGCATATACGACCATAACATGAGGAGAAACGTAATGTGGCACTAATGTGAGATGGCAACTGAGCTGGACCTTCGGGGGGGAGGGTGGTGTGTAGCTGACATCTTTGTGTGTCTGACACCAGCATTCAGGGTGATTTTTTTTGTGTTGTTGTCACTGTTATCCACTCTGAAGGAAAATTGACATTGGTTTGGTTCGATACGATTAAGGCACACGAGCACGGGTGTGTATTAGCGGGGTCTGGATGGTTAGGGGCTAGACTTGTGAATAATTTGATTAGGTTGCAGGGGAATATATCTGAAGGATTATGTAAATAGTGTTGCCCCCGTGCAGAATTCTTTTGAACTCCTCTGAACGCACATCTGCTGGGGTCGGCCGCTAGACAGGACGGCTGCGTCCTAGCGGCGAGATTCCTCTGTGTTTGAGGAAAGTGTTTAAAGGTCACATTAAGAACAAACACAGTTGCCCTGATAAAGGCTTAAGGGTCCTCCTCCTTAAGTGACTCAAATTTACCTGTGGCTCAAGTGATGGCAACAAAAGGCATGATCAGCAGGAGAGTGCAGATTAACATGGATGTTATTTCAATAATATTTGACTTCTGTTGTTAGGATGGATTTGGCTTTTACTTCGGCTAAATGCTCTCACAGAAGAGTGATTCTCAGGGTGTGATTTACTCATCATACTTTCTCACAGGGTACTTGAGTCTTCCATTCCACCCAATACATTATGATATTTTCTCCTCTGACCTTATTTGGTGTATTTCTGGGTGGGGATGTGTTTGTATTCAGCGCTATGGCAACCAAAGTCAAGGTGACCAAGACCATGCTGAGCACATTAGATTACCAGAGCAGAGACACAGACAGAGACAATGCAGCCGGCACACAACACAATTTATCGGCTCTCTGGCCCGGATGGCTCCCTCAGACCATCTACTGACTGGCTGGATTTATGGCTTTGGTGAGTCTGACCACTGTGCTCTCTGCTCCTGGCTTCTATGTGGCTGCTGCTGTGTGCTGTGAAGGCTAGAGCACCAGCTTGCTGACAGACAGACAGACAGACAGATTGGCAGGCTGGATGGCTGACTGGCTTTTTGGATGTATGGTGAATGCTTCCAAGGCAGAGAGGCCTGCTGGGAAAGCCAGGAGGGTTGGACAGTTGGCTTGGTTGCCTCCTGGGTTGTAGCACAGGGGTGTCATGTCATGTTTTGTGCATTTTCTTGCTGGGTGGGTCAGGTTTGAGGTGAAAAAAAAAAAAAAGTCTTTCGCTCAGCCCAAAGACATCAGAGCTCAGTTTGGTCCTTGCTCTCAGTCTTTGGTTGTGATTATGTTTAATAGTCAGCTGTTAGAGATCTTTGACAGATTTGTTTTGGGAGGAACAGTGATTTGCCAATTCTTGTAGTCTTACTATGAATCTGCAGTATCAGTTTCTCAGCGAACTGCCTTTTCTTTGAGACGCAGCACACATGCTAATCTCCTGAGGCCTTTACAGAAATCCTCATCATTACCCTGTTTTTGTCATAATGGCTTTAAGAAGAATGGTTTCCAAATGTTTTCCCCTCCTCCAGCTCTAGGGCCGTGGCTGTAATGTTTGCACTGTAATGTAACTGCAACTGTAGGTCAGGCCTGGATCTGTCTCACCATTAAAAAAAACAACATAGAAAAAAACAGCAAAAAAACAGGAACCTCAGCGGAGGTGCCCTGCTGGTGATTTTACCGTGGCTGCTGTAATTTTCAAAAACAACTTGCGTCGCTAGCGAGAGCTTACTCACTCACTCACTCACTCAAAGCTCCGCTCGATCGATTTCCAAAAGAGCTAAATGCCACTAATTTTAGCAGCTGGTCTCAAATCTGGCTACTCCCTCCGCAGCGCATGTTAAATAACGGTGATAATTTATACTCCCCTCTGAGCCTAGGGCCCTGCCACTACGTGGAGCGTTCAAAAACTTGTTGCCTTCCCTGAGAGGGAAGTGCGGTGAGGAACGCCTCAGTGAGACGGTAGTAGCCCTGCCAGCGCCGTAAAAATAATCACTTTGGCAGGCCCTGCAGTTTAACAGAGGGCCTGTACTACGTGGAGCCACAGAGATTGAAACTGAAAAAAAAAACAGTTCAAGTGTTAAAGATCCACTCCGGACTCCTCTCTCAGGAGTAAACGTCCCCCCTCTCGTGTGTCAGAAGAGGTATAGTTTTGATAGGTTGAACAGATTGAGTCAAGTCAAGGGACAACATCCTCATACTTGATTGAGTGTTACATCAAACTTCAGAGCTGCTGTCGTATTCCCTCTCTCTTTCTGCCTCTCTCTCTCCACCCCCCTCTCTCTTTCCTTCTCTGAATGGTCTTGTCCTGTAACACAACTTTTCCATTTGTCTCTCGTACTAGTGTCCTTGCTGAGGTTGTGGAATGCGCAGTAAAGAACACATTTCTTTGACAGGAAGAAAAACACACACGCAGGAGCCTTGAACATGCACACTGAGAGGGGAAAAAGGCTCATTTTGGAACTTCTTTTTAGTTTTTGGATTTGGTATGGAGTTAAGAGAGGATGTTGTTCATGGCCTGTGTGTCTTTGTGTGTGTGTGTGCGCGTGTGTTTTTTGATGAAACAGTCCTGTTTGTTCCGGCTTGTGACCACTTGTCGTAGGGGGCCACAAGTGATTTAAAGAGGGCAGCTGGATAACAGAGACTTTATTTGTCTATTTTGAGCCCTGTCTTTCTGCCAGGCCTGTCTCATTTTGCAGTTGCTCTTTGCTTCAGTATCTGGCATATTTTCTGAAGTGTGTGAAACTGTGTGAGATTAAGCCGGGGACAGCTGAGAGGAGGTGTTGTGTATGAACGGATAAAATGGAGGAGGGGGGTAGGGAGTGGAGTGGACAAAATGACAGGCAAATGCCGGATATCTCAACCCAGAGTCAACATGGATTTTTTTTTTTTGTAAATTGCTTCCTTTTCATAATCTCTTGGAGGAAAGAAGGAAAACAAAATATTTCACTTGGGTTCAGGGACTTGACCAACAGCATTTTCTTCAGATAAGGGAAAAAATCAAAATAGCACAAGAAATACCAAAAGACAAATGACATTTTCAGGACTGCTACTGATATTTTTGTGATAGTTAATTTCTTGTTTGAGAAACACTTAATGTACAAAATATAGCTTAATGTACTGAATGTATATCTCATAAAGCTGAACAAGTGTGCGTGGTTGTGAATGGGAAGAAAAAAAAACAGGCCCATTACTGTAGTAACCAAGCAAGGTCAAAGGTTAAACACCAGTGGAGTGGTGTGTGCCAGAGCTCTACCTCCTGTGGTTCTGAACATACACCGTTTTCCTGTTGAGGTAATCTGACCATAGATACCCAGCCAGATAAACCAACACACCACACACGTAGCAGTACGTTGTGTGCTCTCCCACCAATCAAAGAAGGGCTGCTCTTTTCTCTTTTCAACCTACTATTAACAGTATTGTTGATGTAGAGATTGTTTCTTATGAGGAATCGTGTCGTGTCGTCACCTTTAAACAGGGTTGTTATTTTCCAGTAGATTGTGACATGACCTTCCACAAAGGAACAGTGTGTTTCAGGCTCATTCCTGAAAAAAGGAGGCAAAAACAATGGAATAGGGGAGCAGAGGAAGTCACATCGCTCCATATCAAAAAGAGATTAGGAACTATAAAAAGAGGGCGAAAAACAGTTTTGAGTAAATACGGCTAAATTAAGACTCCTGACATTCAAACAGTTTATGAAAAAGTGAGAGGGAGGGTTGGCTAAGTGCTGTACATCAAAATACTTCACCATCTAATCATGGATCGTGGAATCTCTTGCATCACATAAAGTCATGATGACAGCTATAAAAGCACTTATTATGTTCTCAAGTGTGTGTGTTTTTGTGGCATTTGTGAGCAACCACTCTGTTCAATAACAACTCTTTTTGTGGCCCTAGCACCACTGTGCTGTTGTTGACAAATATTCCACCCCTCAGTGCTGGCTTGTCCTGGAATTCACAAAGTGTGTGTGCATGTGTGTGTGTATGTGTTTGTGTCCAGAGAGAGGGAGAGGGAGAGAAGGGGTATTATCACACATACTCAAAATAACCTAGAATGCCGACTGTCCCATATTAGGTAATGAATCTCCAACGGAAAGCAAGCGAACAAGAAATTTATTGACAAGCCTGTGTTGGTGAGGGCATGCAGTGAAAACTGGGCTAACAGTCATGTGACTCTCAGAGAACAATGCAAAGCTACAGTACTCAGCACGAACAAGACAGACTAAATTGTCCCACAGCCTCAAACAAACTATCATGACAACCATAAACATTACTCAAACCTTTGCCTCTATGCATTCTCTCTCCCTCAAAGCAATGACAAATAACCCACTACCATGTCTGTAACATAGAAAACCCCTTTCTTCTTTTGTTAAATAGCCTTAAACACACTTTCCATGGCCCCAACAAAGATGGAACAAGCACAGACTAGCTTGGATGACAATAATGTTCATATGCAGCAAATATTTGAAGTGAATCCTCCCTGCTACTACTTTCATCTCTATGGCAGTCAACGTGTATGACATATTGGCCCCCTCTCCTTCTACTTCTCCCACCTCGATCTGCCAGTTGAGATCACTTTTAATCTGGACGCAGGCCCGACATCAGGGACTGGTGTGAAAGTAGCCCTCCAGCAGTAATCACTGGCCAGACTATCACTTCTCAAGCCTATCAAATAACTTTGTGATTTGCAGTGAGCTGCCACTTTATAAAAGTGTGAACGCTGAGGAGTCATTTTTATCAAGTGCAAATGTGGAGTGAGAGGGAGGGGAGGGTAGAGTGAGTGAGAGAGAAGGAGAGAGAGAGAGAGAGAGAGAGAGAGAGAGAGAGAGAATGAGAGAGGAGTCACTCTAGCATTGGTGAGATCAGGCCTTGTTTGGTTGCCTGAGTGGTCTGTAACCAAGCGGTTTTCGTTCAGTGCTTCACGCACTCATGTCACTGTCTCTGTTGGCACAGAAGGGCTCTGGAAATAGAGCGCTATCACACTCGCACCTCTGGAAAGATAGCCCCGGCTGTCCATTTTCGTAATGCGCCCTCACTTACGTTTTCATGCTATTTTTGGACTTGATTTTTCTCCTTCAATTGGAGGAAAGAGAGGCACAGAGTGAAGGAGAGTGAGGAGGAGGAGGAAAAGAGGGAGGGAGGGAGGGAGGGGGCAACAGCGAGGGAGAAGGGAGAGACATTGGGGACCTAATAGCGTCATGAGCCTCTGGTTTAGGAAAAGTGACACTTTGCCTTTAAAGACTTCCCCTGAGCAGTCAGATAAGGAATTTAGTGGCTTTATCAGAAATGCCACTGTTTAATTTAAAGGGGTGAGGCACTTAGGATCTGGCAGCAGCCTTTTCAGTCTGGTGATAAATTTGCAAGAAAGTGGAAAAAGACTGGAGCCCGGTGAACAGATTAGCGGGATACAAATATAGCTGTGACATTGTGGCGGGTACTAGTCAGGTGCTCGTCTGAACAAGTGGCTCATTTCTGATAGCCCTGAGAGAGTGTGTGTGTGTGTGTGTGTGTGTGTGTGTGTGTGTGTGTGTGTGTGTGTGTGTGTGTGGCTGTGGCCCCAGTGCCGGATTGATTGCGGTCCTAGATTGATTGGAGCAGTGAGGCATGGGCAGTTTGTGTTTCCCTTAACTACCAAACCCCCCGAAATACGCACACACACACACACACACACACACACACACACACACACACACACACACACACACACACACACACACACACACACACACACACACACACACACACTTCTAGACTCTTTCTTAAATTCTAGCACTCTCTCTTTCCTAGTCCCTCTCTGTTCCTGATTCTTCCCAGTCCCACTACTCTTCTCCACTACCACCATCTCTCTCTTTCCTTTCCACCCCCCCCTCTCCTCTCCTCCCCTCTCCTCCTCTCCCCTCCCTTTCCCTCACTGCAACAGTTGGTGTGTGTTCGTCTTGGCTGCGCTCCATGGCCTGTTTGATGTGGTTTCCAGAAGTCCTGAACTGTAGTCCCCGGCCACTCTTTCTGTCATCAGTGGACCTGCTGTCTTTTTAGCCTCCATTGACTCCTTTTAACCCCCCCAAGCACCCCCCCCCCCCTCAGCCTTCCTCACGTTTAAACAGCTGCTTTACCTGCCTACCTTCCCAGTCCCTCTTTTCTTCTCTTCCCTCTCCCCAATCCCTCAAGCCTTTCTTAACCCACTCATGTTTGGAACCCGCAAACAGGGAACTTATATACCCCTCCACTGTGGGATGGGGGCTGTTAGAGTATCAGTGAGGCTTTTAGTCTCTCTCTCTCTCTCTCTCTCTCTCTCTCTCTCTCTCTCTCTCTCTCTCTCTCTCTCTCTCTTTTGTAATGTATTATCTTTTGATAGAAACATCAGAATGCTGGAACATGAGGGAAAATCTGTTTTATGTCTTAATAAAACCGATTTTTTGAAGTGCAGCACGTTGCTCCTGGTTCCGTATTAGATCTTTCACTGGATGTTTTAGGTCAGTTCAGTAGTGTTAAAAAAAGCCTTTGGCACAGAAAATAAAAGTTAGTTGTCTTAACTGAGAGAGGACCTTGAAGACAGTTGCCTTTATACACCTACCCTGTATGGCTCTTTCATCCATTTTGATCCATTTTTCATACATACAAACAGTTTCTCTTGGTGTTTAAATGTGTGGTGACAGAGAGAAAGACAGCGAAAGAGAGAAAAAAGAGATATGATCATACACAGTTGGCCTCTGATTCATGGTGGGCTACACAGAAGAGACGACCGAGTCCCTACATGGGCACCTTTCCCGCGTGGATCAGCGCACGTAAGGTAAACCAAGGGTGGTGAAATATCTCCCTGCTTGCAAAAAGGAGCAAGCGGCTTGAGTTGAGAGTACGCAAGGCGGATATGGATTGGCTCGCAAAGCTGACAAGGTTTGGCTTAGGGAATACTGTAAGTATCCTTTGCCAAGCAGATTGGGAGGTTTGCAAGCTGAGCAGAGTGTGTAGTTCACTATGGCCATCCCCTCAGTGCGTGTGTATATGTGTGTGTGTGTGTGTGTGTGTGTGTGTGTGTGTGTAACTTCTCACTCTTTCCAAGTGAGAAATGATCCAAAAAAGTGCTTTTTCTCTCTCTTTCTCTCTCACACTGCACCTGGTCTCTTAGCCGTGTGACACCACAGCGCTTTGTTATAAAAAAAAAGAAAGGAAAGGAAAAAAAAAAGAGGGCCGCTGTCAGATTGTTTCTGAGGCTTAAGCGGCTGCTTGTGTCGGAGTGCAAGTTGATATGTAAACATGCGTCTCCCTGCCCACGGGGCCTGGACTGCAAGCGGTGGTGGCGGTGGGGTCGGCGGCGGTGGCGGCTCGCTTTCAGGGGGGCCGGCGTGCGCGTACAGGGAGCAGACATTGCTGTCACATCTCCCTTAGCTTAGCCTGCCCAGGCTGTGGCCTCAGGCTGTGGTCAGGAGCCGTGGCTGCTGTGGCAGCGGCAGCAACTGTGGAGGCGTCTGATGCCGTCCTCTAGACAGGCCCGCCGCTCCACATACGACTAGACATGCACGCAGACAAGCAGGATCTCTCTCTCTTTCTCCTTCTCTCCCTCTCTCTCTCTCTCTCTCTCTGTATCACAAACATGCATGTGTGCACACTTTCACTCTTGCACACTTACTTGTCACAGAAAGCATAGGCACATACAGCACCCTTTCAATCAGTCATAGGCCTTTACTACATACAAACATAATGATAATATGCACTTGTCTTGTATAATGCAGTAGCATACACATTCATTATACATTTACAAGTGTTTGTGCAATCATATGTAGTAAGTACATTCGCCCACAGATTGTAAATAGTCGGCCAATCCATACTGTATAAAAAAAATCATAAATTGTAGAGATGGTGACATTCAGACATGACATTTCTGAATTTTAAGTGTTTGATAGGTAATTGTGTGTGTGTGTGTGTGTGTGTGTGTGTGTGTGTGTGTGTGTGTGTGTGTGTGTGTGTGTGTGTGTGTGTGTGTGTGTGTGTGTGTGTGTGTGTGTGTGTGTAAAACCTCTTCTTTGCCAGACTAGTCTTTGACTCAGTCGTCTACTTTTCTCACCTTCCAACCCCCATTTTGGCCCCTGTGAGATTGATCTTAGATTGACTGAGATGGCGCCAAACAGCCCTATAACTTTACATGGCCAAGGAGGGTTTTAGTGGATTTCAATAGTATTTCAGGATATCCTTGCTGCTTGCCACTGCTGCTGCAGCAGATTTTCTGGCACAATAACAGCTGCTGTCCCCAGTATTAGAGGAGAGACAGACACTTGCAAATGCTCCCTCATCCTCATGTGTCAGAAGGAGCCATTCCGGCTCTCCTCTGCCAATTCACAGGGCTGGTGGAAAACGGTATATATAGACAGGAAGGAATCCTTGTGCCCTTGAGCACTTGGTATTCACCATGTAGAATTTAGCTTAGCGTTATGCGTAAATGATACTAACATCCATGGAGTAGGAGTGTGTACAGTACTCTGCGGGGATGCAGAGAACAAGACACCCATCTATCTTGTTAGTAGACGTCATTCTGTGAGTTTTTAGTCACAAAAGAAGGCCAAGTGACTATTGAGGCGGGATTTCTGTGATTGGAGAGCATATTTAGAAGTGGCCTCTTCTCTCTTTTTTTTCCTACTTGGCCGAGTGTCACTATTTTTAGGTCTCAAGAGATCAACAGCCAGAAGTGGTTTAGATTTAGGACGTATTTTTAACACAAGCCGATAGGGATGAGGATTTCAGCCCTTGACGAGCTTCGCCAAATGGGGGGATTCGTTTAAATGTGTGAGGCCTTCCAAATGACCGGTAATCTCCATTAATTGATTAATGTATCAATTGAATCAAATCACCAAACTCGCTAAACAAGTCACTTGACTGAATAAGCAGATAATAAGCTGCTTTCATTAGTATAGCTACATCATTAGACTAAAGAGCGTGAGTCATTAATAGACTTGCATTAATGAGAAATAAGCACATTAATGATTAGTGGCTTTCGAATCTGAATCAAAGTTTTAAGTCCTGTAAAATGTGTGTTTTTTTTTTTGCTAACTTCTGTTAAACTTTTTTCACCTGTCAACAAGTTAAAAAAAGACTCCAGGTTCAAACACAAAAGAATCTAACAGCTTGGACATCAAGTCAGTAAGCGGTTTGCTGCCCTTGCTGTGAGAGCCTTGTGTGGAAGGCAGCCACAGTTTAGCTCCCCTTGAACAGGGCTAATGCTTGTCTGCTCTGATTAGGATTAGAATGTGTTGCAGGGACTCAGGAAAGAGCCCAGCAAAGGGCTGATAATCTAATAAATCAAGATAAAAAAATGTCCTGAGATTGGTTTACTCAGGACCCCGGATTTACCGGTGGCCATCTTCAAGAAACATAGGATTAGTCAGGCTTTTGGTGCGGCAGGCGCAAGACATGGGCAGAGGAATGATGGGTAGCAGGGAGGTGGTGTACGTGTTGAGGTATTCAGGGATGAAGGGGGTGGAGGAGGGGGGGTTGCTGGGGGCACCAGTGGCTTTAAACCTCCAAAAACCCACAGCAAGTTTAACTATGAGTGACAAGGTCAGGGTTGGCCCTGCACAAAAAGGCTTTGTTCCACAGGCAGATTAAAGGGCTCTCGCACAGTTTTTTACACTTTTGGATCTTGTCGAACATGTTGCGAGATAATCCTGTCTGTAGAGGAAGCACAGTTGGCAGTAGGGAGGATTCAGGATGAGGTGCTT
Organism: Sardinella longiceps; assembly: GCA_027497455.2. Taxonomy (NCBI): domain Eukaryota; kingdom Metazoa; phylum Chordata; class Actinopteri; order Clupeiformes; family Clupeidae; genus Sardinella; species Sardinella longiceps. Next base: position 14,464,476 of record JAODXP020000018.1, read on the forward strand.
TGAAAGAGAGAAGTGTAGGAAAAAAGGAGGGGAAATTTAGCTCTCTTGAGGAATGGAAGTCAGTATTGCGTATGCATGTGAAGGTAAAAAAAAAAAAAAAATCAGTGCGTTATTATATATAATTTCTTTGGCTATAGGTTGTATAGGTTTTCAACATGTTGTTATCTTGGTGAGGACTAGAAAATTACTTGACAGGGATTTATGAACAGAGCTTGGCATGTTCCTTGGCACGGTCTTTGTGTGTGTCATGTTAAGAGAGAATTTATGTTAATACTACCATATTTTTGTCTGTTGGCTTTGTGTCGTCGAGGCAACAGACCAAGCCCAGGCATGCCAGAGGCCTCTTTTTAACCTGGTCCTGAGGTGCACTAAGTGCATCAACTATGCATAATAGCCTCCATCAGAATCAAAATATGCCAAAAACACACACACACACACACACACACACACACACACACACACACACACACACACACACACACACACACACACATACGAAAACTGCATACCGGGGGAAAGTGTAATCAGTATTCTGATATCCTTCACACTGCGGGGACACGGACTGATGGAAAAGACAACATCTTAAAAACATGTTTTGTACTTTTCCAAGCAATTATAAACGCCTCAAAATGCCAACAATGAACTGCTACACCTAGTAACACAAGCTCCTCTATTATAGGAGACCAAACAAAAAAGACAATTTCATTGTTCTTTTTAAGCACAAAGCAGGGCAACATCTAGTCAAAGAAGCCCTTTTCTCCTATGATACCCTGTTCTCTGAAGCTTGTGAAGTCCACGTCCTCCAAACAGAATGTTAGTTTGGTATCCGTTAATGAGAGGATCAAACCCAACTGCTCTCTGTATCCCTCTTATTTAGTGGCACAGACTCTTCAAAGACTGCCTGTGCAGCACTAACAATAAGGGATAAAAAGCCTTGACAAGTCAGTGAGGGCAAAGGAGTGGTTTTGTCTCTATCTCCGGGAAAAAGCGCTCTGCAATATCGTTGGCCCATTAAATGGGAAAACAAGAGAGAAATAGAGAAGCCAATTACCTTTCAGAGTTAGCTAAAGGCCATTTTAAACTGTGTGCCCATGACATAATAATGTTTATGGTAAATATTGTAGTCGGAGTGGCTGAGTGCATGGCGTGAGGGAAAGAGAAAGAGAGAGAGAGGGAGGGAGAGAGAGAGAGGGAAGGATGGAAAAAAGGGCATCAATCTGAGACAGAGAATAATTTATTAAGATCTGAGATGCGCCAATTATGTGGAAAGGACCAAAAAGAAAAAAAAAATCAAACTCTCCAGGAACCGCATACATGATTGCAATCTTGATTAAATCCCCCTGGATCTAATGAGTTGATTTTCTGCTGTTAATATTGCATTGGCTGATGATGGATTCGTTAAGATAATGGAACGAAGCTAAAATATAAATGACTCCCTGTCAAGGAGCAGATTTTCGTCATTTTCTGTCTGACACCTCCGCCGTGGGGATTTGGCCAGGCTGATTTTGTGTTGAGAACCAGCAGATCTGGAATACTAATTTTTCCCTCGGACCGCTCCGCTTGGCGTGCAGCACGCCCCCTCATATACTCTCAGTAAATATGCTCTTTTTCTTCTCAAACAGAGCACGGGTGGGTGGGTGGGGGCTTGAGGGAGCTGGTGGGAGGTTGGAGTGGTTGGGGGTTGAACTTTCCTTGATGTAACTCCATTCCTCAATTCATTCCTGCCACAGTAAGGAGTGAATTCTTGTTCAGTGTTGAATGAACATTATTATGTTAAAAAAACCCAACAACAACATGAACCCGAACGAACGAAGCATTGATTTATGTGATAGTTTTATTCTCTGTTTTCTCTCAGATTTCCCCTCCTCTCCATTATATACAGGACACACATAAAAATCCATCCCAGGCAGGGAAAAGTGCTATGAAACTGTCAGTGCCCTGGGTTCCTCAAGCCCCACGCGCCCGTAATGACTCCTTATTTTTCGGAGGGGAATGAATAATGAGGAGGGCTCTGATTCTAGAGCTGATCTGATCTGACCAGCTGAGCCCTGTCTGTTTCCTCTTCAGACAGCCCTTGTCATTCAGGTCAACGAGACGGGCCAAACCTTGACTCGGTGGCGTATTGATCCTTTTGGGTCTAGCACGTGAGTCACAGCAGAATACAGCCCCTTGCTTGGCACACTGGGGTGTTTAGGGAAAGATCCATGCAGGGAGGGAACATCAGGAAAATGTTGAGAGGATGCCAAAGTGTTAATGAGTGGATATTGCACATCAGGCTTTGAAACGGCCTGTCTGCAGTAGAGCCATAAATCTGAAGTGGTCTGTCTCGTTACCATCACACAACTCATCAGACGCACCAAACATGGTTTATATAGTAACAGGTTGAGATTGACCATTAGAAACTAGACTAGACTAAACATGGCAAGTCAAGGCAAATATCTCAGTTAGCTTTTATTTTCGTTTCACAGGTTCTCAAGGAAACATTCTTGCATTGTTACATAAGATACACAGTATTACCTAATAGAACAGGGTGTAGTCTTTTTTAGATGAGGTGTTGTGAGATGTGGTCTATTTCCCCTAAACTACTAGCTTTTCTATAATCATCGTAATCACCATTGTTATCCATTTTCATGCTCTACCTGACCCTCCCTTTGTGCTGATTATTGTATTGACCTCCCTCTGTCTCTCTTTCTCTGTGTCGTATCGCCAGGGAAACAGTCTTACCCTCCACCCTTTCTTCCATGTGTCACTTTTTTTGTCCTTTAACATGGTTTCGCTAAAAAGTTTTTTAATCAATCAAGTATGAGGCAGAAAATAGGCTTTGTCACGGACCCGGGCCCCAGGTCGTGTGATGCTCGTTTTGCATACTGACAGCTCCTCAAAAGGGGGGTAAAAAAGGAATATTTCGGGGGGGAAATTGGCGTTTCCATGGTGTCGGGGGCACTTGTTGCACGTTGCGCCGCTTCTTTTCTCTCCCCCTCTGGCGTGAGCCCCGCCGTTTCAAAGGGACGGACAACAAAACAAGGGGCAGGAGGGAAGCAGTTGGGCCACAGAGGTAGCTGCCCTTCAGCCCCTGTGCTGTCCTCCCCAGCAGGGCCCAGAGAATGGGACGGGGCATCTGACAGCAAAAAAGGAGGCCTACTAGTCTCTGTCACATATGCATAAGCGGCGTTATTAAGTAAATGTTCTATTTTTCATTGTGCCATGCCCACTGAAAGGAGGCACAGAGGGGGAGCCTGCACCGTCTTAGAAAGAGAGAACGGAGAGAGAGAGAGAGAGAGAGAGAGAGAGAGAGAGAGAGAGAGAGAGAGAGGAGGAGGAGGGGGGGGGGCACTGAGATTAAATGGCTCCGGTGGCGCTCTTCTTTCTCAATCACATAATTAGCGTTCACGGCTCAGCACCAAGGTCACGTAAAGTAGTTTTGGACGGAGGTCACATAAAATAAACACAGGCTTTTCATGGCGGGTGTTTTTGGAGTAGTTTGCTCGGAGGCAGGAAGCAGGCACAATGGGGCAGCCATAAGTTGCACGAGAGGGAGAGAGAGGATTGTTGTCCCAAAGCCTTTGTGCTTGCTGAAGTGAATGTCGTGTGTTCCTGTTTTTAATTATTAAGCTAGAACACTGCATGTATTTAGGGTAATATTATAACATCCATGCTATATAGCACAGCACAGAGAGTCAGTCAACATTGCATTTTTATTCCTCAACTCTAACAGCGTCTTTGCTTTTGCTTTTGGGTGTGATTGCCCCATATTAACATACCATGCACTCCAACTCTGGAGGAACATGGGCGTATTTTATGCATGCATTAGACTCAACCTCTAGTATGGAGCAATCCTGTAACAAGAATGCGGACGCTAGTGATTACCTTTTTGCCACTCCTGGAGCCCCTTTCACAATTATATATTCCTCTATCTCTCACACAAAATGGCTTAATAAGGTCAAGGTGCTCGCGTGTCAAGACTCCTTTAAACAATTTGCAATCATTTCCATAGCATCAACACCACCCACAATAACAAACAAGGTTACAGCCAGCTTTCGTCAGTCAATGCAATGGAAGTGGTGATTATTGTATTTTCAGTGACGAAAGACTTGCAATGCTAACATCCTTTTTTCTCTCTAAAGGATGTATGTATGCACAAGTCATATTTTAATGTCTTGCTATATTTAAAGAGACAGCACTCGTATACATCTGATTAATTCACCTGACTTACGCTGACTGGGCCAAACTTAATGATATGGAGCCAAAGGTGGAATCTAAATGCCATGTTTCCTTGTCAGCTGTCCTCTGTCCAGTTCCCCTACGGCAGATTGGAGCCCAGCCGCATGTGTGTGCAATATGAGCAGCCGTTTGTCTTTGAGATCCACCACAATCGGCTGTCATTCGGTTGCAAAAGGTTAGGGGGAGAGCTGGGATATCTTCCTTGATGGCGTTTTATCATGCTAGTCATGCCCGGTTTCCTGATGAATATATTAAAATTATTACTGTGCAAACAGAGTTTCTAATTACTGACCTGCTTGCCATTGTACTCTGCGTTTTTCATGTTTTTTTTCCCCTCCTCCAGTCTCTCCCTCGCTCTCCCTCTCCCTCCCTCTCTTTCTCCCTCTCTCTCTCTCTCTCTCTCTCCCCCTCTCTTTCTCCATGCCTTGTTTATTTATCTGCACCAGTGAGTACAGAATAGTCAGTGCAATGTCATTTCCATCCACATGAAAATGATTTTGAAAATGCCAATCTAGCCCATTATCCAGAGTAATTACAAGTCTGTGTCTTATTTTTTATTTTTATTCGATCATATCGTCAGGAGATTCCTGGCAGTCTTGCTATCTCGTGGCAGTGGGCATTACTTACACAGAAAGAGGATTTTTTTTTTTTTTTTTTTCTAAATGGAAGATAACGATCTCTCAGGCCCAAGTTTGAACACAGTTACTGAGTAATGCTGTACGAGGATTGTATTGTGAGATCTTCAGCGATACTCTTTAAAGCTATATAGTCTTGATGTTTGCACTTCTTGGAGAGATAAGAATTCAAAACTGCAGGTGTGGCTGCTTGCAGGCATCAGAATATTTGGTGAGAATGAGGAACTCTGTGACCTTTATATCTTTAGTCTTTAAAAAGCCTAAACCAGTAGAGCAATGATTATATTTCTCAGATATGCATTTCATTACCTGTGTGTGTGTGTGTGTGTGTGTGTGTGTGTGTGTGTGTGTGTGTGTGTGTGTGTGTGTGTGTGCGTGCTGTATGTGTCTAGTCTATCAACAGCAAAGTATGAGAAAAATGAGGTGGTAGACATTCTTTTCTTCTTCGCCTTTTCTGGCATCCAGCAGGTTTCACTGGTTTATAAATTCAGTAACATTTGAAAAACAATGCCTAGGTTGCCCTAAACGTTTGTTCCTTTCTCTGGACTCAGTTACCCTGTTGGCTCTTCTGCAGGCTGAGTGTATGTTTGGTGCCAGCATCTCTCTCTCTCTCTCTCTCTCTCTCTCTCTCTCTCTCTCTCTCTCTCTCTCTCTCTCGCTCTCTCTCCCTATCTCTCTCTGTCACTCCATCTGTTTCTCCGTTTGTCTGTGGTTACCTATTGGCCGCGGCACTGTGCCCGTGCCACGCCGTGCAGAGGGCAAGCCTGTTGTTTACTCTCTGTCTGAGATGCGTCAGAGGGGTTTTGATCAGGGGACTTGATAGGCGCTGCAATTTAAAGAGAGGACACCGTGGCTCGGTGCAAAAACAATTAAAGGCAAAATGAAAGGCAGCCCCTAAGGGTTAAAAAGGGAAAATTAGCAACATGCATGCTGGAATGCATGGCTCTCTTCCTCCATTCCCTCCCCCTCCATCACCAACACCCGCCACACACGCACACACACACACACACACACACACACACACACACACCCCAACCCGTTCTCTCTCTCTCTCTCCCTCCCAAAACTTGCCGGGCCTTGGCATTGTTATGTATGATCAGATCTGCCCGTTCTTCCTCTAAGCTCCTTGTCACATTTTGACTTAATGAAGTGCAACTTAGAAGGGAATTGGGTTCATCGCGCCAGTCGCACACCGCTCCCTTGTTGTAGCAAACAGGAGCGGCATGGGACCCAAGCGCTACAGCGCGAGTCGTTATCATTCCGGTCAGTCTGTTTAACACAAAATTAAACAAAGAACTAATTAGTGCCTCATGAATTAATAACTGCACTGTTGCCGAGTAGAAGTTAGGTTGCTGAGGGGAGATATAAAATAAGTAGGAAGATCAGGTTAGAATTATTATTACTTTTTTTCCTCCCTCCCTCTCTCTCTCTCTTGCTCTCTCTCTCTCTTTCTCTCTCTCTCTCATTTCTCTCTCTCCCTCACTCTCTTTCCCTCTGAGTCCCTCCTGTCGCTTGTGCTGTCAAGGTTAGTAAAGTTTGTGCAAAGTTGCAGCAAACTCCTCTTGTTGTGGCTGAGTGCATTTCTCTCTGGTGGAGCAGTGTGCTGGCCTCCCGCCCCTCACCACGGACACATGAGTGTGTGTGTGTGTGTGTGTGTGTGTGTTCTTATTAAGCTGGGCCAAAGAAGCCCCTTCCTCAACAGTGGCACCATTTTTACTCCGCATTTTATTGGTGAACAAAGGCACCCGGGACATTGGGTGCCTTATATGATTTATGAGTAATAACTATATGCATCCTTTTGTAATTTTTTTATACATTGTTTTCTGTGCATGCTGTTCTAAACATGCAAATTGGGGTATTAAGGGGGAGATTATGTGGCTGAAATGGTCTGGATTAGTTGCAAGGATTGCAGAATGCTTTCATTTTTTTTTGTCATTACAAACTTGGCTTTGACCCTTTGAAAATCGTATCTAAACAGAAGCCTGCTTACCTCAGTAATTAACTATACAGGGACACTAAAATCACCCGTGTAGCAGGCATTTTGATTATAAGCTCAGAGAGGCCCTGTTGTTTTAAATGTATCCCGAGACATCACACACACACACACACACACACACACACACACACACACACACACACACACACACACACACACACACACACACACACACTAGATGTTTGCTTATGAAGGCATCAAAAGAAAGTGGTCACAGTTGACTACATTTTACTGCCGGACGGAATATGAGCAGTGCGCTGGCCTCTACTAATGCAAGCCTCTCCAAGGTCATATTGGCTAATAAAATCCTCCCCTCAATCAGATTTTAGGATTACTGATTCTAAGTAAATTATCATTGGCAAGCTGTGCAGAAATATTCTCAAAACTGGTTAACCGGACCCTGCACCTGCTCTCTAAATACGACTTAGAAATATCTCCCTCTCCAGTGAATCATTTCTGTATCTGCGACGTTCATCAACAAAGCTGCTATATTGTCTCTATATCAATATGTATTGCGTGACCACCGTACAGTTAGTGCCTCAGCAGCTTTCAAAGCTGTAATGAAACGCATGTGTGTATGTTTGTGTGTGTTTGTTTAGGCTGGGGTGTGTTTCATGTAACACCATCATGTTGTGTGTTTTTCTTTAGGTAGCCCCACTGCGAGTTAAATGATTGAGTTTATGTATTTTGAAAGGGGGTTTGTATATGCTTGCTTAAGCCCCAGCAAATTGTATGCTGCACCATATTTCACATAGCAATGTGATGCATGGTTATGTGGTTTTAATTTGATGTTCTGTTTATTTCTCTACCCCCCACCCCCTCCTCCCCCCACCCCCAATCCCCACCATCCCCACCACCCTTCTTGTTTTTCTTTTTTTTTCTCAGATGAAGTAAGTCCCTGGATGGAATGACTTGCTCCTTCAAAGAGAAAACGAGGTAGGACAAATATGCCATATGACTAATTACAGTCCTTGCAATCTGCATTGCTCGCATCCACAACAAAATCAAGTGTCTTCATTAATCCATGTGGATCAATGTGTCCAGGGTTGTAAAAAACTGACAAATTACTTATTACTTTCACAACATTTTCTCTTCCAACTGATTAACTCACAGCGAGACACAGTAATTTATTAGCAGAGAGATTCACAGATACCTTATGCTGGTTGCTTAATAAACTGACGTTCCTTGCCAGGGTGCTGTTCTGGCAGTTTTACATATTTTTACCTCACCCTCTTGATTCAGACGGTTGAGATAATTATCTTAAATTGCAGAAGAGGGGGAGGGGGGGGGGGTTGCATTTTTCAGACTCATCATATCCCATCAGTGGATTTGGTTTTGCTTCTAAAACCCGTCTTTCGGGTTCCATTCTCTCTCTCTCTCTCTCTCTCTCTCTCTCTCTCTCTCTCTCTCTCTCTCTCTCTCTCTCTCTCTCTCATTGATGTGTGAGATACAAGAGGGTTACCGGGGCTCTGCCCGTCATGGAGCCCTTCTCCTGTAAGTCTCTGCCCCATGGCTCCCAAGTCAACAGAGATCACCCCTCTGAAGGCTGATGCTGTGTGCTGTCTGCTTGCTGGATGGACAGAGCGCCGTAGCCTCACACACACACACACACACACACACACACACACACACACACACACACACACACACACACACACACACACACACACACACACACACACACACACACATACTCACATTTGAGCACATGCACAGACACAAAGTGAAACACTGAAACACACTCAGACACATACTCTCTCTCTCTCTCTCTCTCTCTCTCTCTCTCTCTCTCTCTCTCACACACACACACACACACACACACACACACACACAGAGAGAGAGAGAGAGAGAGACACACACACATAGAGAGAGAGAGACACACACACACACACACACACACACACACACACACACACACACGCACAGAGACACTCACACTCCTGTCTGTCTGACCAGAGGGGTGGTGTTGAGCTGGCCCATGATATATGCGCTGATGAGGCCCCTACCTCACTGATGCCTGCTCTCAATCACCCCAGAGAGGGCCGTGGAGCTGCAGCATCACTCAGTCAAAGAGATCCCTAGTTGCCTCCCCACATGGCCAGCCCTTGCCCCAAACAGACCTGGCCCACATGCTGTTACTACTCAGGGCCTGCAGGCTCTGGCCCACATCTGGCCCACAACAGCGCCACGTCCCACCCAGATCCTCCTCCTGTTCCAGAGTCAGCTGCTGTAGTAATACTGTCTGTGTCTGTGCGGAGCCGAGAGCCCTGGAGGTGGGGGAAGGAAAGATGGTGGAGTCATGAGAGTGAGTTAGAGGCACAGTTCTGTGGTTTGTCTTCTGCTACTGCACTCCAAGGGGTGCTCTAGGGTCGGGAAAAGGGCAAGGAAAAGTGGCACTGGTTAGACGGCCCCCATATTTTATTGTGTAAATGCACGCAGTGTTTGTGTTGGGACAGCATCCACAGCGTAAATAAAAACTCTGCTGAAGACCCAGGGTATGGTTAGGGTGAGGGTGCATTGGCTTAGGCCTAATGAGCAGTTGTAATCGGTAAGTACAGTGCAACAATGGGTAATTGCGATATTTGCACTGTATTTATCTAGCTACTCAGAAATTAGCACTACGTAAATGTGTTATACCGCCGCTTTTGAACACCAAAAGGGCTGTGAACCTTTCACACGGCTCAGTTTGTTTCTAGGGCTCTTCTTCTTTATTCTGGCATCCCCCTCTTTTCTTTCCCTCTCTCTCTCTCTCTCTCTCTCTCTCTCTCTCTCTCTCTCTCTCTCTCTCTCTCTCTCTCCCCCCTCTCCCTGGCTTTTGGAAAGCGTTGATTAGGGGGCGACTAATGTTTTGTCTGCGTTTAACCAGCATGCTTTAGGAGTCCCAGTTTGCCCTCCGAAGGGAAAGGCGAGTGTGCCAACAGAACGCCGCTCCACCGCACCACGACCCACTTCCTCCTCAGCCCCAACCTGAATGGCTGGAGTGTAGTTAGCTTAATTGGGTTTTGATATATTTAATGCGGCTAATCAGAAAACCCTACTGGCTTTAACGCAGGGCCCTCGCATGCCTCTCCCTCCGTCCGCCAAGCTCCCAGAGACCCTGGGTTTGGAGCGCGTTGCTCCCAGACTGTATTCCCGTTCGCAAACAGTGGGAAGAAAATTAAACTGCCAAATTTGTTTTCATTGGTTCAGGGCTTCCTGAGGGACTCGCAGGCTTTTAATTGTGCTCGCTGTGAAGAATTTGGTGGAGTTGTTTTTAAGACAACAACTAAAGAACAACAACAACAAAAATGGACCAGCCCCTCTTCCTCTCCACCCCACACCACCCCACACCACACCACCCTCCTCCACACCAATCCCCACCACCTTACTTCAGCACAGTGCATTTTTCAAATAGACCAGGTTGTGAAATGTAGGGCTGGTTTCTGTGCGCTCTAAGTGCAGTTCATGGTCGTAGGGCAGCTAAATGATGTTTTATTTTTATTAGAGGGAGACAGTTTTCCAGTGCCATGTTTAAACATCCATCATGTCCCTAAAAGGTGCTGGGTGAAAAATAAGGCTTTTTATTTTCTGTTTGGAGAAATTCTCGACATGCCTGCCGCGATGACGCCAACTCGCAAGATTGGATTCATAAAATGCCACTTTTTGGGGAAGTTATGCTGAGTTGTCCTCCATACATGGCCTTGGAGTTGATGCACACTTCTGAGCTCACATAAAAAAGAATGGGCTAATCAGAGACGCCAATAGTGCTGGTGCCTGCAGCCCAGCTCTCCCCCTCTCCCCCTAGCCCCAACCTCCACACACACACACACACACACACACACACACACACACACACACACACACACACACACACACACACACCCCAACCCCTTTGCTTAGCATTGCTACACCGGCATCTCCCATACCTTTGCTTTTTTTTCTATATTTTCTTGGCTTTTGAATTTTTCCAGTGTGTCAAAACAAGAAGAGGCTACATGGCGACGGCCGCCCTGTGTAAATATTTATGATGTAACATCTCCATGTGAATAGACTTTCCTCGGAATCCATCCATCATTCCCGCCAGATTGTGAAAGCCCTCCTCCCGGTGACGACCCAGTCTATAGGAAACTCAGACAGGAGTGATGCCCACCACCCCACCACCCCAACACACACACATCTCAACCCACACACACACACACACACACACACACACACACACACACACACACACACACACGCACATCCAGTCCCCTACCACTCTTCACTCTACCCTTCTACTACCCTGCTACCCCCATCTTCTCTCTCTCTTCTCTGTCTCTCGTGCACGGTATTTGTTTTTCTTTTCACCATGGGCCTCCCAGCTGAGAGAGAGAGAGAGAGAGAGAGAGAGAGAGAGAGACAGAGAGGAACAGAGAGAGAGAGAGAGAAAGAGGGAGAGGGGGGGGCATTTCGTGTGGCGCCCCCTCGGCTTCCATTCATCCTCCACTTCAAAGCCCATTTTGGTCCTTTTGTTTCTGTGACGTGGCCGTCGGCTCCCAAAAATGCAGAAACAGAAAAATGCAATGTAGGTCACATTTACAGCCGTTGCGCCTCTGAAAAAGTGAAATTCCTGCCCTGGGACTGGCGGACCTTAGTAACCACCTCAGTCACTTAAGCAAGGCACCCGTCACATCTGTCAGTCTCCCCAGGAACTATACTTTTCTGAAAAGTGTTCACACTTATACAGCCGAAACGGAAAACCTTGCACCACATACCCAACACTTAGATTAGGTAGCTCTTCCTGACAGCGGCATGCAAGTTATTTATTTATTTATACATTTATTTATACATTTCCACACATATCAACACGTGTTGTCCTAGATACAAAACCACATCTCATCAAAATAAATGTGTAAATTTCTAAAAGACTGCAAGACCGCAAATTTGTCAGTTTGACGATGCCTGTGCAAATTAAATAGTACTCACAAACTGTTGCATGAAGTTGCTTTTAGCAAAAGTTCAGTTGATTTTGCCCAAGTTATACATTTTATGTAAGTAGCTGAGCGTTATGTTGTGAGTATAGAGCTTTTGTTAGTGTGGCTATGCAGCACTCTGGAACAATGGCTCATTATTTAGCACTCAGAGCACAGCCACCTCAATCACTCAACAATCACTGTTTTCGCTTAATCACCGACAGGCAATACCAGCCTGAAATCCAGTTAATTATTTGATCAGGGCATTAAAAGTGGTGTCTCATCTGAGAGCGCTATCAAAGCTAAACTGGTCTACACAGTTCAAAACTCCCAGTAGCGGCGCCGCAATTAGCAAAGGAGAAACCAATTAGCGAGAGTCTCCTCTTTTACTATCGTGAGGTCGCCGTTCCAGCAGCCTAAGCGCTGGAGATGATAGGTGACGGGTGATAGGTGCGTTTAGACCAATCAGACGGGGGATTGACAGTCGTACCCATACCTTAGACATGCACAGGAGTTGACTGCACAGTAGTCACTTTATTGCCACAACAGAGGAAACTTGTTTAGTGTTCCTCTAAAGGTCATGCAGGCTGAGAACATGAATGCCGGATATCAGTGTGGGCCTCTCACTGCTTTGTAAGTAATTAGCTCAAGTCACTGATAGCACAGACAGCACCTTTAATCTTTTGGGTTAAACAGCGAGGGAGGGAGCATGCTGTCGTTACACAGACTTACTCGCTGGTTTGCCCACCTAGGTCTCAGGGGCCTCAGGTGTGCTTACCTCCCCCCTCACTCACCTGGCCTCTGAGTGCCCTGGGTTGGGTTGGGTTTCCCTCACTAGCTAAACGAGTGTGTCTTGAAAAAAAAAAAAAATGGAATCTTACTGCCTGGTTGTTTTTCCATGCCACCCCTTTTATTATCACACGGATGCTAAAATTATGCTGTAATTATTACCACCCCAACCCACCCCCTTCCTGTGTGGAACAAACTGTTGTGCTTTCCGGAGGTAATATGGATTATCTCAACAGTTGTACGGCTCAATACAGCTATCTAACTATCAACTCATCTGCAATGAGATGAACCTTTTTTTTTGCCAGGAAGCTGTCTTTGTGGTCTGTGAAAATAATAATAATAATAATAATAATAATAATAATAATAATAATAACAACAAAACACAGACTCTCTTAATAAAGAGTGGGGATTGTCTTTTTAATTTTGCCGGAGTTCTGTTGTTATTAAAATTCAAGCCGTGATTATGCTGCTGAAATGAATAAATGAATTATTTGTGCAAAATGCAATGCTGTGGAATAGAGCAGTGGAGAACTTGACTCATAGGTGAATCTTAATCCACACTCTTGTGTCAATACCGCAAGATTTCATAACACTCTGTGTACCATCACGGGGAAAAAACATACTTCAGTTAGAGCAATTATGAATGTGGTTGTTGGGTAGAGTGTGTAGCAATGCCCCATAAATGTGTTTTATACAGTCTGATGTGATGTGTTTTGTTTGTCTGTTTATATATATATATATATATATTATATATATATATATATATATATATATATGTGTGTGTGTGTGTGTGTGTGTGTGTGTGTGTGTATGTGTGTGTGTGTTTATCTCTCTGAGTGGGTGTGTGTATACTTATATGTGTTGCGTTTGGTCCGCTTTGAAGAGAGCACAGAATAGGTGCATTTTTTTTCTTCTTTTCTCTCTTATTTTGAGTGCCTCTTTTCTCTTGGCATATCCATTCAAGCTTTCAATACCCCCCCCCCCCCCTCCTTGCTTCCCCTGCCGCTTTTTCCAGCGAGCAGAGGGGTTTTACTTTACTCCTTTGTCATCCTAATTGATTGCATTAACCTTTTGAGTATTGAATTTCCCGTGCATCACGCCGAGCACAATGTGGAATATTATCATAATCCCTCCAAGTAATGGACACAGGGCAATCAACAATGCTTTAGGAAAACTACATCTTTGAAAGATGGAGCGTCATATTATTTCCAATCAAAAAGGCCGTGCAGGACTGGCAAGCTTGGAGAAACTTTGACAGCGTGTCTGTCTGTCTTTCTATCAGGTTGTCTGCATCTCTCTCTATCTCTCTGTCTCTCTCTCTCTATCTGTTTCTCTCTCTCTCTCTCTCTCTCTCTCTCTCTCTCTCTCTCTCTCTCTCTTTTTTTTCCTCTCTCTCTCTTTTACAAGACAGACATTTGGTACTTTGTACCGGGAAAATGCAAGCCTGCTTGGTTTCATACTGTGTCAGGTCCTTTATTATCCTCTTATCTTGGCTGATAATTATACACCTGTAGCTGAGTGCCACTGTGCTAAACTGGGACAGTTATGGTAGACCCAGACACCATTTTACATCACTCCTATGCTCTCGGCTTTAGGTCACACTGGTATAGTGTCTATTAGAATGTCTTTGGAACTGCAGCAGAGATAGAGAAATGCT
>JAODXP020000018.1:14483704-14493704 GCA_027497455.2 Sardinella longiceps
AAGCAGCCAACAATGCTTTCACTTTTTTAAAGACTCCAATTTTTGATGCACCCTCGGTGTCGTTTCTTTGTCGCGAGCAATACAAATGCCAGCAAACTAGCAGTGCGTTAAATAATAAATAGGGGTGGCGGCATATAGCCCAGTATTATCCTTGACAATGTCAACAACAGACAGCTAAAGAGGGAGAAGAGAGAGAGATATGTGGCTTCAGTTTGAGGCCAACCTTGTATTGCTGAGCGAAACCGAGTGCAGATGATTCTTGCATGGCGCAGAACTTTTTAAATAGATCTTTTCTCGGACTCTGACTTAATGCACGGCGACTGTCGAAATGAACCAAGTTGGTGTCGGGTTACGAGCGCGTGTTCACAGACAGGCCCAGGTGCACAGAGAGGCAATAATTGTTTCGCAGCGAGAATATTAAAAAGATGAGGAAGGAAAGAGAGAGAGAGAGAGAGAGAGAGAGAGAGTTTGGGGGAGGTGGGGGCAATGAGAGAGGGAGAAAAAGAGAAGAGTCTTCATCAAGACAAATCCCATATGCAGAGGATACGTGCACGCTGAGCGCCTTACCTCGTGGACCACCTGACCCCGGGAGCGTAATCCCGCCGCCCCCACCCTCACCCACTCGGCTCTGTCTCTCCCAGTCATGCTACATATCTAATGGGCCTGCTCCAGAAAAAAAGGCTTGCTAGCCTGCAGGAGTGAAGTATATAACCACTTAAAAGCCACTTTTTTTTCATTTTGTGATTCGCCCACATTAACAGGCCCTTTAGTGTATCTCCAAAGCCTCTTTTCTTCCTCAGAACTGCACGCTGTCGACTGACTCTGCCTTTTTTTTCTGTAGATCTAATAGAGTCGTTAGTGCCTCTGTTTTAGAAGGCTGCTTTTTTTCTCTCTCTCCCTGGCTCTCTCTTTCTCTCTACCCCTCTCCTATTCTTTCTCTCTCTCTCTCTTTCTCTCTCTCTCTCTCTCTTTCTTTCTCTCCACCCCACTTCTTTCTAAATGAACCCTGCATACTGAACCACATACAGTACATAACCCTGAGTGTGAAACCTCTGAATAGCTATCAATAGAATGTAGAATGCTGCTGAGAACTACAAAGCAGTTGTGGAATGCGAAGCG
Organism: Sardinella longiceps; assembly: GCA_027497455.2. Lineage (NCBI taxonomy): Eukaryota > Metazoa > Chordata > Actinopteri > Clupeiformes > Clupeidae > Sardinella > Sardinella longiceps. Next base: position 14,484,824 of record JAODXP020000018.1, read on the forward strand.
AGTGCGGCGGCCACCTTGCATTCTGGTGCTAAAAGAGTGTCGGAGTGTGCAAGATGCACGGTGAATGATTAGACGGGACAGCTCCGTTCCATTTGTCACTTTGTCTGAGGAGTGACGACCCTCATTAGTAGTTTCAGATAGCGTCGCACAAAGGGCTTAAAGAGGGAGGCAGGCTCAGGACGGATAGTCCGTGCCCTGGGGAGTAAGGGGGACAGATAAGGACTATTTGATTGGCATTAGACTTTCTCAGACATGGGGGGCAAGGGAAAAAAATCTTGTCACACCAGCAATTATACCAGTTGAAAGAAGTGTGTGTGTTTCTGTGTGTGTGTGTGTGTGTGTGTGTGTGTGTGTGTGTTTAAGAGAAATGTTTGTAGAAGAGCGTAGCAGAGCTAAGAGTAAAGCAAACTGATTAACGTGAGAAAATGCAGAAAACACTAGAAGCAAGTGAGGTTGAAAAGAGGGTCCTGAAAGATTCATGCTCCATTTTTAATTCAGGCTGTTTGTTATTATTTTGGGCTCTCTGGTGTATTAAAATGAAAAGAAAGAGGTGTAAACTTAGCATTATGCTGGTGAATTTTTTATAAACGCAGCTCAGCAGTGGGAGGATGCAGCTCGGCAAACAGACTATAGAGAAGACAATGCAGTGCAACACGTACGTGCATACACACACACACACACACACACACACACACACACACACACACACACACATAAAACTACACAAAAATGTGTAATCTAGGTTATAGGTACGCCTTTAGTATGTGTGTGTTTTGTGTGTATGTCTGTGTGTGTGTGTGGGGGGGGGTATTTCACACACACACACACACACACACACACACACACAGGTTGCGCTGAGGCACACTGAGTGTAACTCGCGGCAGGCCACACACACCCCAGCGCAGCTCTGGGCCCTCCTCGCCGTGGCGCACAACACCATCTGCATTTGGCTGTTAACGCGCATTCACATCCGCGGGAGGATTAGCAGAAAATCCCCCGGTTTTTTCAACCAGTTGACAAATATCAGATTTGTCTCTAAAAATTAGCTCCATCCATATCTGCCACCATATGACACACAGAAAAGATTATCTTTAATACCCAGCCAGCTTGAGTGTGGTGGAGGCAGATTAAAGTTTCGGTTTAGTAATATTTGCCCAGCCACTTCAGTTAGACACTGCACTCCAGCACCACCGCAGTCTTTCCAGAAACGGCCTGTCTGTACATCGCTCTACCCAGAACCCACCCACACACACACACACACACACACACACACACACACACATTTGAAAAACTTTTTTTTTTCCAGCAATATTTATCCAATTCATCATCGCCCCAAAGCAGTGGTCTTAGGGCCCTGTCTTTTAGTATATGGCTTTTAAGCAAACAGTGGAGCCAAGTTAAAGAGGCAGCGGTGAATACCAGCAGCAGGTGTCCTTTCACAGACGGCTTTGTAGTGGGAGTGGGAAGCTGGGCTGTTGTTTTAGTGGGCCTTTGGTGTCTGGCAGGGGGGAGGCTGGGAAATGGACCTAGATGGGTGACCTGGGACCTCACCGCTGTCCCGTTGTCACCAGGGTTTTGTGCGAAAGGTGGTGGTGGCAGTGTTTCATGTCATCTGCACTCCACTTAGTCATTGTCACCAACCCCCCAAGGAAAGTTCAGGGAAAAGTTTGCAATTTTATCAGTTGGAACCGTTTATTATGTTATCTCGTTAAAATGATTGCAGCAGTTTATAAAGTCAAATATTTAAAGATCCAACACATACCACATTTTGAAAAAATAGAAAAATAAAAAAATACAGTAGCTCTTTTGCAGCAGTTTCCCACGTCTACCCAAAGAAAATGTAAAGAACTCTTTATCCTGAGTTCCAACCATGCAAAGCCTGGTTAGGCAGGCAGGCAGGCAGGCAGACAGGCTGGGTTGGGGAACAGAGATGCTGCTGCATGTCTTTGCATGGCTGCACATGCACAGCTGTCACCATTAGTAGGTACTGAGTGTACGTGTGTGTGTGTGTGTGTGTGTGTGTGTGTGTGTGTGTGTGTGTGTGTGTGTGTGTGTGTGTGTGTGTGTGTGTGTGTGTTTGTGTGTTGGGGTGTGTGTGTGTGTGTGTTGGGGGGGGGGGGTGTACACCAGACCAATGTTCCTTAAGCTCCTGTTAAGTCAATATGTTCCCTATCTCCATTTCATTATCATAGTCATGATCACCGTGTGGAGTGGGGGGCCGGCTGGTTGGCTTTGCCGAGGGGGAGGGAAAAGGGTGAGCTGGCTCTAGGTGTACCTGCACTATGGTTAGGGTGGGCCAGGGCTCCCTACACTCAGAGCCCCCCCACCCCACCCCAGCCTACCCTACCCACCCCCAGCTGCCTCACCCAGAGATTGGGCCTCTTTTTTCCAGCACAGGGACCTGTAAATGAAATTAAGGTGTCAATTAGTCAATTAGAGCATAATAACTCAGAGGGCAGGCATTTAGAGAGCGAGCACACCTCGCCTAAGTTCATTTGCTCCTGTCCAGGAGCCTGGGCGCATTGGCACACGTCAGTCTGCCCTGCCCAGATACGCTGAATAAGGCCCCGGCCTGTAATTCTATTTACCACTGGGTATCTTTTTTTTGATCAACAATTTCCTTTCGTTGGGATTTTTTTTTTTTTTTTAGAGTCACTAGGATGCGTATTTTTTCCCCCTCAATTTGGCTTCGGAGAATTTTATAATTTAGTAATTAAAATCTTTGATAGGCTTTAGAAATTGCTCCTAATTGAGTTTAATGGGAAGATGAATTTCAATTTTATTCGATTACAGGGACCCCTGGCATAGGTATTTATGGAAAAAACTCTACAAAAATATGCTGTGTGGGCTAAGATGGCATAATAAAATTAAGGATAATCAGATTTCTCCGTCATGAATTTCGCTCTAATTTCACTATAATTTTCCATTAGATAGCTGGTTTACAAATATTTGCTCATCTGCGATGGGAGCAGCTATCTGTCTAAAATGATTACGGCCAGTGCCTTCAGAAATGTGGCCCTTTCTGCCGTTCCTTTTAAAAAGCAGATTGCGAGGGACCAAAATTAGGCAAGATTGCATTAGGACTGTCTGCATCCGGGGAGAGATGCTAGAGCATAATGATAAGAGGCAGGGGATGAAAGCGCTGTCAAGAAAAATGTTTGGACTGTATGTAATATTTTTTAAGTGAATATGAGGTTCAGGCATCATGCTCGGGAAAGCAGCCCTGCCAACTACAAATGTATGTGCAGCACGCTTGTGCGAATTCTGTGAGCCGCTTTGTTATCTGTTACACTGAATTTTAGTTGATTTTTTAAAGAAAAAAAAAATGGTGTATGCTTTCATAACTTAATATATTTTAATATACTATGGACACGACTCAGGGTTTTTTTCCCGAAGCAGGTTAGCGGAGGCTGTCATGAGATCCAGGGTCTGTGTTGGGTTAGGCATACAGACGCTACTGTTGAACAAGTATTTAAGCTTAATATTCAACACCTTCACTGTGGGAAAATAAATATATAATGCTATCTAAACAGACGTGAGGGGGAATAATATTCAACATCACAGACCCGCCAGAACAATGCAAGGGCAAACGCTCTTTTCAAGGCTTCAGCACAAGCCTTAAGCTCTGTCACTTTTAATTTCCTGTCCATTTCACCGACAGATTTGAGGAAATACGTTCAAAAAAACACGGCCACCATATTTTCTTCCTCTACTCCCAGTGGTCTCCCCTAGTTAGTAAAAGTCAAGATGCTCTCTTTTTGTGAAGTACCCCCCCCCCCCACACACACACACACCCCACATGTCAGCCCACCCCCTTTCACTAACCCCAACACCCCCCCCCCCCCCCCCCCCACCTCTCACCGGCCCACATCTCTGCCTGCCCCTGTGCCTACGACAGCCTGAGGGGTTCAAACACAGTAGACCCCCCACTCCCCCCCAACCCCACGCCAGCCCCCCCCTCCCACATCACCCCACCCCAAAAACCCTCTCTCTCTCTCGCCAAAGGTCAGAATTCTCTCTCTGCATGTCTCCAAGCCTTGTGCACAAAAGCCAGTGAATTCACATGTTTCAAGCGGCCAGCGGGCCTTTGTCCTGTCCTGTCCGGGCTGGGCTGGGGGATCTGTGAGTGGGCCCTGGCCATCAGACCAGCCCCTCCTGGAGTGCGCAGTCAGAGGCAGCTCAGCGTCTGGCCCATGATCCCCTTTGACTGATGTGGTCCTGCCATGTTAACCCACACCAATCTACCCCCCTCACCCCCCCCCCTCACCCCCCCACACCCATCATACACACACACACACACACACACACACACACACACACACACACACGCACACACACACCCACACTCACATTCGCACCCCCAAGCGAACTATTATAAGTGGCCACATCAAACAGCATGCATGTGCTCTTTCAAAAGAATACACAAAATACCATAAAATTATATTTCTTACTTACTTGACTTACTTACTGACTGTATTTTAACTTCGGGAGGAACTGTTTCAGGAGTGTCCACTGTTGCCCTGCAGGATTACATAAAAGTAGTGTTTTGTATTGCGTGTTATGAGCATACACAATGAAAAAGACATTTACAGTTTATCATAAGCAGACTAACAGCAAGTAGATTAATGCCATTGTTTGTCCTTTTCTATTTGAGGTGGAGCCCTTATTTGATTTGGTTCATTGTTTGGATCTTTGGTGCTGTCGTTATCTCTCCGCCTAACAACTGTTGTCATAAATCTTTTTTCACACGTTGAAAAACAGAATCTACAGCTCAATATAGTTAGACTTCCTTAACAACGTGTACACGGACACGCATAAACGCCTCTAAAATATAGATCCGCAAGATCATTAACCTGAAAGTGGAAGTTTACAAAAACTTTGCCGTCATCATTATACTGTGCGAATTTACATGTGGTCTGATCCTGTTTCTGTGATGAGAAGAATCATTGACGTGTCAGTCATGTTTTCCGTTTTTGCATGGCAAGGGCAGGTCGAGAGGACTGATGTGATGTGAGCATATGCCCCTAGAGGTGCTCAGTGAGAAAGGCGGGCAGGGCTTCCATTGTTTAATCATGACTCATACCCATAATTACCAAATCAACCAAAAACCTGTTTTATGTATACTGTGCATGTTCTCGCTGTTAGCAAACAGGAACTGCGACCTTAGTCATTTCTCGGAAATTCGAACCAGGATCAAAAATATGTGTTTCCCCTTTTCACAAGCAACTTTTTTTGTGTGTGTGTATGTGTTTGTGTGTGTGTGTATACCTTTCTATATGTGTGTGTGTGTATGTATGATTGTGTGTGTGTTGTATTTGAACTGCACCTCATTCCCACAAAAAAGAAAGTTCCAAGGCACTGTCAACATGGTGAGAGAGGGTTCTGTTGTCATGTCATGCGTTCCGTGACAAGCCGAGTTTATGGGATTCAAAGGAAAGACTTTCCAAACCGGTGCAATTCCTCAATCAGGTGTGTGGAGAAGCAGACAAACACGTGCGTGTAGGGAGGATATGCTAATACAACAAATATGTTGAAAATATCCAGAGGCTCTTTGCATGGTACTGGAGAAGAAACTGCCAGGCAAATAAGGGCTTTGTCTTATAAAGTATTCATTGTCACCTGGTAACGGCCGTCGTTTATCATTTCACCTGAAATTACAATGAAAACTGATACCTTATCAGAGGGACAGAGAGAGAGACACACACACAGAAGGAGGGGGGTGAGGGGTAGGGGTGGGGGGGGGGGGGGTGAACAGAATGAGGGAAAGCAGTAGAAGAGCTCGGGGGAAGGGGTGTAAGAGTTTTGTAATTTACAGCCAACTGTTCCCATATAAGGTTACCTACTTTTGCACTGCTCAATATTTATGACTCAATATGGAAAATTAGTAGACTGCTTCCTCTCCAAAAGAAATTAGGCGTTATAGATTCTAGACAATTCTTAAGATGTGGATATCTTTTTTTGTATTCAGTACATGTTTTAGCCAGAGATTGTATGTCAAAATTATAACTTATTTTATTTCATATTTCCACAAACATTTAAAATATGTTTACATGTTTTATTTTTATGTTTGTCAGTAGTTAGTGCTACCCCCTAAAAAGGGAAATTAAATTTTTCAATATACAAACAAATTCCATTCATATTATAAAATATGTACATTTAATTTCCCTTCTTTAATACTTAGTAAGAAACTCCACTCCACTCACAGTCTATATTCTGTATTGCAGTTTTTAAAAACACGAAACACACAAAAACATCATTTTTATATAAAGAAAATAATAACCCTAAAAAAAACAATGATTATCAGTTTTTTCAAATTATTATTTTGTTTTTTGAAAAGCTTTGGTCTTTTTGTGCTCCCTCCCTGCCCATTCTGATGGAGCAGAAGGGGAGGCTCCTCCCCAAGAGAGTTGAAAGGCTAGTCGACCACAGCGCTGGAAAGGCCAGCCCACTGAGGGGAGGAAAAAAACTCTGCTCCGGCTCCTGCTCCTGCTCCGCCGTAATTTCCTATCTGCCTATTCAGACATCACCAACAGCTTGGCGCGCGCGTGTGTGTGCGAGAGAGAGTGTGTGCAGAGCAGAGCAGAGCAGAGCAGTGCGAAGCAGAGGGAGAGAGAGAGAGGGAGAGAGAGAGCAAGTGAGCAAGTAAAGGGGGAGGCACTCTATTCTTTCACCTACCCCCCATCAAACCACAGGAGGGAGGGGCCAAGCCCAGACTGCCAATCAAATCCGCTCGTGGCAGCCGGCATTATCCCTGCTACAAACTATTGACAGATTACATGTCAAGGAGTTTAGTACATGATTGAAGGAAGCTTTTTATTTTTTTTTTAAACAAAAAGAGTGTATGTGTAGTCATTTTACTTTTGGTTTCTCCCAAACCTGCCTACTTCTGATGAATTTCAAACAGAGTCAAGAAATATTATGAAAGTTACATGCCTGAGAGGATTTAACTTCGACTTCCCTGAATATGGTGAGTACTGTACTTTTCTCTCTCTCACTCTGTGTGTATCATTTTCTCTCCTTCCTTCTCTGTTTCTCTCTGTCTCTCTCTCTCACGTCTGCTATAATCAGACCCGGACATGTTTTAATAGGTTTAGGATAAAACTGTATTTTAAACTGTCAACAAACCCGCTCAGATGGGGAAGTTCTTCTCTTTGTGTATGTGTGTGTGTGTGTATGTATGTATGTGTGTGTATATGTGTGTGTGTGTGTGTGTGTGTGTGTGAGTGAGAGTGTGTGTGTGTGTACGGGACTGCCCTGAGCTGCACCTATATTTTCTAACTCGAATGACAGTGCCCAGAGGCTCAATGCCGTATAAAACATGATCGTTCACTTCTTTAGCACGCACTTCTAAACACACTTCTCGACACTGCCTCAGCTCAACCCACCGTAGAGAAGTTCAGACCAGTTTCATTTTCCCTGTGATGAGACCAGGTTTATTTCAGCGCTCTGACTCGAGCTACCGTTGAACTCACACCTTTTTTTTTTCCTCTCTTTCCTCCCTAAGAGCTCATTCATAACAGCCCTACCCCGGGTTTATTCAGATTTTGTTACCGACATCAGAGTTAGAGAGGGTGGGGGTAAGAAGGGCAGGATTGGGACTCTCTTTGCATTACTTATTAAGACCATAGATATCCTGTTTACGCACATAGGTATGTGAAATGTCATTCGAGTGCTTACCGTGGCCTAAGGGTTTGTTGCCAAGGGGACAAAGCAAACAAACTGTTGTGGCAGCTTTGTTTTGACACATGTAAGGGCAAACAGTACAAGTGATATCCATTTCTCTCCCCTCTTGTGTCTTTCATTAAAGGAATGCTCAAGAATAACTGTTGTTATTGTAGAAGCCAGTCGTGCCAGTGTTCCTACAGTCGTGCACCACAGCTATAAGAACAGTTTAGAGTGTGTATATTTATTTCTCTTCATTTGACCTTTGGTTATTTTATGTTGCATTTTTTTTCACACTGTGTGTGTCAGGGGTTGTTTAGGTAAAGATTAAAATCCTACGAAGTCCTTTAATAGCACAATCAGAAACTTTAGTATTATCTTACATATCCCATGAGTGGAGGAAACAATGCTTATCACAGTGAATATGTATATCAAATGCTGTGTATTTTATAAATTATTGCATCATGTTCATGTGTGGGACTTTTGCAGAGAGAGAGAGAGAGAGAGAGAGTAAGCAGGAGTGTATGTGTACGACTGTGCATGTGCGTGTGTATGTGTGTGTGTGTGTGTCTGTGTGTGTGTGTGTGTGCGTTTTTGCATCACGTATGAATAATTTGATTGCACTGTTCCTCTTGCCTACTCAAACCTCTCGTCATAAGGTGCCTGTGTTGTGCTTGTACATTTACCCTTAAAATGTTTACCCTAAAAATATTACAAAAGGTGCATTAGGAGCCATGGAAATTACACAACAAATAAGTTATATTGTTAATGTGATTGAGTAGTTTTGAAGTCATAACTGAGACTGTCAAATGTAGCAGTCAGTCACTCTGTAAATACATAATATGGAAATTAAATGTGATGTTGTACAATTCTGGGCAAAAAGAGACAATTAATGGAGGTTTTAATGACAGCATAAAAAGAGGGAGAATTCTGAGGTGAATTTTAGTTACAGTGTTTTTCCCATTGTCACTTCCTCAATATCAGTGCAATTCTGGATTATTTCATGCTGACCAAAACTGCAGTCTTTTTCTGAACATGTTTTTAACTGCTTGAACTAAGTAAAAAAAAATGTTACAACTAAATATTGAGTGCTTTGGAATGGAACTTGCCCCTGCCCTTCTACTGCGAACAAACAGAATTAGTGGATCAACTTGTAGATTGTTTTTGATCATGAATGCGCGTTGAAGAGGTAGCCTGCACTGAACCATGTTTTCCTACT
>JAODXP020000018.1:14498704-14513704 GCA_027497455.2 Sardinella longiceps
TTGCCTGGTTTGTATTTCTGGGGCCAGCATTTGTCCCCTCTGGGTGCCTGAAGGGGGTTTCTTGTGAAATGAGGCAAACAGTATGTCAGCAATCTGGCAAACAAGTCACCTGACACCGGGCTCATGTGCTATTATTTGTACAATTTTATGTAGGTCTATTCATACTCTGGGCGTAATAAATGAACGGGCAGGCGGGGTGGTGGAAGTCAGCTCTCACGAAAACACTGACATGATTTAAGCCTTTTTCCACTGCCCTGCAACACAACGTGAGAAATGCCATATTTTGGCACAACCACCGCTTCTCACATGGCTCGAGAGCTGTCACTGAGGCAGTGCAGTGGCTCTGAGTGAACTCAAGAGTTGTCCTTTTTTTTTTTTTTTTTTTCTTAAATGTGCTTCAAACAAACAAAACAGACAATGCTGTTTTTCTCTTGTTTGTTTGCTGGGTGTAGAAGTGCGCTAAAATGCAGAAGAATTCTTGAGGAAGAACTGTGTTTATGGCTTGTTTATTTTTTCCTGCTCCTCCGGTGTCTGCCTGCTACCGTATTTGGCTTGTGGCTTGAGCTCAGTCACTTTCTGTGTTCTCTCACACCTGTCCTTCTATTGTGCTGGAATGTTCTATATTTGGACGTAAGTTGTGCCACACTGGCTGGTTTGGGAGGCCGTTGTTTCTGGCAGCTCAGAGGGAGGAAGAAGTGTAAACTGACATGTTGAGAAAAGCCGACCACCCCTCCCACCCCCACCCCCCTACACACACACACACACACACACACACACACACACACGCACGCACACACACACACACCCCTACCCCTTCCCTTTTCCCTCCACCCCCAAGAAAGGATTCAATTAACTTGATTTCTCTTTCGCCTTTGTGATGAAAGTCTGGGCAGCGCTGGATATTTCACAGAGAGCCAGGATGTAACAGTGGAATATTAAGCCATGTGAAATTATGTAACTTATTTCCATATACTGCCGAATTCTGACATGGAATTTTACAGTAATCTTATCTGCTGGAGGTGGAGGCAGTGGGGAGGATTAGGAGAGAAATGTTAATAATCATAATTTGGTGGCTTTGATTATGCGATAAGTAATCTTGAAATCCAAATTCCACTGATAAAAAGAACAGTACTTCCCAAGGAAGTGGAGGGGGTGGAAGGGTTGGGGTGTGTGGGGGGTGGGGGGAAGAACAAGGGGCGAAAAATAAACAGCTTGATTGTGATTGGACCGAAAGTGTCATGTCCATGAGCGAGCCACCTGATCTTTCTTTTCCTTCGGAGTAAAATAAGCAGTCCAAGTCCTAATTGTTTGGAAAATATTGGAAGGGCCTTCCTCGCCCTGCTGTTCCCTCTCTCCTCTCCCCTCCCCTGATTCATTTCACCGCCTGTCCTTGGCTGCTGGAAAATGGCGTTAATTTTTTTATTACCTGTTTGACTCTCCAGCCTTATTACTGTAGCCCCTTAATGTTCTCCGTAACCGTGGAAACCAGATGAATAAATGTCCGCAAAAGAAAATGAGATGATTAAACAGGTCACCCTTGCAAAACAAATTCGCTTGGTCGGGCGCAATTTGTGTACCGAGCGCCTGTCTTAACAGTTTGCTAACAAGGGGATTGTTTGCCAGGGTAACCGAAAGGGAGAAACAGGAGAATAAAGACAAGCAAAGAGAGGTGAAAAATCTCTCCCCCCTCCTCTCTTCGTCATTCAGAGTCAGATTATGTGCGAGAAAAAGAATGCAATCGCAAAGAAAGGCGTGTTTATCACGACCGAAAAACAAACATCAAATGAGAGCTCCTCGACCCATACCCGTCCTCACCAGCTAAAATAATTTGCTTTACATTGATCCAATGGTTGCATATTATCTTGTCATTTATTATGAATGTTTTCCATCCGCACTGGTTATCTCATCCGGTGTGTTCACCCACCACACCACACCCCCAACATACACACACACGCACGCGCGCACACACACACACACACACACACACACACACACACACACACACACACACACACACACACACACACACACTCCCCCCCACCCTTGCCATTTCCACATCCCATTTTTTGCATGCCCCTTTTCTCTTTTATGCTCAGCTGCGTCTGTAACATCAGTTTGCATATGAAAAAATAAATCATGGATATACTCCTTTAAAGCCCATGAACAATAACCTCTGTGCTCGGCTTTCAGTAGCATGCAAACCAATGAGTGTCTGGGATTAAAGGCACTGGGGTGGGGGTGCTGATGGAGGTTGAAGGGGGTTGAAGGGGGGGTGGGGTTGGGGTTTGCATGGTTGTTGTTTGCATCTAAAGGAGGTTTGATTGGTGGTCAGGAAGAGGGCATATAGAATTTCCTTCATTTATCAATGTGGCAACAGTAGCCTGCTTGCTAATTGTCCTTGTGACCATCTGCATCACTGAGGCTGAGGCTTCTCTTCTGCTCTCTTCTTCCTGCACTGCTAGTGCTGCTAGTGCTGCCGCTGCAGTCATTTGGGTTTAGTTTTACACACTTTCCCTTTGTAAGCAAACCCATCACACACTAGTACACACACACACACACACACACACAGTCACACACAGTCACACACAGTCACATACACAGTCACACACACAGTCACACACACACACACACACACACACACACACACACACACACACACACACACACACACACACACACACACACACACACACACACAGTCACACACACACACACACACACACAGACACAACCTTTGTGGCACCAGTGTTCCTCTTTTCCTGAGACTGAGGGCCCTTTCTGGGACTGTCTGTATGGATGTTGATGCGAAATAGAATGACAGCCAATCCTGTTTGGCTAAATAAGAGAGCAAGAGCTGAGCAGATTTAGACTTGTAAAGAGAGGGAGAAGTCGGCGCGAGGAATTAAAGCCATGTCTTCATTGCCAACGTGACCACAAATCACAAATGGCGGTGATGCAGTGGTGATGTTGTTTATGGAAGTACGGCACTCAAGGGTGTTGGCTGTTTACATGGAGTCACCACTTTCAATCTGAGAGAGAGATAGAGAAAGAGAGAGAGAGAGAGAGAGAGAGAGAGAGAGAGAGAGAGAGAGAGAGAGAGAGAACAACAACCTCAACCCTGCTGTCATCTCCTTTTTGTCTGTCTTCCAATGCTTACTCTACATTTTCTCAAGGGTTGAGGGAAAAAAAAAACAAGAAGTAGAATCCAATACTTCCCGAGGTCATTTATGGTACAGGCAGGAGAATGGAGTGCAAAAGGGATTTGGAGTGCCTCATTCCACCCCCCCACATCCCACCCCAACACACACACACACACACACACACACACACACACACACACACACACACACACACACACACACACATACACTCTAACCACTCTCCACCCCCCCTTCTCCATCGCTGGGGTGTCTATGGCCCGAAACTGAAAAGCACTTGTGCATTATTGATGTTTTAATTTGTGCAAATGCCCGAGTCTTTGTTAAGTGATTATAGTGCAGTCGGAGATAACAGGAAGGTACTTTGCCCAGACACAGGAGCCTCTGCCCACCGAGGGCCCAGCCAGAGCCACCTGAGGGGGAGTGAGCGAGTGCACCGCGAGCGCGAGCCTCCGCCGTTTCCGTGCCACGCAAGGCCAGCTCAGGCCAGCTCTGCCGTTTACCCCCGTAACAACTTTGGCACACTTCTCCTAAAAGGCTGGAAAATGTCAACGTGTCAAAGATAAAGTCGAGTCAAAGGGGGTGAAAAAAAAGGGAGGTTGATCTTTTGTCCTTTTTTTTCCCTCGCTCAGATACACCTCTCCCATTTATGGTGTTGTTTTATGAGTCTTTTACATCCCTTATCGAAAATTATTTGATGTAAATATAATAGAACTGACCTGAAAAGCCCTTTAAGCAAATAATCTGCAGGGCACGCTAGAGAGAGCTGACCTTGGGAAAGAATGCAAAGTTATAATGGCTCCTGTTAGAAAAACAAACCCATAAACTAATGACACAGAAAGCAAGCCGGTTTAGGTAAATATGAAAGGACAGTGTTTTTTATGCCTTGATTAACAGGAACAAGGGACCATAAACTTTTTCCATGACGTGTCTTTTTGTCCTTTTTAGTCATTGAATTTGATGGCCTAACCTGTTTGAATGTACAACAAAAGAGACAAAAAAAGCCCTCATATAATCTAATCAGCAAGAGAAAAAAAAGAGGTTTGTTACAGCAGTCCCTGTAGCGTGAGTGAAAAACATATTGCAGTGCTGCAGGCAGCTTTCCTAATCTGAGAATTATCAAGTCATCAATAATGCCAATCACTGGATGTTCACTGTGGCATTGGCTTTTTTGTTTAGTCCATGCGTAAGCTTAAGGTCATGTAAGGCGTGTGTGTGTGTGTGTGTGTGTGTGTGTGTGTGTGTGTGTGTGTGTGTGTGTGTGTGTATATTTGTGTTCATGCGTCATGGCAGTTCCATTCTCCCAGCCTTTTTCTACCAAATACAAACTGAATGGTATTTCTGATAACTACCTGTCTCTCCCTTATTCTCTCCCTCCCTCTCTCTCTCTCTCTCTCTCTCTCTCTCTCTCTCTCTCTCTCTACACATTTCTGTCTTGACACTCTTCTCACCTTCACCTGCTGAAGGAACAAAAACTTGGTCCTCTGGTCACATTGTTAGGTTTCAGTCTTACTCGTCGTGTGTATTTGTCTGTGCGAGCTTTTGCGTTAGTGACGTTAAACCTCACGCATCATGGCCACCCCCGGTGGAACAGCATTGTAGCACGCACACACACACACACACACACGCACACACACACACACACACACACACACACACACACACACACACACAAACACACACATATATACAAACACACACGCATACTACATGTGTACTCACACACACTACATGCACACTATACGCACACACACACACACACACACACACACACACACACACACACACACACACACACACATTTCCATTGAGAATAACAGACATACAGTACACAGACACACATTGCTGGCTCAACTGTGCTGTGGTTGTCTGTGCTCAGCCGTTTTCTTACATACATGAGCCCTAATTCATGAACACAGAGACAGAAAGAAAAGCCTCCCGATGCTTTGATGATCTGATGTCAGACTGAGACTGGAGAAAAAAATGCCTGCCTCATTGTGTACAGGGAACCGCAAGAGAGAGAATTCTTAAAAAGGCAAAGAAAGAAAAGATGTTGGCTCAGAAATGTAGAATTTCAATTAGCTGTGTAATCTGAAACCTGCCTGCTTTGATAGGGGCATTTTCTCAGTAAGAATACAGAAGCACTTGTAAAACATTAATTAAGTGGAAATGTTTTATTTTTTTTCTTCAATTCTTTGTCTTTTTCTTTTCTTTGAAGAAATGGGTAAAGCGCTTTTGTGTGAGACCCTCAAGAGCTGAAGGGACTTTTACCTCACAAGGAATGCCTGTTTCAACCAACGAGAACCCCCCTTTGATTTGAGCAGGGGGCTATTAAGCTAAAAACACTCAGGCATCTGTATCATATGCGAATACAGTCGATCCCCCCTCCCCCCCACTCCAGACCCTTGTAGAAGTAAAGAACGATATCCACATGCATGTGAAACTCGAGCCAGCCGGAGGAAAACGAGCCTCTGTTTTAACGAGTTTCTACGTGACAGATGACATTTAGGCCGTCTATTGGATCACATTGCTGACATTATCTCTCATTTCACCAAACCCGCTGTTATTAATAATTGATGAAAATGTTGTGATAGCGAGGATAGTGGGAGTGGAGGGACAGCGAGAAAGAGAGAGGGAGAGGGGTGGGCGACTGGTGTGTGTGTGTGTGTGTATGTGTGTGTGGGTGTGGGGCTGACTGGTGGGGCGAATGGGGTAGGGGTGAGGGGGTTGGTTGATACATGGAGAAAAACTGATAACTGTCTCCATCCAGCCGCTGTACATAGACAGTTATGAAAGCAGGCATTGTTATTAATTTGGCTCAGATTGGAAGCGGTAGATAGAAGGGCCCATGTGCTGCAAAGCAAACAGCAGCCATCAGGTTGTTCAGCTGTTGAGTGGCGAATGGGAACAGAGGGGAGAGAGGAGAGGAGAGGAGAGGAGAGGAGAGGAGAGGAGAGGAAAAGAGAAGAGAGGAGAGGAGAGAAGAGGAGTGGGCCGCCATTCGCACAGGCACTTGCTCAGTTGGCCTTTTTTTCCCCTAAGCTCTTTGGGGTGGAAACACGACTCAGCCGTGGCAGGCGGAGGCCGGGGGTATGCGCTGCGAGTGAAATGCATACCGTGGACTGGTACGCATGTAGGGGCGGTAAGGATTTTATTTCCCTTCACAGGCCATTTCTACCCCATATGTTCTTACAGTCAGTGTCATGCGCAGAAAGGGAGGGGAGAAGAGCTTGATTTTCACCAGTCACTCCCTTAGGCACACAACTTGTGTTTGAAAAAAGTAGCACAGAGAGAGAGAGAGGGAGAGAGAGAGAGAGAGAGAGAGAGAGAGAGAGAGAGAGAGAGAGAGAGAGAGAGAAAGAAAAAAACTGACCTCTTTTTATGTAACATTCACAAAGGTTTCCTAAGGTGAAAATCAGCCTTTCAGATAGATAGCTATCCTACTGATGAAAGAGAGTAAAGTACACCAGTTTCTCTTTTTATGATACGCATATTTCACAGGTCATGCCTGAGTTGTGTGGTTGCATTGGGGGAGGAGGGTGGAGGTAAGGCAGGCTTGGAGTTCCGTTTTGGCAAGGATATGAGGATATGAATCTGCATATGCATCCCTGTCCTGCGTGCTCATGATCTCCCTCTGTGATAAAGACAGAAAGAGAATGAAAGAGAGAGAGAGAGAGAGAGAGAGAGAGAGAGAGAGAGAGAGAGAGAGAGAGAGAGAGAGAGAGAGAGAGCGTTGTACACAAGATGCATTAAAACTGCCATAACTCGCACACCCCGGCAAGGCTAAAATCAATTGGAATGGATAGTTAAGCTGGCGCTAAAAATCAATGAGGAATTCATGTCCTTGATCACGCTGTGTCATTTCTTTCAATGTTAGAGGGGCCGAGGCCCAACAGAGCATGACAGCCCCCACCCATGTGCATTAGGAGAACTTCACTCTGAATGGCACATATATAAATATGCATTAACTAATGTTTGCCTGTTGTGCTATTGTGGCTGATGCTGAAGCCAATACTTGGTGGCGAAAAAAGGCCACACTTTTTTCACATTAAGCAGCCACAGTTTAATCAGTTTTAAACACCATTCACCAGTGACATTTTTTCAAATGATTCCTTGAATAATTGCTGTGTTTACTTCCCAAATGGAGAAACCACGGAAATAAATAAATCACAGATATTCTCATACTTTGTACAGTTCTGGTCCAAATTTTGTGAAATGAAAATATGCAGTTAAATATCATCCCCCTTTTTTTTAACTGATGAAATGCCGACTAAAATGAGAAAATGAGAGCTCTGTAGAGACTGAGAGGGAAAGAGAGCGAGAGATAGAGAGAGAGAGAGAGAAAGAGGGTGTTGCTTGTTTGCATTACCCTCTGCCACGTAAGCTGAAATATAGTGAGCAGGAGAAACCTTATCTGCCTTAACTGGGCAGTACTTGATGAGTTCATCTCGATCAAACTATTAAAAATAGCAAAGGGCAAAGCAGTGTTGCCTCCCCAAGCATGTGGTAATCAATTTTCATGGCATTGAGAGGTGGCAAAAAAAGATATCCCAGCCCTACCTGTAGTGTAAGCATACAAGGGAAAATGAATCTGGAGAGGGGTGGAGGGGGTGGTGGAGAACATGGTGGAGAGGGAGGTGGTGAGGTGGAGGCCGGGAGTATGGCTGGTCAGATGAGAGGGATGAAAATGCACTGTTTCAAAATAGTAATTTTGTCCTTATTAATGCCATTAGCGTAGCAGTCAGGCTGGATCAAATCAGAGGGACGACCAAAGTAACTCCTCTGTCTCGGCGCTCTGACAGGATTGTGTCGAGACTCATTTGAGCATTCAGTGTTGACGAGTGAAGTTTCAAGTGCTATTTCACTGAAACCCCCCCCTCAACTAAATGATGCTTATGGTCCTATTGCTCTCTCTCTCTCTCCCTCTCCCTCTCTCTCTCTCTTTCTCTCTCTCTTTCTCTTTACTTATCCCTTTTTCCATTTGGTTTCTGTTATTTGAATGGACTCTCTGGAACATTTTGTCCTCCATGTCATGGCTTGCTGGTTTATTTTCCAGACATTTTTTCTGGTATTATCAGGCATTTAGTCCGCTTGTTTTATTCTAAATGTAGTCCCTGTCATCACTGTGGGATTTAGTTTGAGACGGTGATCTAATGCAATGATTTCAAATGGGACAAAATCTAAATGCTTGTTATATTTTTAGAGCTTAAAGTGGCCTATTTTCACCCTAGTAGACAAGTTGTTTATATGTCCCCATAATCTGTTAAAATTAATTCGGAATTCTACATTTTTTGTTCTATGTCTTTCTTTTTTTTCTTCTTCTCTCTCTCTCTCCAAATTACCACTTCACTGCGCAATTAACTTCCAGCAGCAACCCAAACTGCCTGGGTCCTGTGGAGAAAAATGATATTGTTTGCGATATCAGGTTAGTCATTATCATACCAGCACAAGTACAAAATTAAGAAGCACAAATGGGCACAGTCAACCACGACGGCGATGTGACATAGTTGATAATGCAAAGCTGTTATTGGACACCAGCGTGATAAAAGATGACAACAAATGACATTTTTGTGTCAAAGCCGCAGAATCAATGACTGCTACACGGGCACACAGTTAGTGCCTTCAACGCGCATCTTGTTCTGAGCTAATGTAGAGACCAAACATGACATAAAAGAATGTGTGACAGAAAAAGAAAAAGACAAAGGTGGAAGAAGAGAACAAAATCCCCTCTGTTTTTTTTTTTTTTTTTTGTTCAGTGCATGCCCGATCTGCAGCTATTTCCTGGCAGCAGCAGCAGCAGTTTTGATTTGTTAGATGTTTGTATGGCCTCTGCTGGAGCAGTTGTTTAGCTTTAACAGGTGGAGCCTCTTGTGTCTATCTTCTCCCCATGCCTAGCACTGTAAAGGGCACTCAGGCATAGGGTAAATGCCTCAGATTTAGAGCCGCAGGGCCTTCAAAACAGTTGTCCTACGAGGCATAGCGAGGCGAGCGTCCGGGGGGCACCAGATGAGCAGTTGCTCTACGGAGGTGAAATGGGCCGAAACAGCTGCGATGCGGGCGAGGGCTTTTTGGGAGGATTGTGAAAGAGGGTGTTTCTGTTTGACTTGCCCCTTCGTCATTTCCAAAAAAAAAGTTGAAATGAATGTTTGTGGCAACTGTGGGGTTACATGGAGGACATTCCACAGCAGCGTGGTGTCAATCACCCGTGTCCCCGGCGCGCCCCCACCAACCCCGCCACCACCACCACAGTCACCGCCGCCACTACCACCAGCCTTTAGTCCAACTAGGGCGGAACTCAAATAGAAATAAAAATGATCCATCTCTAATTGTGTGCAACGTGCAGCATTGCATAGCAACTTCAGATACATGGCGGGTTTATGCAATAGGTAGACTTCTAGAACTAGGTGAGAGGTTTTCGGGGAAGGTTTGGCTGATTCATTTTTATCTCATCACCATCGTTTTTTTTTAAGCTATAGTTTTGTTTTGTGTTACCATGCACTGTAATGCACAGTGCATTTGAACAGTTTCACTCTCACTTCCCTGGTGCCTCTGTTTCTCCCTCTCTCTCTCTCTCTCTCTCTCTCTCTCTCTCTCTCTCTCTCTCTCTCTCTCTCTCCCCTTCCCACCACCACCACCACCACCACCACTACCTCAATCCATCTGCATCATGTCGATCTGTCAGGCTGCCAGTGTCTGTTCCAATTAGATTCCACTTAATACACGTAACCTCGATTAACACGCAATCAAGCTCAGATAAATCACGTCCTTTAAGTCTCCCTCCCCACCTCCTCGCCACTGCCTGCCTGACTGCCAGCCACCATCCTGTTTTCATAGCTTGCCTTGTTGTTTGCAGCACTGTGTCATTGAAGAGCATCAGATCACGCACTGCTAATTTTCTAGCCACCCCCCCCCACACACACACACACTAACACACACTCACAAACACAACGTATCTTGGTGAGGAAACGACTTCCATTTTTCATCACTCATCTTCATCTTCCGAGAAAGCGTCGAAGTGGTATTGTTTTTACGTAGAAAAATAAAATGTTGTCAGTGGTGTGTTCTTGGTATATTTCATTCCTATGACACCATGAACTTCCAGTAGTTGATAATACAGCGTATCTTCCTTTTCCTCTGCATCATTGTGAATTGTAGCCCCTTGCGGTGATCTGGGTTTGCTGTGGTTGCCGCTGCTCTTGGTGCCTGGGCTTGTTTGTGGTGCCTGTGGATAAAGAAGAAGAATGGCAGAGAGGCCTCCAGATTTTATGGAGCCCCTCTCAGGGAGCCTGGGACTCCGTTATGGGAGCTGGCAGACCATTAGAAAAACAATAATTTTATCCAATAATAATGAAGTGATTTATCTTTCAGAAGCACTCTTCAAAAATTTATAAAATCTAAACAGGAATCTAGCAGAGCCTTTTGAGTAAATAATTCACGCCAGCATGCTAATTGGGCGACTCCTGGTTCAGGAAATACAGAAGGGGGGGGGAAAATAATACAACTAAAAATACAAACCAACAAAAGAAAAGAAGATGAACTGGGGAAAAAGGGGAAAGCAAAACATCCTAAGGCAACAAAAAGCCGCGCGCAGCACTCTTGTTTTATTAATCTCAGGCAACAAGAAGAACAAAAAAGAAAGTGCTAACATTGACATGTTTAACAGATTGGAGTTTTAATAATGGGGAGGGTTAAAGTGCTGGCGCATCCAGTGAAGATATCCAACCTGACCTGAGTGGCTTGTCTGTGCTATCACTATCCCCACTTTGCTCCTTACTGATGATAAACAAGACAGCGGCTAGGAGTGGGTATGTAGGGGTTGGGGGTTAAGGTGTGTGTGTGTGTGTATGTGTGTGTGTGTGTGTGTGGATGCAGGGGCGCAGGCAAAGAGGGTACTCCTCAGAGACCCAGCCCTGGATTAAGAGGAGGGGGGTTTCACCTCACCCCCAGGCCGAGCGGCCCTTCGCCCTTATTAACCTCTACACAGGATAGGTCTTAATCTCGCCGTCTTTTCTTTTTTTTTCCCCTAACAGGGCACTAAGCTGAACGCAGTGCCCCCCCACCCCCCTGACTACCTACCCCTCTAATGGAGCGAGCGCTGTTATCCATGATGACTTACACACTCCGAGTCGTTCAAATTGAAACGGCAGCCTCTCCATCGCAGGTGGAGGATATAGAGAACGCTAGCACCTCGCCGCTCTCCTCCACTGACCTCGGTGGAGGTGGCCTCTAGTCGGCAGGCAGGCTGCGGGGTGTGTAAATACAGGGTGGATTTAAAATAAATTAAGCTATGAGAAAGGCTCAGGTTGATCCTTTTCTTATCTCCAGTGCTGAGTTGTCAGCTCCAAGCCTTTTATGGGACTTGGGTAAATCCTGTGTGGACAAGCAAGAGAGAGAGGGAGAGAGAGAGAGAGAGATAGGGAGAGAGAGAGAGAGAGAGAGAGAGAGAGAGAGAGAGAGAGAGAGAGAGAGAGAGAGAGAGAGAGAGAGGCGAGCGCTTGAGATTCACTTGTTCCGGGCAAGTAAAAATAGCGTGTTCCATTTGTGCGCTCTGCCCCAATCAAGGTGTGTCTTGATTCCACACCTGCGTTGCTGGGTGAGTCACGTGCAAGTTGTACCAGTCACAGATTGCCTCTGATAACTCTTTTATTTTCCTCATTTGCTTTTTTACTGAGAGAGAAAAAAAAGACTAAGTGGACTCAACAGTGTGGCACCACCCTAATTCCTAGTAATGGTTTGTCTAACTAGTGATTTATGTACCGGCCAGATTCAGCACACAGTTCAGAGAATTAGTTTTCATTTCACTTTATGCTTTTTCCCACTTATCACATGACTTGTCGTTTTTTTATTCCTCTCAGTTTCTCTCTCTTTGTGCTCATATGGGACACTCTCTTGTCTGTGTCTGCCACGGTATCTGTCCCTTTAAACGGGACAGGTTTTCTCCCAAAAGTTGGGATATTTTTTTTCCTCTCATTCCCAGAGAAAAATAGCGAATAACACTGATTGGTTTTAGCAGCTTCAGCCAGGCGATGGGCGAATATAATAAGTGTTTTCGCAGACGTCACCCGTGATTATCTCATCTTGCCGTTTTGGGTGAATGTGGAGGATTTAAAGGCTCGTCCTCCATTGTGCTGACATTACTCTTTAACAAGCAAAATTAAATCACGGCTAAAATCATTTGAAACTCTCCCAGAGTCTGGCCCAAATAGCCAAACAATGAGTGTCTGGGAAATTTAAAGGGAACGCTTAAGCGCTGAGAGTGAAATGTGTGTGTGTGTGTATGTGTGTGTGTGTGTGTGTGTGTGTGTGTGTGTGTGTTCGTGTGGGGTTGGCTAGTCGGGATAAAGTGCATAACAGAGAAATGGGGGCAAATTAACTTTCTCACAGGATAATTGGATGAGGGGCAGACACTATTTCACCATTTTTCGCTGCACTCTCAGGAACAATGGGACAGTTCTCTGATGGAATGTTGTTTTTTCCTCCGACGTAAGCATTATCCACTTTAATGCCTTAACTTTATTAGTCTAAATTAGCACATACACGTACCCACACCCAGCGTCTGTTTATCAAGCAATTGTCCTTTACTGTAAATAAACCCACTGTGTTTACTGGACGCTTTTAAATATCTTTAGATTGTATTAGATTATATTTAGAACACATTTGAATGTTGAACCCGGGAAAAAAAAAACTAAGATTAATTGACCATCTTCCCAGCCAAGAATACATGCTTACTCTCCATTTACCAAACGTGGAGTCAAGTTGATTTTACTGAAAATGCTAAATAAATTGCACAAAGAAGTAGGACACATAATGTCTGAATATGGTACTGACCATGTGCTCAAATATGGGGCTAAAATCCCTTTTTAGGTGTAGAGCTGCTGTTTGTGGTGCATGTTTATGGCACTTAGTGTGGCTGCATTTAGTGGAGGTGGTCTGTAGAGTCTGCCCTCCGACCTCTGACCCCAGCCCTTCCTCTGGTCGCACGCACTGACACCTGCTGACCCTGCTCGTCCAGACAAAGAGCAAAGAAGTGAGTGAGCGTTGAGTGGTGTGCAGAGGTGCACGGGTGTGTGTGTGTGTGTGTGTGTGTGTGTGTGCGTGCAATCGAAGCGGCTCAGTGCTGAGCGGCGTGGCGCGATGTGACAGGATTAGCCAAGCCCAAGTGAGCATGGCTGGTAGCGCCGGGCTGCTTGAACAGCACAGCGTAGCGTAGCGAGCGCTACGTAGCGAATAGCGCAGCACGGGATCCCGAGCTGCTGCTCAACACCAGCCTGGGCGGAGAGCCCTACCGCTGTCTAACGCTGTCTGATCACCAGGCCACACCAGCACCAGCGCAGCCTTGGCACGTTACACCACCCGCGCTCTGCAAGCGCTAGCCCCTTAGCTTGCCTCACAATAGCCCAGTGGCAGCAATAGGGGCCTACAGTAGCTCTGCCTTCCTCTCCCGCTCGCTAACGCTAGGGCTAGCCATAGCAGCGCTCAACCGTGAGAGGTGGACTCAGCCCTTCCCTGACCTCCTGGCTCAGCCACTGCCGGTCGGCCTGACCCCTCCTCCAGGGAGCCTGGGCCAGGGTTGGGATCGGGGACTGACTGGCAGCGGCCCGGCCAGCTGGGGGTAAAGTGAATGTGAGTTGGAAAATTATCCTATTAAATTGAATTAAAGAGGCAGTCTTCATTTAGCCGGAGAATGATGGATTTGGACAATTAACGGTGTTAATGGGCACAGGGTTTAAAGAAAGAGCAGGGGAGGGAAAGAGAGAGAGGGAGGGAGAGAGGGAGGGAGAGAGAGAGAGAGGAAAATGAAACTGCCAGATATGGAAAGTAGAGTCAGTTCCATGTTGGGGCTGGACCATTAGGACTAGCTGTAGGGTGCATGTATGGAGACATGCAGTGGACACCTGGAGGGCTGCATTCCTCACTCCAAAATAAAGGGCAGATACACACACACACACACACACACACACACACACACACACACACACACACACACACACACACACACACACACACTCACATGTCCCCGGGGGCCAGTGGAAGGACAGTGAGGATAGAGGAGGGCAAGTGTAAGGTAATACGTTTAGTGGGCAGACACAGATCAAAGCCCATTTGGGTCTGAAGTGTTTTTTGCGGTCACAGTGAGCATGTGCGTACTGTAAACGTACTTCAACACAAGTGGCAGAAAAAACACAACAGCAACAAACCCCAAGATCAGCATTTTGTTGCGTGTTTCAGCATCCCTGTGCATTAGTGTACATTGAGATGCAGGCCTCTATATGTGTGTGTGTGTGTGTGTGTGTGTGTGTGTGTATGGAAGAGTGTGTGAGTCAGTGAGTCTGGGTATCTAGGTTGAGTGGTGATGCGCCAGTGAAGTGCCGGGCACCAGCGAGCGGGGGCCAGTTTTGATTGGCTCATTAAGGGACCTAGTTATTCCAGCAGCTAGCGCGCGCGGTGGCCGTGCTCGGGCAGGGCACAGGGAGGGAGGGAGGGTTGCTTTCTGGTCAGCCCACAAACTCTGTCTGCATGTCCTTAATTCCTGATGATGTGCCGGCCTTGGGCAGTGAGTGTGATGGAGAGGATGCCTGCCTGCCTGCCTGCCTGCCTGCCTGACGACCTGACCCAATCGTGCAGAGCCACCCCCCCTTCCAACACACACACACACACACACACACACACACACACACACACAAGAGAGAGAGAGAGAAAAAAACACGTTGCCGGTTCGGCAGCTGACTGCTGGCTGGGTGGTACCGGCTCTGCAGGCAGGTCAGTGTTGCTGACAAGCGTCCACCAAGGAGGCCGGATTTACAGGGCACACCGTGTCACAGTGTAATCTGAGCCCAGTCTA
>JAODXP020000018.1:14518704-14523704 GCA_027497455.2 Sardinella longiceps
TGGTCAAATCCCCATCTGTATATTTGCAGTATTGTTTTAAATTCTCCAGCTCTCCCCAAGATTGTTTTGACACAGACAAGTGCCCTTAAGAACTTCACTTTCAGCATACTGTCGGGTTTCAGTAGGTAATCAAGTAGGACTCTGTGGGGACATTTCACAAGGGTAAAAGAGCTGCAAAAAAATCAAGAAAAAAATGTAAGTAATGAGTATGTTTCAACCAAAAGATCTATATCTGAAATGTGTGCATGCACAGGCGTGCTCTTCGTCTATTGTACTGCGTCTACTGCACTTTTGTAAGTGTTGCAAAAGAAGAAAAGCATGAAACCCACTGAGCGCACGGCCTCAAATTGATACAAGAAAGATGGCTATCTTGATGAAAAATTCATAAACAACACTTATTTTTTTCATGAAAAAATAAAAACAAGAAAAACATTTCTTTATTATTTCTGAGGCCAACTGTTGTTGTTGCGTCTGAGAGGGATAAGTGGCGGAGATTAGAGCCGTGTCCATTTAAAGGAGTTGCTAATGACATAAATCCTGGACTTGTGAAGAAAGTGCCCCTGTCAGGCCAAATCCCGCGGTGCCAATGAAATAAGACCACTAATGGAATTTTTAAAGAATCAGGAAATCTTTCTTACCTCTCCTCTCCATAATTTCACTCAGAAGGCCAATGAAGGAAGAGAGAGAGAGAGAGAGAGAGAGAGAGAGAGAGAGAGAGAGAGAGAGAGAGAGAGAGAGAGAGAGGGAGGGAGGGAGGGAGTGGGGGAGGGAAAAAAAGTGACGGAGGGAGGAAAAAGGAAAGGATACTAGCACTTTGTGAGACTGAACTTTCTGAACCCATCAGGGATTTTTTTTTTCCTTTTATGACAGGATATCAGATCATGACTTTCTCAATCAGTGAATAGAGCTTGTTGGACCTCATCGTCATATCAGCTGATGGATTTTCAAGATGATTGGGGGAAAGGACAGAGGCAAGAAGAACTGTTTGTCCTCAAAGGGCCCTACGTCTTCCTAGTTTCCACACTTAAGCTCAGACTTAAGTGATTAAATTAGAAAATCACTCACCCAAAATGTTTTAGTGCGCTGGCACAATTACCACCTTTAGTTCTCATTAATTCTTCTCCGTAAATAGAATTGAGGCTGAACTTTGCCATAACCTGTATCTTCCAATCTTCCTCTCCTCTCCAAAGCACAGAAGATTGCCTAATTAGAGGAGAGTTTTCTGTGTGTGTGTGTGTGTGTGTGTGTGTGTGTGTGTGTGTGTGTGTGTGTGTGTGTGTGTGTGTGTGCATATTAAAAAAAAAAGAAAAAGGGAAAAAAAACTGAAAGGAGAGAAAAAAGGACGAGAAAATGGTTAGTCGGGGCCACTGTGGCGTGTTTTGTTTTTCCCCCTCATTTGTACACATTAAGACTCTAACAGTGCGGAGGGACGCAGAGATCAGTGGGTGAAACTGGCTGCATTTGTACTAGTCAGAGGGGGGAAAAAATAAGCTACGCT
Organism: Sardinella longiceps; assembly: GCA_027497455.2. Lineage (NCBI taxonomy): Eukaryota > Metazoa > Chordata > Actinopteri > Clupeiformes > Clupeidae > Sardinella > Sardinella longiceps. Next base: position 14,520,203 of record JAODXP020000018.1, read on the forward strand.
TTTCCTATTACTCATAGTAGAATTTGTGCCATCATCATCTATGGGATTTGTAGTTTCCCAGCTCTCACGCCACTTAAGGCAGCAAATGTATTTCTCCCCCCGCCCCCCACCCCCAGCATTACTGGCACCCGCCATACCTGATCTTGAACAGATAGGCCCAATGCTGAGTCGTGCATAGGACTATTTCAAGAGCCAAATGCGATTGTTTTAATACCTTAATCCAGCTGTCCTTGGCATTCAGGAGTTTGAAGAAGCACCCAACTAATTTGTATGTCCTCGATTTGAACCAGGACTACTGGCTGTTCGTGAGCCCACATGGCTAAGCACAACCCCCCCTGTCCCCTCCACCACCGCCGCCCCCACCTCCCCTCTCTGGTCAGCCGCTCTCCCTACTAGGTCAAGTGATTCGCCTTAAAAACATGGTCAATCCTAAAACGAAACGAGTTAAGTAACAGGGAGAGAGAGTGAGGGAGAGAGGGAGAGAGAGATTTAATGGCAGGATTCTTCCGCCTTTCGTACACAAACACAAATATTTTCTTTTAATTAAAAAAATGCCCTGTGTCATCCCCATGGATTGACACAAACACACACAATTTCTCTCTCTCTCTCTCTCTCTCTCTCTCTCTCTCTCTCTCTCTCTCTCTCTCTCTCACACACACACACACACACACACACACACACACACACACACACACAAAACTAACATTAGGCAGCCCCCACCCCCTCTTCCAAACACATACACATGCACAAAAGCAATTTTAATTGTTGCCACGATATCTATTCTTCCTGACTGGACGTTAATCTGTTAGGGTCTGGTTGTCAAGCGCGAGACGGGGACACCAGCAGTGACGGCTGCCCAGCGCTCTGATGGGCCCCTGAGGGACAGTTAACCCTCCAACTCCCCTTGTCTGGCCCATGCGTCCATCCGTCTCTACCCATGCAGCCAGCCACACCGCTAGGTAGAGGGGAGGGAGGGAGGGAGGGAGCGGGGGGGCATTTTGGTCTCAGTGGGTGGGTGGGTGGATGGGTGGGTCGGACTGGGGCCGAAGCTTGATAGTAATGCTTGTTGATGGTTTCAGAGATACTTCATTTCAGGAGAGGGCTCATTAAGTACTGTCTTCATCAGTGAGACGGCACATTAAGGTCCGGAGGAAGTTGGAGGAGAGGAGAGTGCATTAGAGAGGAGGGGGCATCTGGAGAGAGAGAGAGAGAGAGAGAGAGAGAGAAAGAGAGAGAGCGAGAGAGAGAGAGACCCACCACTTTCCCTTTTGTCCTCCCCCATATCCAGATCTAATGTACTTTCAGAGGGATCGGAGAGAGGGGTCAATAATTATGCATTTTAATTATTAACCTGGGTCCATCTTAATTGTGCTTTTTAAAGCTCTGACATGGACAGGATGGTTTATTGCACTGTTGGTCTGGGCAAGCTCTGGCCAGATCCCTTCTCCATCATCTATAACCCATCTTTATGGGAGAGAGCGGTAATGGTGTTTTTTTTCCCCCAACAGATAGTGCTGTTCTTCGACATTTTAGTGTGCACAATTTGTGTGTGTGTGTGTGTGTGTGTGTGTGTGTGTGTGTGTGTGTGTGTGTGTGTGTGTGTGTGTGTGTGTGTCTAAGTGTGTGGGATGGGAATGACAAAGAGCGAGTGTTCTTGTTACAGTGTGTGTGTGTGTGTGTGTGTGTGTGTGTGTGTGTGTGTGTGTGTTTGTCTGCGAAACCCGGATCTTTGTCTCTCATCATTTTAATTAGATGATGCACGGGGCTGATTGACAGGCAGGGTCTGGGTGAAGAAATAGGAATCTAAAGGAAACTCAGTCTTGTCTGGTCTTGTGACCTCAGAAGAAATTACCTCTAAGCCCCATCTCATTACTCTGTTAGATAAAATGCCATTTGATATTCAGATTCAGATTCACATACTCAATTCTGCACAAAGAAACTAACAAATGCTATGAAAACATGTTGTGAGTGTGTGTGTATGTGTGTGTGTGTGTGTGTGTGTGTGTGTGTGTGTGTGTGCATGTATGTGTATGTGTATGCTGTGTTGCGAGTTAGTGAATGTGTTTGTATGCACAGCCTACAGAATATATTGTTGTTTTGAGATTTTGCGTAATGACATTACCACTTCTTATTGGGGAAGAAAAATATCCCTGAAAATAGCTTTAGGTTCTCGAAATGATGAATTGCACCAGGGCCCTGATGCTAATAGACTTGAGTGCAAATTAGCAAGCGAGCGGCTACCCAAACAGACTGGCTTTTGAGCAGGAAGTTCTCATTTATGATCACTCCAGTGTGAACATATTGCTGCTGGTGGATCAAGTAAGAGACAGACCATTATTCTCTGTGGGAATGTTTGGATGGGGACACAAGCCTGTTATTGTTGCCATACTGACAAGAGGAAGAGAAAAGAGATGTTAGAGAGGATAGCGAGGAAAAAAAAAAAAACGGCACCAAAAAATTTCCACCAAACTGAAATCTCTAGTTAAAGATTAAACCAGGCTAAACAAAACAGATGTCGCTTATATTTTCTCAACCGTCAGATACACATACAGCGTATACAGAAGGATGAATTACTGTAGGAAGATGTGACTTGGGTTGTTTGTTTTTTTTTGTGACGGTTTTGAAAACCCTATTTAAGTCAGAGCTCAGTGCTGAGTTTAAAAATAAAATCGGCAGTTTTGTTCCTTCAACTTTGGGGTTGCTGTATCGCTTATATCTCTGACAGTGGCGTTGTCAAGTATCTCAAACACCTACAATTTTACAGTACACAGAGCCGCACTTTGCTAGCGTCAGGCACAGACACACTGAGATGAGTGGGAAGCAGAGTGAGAGAGCAGGTTATAATTACTGTCGCCCAATCCATATAGCGATACATAAAATAGCATTTACCCAGTCCCACTAGGTTGCCATCTTCACTTACAGAAGGGAGGGACAGGTTTTTTTTCCGTTGTTGTCTTTTATTTTATTTATTTATTTATTTATTTATTTATTTTTTCATTTTCTTATTTACTTGCTTGCTGCACAATAGATACAGCAATGAGACAGAATCGTGACGCCCCAAAACTAGAGTCTTACAGAACCTCTGCTTTGGAAACTAGATTCATCCCACCCCAGCAGTGGCAGCAGTAGCCCACCACCACCACCACCACCATCACCTCCACCATCACCACCACCACCACCACTACCTCCTCCTTTCTGAGCAGACACACCCACGCACAAATAAACATAAAAAGCTAATTTGTTAGCGCCCTCATTTCGGGGGGCCCAAGCAGCGGAATATTGTGCAGGGGGAGAAAGTAATGCTTTGTCAAATGTTGACATGTGTTCGGTCCTCGGCGGCGTGTTTATAAAAGGCATTCGGCTCACTGTCAGCACATGAAGTGGAGATGCTGGCAAATGAGATTAGCCTCCATCCTGCTCAAACTCACCTCCCTCTCCTTCCCCCACCTATCCACCCACCTACACCACCCCACCCCACCTCCAATCCCCACCTCCAATCCCC
>JAODXP020000018.1:14526204-14548704 GCA_027497455.2 Sardinella longiceps
GTGCAGACTGGGTGGCTGGCAGTAGAGGGGAGAGAGAGAGAAAGAGGGACTGAGAGAGGGGGAGTAAATAGAGAGAGAGAGAGAGAGAGAGAGAGAGAGAGGGAGTTGCAGATCTGGCTTTATTTACAGATCAGTTGTCAGAAAAGCCATTTAGAGGGAATGCGCAAATCCCTGCACAATGACAAGAGAGGAGTCTGTTTAAAAGACTATAATGAAGCGCAAACAGAGCCTATGTTCAGCAATAAGCAGCATGGCAAGTCTTACGTTATTTTCACCCCCCACCTCTTTAACCATACCATTTTATTTTATTATTAAAAATGTTTCCTGTTAGCTGTTGTGTCTGTTGTCATCTGTTGTCGTCTGTTGTCATCGCTACAATAGGACAAATTTTGCATTTCAAATATTATCAGGGAAAACACAGGGAAGAGCACAATTGCCTGTATCATTCCATGACCGATTCGAAATGCAAATATGCCACCCAGGCCACCCTGGTCGGCAAATGGTGCACCTTTTAACGTGACAAAAAAAGTGTAAAAACCTGTTCAGCCTGTTCTCATGATATTTACATTTCACTGGAACATTTGTTAGAATCTAATAGGGTAGATGTTTTTTTTTCTCTCTCTCTCTCTTTCTCTCCACCCTCAACGATATTGTTGTGCCTACGCATAACAACATGTTCTACTAAAACATCTCTGTATCCTTGAGGAGTAATTACCCAATGAAGCTGTATGTACCTTTCAGAAAGGTCCTGTTTGATAATGCAGAGAGTCTTATTTCCTGATAACAGCTGCACGACATTTATCTTATTATTGCTTGTCTTGTGTTATAAAAAGTGGACGGGCTTGTGATAAGGCAAGGCTAGTTTGCATGGTCATGCTCCATTTGAACATGGAAAGGACAGGGCATTCGTTTTTTACGCTAAAGCTTGTGTGTCTGGCCTGTAACAAAAAAAGAAACAGAAACCTCTTGTATGTGTGTTTGTGTCAGAGTGTGAGTGGAGATAATGTGTATGTGTATTTACTTGTGTCCGTCTGTGTGTGTGTGTGTGTGTGTGTGTGTGTGTGTGTGTGTGTGTGTGTGTGTGTGTGTGTGTGTGTGTGTGACGGTCATACGATCCCCTCAGCTGCTGTGGCTCATGGTTTGCTTTTAAAACTATTGTTGGGCACATGGCTTCAGGGATGTTCAGTCTGTGAGTGTGGGGCCAACTGCCCCCCCCCCTCCACCCCCCCCCTCCATGGAGCAGAAGGCATCACATCCCAGCCAAGCATGTGTGTGTCTCTCGGCCCCTGTCATTACAGTCCACCTTATTCACCTGCCTTAATTGCAGCCACGCCTATCAGATGACTGATGGTCTGTCTGGCTAAACCTTTGAAACCTTCCACTTAACGTTAATATGCTGTCCTGACACGTCCACTGTGTGTGATATTCATTTGAAGCTTGGTCTGAAATTCCCCCTGTCTGAATAACATGTGAAAAAGAGAGAGCGAGAAAGAGAGAGAGAGAGAGAGAGAGAGAGAGAGAGAGAGAGAGAGAGAGAGAGACCCACGAGTTCACACTTCTTAGAATATTTGGCCATTCTGCCGGCATGCAAGCAAGCAATACCCCAAGCATTGATATCCCGATGTGAAAAAGTGTTCCACAAGTAGAGGAGAAAGTAGAAATTCCCCGCTGAAGAATAGCTGAGAGCCGTCCATTCTGGCACAGTCATGCCAAAGGACACTTAGAAGGACACTCTTTTGACTCCATCCTGGGTCTTTGACAGCCAGTGGCCTGGAAGTAGGAGGCACAGGATTTGGGTATGGGGGACCTGGCGACACAAGACTTGGGGAAAGCTGAAGTGAGTGAGAAGCAAGGGAGGAAAAATGGGAGGGAGGGAGGGAGGAGAAGGAGGAGAGAGTGAGGGAGGGAATATGGTGTATGGCAGGTTATCAGTGTCAGGTACTGTCATGTTGTTTCTGTACCGCGCTATGCTGCCCTGTGTCTCTCCTGCTCTGTTGCTGTTACTGCTATCAGTTAGTATGTGGTTGTGTGTGTGTGTGTGTGTGTGTGTGTGTGTGTGTGTGTGTGTGTGTGTGTGTGTGTGTAAAGTAACTCAATCGCAGCTCTCTATGCACAGATCCCCGACTCTCTCCTCTTCCCCTGGCTGCCACAAGCTTGCAGCCTCGGCCACCAGAGAGATACTTAAGTGGCCTCTCTCTCTCTCTCTCTCTCTCTCTCTCTCTCTCTCTCTCTCTCTCTCTCTCTCTCTCTCTCTCTCTCTCTCTCTCTCTCTCTCACTCTCACTCTCTCCATATATCTATCTCCTTTCTCTCCCTCCCTCTCTCTTTCTCTCTCCCTGTTTTTTCCACCATGGCTGTGGAGAGCAGAGGGTGGTGAAGGACCCCTACTGGTTAAGTGGGTAAACACGCGCAGCCTTGACATCTGTGCTGCGAGAGGGAGAGGGAGAGGGAGAGGGAGAGGGAGAGGGAGGGAAGAAGAGAGGGAGGGAGGGAGGGAGAGGGAGGGAGAGGGTGAGAGAAGGAGAGGGTGAGTGGGACGGAGCAGTAGAAACAGAGAGAGAGAGGGAGAGGGAGTCAAGTGTGTGTGTGTGTGTTGGTGTGTGAGTGAGTGTCAGTGTGAACAGTGCGAGTCGCTCGGGAGCCAGAGAGAGAGAGAGAGAGAGAGAGAGAGAGAGAGAGAGAGAGAGAGGGAGAAGGAAAGAGAGTGAGGGAAAAATGCCTTGCTTTGTAGAGAGGGCTCCTCCAGAGCGGCAGACAGAGGTGAGGCAGAGCATGGAGGCCACTCTTGTGCCAGGTAAGACCTGGAGTGGTGTGTGTGTGTGTGTGTGTGTGTGTGTGTGTGTGTGTGTGTGTGTGTGTGTGTGTGTGTGTGTGTGTGTGTGTGTGGTACCCAGCCTGTGACAGGATGGTTGGGGTGGGTGAGAGGGGGGTGCCACTGGCTGAGGCAGGGCTACTGTGCAGCAGAGTGGGATGGGTGTGTGTGAGTGTGGGTGGGTGTATTCATGGGTGTGTGAGGAAGTGAGTGTGTGTGTGTGTGAGTGTTTGAGTGAGGGGGTGTTTGGGGGCGTGTGATGTCTTTCTGCGAGGGCTGTTATTTGTGCCATGGCATGGAGCAGAGGGAGCGCACCCTGTGACCCCAAACTGTTTTTGTTTGTCTGTTTGTTTGTTTGTTGCTGGTGTACATTATCGTCTGCTTGTGTTTGGCATGTGTTACATGAACAGAATTTGTGCTATGATACTGAGTTAACTTGAGGAAGGTTTTATATTTGTATTCAAATGACTGTTATTTTTAAACTTTATGTCATATAGCTTTGACTTTATTGCTTTATTGGATTCCATGGCGTGCATTCCACAGGTACAGAGATCAGATCAAACATTTCTAAAGACTTTCTCAAAAGCTTTCACTTTCATCATCGCTTTGCCAGTCAATAGTGTTTCCTCCCTCAAATATTACCCTAGTCAATAATTACACAACCAACTGAAGAACCTCTTGAGAAAAGAAACAAGAACGAAAAAAAAGGGGGGAAAAAAACTCAAAACACTCATCATTGTTTGCCGGAGGCTTCAGAGTGAGCGAGTTGGGATGAGTAGGGAGTTTCTTCCATTCATAGACCGAAAGACAGAGAGAGAGAGAGAGGGAGTGAGTAAGAGAGAGAGAGAGATTTTTGCGGGGTTATGTTCAGACGCAGATGTTTCTGAGGAAGGGTTTGTCAACTGAAGGATTTTCCAGCGGTGCGGAGGTAAACACAGAGGAGCTCTGATGGGCCGCTCTGTCTGGAGCACCAGTTCTGTTTAAGACTAATCCAGCTCCCCTTCAATTACATTTCCCCCCCATTTTGCTTAAATAAATACGGCGACGGGGAACCTAAACACAGATTTGCATGCGGCCCCTCTTCTAGGGTCGCCTCCAGGCAGAGTGGGCACTTACTGGAGACGGGCAGCCAGGGCCCAGGAGCACTGAGGCCTGTGAAGGAGTAGAAACGGAAGGAAGCTCTTTTTTTCTTTATCTTTTCTTTTCTTTCTTTCTTTCTTTCTTTCTTTCTTTCTTTCTTCCTTTCTTACTTTCTTTCTTTCTTTCCTTATTTTTCTCTTTCTTTCTTTCTTTCTTTCTCTCTGTCTCTCTCTATCTCTCTCTGGTCTTCTCTGGCTGTGCTAGGCTGTTGATTTGTGTTGTTAGCGGCTGGAATGGGAGCCCTAGAGTGGAAGGTGAGGTCACGTTTGAATTTGGCTTGTGTATCCATGGTGATGTGGAGGCCGCTTCCGCATCTCGCAGTGGGAGAGGCTTTACAGTGTGTGTGTGTGTGTGTGTGTGTGTGTGTGTGTGTGTGTGTGTGTGTGTGTGTGTGTGTGTGTGTGTTGTCCATACACACACTACTGGTTTATTAGGGAGATTTTTTTTGGTAGTCTTTGCTGAGCAGATCCCCCCCCCCCCAGCCCTCCCCAGTGTTCACTGTGAGTTGGTTGGAGATTGATGACTGAATTGTGGAGAACATGTTAACAGTAAGTGCTGATTTATTGAGATACTCAGGGTAAGTGAGGCCGTGCTGCGCGGACTCCGAGGGGGGAAAGGCAAAGATATAGGCCTTTTAAGTTAATGCAGAAATAGAGCCTTTTTAAGTAATAATTGTGATTACTGTGCAAGTGAGCAAGTGAGGGCTAAGAGCTGAGAGCTGAGAAGGAGAAGGAGAAGGAGAAGGAGGGGGTGTGTGTGGAGGGGGGGGGGGTGTCCAGGCCTCCGGCACTCATTTATACCAAGGCTGGGGAAGAACTCTCTCTCACTCTCACACACACACACACACACACACACACACACACACACACACACACACACACACACACACACACAGTGTTGTTAGCTTAGTGCTTTTGGTTGCATTCACTAGAATTTAATTGAAATTAACTGGGTATATTTTCAATTTCTTGCCGACATGAGGGATCATGTCGCGCCGAAGCCTTTGAGTTAGAATAATACAGCAACAAGTGTGTGTCTTGGCAAGCAGTGTCTGGAAATCCCACCAAAACAGCAATGCAATTTTAGAGGAATCAGACTCTTCCCAAGTCTTTAGCTCTTGCGTCTCACGCCAATATTTACCTTGAGAATATGCAGCCAGCAGTCAAACATGATTCAAGGATTCATACAACTAGAATGCGATCCCTCGCCCCCAACCCCTCCAAAAATATTTATTTATTTGTTTGTTTTATTTATTTATTTATCCCACAAGCATGGAATAAGGAATAGTGTGTCCTCTGGAAGAGAAATTGCTGTCGTGTTTTTTTTTTTTTATTTTTTTTTTTTTTACTCAAGCCACCTTTTAGACTGAGTGAAATGTTTCCCCCAGTTCGCTCAGGGACGACTTTATTTCTTAGCGGGGACTTAACACTCACTCAGTTCCCCCATAAATACAGCGTTTCCTCAGCAGCCAGCCAGCCATAACTCATCCCCCTAACTCTCGGCCTAACTCAAGTCATATAGCAGAGAGAGAGAGAGAGAGAGAGAGAGAGAGAGAGAGAGAGAGATGGGTGGAAAGGAGAGGTAGAGACAGACTGAGAAAGGGGGGGGGGGTCACCAGTCATTCCAATCCACTTCTTCTCATTTTCGAGGTTCAGAGAGAAGAATCCAGCTGTACCCAGTCCCTGTGCTGTTCAGCAACCTCAGACTGATATTCTGGGTTGCAACCTTGCACCCACCCCCCTGCTGCGCTAGAGTATGAGGGGCAGACCCAGCCACCCTGTTGGGTTTAGCAGTGCTAGATGGTTCTGCTTGGTGCGTGAGAAATGACTAAAAGTGTTGTGAGAAGGATGCCACTGATACTGCGCTTTCTCTCTCTCTCTCTGACGGGAGATGTTTGGGCTTGTTTTTTTCTCTCGGTTCTTAATAAAGACGTTGGTTTGAAACACGAGATGATGTACCCCTGCACCTGTTGGAGTTTGGGGCTGGTGTAAGCAAAGCAAAGCAAAACAGCAACAGTGCCAGCAACAGAGATGCCAGTAAAACCAACCTCATCAGCAGACGCCCCCACACACACACCCGCCTAGCAGCCACCAGTGCCCACACACAGCAAACTACCACCATCACTCTCTCTCTCTCTCTCTCTCTCTCTCTCTCTCTCTCTCTCTCTCTCTCTCTCTCTCTCTCTCTGTCTCTGTCTCTCTGTGTCTTTGATTGTTGGGAGAGCACTTGTGAATCTTTGTTTTTCCGTCGTCATCGGTAAAAAGCCTTTTGGCCGTATGGCTTCACTCTGCAGATGAAGAAAAAGCATCAGCATCCGTAATAAGCAGCAGAAAGAGAGAGGAAGGGGAAGTGATGTGCATTAGGAGGAAGAGGAGCAGATAAGAGTGGAGGTGATTTGCTGCAGAAAGGAGGAAGGAAGGAGGCAGCAGCAGCAGGGAGAGGCAGATGCAGATGATCTGGCACAGGTGATGGGGCCAAAGCTAATCGCTACGCTGCAGTGTTGGCAGCTGGAAGGTGTGGAGGTACGGACTCAGCCGGCCAGCCAGGGGATGGGTGGGTGCGTGGGTGGGTGGTTGTGTGGCGTCGGCTTTCTGATCTTGGTGTTCGTACGTAGCCCGGAGGAGACAGTCGCTCTCGGCGGGCCGGCCCAATTGGTTGTGATCCCGCCTGCTGGCGCCTTCTGTTCCTGCAGGAGCTGCTCCCAGCGGCCAGGACTCGGAGATCGCTGCCTGCCTGCCTGACAGCTCGCTCCTCCAGCAGCTCAAGTCCTCTGAAGTCAGAACCTCCACCTCCACCTCCCCCACCCACCCAGCACCAACCTCAGCACACACACTCACACACACACACACACTCAACAGCCATCCCACCCCCACATTCTTTGTCAAATATACACATGCCAGGCATCTACACCCTACCCCCCACATGCAGACATAAACACACACACACACACACACACATACACACACACATATACACACCACCTCACCTCCACCACTCTCCAACCCCCTTACTGCCATTTTGATGTGTCGTGGCACTTTGCATTTTGTTGTATTTGCGTTAAAAGGGGTGGAAAAACGACACGCTTGGAGGAATTATAGTCACCCGTTAGTCATGGCGCACACAGGAAGGTAAAGCACGGCACCGCGCCGCTCTGTCCGTCTTGCGGCTTTTTGATCTTGCCATCAAATCTCCTTCAATTTTACGAGTGCCGCTCACCGGGAGGAAGCGGGAGGAGAAGACGCCTCGGAGAGGGAGACGTTACAGAAAATATGCAGGAGCACGCCATCACTTTTGATAAAGACACCCCGTAAAAACAAAAGCGCCGGAGCAGTGGATAGCAGAGAGGAAGAAAAGAAAACAAATATTCAATGTGCCAGTGTGAGGTAGCGTCACCTGAGAAGCTTTGTTTCATCTCCTTGTGCATTTGCAAGACACGCTTTGCACTTCACTCCTCTCTCTCCCTGAGCTCCTCTGCTACCAGTTGATCTGTGCACTAGGCCACAGAACAAGAAAACAAAAAACAAAACAAAACAAAACGAAAAAACAAAAAGCATTTTTGTATGTGTGTGTGTATGTATGTGTGTGTGTGTGTGAGAGAGAGAGAGGTGGCGAAGTCTAATATTTTGGGCACTAACTAGCTTAGTGTGGCTATGGGGCTCTGTGTGTTAATATTTGTTTATTGGTCGCGCAGTGTTAAGCTGATCAGCGGGGTGACGTGTTGCCTGGTTGCCCCGGGCGATGCCAGCTCGCGGGCTTGGCGGCGGTTCAGAGGATGGATGTCTTCAGAGCAGTGGGGGCTCGATGCTAGCTTTATTGCACATCAGCTGGGTACCAAACTAATTTGATAAAGCGCCACTTAATACAGCATGCACACGCACACCAACACATACACACACACACACAGACACACACACACACACACACACACACACACACACACACACACAAAACCAACCACAAACACGCGCACACACAAAAACTCTCACACATTGACACACACACACACACACACACACACACACACACACTTCAAGGAGCTGTGGCACCATTGTTGGCAAGCTATCAACTGTGGTATGCCGCCTGGCACAGTATTGGCATGGCACTCCGCCGTGGCTCACAATCAGGCAAGAGAGCACGTGCAGGCAAACAGAGAAGGTACTGTAACTTACAGAGAGCAAGAACAACAGAGAAAGAGAGAGAGAGAAAGAGAGGTGAAGACAACAGAGGACAAAATAGAAAGAGAGAGAATAAGTATAAGAAGAGAGAGAATAGAGAGAGAGAGAGAGAGAGAAAGAGAGAAAGAAGAGATGTTGGTTTAGTAATTACTACCCGTGTGCAATGGCGGTGGAGGACAGTGAGGCAGTGAGTGGCGGCCCAGGCCTCGCCTTGCGTCGGGATAATGAAGGGGTAGCGTTGCAGCTCTGACAGTCTTAATCTCCACATTGCTCCTGCCGATGGCTGTGGAGGGGTGGAGGGGGACGAGAGGTGGGGTGGGGTGGGGTGGGGTGCTGCCCACCATATTTACCCTGCCGGAGAGAGGCCGTCAAGCCCACCTGACAACACAGTTTACCCAGCAGCGTCCCAACACATCCTCTCGCCCTCCCCTCCATCCCTCCATCCACCGCCCTCCCTCCTTCCCTCCCCCGCTCACTTCTTTTCTCACCGCTGTGAGATGCTCATCGAAGCCTACGTCCCTGCCTCTGTAATACAGCCTGCCCTGGGAGAAGCCTTCAGCACCCATACTCATCTTAAGCAGGAAAGAAAGGAGAAAAGGACAGGAAAAGAGAGAGAAGAGAGAGAACACAGAAGAGAGAGGTAGAGCTGAGAACTTTCTCTCTCTCTTTCTCTCTCTCTCTCTGCCTCACTTCTTCCTCTTTGTGTTTTTTTTTTTTTTTTTTTGCTGGTTGTGTTTTGAACTTTCTGAAGTACTGTTTAAGCATTGGCGGAGCACCGACAGCGGCGTATGAATATGCAGAGTGCCATATGGTGATGCTAGCGCTGGGACTAGGTGTGTCCAGAAGGTAGAACGCTTGTCGATGGAGGCCCCTTCGTTCCCACTCCGATTATCACAGTAATAATGTGCAAAGAAAACCACATTCTCCCAACCCACTCTCACCTTTTTTGTTCACAGGACACACAGAGATGGTGTTGAGGCAATCAATGTAAAACAAAAAAAAAAGAATCCACAGCTTTCGACTGGAGATGTGCAGTGGAAAGGAGGGGAAAGAGAGAGAGAAACTAAAAGAGAGGGAGAGAGAGAGAGAGAGAGAGAGAGTAGAGAGGGAGAGAAAGAAAGAGCGAAAGCTGGCAAGGCCCATGCTGCGGTCGTATTTTTAGCGTTCAGATGCTGGTCCTGACATCGCCGTGATTAAAAGTGATATTTCTGACACATTAGGATGCGCACGGGAAGTAACCTTCTCTAAAGCGCTCATTATTAGATGCATGGCGGACCTGAATATTTATAAAATCGCCGTTAATAATTAATAACGGCAATCTGCTACAGTAATTCAGCAGATTTGCACTTCAACAGAGTATCCGTTTTCACTTTAAAATAATAATAAGGTGAATGCAAATGCAGCCGCAATCTAACCTGTGCAAGTCTGAAGGGTTCAAGGCAGGCATGCTATTAGTTTGCCTTTTATGGGTATTTTTATTATTAGTATGTTTAAATTGTATACATCGCAAGCGTTTAAAAAGTGTGCAATCAAAATGGTGTCACTCTTGTCGATTGTGAGCATCTATCAGCTTGCAGTCAACAATTGTGCAATGCAGAGTTGTTTGTCGCTTCCTTTTGAGGGTATGTCACCTCTATAAAAAACCAGGAAACAAACTGTTTTGGTGTAGAATATACAAGTAGCAGTTGTGGTTTTATCAAAAGCAAATTCTTTGTTTGAGTCAGCCAGCAACACTTCCTTTTGTGTTTGTCGGACCAAAATAGCACACACACTTTCTGTAAAGTACCTCTCTTTTTTGTCGGCTTCGCTCGAACAGGCCTGGTTTCAAAGAAGGCAACCATTTAGATTCTCGAGCAGGAACAGAGAAAAGAAATGTATCAGGGTCTGAAATATGAAAAAAAATATGTGCTTTGTGATAAAGCCACTAACACAAAATAGACTTCTGTTTTTCTGTCAGGTACATCGTGTTTGTGGTGTATTTAGTTGAGAAAATTTGAGTAGTGTACGTGCTTCTATTAGAACATGTATACTTGTATAAGAACGTGTGTGAGTGTGTGTGTGTGTGTGTGTGTGTGTGTGTGTGTGTGTGTGTGTGTGTGTGTGTGTGTGTGTTTTGATTCAGCCAATGCTGACAGAGATGAGATGACCCACAGCCCACAGCATGGGGTGGGGGGTTAGAGAAGCATGCAGATGCACAGCTTTATGAGGGACACACACACACACACACACACACACACACACACACACACACACATTGAAGCTGGGCCCATTGTCTCTCTATCATGATTGGTCACAGCAGTATAGTCTCTGGAGTCTCATTGTGTCTTCAGCAGCAGCAGCAGCAGCAGCTGTAAAGAGGTGACACACACACACACACACACACACACACACACACACACACACACACACACACACACACACACACACACACACACACACACACACACACAGTCACACACACCACCTCCCACCAACCAGATTAACACTTGACCATGGTGACTGGGCCTCTCATCTCATGATCTGCTGTCCTCTGCAAAGGTCCACAGGCAGAGGCTGCAGCACCTGCCAAACCCACACCTACAGTAGAGAATGCTCTGCCATCCTCACTGCCTCACTGCATCTTCTGCACCCTGTAGCAGCCGTTATCTGATGGATTCCATAGAAATTAAATAGCAGCCTACTAAGGAAACCGGCTTGACAGGCTTTCCAGTGAAATTCTAGTGAGGGTTTTTTTTTTCCTCTTTTTTTTCTCAAAAGGGCAAGCAGAGGTCTTATAGAATCTTTAGGTCTGATCTCCACCTGTAGTGACAGACATTTAGGGGACACCTGCGAGTCATTGCTACGCACGTAAAACACAGAGAGAGAGGGGGAGTGTGTGTGTGTGTGTGTGTGTGAGAGAGAGAGAGAGAGAGAGAGAGAGAGAGAGAGAGAGAGAGAGAGAGAGAGGGAAGGAGGGAGGGAAAAAATGGGTAAAGTCTGTGAAGCAGAGCAAATGTTTTAATGGCGGTCTGGGATCGATGTTGTCAGCACAGCGTCCTGTCTGGAAATGTTTTTTTTTTGTTCTTTCTCTCTCTCTCTCCCCCCTAATGTCACCTCTTCCTGTCATTTGAAGGAGAAGGGTGCAAGTATCTGCAGTGAACAATAAAAAAAAAGCTGAGCAGATTTTGAGGAAATTGCTTTAAAAACATTGAATGCTCACAAGCCCTGTTGTATCTGAAAAAGAAATTTAAGAAGTAACCTTGGAAATCAATTAAGCATTCCCCGGGAGCTGGGGCTGTTTCCAAGGATAGGCCAACTCTTCTGTTTTCTCTCTTTCCCTGTCCCTCACTCCCTCTCTCCCTCTCTCTCTCTCCCTCACTCTCTCTCTCTTTCTCTCTGTTCCTCGCACCCTCTTTTACTGAGACATTTTGCCCGTCAAACAAACATCCTCTTAAACAAGGCGCTTTGTCGGTCGTGCCTCTTTTATATATTTATTTTTCCCCGCAAAGTGCCTTATAGGCTGTCAACATGTCTTAAGAGTCTTGTTAAAGAAATGCCACAACTCATCTCGCTTTAATGTAATTCATATGCTGATGAAAGGGGGACATGTCCAAACATCTAAACAGCCTTGCTTTTTAGGTTTCACATTGAGGTTATCCGAGAGGGCTGTTGTGCTGATTGACATTATCTGGCCTGACAGAGCTTCATTGCAAGGTTAAGCTAATGCTCACAAGCCTACTGGCCACAGGAAAGTAGACCCCCCCCACCCCCTTCCCCACGCTTCCACCCCACACCCACCCCCCTCCTTCACACACACGCACACACACTCACACACACCAACACACACATACACACCATCTCTATTCCCATTGCTTCCTGTTTAGACGTGCAGTGTCAGGGGGGTTGGGGAGAGGGGTCTACTGTCCGGCATAAGGGTGGTTGGGTATGTGTTGCCGTTAAGCAATGGCTCTCATCGAGTGGCAGTGTTGAGAGCGTACATGCACATACATTTACACACACACACACACACACACACACACACACACACATATCCACAAAACCATATAGTACATGCACACATTCAGCAGCCAAAGAGCTCTAAAATTATGTATACAAGCCCCCACCTCCACTTCTACACACACACACACACACACCGCTTAACTCTCAGCTAACGACCCACAGTGCTGGGAGTCAGTCTCCTGGGCCTTCTCCTGACCTATCGGTGCCTGTCACTGTGGACCGATGCGGGTCATCTAGAACCCCCAGCCCACCCCGGTTCCCTCCCCCCCCCCCCCATCCTCTCCTGCCCCGTGCCTCTCCACAGGGCTCCGGTAAGCAAAACACACCTCCAGCCTGAGGTAATGGGAGCCAGTCCCGGAGAGAGGGGAGCTTGTGGAACCATCAGCCTTTAAACACACACACACACACACACACACACACACACACACACACACACACACACACACACACACACACACACACACACAAAATCTCAGTGAAATACTGGCTAAGTGATGTGTACCAACAATGGAGGATGGCTGCTCTCTCTCTCTCTCTCTCTCTCTCTCTCTCTCTCTCTCTCTCTCTCTCTACTGCCTGATCTGTCTCTCTCACTCCCTGGTGTCTTGTTTGTGGCAGCCCCGTCATTAACCCTTTGTGCTCTGCCAACACGGATCTGCAACCGATCCCCTCTGGCTGCTGCCAGGCAGGGTGCCCCCTGCCGCGCCCGCCCTGTGCCAACACTGCCAGCTTGCTCATAAGCAGCATCCCCCCCCCTCTCTCTCTCTCTCCCTCTCTCTCTCTCTCTCTCTCTCTCTCTCTCTCTCTCTCTCTCTCTCTCTCTCTCTCTCTCTGTTTGCCTATTCCCATACTAATCTGTGACTGGCAGTCTAGTGTTCATTAATGTGTGGTGGACACAAGCGTAAGACATCTCCAACCCTGACCAACAGTCAGTCTGAGGATCTTGAAAAAAAGAAAACAACTTGTTTGCTTATCAAAATGAATAGTAAAAAAAAAAAAAACAGCAAAGAGAAATAATATTAACGGCTCGTCAGCGGCTACCAGTGCGAAAGTTGGGTTTGCAAAGGTTCTCCGCCTGTCAGAGTGCTTCTCGTCATGCACACACACACACACACACACACACACACACACACACACACACACACACACGAGTCGTTTGTCTCCCACGGCTGATGAGCGAACAAGGCAGTCTCCTTTACTGTGGGTGGAAAATCATAATTGCTCGCAGTAAACAACAAAAAAAACCACACACACACACGCACACAAACATATACACACACAGTGCATAAACACTTGCACACCGTGCTGGTCACACAGACCATCCTGTCAAACTGCACATACACAAATCAATGAATTTCCTCTCCTTTAAAATACGCATTGTGTGTATGTTTATGGTCCATTGTCCTGGCCCTGTGCATATGTTTGTGAGTGTCTGTGTGTGTTGAAAGGTACAAGTGTGTAATATTTTTTGCACAAGTCTTTCCTCTCTTGTGTCTTTTTTTGTGGCTGGCTTGTTTTTGTTTAGCAGCAGTATGGCTGCAGTGTTTCACTTGACTGAAGGCCCCTCTCTCTCTCTCTGCCTCTGTCTCTGTCTCTGGCTGTCTGAGCATGGCCAGAGGAGGCTGCCGTCAAGTCAGAGTGGGTCCCTCAAGGTCGCCCCAAAGACAGCACGCAAGCGGCCAAGGTCACCTCCCTCCGCCACTAAAAGCAATAAGTGCTTTATTGATAGAAAAGAAGCACACAGAGACAGCCAGCAAGCAGATGTTCTAGCAACTGATTAATAATAAAACAGATTTGCGAGTGTGTGTATGTGTGTGTGTGTGTGTGTGCCGAGGCGTACAGTGTGTGTGTGTGTGTGTGTGTGTGTGTGTGTGTGTGTGTGTGTGTGTGTGTGTGTGTGTGTGTGTGTGTTTACGTTTTATTTTAGTTAGTTTCCTGTCATGGGTGTGTTTTTAAGGGGTTGGTGAAGAGAATAATAAGTCAAGGTGTATGGGTGTGTGTTTTTGTGACTCGAAAAATGTTTTGTGATATTTTGGGCGTGATTGTTTTGCTGTGATGCATTTCCCCGCACTAAAAGATTGATCCTCACTCTGGAATGTAAAAAATCCATTTGAATCCATCAGATGAAAAAAAAAAAAAAAAAAATGAGCAGAGTGATCGAGGGTGTGTGTGTGTGTGTGTGTGTGTTTGTGTGTGTGTGTGTGTGTGTGTGTGGAGATGGAATGTGTGGCATTGTCCCAGGAACACCCTTCTGAACAGCTCTCACATTCCTGTTGTTTTTTCTCCCCTCACGAACATCAGATTGCACTTTTTGTGAGTAATATGTGACAGCTACCTGCAGTGCGTCATTTGGTGTGTTTCACCTTAACCACCCTTTAAAGAACATGAAGGGTGTTCCCTTGGTGCCTCAGATGAGATTCTTCACTTTTCAAATATAGTAACTGTAGTGTTTTAGTCTTCACAAGAACACTGTGTTCCTCCAGCCAGATCAACCCAACAGGGTAATTTAACGTTGATTTCACCCTTATTAACTTTCCTTTGACACACACCTCCCTCCACACTAACACCCTCAATTAAAAAAATAATAATAAAAATAATACAAATCCTAGACTTGAGCTTTCCTGAGTGTAAAGGCGGTGTTCTGCAATCACACCCAAATAGCAGAATAATGCCCTGCTCTCCACAAACCTGTTCCACCACACAGACACCCAGAGGAATGCTGGGAAAATTCCATCCTGCCTGACGCCCCCATCCAGTCACTGGGGCTCGTCTTAATTCCCCCTCAGTGCACCCCCCACACACACCCCTCACACACACACACACACACACACACACACACACACACACACACACACACACACATTCTCACATCCATTCCACTCCCCTTGTCCTCCTCCTCCTCCTCCTCCTCCTCCTCTTCGTTTGTCTCTTCATCATCCTCTTCGTCTCCCCCAACAACATAAACTTCTCCTCCAGACTTTTCCCCCAAGCCGAAACAAAAAAAAAAAAAAAAGGAAAAAGAAAAGAAAAGAAAAAAGAAAATGGTAGGAGGAACGCGGGGAGAGAAAAAACCTGGCTTTTTGGCAGTGGCATTGTTTTTAATCATCAGAACCTAGAAATTATTATTATCACTTCTGACGCGGCAATTAAAGTCTCAGGTCAGGAGCGAGCGGCAGCGGGCTGTGATCAGCGGCGGAGCCGAGAAGTTTTAATTAGACGATCAGAACCATTAATGCACAAAAAAAAGGTGTGCGCTGGGAAATTAACGCCAACGTCTTAATCAGGGTTAGCGACTCCGAAGAGGAGTCAAGTGAACAGAGAGCAAAAAACAAATCATTTCCGCACCACTGGGACAAAACTCAATTAAATATGCATGCAGAAAATGGAAATTTTTTAGCATGGGCAGAGCCCGACGGAGGGAGGGTGGCGGTGGCGAGGGGGGAGAAGAGAGACAGAGAGAGAGACAGAGAGAGAAAGAGAAAGAGAGAGAGAGAGGGAGAAAAAGAAGAGAAATACCACAAGGTCTGGCGGCAGGGTCGTGGACCTGCTTATTGTTATTCTTGTGTAATAAAAATGAAGGAGGGGGCCAGTTTGCTAGGGTCTGGGCTTCTGTGGCGGATTTGTCCATCAGTTGCCTTCCGCTCGGCTTCTCTGTGGCTGCAGTTCGGGCCTGCCAGATAGAGAGATGGAGAGAGAGAGAGAGAGAGAGAGAGACAGAGAGACAGAGAGATAGGGAGAGAAAGATGGAGGAGGGAAAGTGCTGTCTTGCTGCAAGCAGTAAATTCAAACACTAAAGACAGACCAGGGGGTCTGTATGTGTGTGTGTGTGTGTGTGTGTGTGTGTGTGTGTGTGTGTGTGTGTGTGTGTGTGTGTGTGTGTGTGTGTGTGTGTGTGTGGACAGTGTTAAAGGATAGGTCTGTGATTTGGTGTGCACATAGATGGATTATGTTTTTGTATGTGGCCAGTCTATCAATGTTTAAGAGCAGGGCTTTAAACCACTGTGGCTGAGAGTGGAGCCAAAGCCCTGGGCGATGTACAGAGCTGGCTCAGCCTATCAGGGAATCTCCCCAAGCTTTACAATCTCAAAGCTGCACTTTTTCCTCCAGTCTTACAGCTCACAAAAGAATCTCACAAACACCGAGACCATTAAATAAGCAGGAACTCCGTCGAGCGATCGGGTTTTTCTCTCAGGCCTGCATCATATGAACATTAACTCCCCAAGTTATGATGCTTTGGGCCGTCAAGATGTTGACTCTGTCTGAGGATTTGAGTGTCAGTTAGATAACAGATCGCAATACTGTTGTTAGCAGGGGCAGGGTTTGATTTTTTTACAGAAATGACTAAAAAATATGACTATAACAATAACACAAAAAAAACTGTGGTGCACTGTTTGTCCAAGGGATTACATAGTACAAACAAACAGGCAGTCACGAGATAGAGCTCTTGTAACTGAGTTTAGAAGTGCAGATGTCTGTATTGTTTCTAGAACTGTCTATGGGCATGAGCTCAGACTAGAACATGGTGCCAGGGAGGAGACGAGACTGTCGATCATCTCTGTTGTAATGTTCCTGAGAGAACCCAGCCTGTGTCCGTCCATTGGCCTGTCTGTCTCCTAACCTGTATTCTGTCTCGCTGAGAAAGAGTGGGGGCAGGAGGGAAAAAAAAGAAAAGAAGGTGGGTTGGGGGGGTGGCAGAAGGGGTGTAGGACACGCCAATCTAAGCAGTCATTAACACCCACCCCCCTCCTCCCCACCCATCCCCTCCTCCCCCTCCCTCCAGCACCAGCGGCAGTGTGATTGCAGTCTGTGCACGTTCAGGCAAATAATGCACTTCCAACAGCATTATTAGGATTTGAAACACCACTTGATTGGGCATGATATCATTCTGGCGCATAAACAGAAGCTCGGCGTTAAACAACAAGACACAGAGGATTTCAAGAGCTCTAACAGAGGAGAGAGTTCACGGGAGCTTTTTCTTCATTTAGACCATTAGCTACGTTGCACTTATTTCATTCGAAGCCGAGGCAGGGACAGTAACATCTTTTATGTGCGTCTCAGAGAGAGCAGATAAAAGAGAACTCTTCTCTCTCTCTCTCTTTCTTTCTCTCTGCCTCTCTTTCCCCCTCTTTCTCCGCTCTGCCCCCGCCGCCCCCCTTCTCTCTCTCTCTCCCTCTCTCTCTCTCTCTCTCTCTCTCTCTCTCTCTCTCTCTCTCTCCCGTGCACTGCTGCACTCCGCTTATTGTATTTGTTTGAAAGTGTTTGAAACATTTTTGGTGCCTTTTGTGCCTGTTTTCATTCCCATATAAAGCCGGCGTTTTACAGCCGCCACAGGTCTGCACAGTTTCCACAGAAAAATCTTGTCAGGCGCCGCGATAAACAGTGCCAGAAAAGCAAGTTCCATCTAGTCGCATCAGCATTTCAAAAGCCTGTGTCTTCTTTAAACTTTCCAAACTCAAATAAAAGGTAGACAACATTCAGACAAAAAAAAAGATAACCTTAAAACACACCCTTCCAAAACCTCTCTCTCTCTCTCTCTCTCTCTCTCTCTCTCTCTCTCTCTCTCTCTCTCTCTCTCTCTCTGTCTCTCTCTCATTTAGAAAGAAAATTAGAAACAATCAGGAAAATTATGATGTACATTTAGTAAACACAGAACAAAGCTGCTGTGTGACTCTGTTGCCTTTATATGTTCATATTGCTAATATATTTGTGTGGACTGCTATTTGCCTGGGCTGTGTGTGTTTGCTGAGTGGCCCAGTGAGAGCTCAGCCAGGGCTCCCGAAGGAGGAGAGCTGCTCCTTCATGTGTGTCCCTGCTGATTTTTATCACATCGTGTGCTATCATGCACGCACACTGCGGGAGGTAAACAGCATCGTTGCCATAGCGATACTCCATTGTGAGACGTAGCGGGTGGAGGAGGAGGAGGAGGAGGAAGTGGCGGCTCGGCAGGGACAAGGGCCAGGGGCAGGGGCAGTGCACAGACGGACAGACAGACAAACAGATGAATGTAGGGACAAAAGGATGTCAGGAAGGGAGAATGAGGGACCAGAGTGTGGTGTTTTTCTTTTTTTTTCTTTTCTTTTTTTTTCTTTTTTTCATTTCAAAGGGTTGGGGAGGTGGGGGTTAGTCAACTGTTCACTAATGGTCACCTGAGTTTATTTTACAGCGTGGCAAAATTTCGAGATATCTTCAAGATGTTTATTCACTCGTTAAAACAAGCTCTCCCCGGTAGCTGGGTGCTTCTTCCTCCTCTCTCTCTCTCTCTCTCTCTCTCTCTCTCTTTCTCTCTCTTTCCTTCCTCCCTCTCTTCTCTTCCTCCTCACTCTCTTAGTGCATTAATGTGTGTGCAGTGCTTCTGTCTGGCAATCATATCCCTATCCTCCGCAATCAGTGCATGTTGACCTGCTGGCGGTATAGAGGTTTTGTTTGCTAAAAATGCACATAAATACTTTTGTAATGGAAAGACACGTCTTCTCAGGGGGTCATTTCCTACAAGGAAAGGCAAGATTGCGATGCAAAGGAAACGGGTAGTTAAACCATGAAATACTGAGCACAGTAAACAGAAAAATGACCTCTGCCGGTACGCCCAAATGACCTCAATCTTCCTTCAGAGGTGTTCTGAAAAAATACTTCAAAATTTATGTCTTCCACTTCCTAATAGTTTTTCCAGCTGATTTTTTTTTTAAACCCACCACCCCACCCTTGAATTGCTGTCCTCTACACCGTGACCTTTTTACCCCTCCTTACAATTGTCTTGCTCAAAAATGTACAGTTATGTTGGCTGTTTATCCCCCATCATCTGAGGAACCTGTGTAATGGCAAGTCATTGTTTCGCTGAGGAAGTCCACTGTGTAAATAGGGTAACTGAGAAAGCATGTGCAGGGAGCGGCGGGTGCATTGTATATGTGGCAAGGTTAGACGCTAACCTTGAGGGGAGCTATTTGTTCATATTGAAAGCTAATTTTGCAGGAGCCGAGTAAGAAGAACAAACACGGCTGTTAAAAAAAGGAATCTTCCTACTCATAAATTTAGGCATTCAGAGAGGTCTCAAATCAGCTTTCAGATAATTTCTCTTTGCCTTTTTTGGGAGTGTATGTGTTTGTGGTAGATGTAAGCTACAGTATAGAACCCTTTTAACTTTTTATAGCTTAGTTTTAAAGCAATCATGCGCTTGTTTTTGCAAAAAATAGACAATACTGTAGGTGTTTGACTGTTTCCACATCTGATCTGATTTGATCTCTGGTTTGAGGCAGACAGTGGAAAACTAAGGGGTGTCTTCCACTGAAAGCCTAATGAGCTGTGCTCAGAAAATAGCCTGTGTGGCCACGCAGAAATTCCACCAGCGATCACACTGTGTGGAGACTTGCACTGATGCATGTGCGGCGCGTCCCCTCTCTCCCAGCTCCCAGTCCCCTAAGCTTCTGTGGCCACGCTAAGTCACAGGGATAGAGACAGGATCAGAGACAGGCCCAGAAAGCCTGTCTTCTCTCTCTCTCTCTCTCTCTCTCTCTCTCTCTCTCTCTCTCTCTCTCTCTGTCTTTCTTTATTTCATTATTTCTTTCTCTTTGTCTTACTCTCAGTCTCTTGCTGTCTTTCTTTCTTTCTTTCTTTCTTTCTTTCTTTTCCTATGTCTCACTTTGCTGTCTTCTCTCTCTCTCTCTCTCTCTCTCTCTCTCTCTCTCTCTCACTCCCTCTCCTTGAGTGGTGACACAAAGCGCAAAGGTAGCACTGTTTTTCTGCCCTAAAAAGGCATCTCGGCGGGCAGGAATGCCAGGAGGGGTGGCAGCTGCACCGGGGGCGCTGAAGCCCGGCAGACGTGCCCCGAGGAGAGGACGTGTACGGTCCAAAATAATGACCGAATAAATGAATCAGTCAGCACTCGACAGCGCCCAATCACCGGCACTTTTAAAAGCTCACATCGCACGGCCCTTTAAGAAGTGCTTGTGACCTCCCCTCCCTCACACACACACACACACACACACACACACACACACACACACACACACACACTATCTCTCTCGGGGGGATAAATTTAAACAGGGGCACAAATGTTGCGGGTGGGATGAGGGGGGTGGGGGGAGATGGAGGAGGTTGAAGAGGGAAGAGGCTACACAGTAGGGCTTTGCCACCATCATCAAGTATTCATGGCAGACTGAAGTGCCTACCTGCGGTGTGTTGGAGGAGTGCCCGTCCGCTTGCGTTTAACATCAGCTCTGCTGCGATGGCGGGGCCGATAAGGAAGCAACGCACACACACACAACACACACACACACATCTGGACACTGGGGGGAGCTGGGAGTGATTTACTATAGGCCTTCCTAAGGAGAGAGAGAGAGAAAGAGAGACTGTGTGTGTGTGTGTGTGTGTGTGTGTGTGTGTGTGTGTGTGTGTGTGTGTGTGTATGAGAAACAGATAAAGGAGCATTAGTGGCAGGACCACATGGTTTTCTGGGGGAGATGTTATGTGTGTCCGGCCTCGTGTCCTTCTGGGCCCAGCAGTCTGGCTCTCAGCGCCATCTCAAGCTGACTAAGCTGCCATCTTTAGCTTCTCTCAGGGCCTTCAGGTGCCTGCTCACCACAGATTGTGTGTGTGTGTGTGTGTGTGTGTGTGTGTGTGTGTGTGTGTGTGTGTGTGTGAGGGTTCTCTTTTGGCAGTTTCTATGGCTTTTTACATCTCTAACTGCACAAATATACAACTTCAACCTTTGCCCACATCATCGTAAACACACGACCACAGCAGCATCTCTATGGTGAGGTGCTGAAAGTGAAAACTATTTTTTTCTGCCACGAAGAGTGTGAAGTGAGAAAGAAAGAGAGAGAGAGAAAGACGCAAGCAGAATAGTTGTATAGAGCAGGAAGGACAACAGCTGCGAGGACGCATGGGCACTAGTGCGGTGTGTATGCATGCATATATGAGTGTGTGTGTGTGTGTGTATGTGTGTGTGTGTATGTGTGAGTGTGAGGTACAACCATGAGCACTCAGTCCTTGCCCCTGGAATGTCTCCCTCCTCTTCTCTCCTTTATTATCTTCTCTTTTCCTCCTCTCCTCTCCTCTTTTCTCCTCTCTTCTGCTTTCCGATCTTCTCTGTCCTCTCCTCTCTTCTGCACTCCTGCCTGTCAGAGGGTAAAGCTAAGCAGAGCCCAAGCGCTGGCAAGCCTCGCGCCTCTTTAGGTAAAGGAGAATATAACATTTCAGGGTGTTTTTATTCCAGCTGTCATGTAAAACGGATTAGAATGGCCGTACAGGGCGCACTGTGTGCGAGGTAGGGGGTCTGATTCTCATCTGCTTGTTGTTTCTCTCCTCAGTGCTCCATTATATGTATGACTGTGTGTGTGTGTGTGTGTGTGTGTGTCTGTGTCTGTGTAGTGATTGGTGTGTGTGCTTGTGTCGCTCTGAAACTCTGACTAAGCTGTCTATGACAAGTGTGACTAATGCATATGCAATACACACACTTGAAAAAGCTCGGTTCTCTTTGTCCTGGGATTTTTGTTTGTTAAACTTACTGTAACCAGCCGCATTTGGGCCAAGTAGCGATGTCACACACAGATCAATGTGAAGCCATCTGGCTTCCATTGTTGTCATTTCTCCGAAAAAAATGATGTGATTCAGAATAGTTGAATATGACGCTAAATGTGTTAAAGACATGATGTCAAATTTGATGAATATGCCTGTGCCACTGGAGCTGAAAGGAAACCAAAACTAACCACTTCATTTTTCTCTCTCTCTCTCGTTTTCTCTTCAGCTGAAAGGACTTTATGCACTGAAAAGACCTCAGGAAAACCCAACATGGCCGCCAAAAGGAAAGGTGGCCTAAAACTCAATGCTATCTGTGCCAAGCTGAGCAGACAGGTGGTGACCAGTGAGTGCGGCTCCCAGAATGCCGATGGTGACGCGAGTTTAGCAGACAACAGTGAGCGCGGCAGTTCGCACTACGATGAGAACGACCGACCCGACACCGACCTCCTCCCCGAGGGCGTGAGCCAGAGCCTGGAGGAGGACCAGCGGCGGCGTGAGGCCATCGAGAAGTGGGTAAATGGCGAATACGGCGATGAGTCGTTCGATGACGGCGGCGGCGGTGGAAGCGATGGGCCGAGAGCAATCAGAGCCAACAATGGCGGAGAAGACGGGCCTCCAGAGGGTGTGTACATGGTTCAGCCGAAGGGCTGCAGCGACGACGAGGACAACGGCGACGAACCCGACACCCTGCCCGGCTCACACGATGACGGCAGTTTCCACGATGACCGCGACTCAGAGGATGGTCCGCACAAGGAGGACAGCTACGCGCCCTCAGGCGAGGTGGTCAATCGCCAAGCGCCATTCACCTCTACAGGTACCCATCCTCTCCATCCCTCTGTTCTCTCACTCCCTTTCTCCCTCT
>JAODXP020000018.1:14553704-14558704 GCA_027497455.2 Sardinella longiceps
CCTATAACCACACACACACACACACACACACATATCCATACCCCATTCTTAGGGATGTGAAGCCCTAGGCCTCGTCCGAAAAGTATAAAGAACATGCATGGTAAACGCTGTAGATTGAGCAAACGATCTCATGGCCAACAAGCAGGTATTTCCTCCCGAATACCTGATCCATCTCTTTTCAATTTTTCATGCCCTTTCGATCCGCCAGATCCCCTTTCATACCCGTGTGCCACGGCACAGGAGCGGCCTCTGATGCTGCCATGGAAATTTAGGGATTATTTTACATGCTCCGAATGAGATGCAAAAAGAAGGGGGTTAGGGGGGAGAGTGAGCTGGGGGTTTAGCGTAGAGTTGGGGTGGGGTTGAGTTGTGTGTGTGTGTGTGTGTGTGTGTGTGTGTGTGTGTGTGTGTGTGTGTGTGTGTGTGTGTGTGTGTGTGTGTGTAGTGGGGTGGAGGGGAGGGCGACCGATTTAGCAATAACACCGAAATCTGAGACCAAAGGCGAAATATTTCCGTATTAATTACCACGGCAGCGGCTAGCATTACCTCTGGCCGGCTTGCGTGGCCCTGCGATGAAAAAGGCAATCAAATAAATGAAGAAAAGGTCTGGAGCTGGAGCTGTGGAGGCAGAGGGTGTAGGGGAGTTGTTGGGGGGTGGTGGTGGGTGGGGGGTGTAGTAGGGCTGGGTCAGAGCCAACGCACGCAGGAGGGCCAGAAAGTCCATGGAGCTTACTTGACACCCAAGTGAAGTTGTCATTTAGAGCATAGTGCTGGCATTACAGGATCTCGCCTGACACAGAAACTGCCACAAGATGACATTTTTTGCATTCATCTGGATGAGTAAACATTTCAGGACGGAGTGTATGTGGGTGTGGGGGGGTGTGTGTGCGGGTGGGTGGGTTAGTGTGAGTGTGGGTGAGTGAGAAAGAGAGAGAGTATGTGTGTGACTGAGTGTGCCTGAGGGATTCTGCTCATCCTGCTCAAACACACATACACACACACACACACACACACACACACACACACACACACACACACACACACACACACACACACACTTATTTGGTAAGAACTGAAGTGTGTCTTAATAAGGCCTAGTGATGCAGTGCTGTAATTTTTTCCCTGCTTTCAAACCAAATCATTTTCCTACCCCCTCTCTCTCTGACCCTTTGCACCAACCTGGATGAAAGTTAATGGAGCAGAATTAATCTCTACATAATGCAATTAAAGTATACATTTACTGCATTTCCCCACGTCCTTGGGGAGGACAGCCCATTTAATGGGCTCTTTAAAAGAAAAAGAGAGAAGTTTCAGAGCACAAATATCTGCGAATAACTTTAAAAGAGTCGACACTCCAAAACATTCAACTTCACAGTCATTTTTACAGACACTTTTAAAACCCAAACTATACATGTGAGCAATATGTGAACATGCTCATTACTAATGCCCTTTCACAGTCTTCGTATGACTTTATCTTGCACTGCTACATTAGGTGTATTGTTAGTGTATTGTATGGTAAAATATAGAAGTGTTTTTTGAAAGCGAAAATGAATACTAAAGTTAGAATGTAGAAGTATGTGTGGGAAGAGAGGCTGCCTTTCCATCCTGCCTGCAGTAGATGAAGTCTACATTACTGATTAGCAGATTTATGAGAGCAATAAAATGTAAAGTATGAGTGTGTGTTAATATATGCATCAGTTGAGAGCAATGTACTTGCGAGATGTCTTAGGAACAAATGAACTCACAGCGGCATATGTTTCCTTTCCTCCCCCTCTTTTTCTCTCCCTCTCTCTCTTTCTCTCTCTCTCTTTCTCTCTCTCTCTCTCTCTCTCTCTTTCTTTCTCCCTCCATCTTCTGCTTTCTCTGTATGTTGTAGGGGAGGCATCGGCCCTCCGTGACTATGCAGCCAACACCATGAACGAGTTCTTGCACATGTTCGGCTACGATGACCAGCAGGTCCGAGACGAGCTGGCCAAGAAGATCAGCTTCGACAAGCTGAAAGCCGCTACCTCAGACGCCTCGTCCCTGAGCAGCGAGGAGGCCACGCGCCGAGCCCGCTTCTCCAAGTACGAGGAGTACATCCGCAAGCTGAAGGCCGGCGAGACGCTTCCCTGGACCACGCACTCGCCCAAGCCAGACGACCTCAACGCCAAGTTGGGCCAGGAGAAGCCCGCCGTGTCGTCCGCCGCCACCGCTGCTGCCCTCCTGGCCCCTTCGCCCGGCTGCCTCCCGGGTGCCGAACCCCAGATGTACCCGGTGGGTGTGGTGGACCCCAAGCAGACTCCTCTGGCAGCCGCAGTGGCAGCCGCAGCAGCTGCCGGGCAACAGCAGGCCCCCGGGGGTGCCCACGTCCAGAGCCCAGCCTCGCGGGCCTCCAAGTACGACTTCTTCATCCAGAAACTGAAAATGGGCGAGAGCTTGCGGCAGCAGAATGGCGGCGCCACCAGCGCCAGCAGCGGCTACAAGCGCCCTTCCAAGTACGACCTGGAGAACGTCAAGTTCCTGCACCTGTTCAAGCCGGGAGAGGGCAACCAAGACATGGGCGGTGCCATCGCCTTCAAGACGGGCAAGGTGGGACGGCCGTCAAAGTACGACATCCGCAACATCCCCAAGCTCATCCCAGGCAAGGACGGCGCGCCGCTCATGCCTAGCGTGCTCTCCGTCACGCCCGGCACTCCCGGAGCCCCGCTAGTCCCCCAGGCGGCGGCAGCGGCGGCCGCAGCTGCTTCAGTCGGCACCGTGGGCCCCACGGGTCTCCCTGGAGACCAGGCAGCTCACCTGGGCTTCAACTCGGCCGCCGACTACCTGAAGTCCAGCTTCTCCAAGACCGACTCCATCACCACTGGAACCATGTCCTCCGTCAAGTAATTATCTCGTTTTTTTTTTTTTTAATTATTATTATTATGATTTTCGCCGCTACAGTGTCATAATGGGGAGACCATTAGGGGCCATAAGGAAACTTTAATTATTGAGTGGAGTTGGGCAAGACCAATTGTGGCTCTTGCAGGATGTTTAATACATTCATTGTAGCGCGGTGCCACTGCAGAGGGTAAACACATTAATTGGCCAAATATTTTTACTCCCCTTCCTGCTCTGAGCAAACTTGAGTTCCTAACTCATTTGCCCAACGTTCATTAATATTTTTCAGACGCATCATAGTTCCCGACTGCCTCTCCCCCCTCTCTCCATCTCCCTCTCTCTCTCTCCATCTCTCTCTCTCTCTCTCTTTCTCTCTCTCTCTGTCTCTCCCTCGCTCTTTGCCCTCATGACAGTTTTTTGAGCTCTTTGTTTGCTATCTGGAATTTCCCAGAGTACAGCTAATTTCTCGGCGAGCCTTGCCTCATGTGCGTGTGAAATGGGGCTCGGTAGCAGTGGAGGATTCACTAAATGATAAGTTGTGGTGTGTGTGTGTGTGTCTGTGTGTGTGTGTGAGAGAGAGTGAGTGTTCTTGTGGTGGGGGCTGTTTACTCGCTGCGCACCGTGGCGGCTGATTTAGCGTCGGCATCGCAAAGTGACAGACTTCCTCTTTTAGCTGAGGTGTGACAATTCTCCGGTTAATTGCTTTTGAGCCCATGACTGAACCAGTGTCTCCTTGGTGTCAGAGGAGCCTAGGCAGGGAGAGGAGAGGAGAGGAGAGGAGAGGAGAGGAGAGGAGAGGAGAAGAAGGCTGCCGCCATCCACACTTTAGAGGAAGTGAAGTTTGGCTTAATGAGAACGTTGCCATTATACCTGAGTATCCTCAGCTCTCATCTAACCTCATCTAATGGCCGTCAAACATCGTGTTCCTGTCATCACATGTTTGGCCGTGGAGTAGAGACACCTATCCTCGAGACTGTGGCCCGCTTGCTCCCAGTAATCTACAGTGAACGCGTGGGATTCCATGTGAGGGACAAAGAAAGAAAGAGGGAGATAGATAGAGACAAAGAGCAGAATGGGACAATAGGCGAGATGTTTAGCGATACCACAAGAGATGGAGTGTGTTGAAAAACAGTGCAAGAGAAAGAGGAAGAGAAAGTGAGAGAAGAGAGAGAAAGAGAGAGTGAGGGGGACTCTGTCTGTCAGAGAAGTGGCCCTAAGAGTCTGATTAACCCCGGGTTATTCAACCCCACACACACACACACACACACACACACACACACACACACCCTGCACAGTGCCCCTCACGTTTGGCCAGCAGCATGTCAACCCCCAAGGGGACTGACCCCTCTCCTCCCTCCCTCCGCAAGCTGCTGCTCGTCTGCCCCCTGTGACAGCCTCCGCTCCCCTGTCACTGCCCCATGATCCCCTGAGCCCAGACACTACAGTACACCCAGCCATCGCCACCGCCACCGGGGTGCACACACACACACACACACACACACACACACACACACACACACACACACACACACACACACACACACACACAAAATGGCCAGCCACTCCCATTCACACACCACCACCACCATCAGGGCCATCACTCAAGTGATCTGATGAGGGAAGAGCTAGAGAGAGAGAGAGAGAGAGAGAGAGAGAGAGAGAGAGAGAAAAAAAAGAAAAGAGACATTTTCTGGGCTTTTTACCTCCTGCGTCTGCCACTTAATCTGTGCATATGTGAGCACCCACAACAAAAAAAAACACACACACACAAACCCCATGAATGATTAATAGATCGCATGCCATTTTATACCGACACCCCCCTCCCCGTACCCCCATTCCTGATTGTTGTGAGGCCATGCATCAAAGTGCCCTCCTCCATCCGCTGCCATCCATTCCCCCGCGAAAAAATATTGTCGCTTCGTGGGAAAATGTATATTGATAGCGTGAAGTTTTGGAGATGGCCCATAAGTAAATACCCGTGTCAGTTTGGTTTTTATTAACGACGGCACTCTCCACCCCGCCGCCATTAATTCTCTTCTCTCTCTCTTTTGTTAGGAACGGGCTGCCACCGGAGAAAGCTGCCCCTGAAGACGTCAACGTCTACCAGAAGTACATCGCCAGGTATGCAAATCCAGATCGGG
>JAODXP020000018.1:14566204-14571204 GCA_027497455.2 Sardinella longiceps
TGATCAGGCACTACAACATGCACAAGAAGCGGGACAACTCCCTGCAACACGGCTTCATGCGCTTCAGTCCCCTGGACGACTGCAGCGTCTACTACCATGGCTGCCACCTCAACGGCAAGAGCACCCACTACCACTGTATGCAGGTCAGTGTCCTGTGACCAGACATACACACACACAGACAGACACACACACACACACACACACACACACACACACACAGATGAACAACTCCACCATACACCGTCCCTCTGCCGAGGTGCAAAGTCATACAGTATGCATTTTGTATCTCCACCAGCTTCCACACAGTCATTCTTTACCCCACAGTCTACTCAACAAGCCAACAAGCCAAGCCACAAGCCCCCCTAGACACACACACACACACACACACACACACATCCGCACATCACACACACACACTCGTACTCAGAGACATCCGTACCCTGCATGAAAGATGTCAGGGAAGGTTCCACAGTTGCTGTGTCAGGGTGACGGTGCGTCTGGAGGGTAAGCAAGGCCGCTTCCTGTCTCGCTGCACAGATGCATTTCAAAGGCCACGCTCACAGGTGCAGAGGAGCGCAGGCTGTTTATTGTCTTAACTCGTCCAATCTTTTCATCTTCTGCTACTTCGAAACATTTCAGGAGCTCCAGAAATGCAACTAATACTGCTAACGTGTGTTTAGAAGATTTCAAGGTATTTAGACGATAACAAAGAGATAGCTACACAAGATAACACCCATAAAGACAAAAGTAGGTTGAAAAGCAAAGAAAATCGTAAGACCTGTTAAGATGGGCCCGAGGCATTACAACCCTTCGGCAGAGTGTGTGTGTGTGTGTGTGTGTGTGTCTGATAGAGAGAGTACAGTGGCACAAGATTGCCTGATGCCAGCCGCAAGGCAGAGCAGAGCACTCAAGGAACAGCGAGAGACACACACACACACACATACACACACACACACACACATACTCACTCACACATACGCGCACAAGCTCCACAGGGGCCCCTGGTCTTTAACTACACCTATAAAAGGAAAATACACTTCTTCCACTATTTCCATTACGCCTAAATTACCATTTAAGAGCAGTTTTCATTCCTTTGACAAAACGTGTCATAAAGTAAATAAAAGCAAAAATTAAAAGGACAGACATAAAGCAGTGCCTCCTCCGTCTCTCGCCACCCGTCTTCCCTCCCTCCCGCCCGCTCCCTCTCTCCCGCATTCGCGCTCTCTCTCTCTCTCCTTAATTGGCATGGATAAAATTCACTTAGTTGTTTATATAAACTTAACATTTTTCATCTTTTAGTACCAAGCAGCAGAGTTGAAGATTATTTCCCCTACCGGATTTGTTTAATTTTTTCACATCTGCTTATTTTCAAGGTGTCATCGCACTGAGTGCTTTCTCATCGGTGTGTGCGAAAGCTGCTACTGCAGATGGCTGCAGATATATTCTTTTTAACCCCCCTACCTCCCCCTTCAACAGCATAATTGTTATGAGACGTTTCAGCCCTTGTTTTAACGGCACTGAGATCCAGCAGATGTTGGCATCCCTTCTTCCGTGATTTACTATGAAAGAAAAAAAAAAAAAAAAAAAAGACACACGGGTGGCATTTTTTTCATCGTTTGACTCAATATGGCCAAGTTGCCACGTTCACACGGTTGAAAAATACCAGGGGTGATATACAATTGCCAGTTTTAATTCAAACATTTTGTGCGCTTTAATTTTTTTTCCTGCCATCTGCTCTTCAAGGCTGAAAGCTCAGCTCAGGACTGCTTTCTTTTAAACACCAGAGACAAGGACAGTCATTCTGCCAACCCTCTGCTTTACCCTTGGCAGTTGGTCTGCTTAGGCAGAGTTTATGACACCATACATTACACTATACATGTTTTAAATGTTTATCAACATACACTGTCCCTGTTTTGAATTAATAAACCTCAAACTTTAAACTTTAATACAAATAAAACATGCTTGATGTAAAATATCCTTTGATTAAACTGTTTTAGTTTATGCATTAGTTATACTGTTAGCTACTCACTTAAGACTTGTGTTTTGCCCAGGGAGGTAAGAAAAGGTGTATGTTGAAGAGGAAAAAAATATAAAGTCTGTGGCTTGTGATTTTTTTTATGAACCACCTTCTTAACCTCATTGGCCCTAAAACAGGCATTTTGAGTTTCATGTTCATCATTTTATAGGTCATCTTAGTGTCTACTTGCCACACTGAGCTATTTTTGTGTCGTTACTTTGACGATGTTGACGCGTCCTTGCAGTCTGCAATCTCCTTTGGCTTCCTGTACACAGCATTCAAGCACACACACAGACACACAGACAGACAGACAGACAGACACACACACACACACACACTCCTTGAGCTGTACCATGGAAATACCTGACATTCAAACAAACAAACAAACAAATAAAAAAAATGATTCTGTGACGTCACCCATCCACCCACACTCCCTCCTACCTTATTGTCGTAGGTGGGATGCAACAAGGTATACACCAGCACCTCTGACGTGATGACCCATGAGAACTTCCATAAGAAGAATGCACAGCTGATCAACGATGGCTTCCAGAGATTCCGTGCAACAGAGGACTGTGGCACCGTCTCATGTCAGTTCTATGGCCAGAAGACCACTCATTTCCATTGCAGGTGAGTGTGTCACCAAGACACACACTAACACACACACACACACACACACACACACACACACACACACACACACACACACACACACACACACACACACACACACACACACACAGTCACAGAAGCACAAATACTTGACATCATACATTTTATTCACTTTAAGATCTGAACAGAAATAGCATTCATTTATCAACCCATATGCTATGAGAAGGAAGTAGCTCAACCTCACTACAGTATCTGGTTCATGGGCCTCTTGGTTGTATGAGACTGTGAGGTTTCAAAAGTTGTGAAAAATCAAACCCAAATGTTTGGCTTAGGGGATAGTTCTGATATTTTTGTAAACCCGACAAGACCTCTGCGGTCTTTTTAAAATAAACAGTTGGTTTTTCAACAGCTAGAGTCCACAGACTTTGGTCAGTCTCGCTCTGAAATAAAGACTCACTAGCAGGACTGCCTAAAGTCCTTTGAGACTCGCCTGTCAAGCGATTTGAATTTCATCAAAGTTTCTGTCAAGTGTAATCGATCATTAAAACGATAATCATTCGCTCTCTCCTTCGCCAGGCGCCCGGGGTGCACCTTTACCTTCAAGAACAAGTGTGACATCGAGAAGCACA
The DNA here is from genome assembly GCA_027497455.2 of Sardinella longiceps. Taxonomy (NCBI): domain Eukaryota; kingdom Metazoa; phylum Chordata; class Actinopteri; order Clupeiformes; family Clupeidae; genus Sardinella; species Sardinella longiceps. The sequence goes on from JAODXP020000018.1 coordinate 14,569,460, forward strand.
AGAGCTATCACATCAAGGACGACGCCTACGCCAAGGACGGCTTCAAGAAGTTCTACAAGTACGAGGAGTGCAAGTACGAGGGCTGCGTCTACAGCAAGGCCACCAACCACTTCCACTGCATCCGCTCCGGCTGCGGCTTCACCTTCACGTCCACCAGCCAGATGACCTCGCACAAGCGCAAGCACGAGCGCCGCCACATCCGCTCGGGCGGCATGCTGGGCCTGGGCGCCGCCTCGTCCGCCTTCCTGCTGCCCAAGGAGGAGCAAGAGGAGTCCAGTAATGATGACCTCATGGACTTCTCCGCCCTGAGCAGCAAGAACTCAAGCCTGAGCGCGTCACCAACCGCCCAGCAGCAGCAGCAGCAGCATCACCATCAACACCATCAGCAGCAGCAGGGCGTGGGCGTGGGCACCGCCGGACACGGGCTGATGCCACCCACCTCCAACGCCGCCGTCTCGGCTGCTCTCTCGGCCGCCGGGGGTCTGTCGGCCAAGCCCACCGCCTCGCTGCCGCCAGCCAGCCGTATGTCCAGCCTGCTCTCCCAGGCGCTGCCTAGCAACATGCCCATGGCGCTGGCGCTGTCTAACACGGCGCTGGCCGGCGCCAACCCCTTCTTCCCGCTCATGCCGCGCCTGCCGCTGCAGCTTCCGCCCTCGGCCGCGTCAGGGCTCATCGCGGCGGCCGCTGCAAGCTCCAGCGCCAACGCCCTAGTCAGCGACTCGCTCGCCCAGAACTGCCCCACCTCGGGGGTCGATGGCAGCAGCGGAGGAGCCTCCACTCCAACCTCTTCCTCCTACGTCACCTCGTCCATCATGGAGAAGATCTCGGCCAGCAAAGGCCTCATCTCGCCCATGATGGCTCGTCTGGCTGCCGCCGCCCTCAAGCCTGCAGGCAACGCAGACACAGGTGAGCCATCAGCACGACACTGCACACTAACCACACACACACATAGACACACACACACACACACACACACACACACGCACACACAGTCAGACGAGAGGTCTCCACACCCACACAAGCATCAGGTATTTTCTCACGCAACAGTGGGAAAACACTCAATCATTTATCCACATGAGAGAGAGAGAAAGAGAGAGAGAGAGAGAGAGATGGAGAGAGAGAGATAGTAAGTGAGATAGCAGCCGTATGGAAATTCACAAATGCCCCAGCAAATTGACCTGAACAAAGGGGCCGATGTATGTCGGACCTTCTCTTCACAGAGCGAAACCAAAGCCACATCCTGCTCGACACAACTCCCCTCCCCCACCCCCCTCTCTCGACTTCTCCATTGAGCTATTTAACTCACGCTGCTTTATCAAGCCAGTGCATCAGGAAAAGCATGTCAAAGTAGTCAGCTACATCTACATGACAAACACAGCACTCAGTGTTATGGGGGGGGGGGCGACCGAACAAAAGATGCACCCTTGTTACCTGAGGCTTGTTAGTTGCGCCTGTCATTTCCTTGATAGACAAAAAATTCATTTATGGATAAAATATTGCCAATGAGAGCATTGTTTGCCAAGCCATCTAATAGCATTCGGTGGAGTCTCAGCAAGCTTTATTTTCCATCAGCTGGCTCTTATCAGGAGCTCATGGCCGTCTTTACGGCACAAAATGGAGGCCGAATAGAGTTAGTGTCAGGGATTGAAGCAGGAAACTCGACTTTGTGCACTGATGAATTCAATGAGGAAACTCTACTTTGTAAATTGATGAATTCAATGAGGAAACATTAGTTTGTGTACTGA
>JAODXP020000018.1:14576204-14611204 GCA_027497455.2 Sardinella longiceps
TCAAATGGACACCCTGCACCGGCAAATACATCTCTTTTATCCTCACTTATGAATAAGGTAAGATCCATCCATCAAAACGCTTTTCATCCCCAGACAAATTAGCACGTTGGGCGATGTTTTCTTTTCTTTTTTTTTTTTTTTTTTTAATGTTTCGACCACTAATAAGATGAGTTTGTATCATTTAAATTTTCCAGCAATTTTTCACCCGCCCGTAATTTTTGCCCGCCGCTCACAAATTAATATAATGAAGCAGGAGCTGCACGCCACGCCAGATATATAGAGATGTTTGTTTTTTGATGAGCTGTTTTGAACTCGGCAGGCATTTTTTCTCTCTCCTTTCTTCCCCTTTCTTTGGCCCGTTCACTCTGTCTTTATTTATGGAGTTTGTAAATTATTTGATTAAAAAGTCAGGTGGGTGTTGGGAGGGAGCAACTGTCGCCCTCATTTTTTACTGCCCGTAAACGTTACTGGACGGATATTTAAATGTTGTGTGTTTTGGTGCAGATTAAAATGGACATTGTTTTAATCATACATCTTTTTCTCCCTCCTCCCTCTGACTGTTACAAATGTGCGGTGCTGGCTTCCATTACCTTGATGATTTAAAGACATCTCAGAATTCATTTTTCCTCCGGGTGTCTCACTTTTTCTAAACCCCGCCACCCCCCTACACTTCCTCCCCCACTACCCCAACCCCACCTCTGCTCCCGTTGGAAACTCATTCAGGAAGCGGAAAGCCGCTACAGTTCTTAGCCTTGACAGTATTCTGGCATGTAGCATTATGCATCTCATTCTGGCTGTGTCAGAGCACTGCATGGAGAAATGGGGTGGTGGGGTCACTTGTTAGAAACAAGCACATCACACAAGGGGTTGGGGGGGGGGGGGGGGGTGGTTGATGTTGGGGGCTGAAGAGGGGGTGGCACAAAGGACGCTTGTGCGTGTGTGTGTGTGTGTGTGTGTGTGTGTGTGTGTGTGTGTGTGTGTGTGTGTGTGTGTGTGTGTGTCTGGCATCAGCCCTGGGGCCAGACAGGCTGTAAACTTAGCAGGCCTGTGTTTAGCTCAAGCGTCTGCTCTATGACGACAGTAGCGGTAACAGCAGCAGCAGCGGCAGCAGCAGTAGCAGACGCTACAAGAGCATTAGCGTCAATGTTAACTGCTCTCTCTCTCCTGTTCCCGACACTCTACAGATGACGCAGGTCAACCCAGGCTTCTTCAGTGCCCTCAACCTGAAGACAGAGCTTGAGAACAACCAGGGGACAGACACCTCAGAAGCAGCCCAGTACCTGTGCCGTGTGATGGGAAGACCCGTGCCAGAGAAGCCCGTGGAGCTCTGGAAGACCTACCTGCGCAGGTACATGTACAGAACAGCAGACAGGTTTAGGCCTCACAACTATGAGAGCAAGCAAAATAAAGTTGTGTTAAAGTTATCCCCATTAGCGAGCAAAACGACCAAAACAGCAGTGCATTTAGTGAGCAAGAAATAAACTATAGTCTCATAGGTGTGAAAACCACACCGCACAGCCACATATTTCAGTGGTCAGGTACAGGCAAATAACCTCATGGTTGTTTCTCACTCCACTCACTTCTCTCACATCCTTTAGGTTCGACACTGATGATTTCTGTGAAGCCCAGTGCGACTTCTTACACAAAGTTCACTTCCACTGCCTGGTGGAGGACTGTGGCGCTCTCTTTAGCACAGTGGACGGGGCCGTGAAGCACGCCAAGTATGTCACCCTCACCCTCCATTATGCCATGAAACTCTATCTATATAAAGATCACTAGTATGATTTAATGCAAATAATTAAATTTAATGCAATTTAATGCATCGAGGTTATTTGCTATGCATTTGCTAATGCAACTTTTGTGGTTTTAACCAGTTCAGGTAAACCTACTTTCTGTAACCTACTTTCTGTTGTGTCCATTCTGCCTCTAGTTTCCACTTCAGAGCCAACCTGAAGGTGAAGTCTGAGTCTCCTTACAGTGAGGGCAAAGAGGCCTCTGATGGGCCCCAGAGCCAGATGGCCACCTCCATGTCCATGGCCAACACTCCTCCCATGGACGTCCCCAGCCTGGCCACCTCGGGCGGGTACAACACCGCCGCCCCCTCCCTGCTGGCCTGGAAGCACCTGACTGGATCCATCCCCCAGCTGCCGGCCTCCATGCCCAACATGCCCGCCTCCTCCCCCCTGGCCACCACCTCACTGGAGAACGCCAAGCCTCAGGTCAAGCCTGGATTCCTGCAGTTCCAAGACAAGTAAGTTATTTGCCCCCAATAGCCGTATGAACTGCACTTTCTTTCTTGGTTTCTGAGAAGTGATCCATTCTCTGTTATCCACTAAATATGTGCTGTCTCTTTTTCTCAGTGACCCTTGCCTCGCTACGGACTGCAAGTACTCTAACAAGTTCCACTTCCACTGTTTGTTTGGGAACTGCAAGTATGTGTGCAAGACCTCTGGGAAAGCTGAATCCCACTGCTTGGACCACATCAACCCCAACAATAGCCTGGTCAACGTGCGCGATCAGTTCTCCTACTACTCTCTGCAGTGTCTGTGTCCAAACCAGGTGGGTGGACTTCCAAAAAGAGGGTTAAGGGGCTGAAACAGAAGCCTTGATTGAAACAAAAGAAATCAAGTGCTGTCAGGCTTCCAGGAGGCTAAAAGACCCAAGTGCCCCTGAAATCTTAGCAAGATATCCAATATTTTTGTTTGTTTCATTTTTCAATTTAGCTTGATGAACTATTCTTCATTTTGCACCAAAGTAATTAAAATAGGCTCAAAACACTTGTAGAAAGCCCAGAGCTGAGAACTTTTGGGCTCTATAAAACAAATAATAACACAAATACTCAGCTCAAAAGTGGTAGATTATCCAATCTACAGCAGTAGCAGTCGAGCTTGAGGAGGGGGGAAACAGCTCTACCTAATCCCCCACCCCCCCCTTTTGGCTCTGCGGCATCGTTGGCAAATAAATGTTTTAAATGAGTTCATCTAGTGTGTGGATCTCCCAGGATTCTCTCCTGAACATCCCCCGCCCTCCCCTGCGCTCAGGAGACCAGCTCATCCTGTTTGCCCCTCTCCTCTCCTCTCCTCCGCGGCTCTCTGCGCCGACGCTAACAGATGGCGGTTTAGAGACAGGTTACCAAGCTAGGAGGGAGCTACGCTCACATACACACACACACGTACAGTACACACACACACACACACAACACACACACACACACACACACACACACACACACACACACACACACATACACACCTCCTAGCAAGACATACATTAAGTAAGCAGCATTCAACTCTGCGCTGAATGAGCTGTGGCTAAAGTATAGGGGACTTTGAGCGGTGAAGTCAGACAACTCACTAACTTTCTGCAAAAATAAAGTAAAGGACAAGACTAATCATTAGTGGGCCAGTGGTAATTTAACCTACTTTCGCCAAAAGTAGTTCAGCATACCTAAAAGCCAAATACCAAAAAATTTGGTTGTTTTTTTCCAGTGGTTAATGTCTGAGGTTAGTGTAAAGATGTATCCACAGTTGTGTGTACTACTTTTCTGAGCCAGTTAGATTCCAATGGCCTGTTATTTTGAAAGACCTCATTGGTTTATTGTTTTTTTTTTATTTTTTTTTTACAGCATTGTGAGTTCCGCATGAGGGGACACTACCACTGTCTACGCCCCGGCTGTTACTTCGTCACTAACATCACCACCAAACTGCCCTGGCACGTCAAGAAGCACGAGAAGGCAGAGAGACGGGCGGCCAACGGCTTTAAGTACTTCACCAAGAGAGAGGAGTGCGGCAGGCTAGGTGAGAACTACACCTCCCACAATGCATCACTCCTCACACACTCACTGAGCTGTTTCATTCGAAGTAGCCAGTCTAAAACTCCAGTAGTTCTCACTGTATACACACCTTGAGTGTCTGGCGAAGTGACCCCACACTGGAAAAGCGCCGAGGGGCACGAAATCGTCCTCGTTCGCACCGTTCGGGCGTGGGAGACGGAGGAACCAGACAAGCTGTGAAACTGGGGGAGGGATGTAAAGAGCACACTGCTGCCACCGCAAATGAAGAAAGGAAGGAAGGAATGAACACACTCTTTCCACACGCTCCAACTGCCCCGTCAAGCGCTCGCACCCCCCACACTGAGATGTTAATTGTCACACCCTCACAGACCAACGCACACAGCGCAAAGAGAAACACACACACATACACACACACACACACACACACACACACACACACACACACACACACACACACACACACATACATCCACATGCACTTAGCTTTTTGCCAAGTTTTTTTTTTTTTTTTTCAGTCCCATGTATCCCATTAGTTGCTGACATCTGTTCACTGGCATCGCACCCTTTTAGTATTTAACATGGAAAGTGACACAATCACATCAAACAATGACAACAGTGTTATTCCAGGTTTCCGTTGATTACTGTTTGCGCGAACGCGTGGCGATTGTGGCCTCGGAGTTTCTAATTGTCAGGGAAGCTCCATTGCATTTCCTGCAGATTAAATGGTGCCCTTGGGAGTGGAAAAAAAAACACAGGGCCCTGGGTTTTTGTCATACATTAATACTTCTGTATTTATAGTAGGCAATCAAACCAAAGTTGTTTTCTTGGGTATATTTAACCTGTCAGGAATGAGCAATTACGCAGGTTTGTTAATTACCCAGTCTGTCTGCCAGCGACAGTCTGTTTGTGTGGCTGCGCTTTGCCCAAGCTCCATCAGTTGCAGCAGTATCACACGTCTCGCCATGACAAACCTTTTTTTTTTTCTTTTCCTTTTTTTTTGTCTCGCTCAGTTTTGTAAAGAGGAATTAAGATACACTTCCCTGAAATGATCATTAACTTTTTTGGACACTTTATTTACAACCTACGTCAATACACATTGGCAAAGGTGTGTATGCACTAGAAAGCTTTGCCCTGTGCTGCCAATGATATCATTAGAGCAGGGCAGAGAGAGAGAGAGAGAGAGAGAGAGAGAGAGAGAGAGAGAGAGAGAGAGAGAGAGGAGGGGAGGGAGGGGGGTATATTACAAAAGCAAGCACTCGAGTCATAAAGAATTGATGGTTCAGCTGGACTCCGACAGCGGTATCCATGGCAGCCACATTAAACAGAGCCCTGGTGATGATGTTTCCTAGATCCGGTCTCTCACACGCACACACACACAAACACACACACACAGGGCCCCTGATATTTCACCAGTTACTGCTATTTACCCAACTTTGCGTGCTGTCAAGTGCAACGCCAGTGTGTACAAAAGCAATTTAATGACAACAACCATTGTGTAGCGCCGGGGCTGCCATGGTAACTGACAAGCCAGCACCTGCCCCACATGTTGCTCTTTCAATTATTTTTAGTGTGCATTATTCATAATAAAATTATTACCAGCTTCCTACGATATTTGATTAGCCGGCACAAAAGCCAACATTTAATTTGAAAACATATAGCAATTAAAATCTGTACAGCCTCCGCATTAAACAGGAAAAGTGGTAGTGGAGAAAGAACAGAAAACAACAGACGACAATAGATGGCTTTTGAAAAATGAATTTAATATAGAAATAATTGTATGTTTACTTTGGTTTGCCTGGTTGTGCATTATTGCCTGGCTGAATGCGAGAATTTATTTATGTAAATTCCAAATTGAATAAAAGATGTCATTGTAATAAAAGAGCACCACAGGTCTAATCTTCAAAAAGCCTTCACTTGCTCAGTGTGACACCGGACTCATCCATATTCCTCCTACGGCCCGGTTCAAAAAGCCCAGCCTGCCTGCCTCACTGCTACACCCTTCCTTCTCTCATTGTTCTTCCCACTGGAGTTTTTTTGGGGCTCATCAAACAGGCCTCGCTGTAGGGAAGATGCGCTAAACTATGTCCCCTTGTGAAAAAAGAACCTCTCTGACTGTCTGCGGTCGTTTGTGTGTGTGTGTGTGTGTGTGTGTGTGTGTGTGTGTGTGTGTGTGTGTGTGTGTGTGTGTGTCTTCCTTCTCCTGCAGGCTGCAAGTATAACCAGGTGAACAGCCATTTCCACTGCATTCGCGAGGGCTGCCAGTTCTCCTTCCTTCTGAAGCACCAGATGACCTCACACGCCCGTAAGCACATGAGGAGGATGCTCGGAAAGAACTTTGACCGGGTTCCATCCCAGGTGAGGCGCCTAACACCTAACACCCACACCCACACGCACACGCACACAAAAGCCCTCTTCTTCAGAGGCCCCCTTTACAGTAATATAAACACAGCGGATAAAGAAATGATTCACCCTTCATTCGTCATACAGACAACTGCTTTGCCTATTTTGCCTGATGCGGCGTCTTCTTAATCTAACCCTATAAGCCTCAAAGTGGCTTTGTCAGCGGAGCCTGACGCTCCTCAACCTGTAGGCTCTGTGCCCCCTGATTATGTCTAAGAGTGCGTGACGACACTTGGCCAAAGGCCTCTCGCTGACATCTCCCCCCCCCCCCTGCTCCCCCACCCCCCTCTCCGTAGATGATGCCCCTTGGCCAGCGTCCGGAGGAACTCCGACAGATGGCTAACATGGCCATGGGCGGCCAGTCGGGTATGACCAGCGGATTCTCCAGCATGATGGACGAAGGCGACGACTACATGGACTACATGGCCGGAGGAAGCCCGCTAGGCCTCTCCTCTGAATCGTCCAATCAGGACCGCAGTTGCACCAGCACCCCTGTGGGCAACGAGAGCTCGCCGGCAGGTAGGTTTCCCGTGCCATCGCCACCAATCAGCAGGCACACAAACACACACACACATGCCGTGACTGGAGCGCCTCGCTGTTGAGAACAAGCCCAAAACGAGAGTAGACTTCCTAGACGAAAGCAAACTCCTAAAGATGGAAGCCCTCAGCGCAATTAACGGAGCACGCAAAGCACCGACTCCTTTCTTCGGTGTCCGTGATGAAGATGCGACATGACAGGCTGTCTAAATATACTTGTCATGTTGTTTAGTGGACTTACGTATACCACTCTCACCGCGCTTCTTGAGTGTACACACACACTAATGTAAGAAAGCGGCATCAGGTTTCCTCAGCAATGCCATTATGGACAAAACACTCAGGAGAATTTGCTGACCCTTACTCTTAGGTCGTCAAGATATTCTTAAGTCACTATTGTATTACACACACACACACACACACACACACACACACACACACACACACGAGTGTCCACTCGGGCTAAGTGTTCAGGGAGAAGGCGCGTCTTTTGTGTTCGTTACCCCCTCTTCCCTCCCCTCTCTCTCTCTCTCTCTCTTCCCACTTCGCATTCATTCCCTTGTAGTCGAGAGTCTCATAAAAGTAACCACTTGTCCATGAAACATCAGAGCTGCCAAATGTTTTCCACAGTAATGGCATTTATCAAATTATGGGGCAGTAAATTTATTATATGCTTTCCTCCACCTCCTCTTGCACATTAATGTCATCCCCTTGGCAACTTCGGGGAGGAGACAGTGCCGGCTGACAATGAGCGAGAAAAAAAAAATCCAACAGATCCATCCTGATGCATTTCTCTCTGTCTGTCTCTCTCTCTATCTCTCTCTTTCTTTCATTTTTTTCCTTCTGATAAATTAAGATTGATGTGGTTAAACTCAAGGCTTTGATTCTTGCTTTATGAAAAGAAAAAAATCTACATAGCTGGTAGTAGTCGTATCTTTCACTGAATGAGTTTGTTTTTTTCGACACTCTTCATCGATTTGTTTCAAAATGTTGTTCTTCCATTCTCACCATTGTTGCTTTTGGCTGTTGCTTGGGTTTTGTTGTCATCTGGCTCGCTTTATTTCATTATTTTATCTTTCCTTCTCCCTCTTTACCTCCCATTCCTGTGTGTATGTGTGTGTGTGTGTGTGTGTGTGTGTGTGTGTGTGTTTGTGTGTCCACTGTGCACTCGTCTGTCTTTGTGTGTGTGTGTGTGTGTGTGTGTGCTTCCCTTCTCCTCTTCCTCCTCCTCTTCCTCCTCCACCTCCTGGACAACCTGTCTGCTGTAGGACCAGGCTGCCAGGGCGGTGCACCTCCACCTGCCTCCTCCTCCACTGCCCCAGCCGACACTCCCGCTCCCCTAAACGCCCCACAGCCACCACCTCCACTTCCTCCGCCACCTCCTCCACCACCACCCTCCTCTCAGACTTCTTCAGCCCCACTCCAGTCTCCACCTCCTCCTCCTCCGACTCTCTCGTCCTACCCTCCGGCCCTGCTGCGGCCCGCCCTCCCCTCTCTCCCATACCTCCTGTCTCCATCCTGTCTGTCCTACTCTCTGCTCAGCGCCTCTCTCGGAGCCACTCGGAGCGTTGTCATGCCAACCAACACACCAGCTTTCAGCCCCATCATTGCCACTCCGTCTCCGGTTAAAAATGACGTCCCTATAGTGCAGGATGCTGCAGGTACCTATGCCGCCAAACTGACCCAAACACCGCTGCCTGCAGCCATGTGCAGAGCTGTGTACCTGTATTCCTGTATTTCAGACTTTTCATTCATTCCAACCATGTGGAGCTAGCTTAGCGTAGCAACAGTCAGCTCAGGGTTCATTTCACCTCTCCTCTTTATAACCACAACAAAATATGTTTAGGTGTTTTTTATTTGACACAACACATAAGCTGCTACATTTTATACACACTTTTATTTCTGATGAAGGAATTCTTGTAAGGGGGTACTGGGGGGGGGGGGTACTGTGGTGTGAGGAGGGGGGGGGGGGGGGATTGTCCCGGACATCTCTGCACGTGAAGGCAATTTGTCTGTTTGTTTAGCTCGTATTTTCCTTTCCTCTCGGCGAGGTGACACCTTACCTTCCATTAAGCAAATGCCATTAGACCCAGTTAGTAATGGAAGGTAGTTACAGCCTGGTGGTGATGAGGCAGTATATTACACACCTGCCATCAGGGCCCCGGCCCCTGGGTTAGCCTCCATTAGCCGGCTGCTTTAAGAGGGGCCCCCTATTTTAATCATGCTAAAGTTTTATCGAGGCCTCGGATTCTCGCCAGGCCAGAACAAGGATCACATCATTAGCGCTGACCTCAGGCGGCTCGCTCAAGCGTGCCCTTCCCATAAAGCACTGGGCTCGAGAGGTGCCGCAGGTTCTAGGGCTACTCAGGCTTCTGTTGTGGAAGCTACTACTAGACACCCGTTAAAATGTCAAGCTCTTATTATGGTTATTATTACCAGTGACAGATATTCATTGAAGGTTTCGCTCTTGTGTCACCATGTTAGAACAAAATATATATTAAAAGGCTCATGTCCTAAAGAGACTGACTTTGAGGTGGATTAATTAGGTTAATCAGTGGAAGAGAGTAGGTGGGACGGGTGGATGGCGGGGCTAAGCCTTAGGGATCCAATTTGCCTGTTTTTGTTCATTTACTTGTGACCCGCTGACTTGTGCTTGACTGACTGTTGTTTGTCTCTCTCTCTGTCTGTCTCTCTCTCTGTCTCTATCTCTCTCTCTATCTCTCTCTCTCGTTGTTCCAGGCAACACCATCTCCATCCCCACGGCGACGGGCGCTAAGAAACGCTTCTGGATCATCGAGGACATGTCGCCCTACGGCAAGCGCCGCAAGACGGCCTCCTCGCGCAAGATGCTGGACGAGGGCATGATGCTGGAGGGCTTCCGCCGCTACGACCTGTACGAGGACTGCAAGGATACGGGCTGCCAGTTCTCGCTGAAGGTCACGCACTACCACTGCACGCGCGAGAACTGCGGCTACAAGTTCTGCGGCCGCACGCACATGTACAAGCACGCGCAGCACCACGACCGCGTGGACAACCTCGTGCTGGACGACTTCAAGCGCTTCAAATCGTCGCTCAGCTGCCACTTCCCCGACTGCCAGTTCTCGGGCAACAGCACGCACTTCCACTGCCTGCGCTGCGGCTTCCGCTGCACCGACAGCACCAAGGTGACGGCGCACCGCAAGCACCACGGCAAGCAGGACGTGATCAGCGCCGCCGGCTTCTGCCAGTTCAGCTCCAGCGTCGACTGCGAAGTGGCAGACTGCAAGTACAAGCTCAAGTGTTCGCACTTCCACTGCACGTATCCCGAGTGCAAGCACACCGTGGTGGGCATGTCGCAGATGGACTCGCACAAGCGCAAGCACGAGAAGCAGGAGCGGGGCGAGCTGCCACCCGTCACCTCCTCACCCAACCGAGAGGGCACCCACCCCGTCGGAGGCGCCGCCCCTGGCATGGGAGGGCTGCCTGTGGCCCCCATGCCCGTCAGCATGCACTCCGTGTCTCAAGGCATGGCAGGGCTGGGCCACGGCCCCGGCGGCAGCATGTATATGCCCTCAGCGGGCACAGCTGGCGAGTACGAGCACCACCACCACCACCACCACCACCACAGCAGCTCGGGCATCAGCCTGGACGGCTCGCTCAACCTGGGCACTGACTCCAGCAGCTCCCTGTTCTTCCTGAAGAACGCCGCAGGCCTCGGGCTCAACGACTCGCTGGACCTGAGCAAGAAGATGGGTCACCATGACAACATGGGTATGGCTCCCGGGTCCAGCACACCTGTGTCTGGGGCAGGGCCGATGGGTCTGGGCACCGGCGTCGCTGCTGGCGCACGTGGCCAAGACGACACCACCGGCACTTCCGGCGAGAACGAGGATGACCTGTCCCCTGAGGATGAGCCCAATGCTGAGGAAGAGGAAGAGGAGGAAGAGGAGGAGGAGGAGCCCGAGGACGACCTCAACACCGACTCCTACGAAGACTCCATGCCTGAGCCCGATGGCGAGAAGGACAACGGCGGGACTTTCGAGGCTCCCACCAATCACGCCGAAAGCTTGCAGCAAGACAAGGACGAAGCCGAACCGTGAGTCAGCGACGGGGGGGGAAGAGCCGCCTCAACGTCTAACTATGAACAACGAGAAACAAGAATGAAAGTGGCCTCATTCATCATGGTTAGCAACATTGCAGATGACAAGAAAACAACTACATAAAAAACGTGAAGGCCCAAAAATGATTTATTATGATGTTTACAAGATGACCAATATTATTAATTTAATTATGCATTAAGAAATGAACACAGAAACAGGCAGATGAGGCCCTCTTTTACATGAGGCTGGCGGTGTAAACCATTTCCTACACATCAGTCTTTTTTGTGTGCGTGCATGTTTGACTAATTTATTTCTTTTTTTTTCGTTTTGTTTTTTACTTTTTGTGTGTGGAAAAAAATGAGGAAAAAAAACTAACAAAAACAAAGTCTAACTATATATATTATAAATATATCTATATACAGTAGTTGTGTGTGGACATTGATATTCAATTTTTTTGTGAAGCAGACATCACATGAACTGCAGAACCCTTCTACATAAGAAAAAAGGGAAACTCGTACAAAAAATACTGTACACTGACGGAAAATGAATACAAGAGAATGTGCTCAAAAAGAACTGATTTCAGCTATTGTTGTTGTTCTTCTATGATGACTCTTATTTATCAGTGAAGTTGCAGGGGCCTGCATGTGCGCTTTTGGCTCTTACATCTCTCCGTTGATTCTTTCTGCAGGGTGACATTTTTTTTTTTTTTTTTTTTTTTTGTGCGTTTCTTTATTTTTGGTCTTTTACAGTATGTTTGTTCCTGGTTTATTCACATCCACTCTCAGAATGGTCAGTTGTTATGCTGTTGGTTCCATTCCATGTGGACAGTTGACTCCTCAGTCACCTTTAGTCCAACCAGAGACCAGTAACTGCGGCCAGGGAACTCAGACCTCAAAGCCCAAATCGCGGTGTATGCAGCTGTCCCAGCACATTATGGTTGTACAAAAAAAGATAGACCGACACCAAAAGCTCATTTTTCAACATTCAGATTTTTCATTTTTTTGTTCACTCAGATTATATTTTTTTGTTTTGTTTGTTTGTGTGTGTGTGTGTGTGTGTTTTTTTTTTTTTTTAAATATATTTTCTTGTTGTGTTGTGGACCCTGTTGGCATTGCATATGGTTAGTGCACTTTTATAGATGAGAAAAGCTAAACAAAACGCATATTCAGAAAAAAAAATGTTTTGTTACCATTCGCATTATTTGCTTTATTTTATTTTATTTTGTTTTATTTGGCGGCATTTTCCAGTTGCACATGCATGACCAGTTAACGCTGCAATTTGACATTGATTTGATGGGTGTGCAGAGATGGGGTTAGCTTTGAGGGCTGGATTGTGAAGGCGAAAGAGTGAATATGTTGGTGCTACCTGCCCAGTCACTGTAACAGAGAGGGTCATCCAGGACCATGTGGACTGAAGTAGCCGTCCGCATGAGGGGCCTGTGAGGTCTGAATGTAGAGGGAGTTGAGATGAGAGATGAGAGACAAAACGTAGCAGGTATTGTTTCTTTTCTTGTTCCTTTTTTTTTATTTAAAAAAGAGAGATTTTGTAGCACGCGAAGAAAAAACAATGGAACAAACAAAAGAACATGATGGAGTTCTTTAAGCTTCCTTTTTTTCAGAGGCCTCGAGTGATTATGTACAAGTGGACGAGGCTTCGCCATGGGACTATCTTTTCCTGCGGCCCCAACTGACTAACTTATGGAGAGACAGCACGTCCTGTGAGACATGCAAAAGGACACTCTCCCACGCTGGGAAAACATGTTTGAAATGTACAGACAGAAAACAATGTGTTCATGACGTTTTTTTTTGTTGTTTTCTCTTTACCATGGCTGTGGTTAAGCTCCAATTATAATGGTTTTATTTAATATTTATGTGACCTTGCAATGGTTAAAAAAACAATTAGGGTGTTTTTGCACTTTTTAGGTTCATTTTTACTTCATGAGAAAAAAAATATGGCATATAACTTTTAACAGGGAACTTTTTGCTTTATGATGTTGTTTTAGCTCACTTTGCGTTGATGCACAAATAGTTGTTAGTGTGACGAAGATCTCCTGTTCTGTGTTTTATTTAAAGAGAAAAAAAAAATAAGGACTGATTTTATTTGCTTCCGTGATTGGATGAATTCAATATGGAAAAAGGCATGCCAGGACCTGCGTGCCCTAATGAGTAACACTAATGAGAGCTGTGATTGAAACGAATTCTAGTCAGAGGAAATGATTGCAGTACTCAGATAGAACCAAATTACAACAAAATAATATTTGTAGCCCAGCCTCAGTTTGAAATAAATGACTGCATAAGATGAAGAAGAGGAAGAAGAAGAAGAAGAAAAAAAAGAAAAAGGGAAAAAAGAAACAAAAATTGTGGCAAGGCAATTATGATTAATTATTTCTTAAACATGGCTTTGAAAAGAACTATCGGAATAGAGGTAATTACGTATGTAGATGATTATCTTCAAGATTCTGTTTCGAAAGGGGGAAAAGGTTGTATAGTATTTTCTTCTGTAAAAACTATATATGAACAAAATGCTCTTTGATGAAAAGCTTCCTTTAAAAATAAAATAATAAAAAGGAGAAATAAAGAAATAAAAAAGTCAAAAATGGAAAAAGTACCAGTATACTGTAGTTTGCTTGTGTGTGAACTCTTTTTTTTGTATCAATTCTCCCAGAAACCAATAGAGCCCTAGACTGAGAAGCACTGAAACAGCAAAGAGAGTCAGTTTGTGCTCCACCATCATTTTCAGAATTTCCTCCAACCATTTACTTGTCACCTAAACCATAGTGATATGACATCACTACTGGATGTTTCCAGTTGCTTTAACACCATCTTTAATTTGCTTTTATTGGTCATTGTTTTTGTGTGTTTTTTTTCCATTTCATTTAATTGGATTATTTGTTGACATTTCTCTCTCTGGCATGAATCCTCTCTAGGCATTCTTTTCGCTCTGTCCTTGAGTAAAAAAAAGGCAAAGCTTTCTGTTTGTGTTTGTTTTTTCAGATTCAAACAAAAAAAGCTGTTGACATGGCTATTTGGCTGGGAGATACGTTGTGCACTTGAATACAATTTATGTGTGTAAAATAGCAGGATTTGTAAAAAGTCAAAAAATAAAGAAATTTTAATTATTATAACAACTTATGTTGTCATGATGTTTAGGGGCTTATAAGGCAATGTTTGCCCTTATATTAAATCGGGGGCAACCTGGTAACTTCAAGAGTAATCCTAGATCTCTAAAAGAACACTGCACTGAGTATCTGTTGACTCTGAAGTGACATTCTACTTTGAGATCAACAGTTACTCCTCAAGTTATCTCTGTAAGCCAGGAACCTTTGCTTCACAGTTTAGCCCCCTGGGTAGTTCTACTTAGTGTACGTGGGCTATATAAAAGCAGCAAGGCCTAGAAGATGCCCCCATACCCCCACACCCCCTCTCTAGCCTTCAGCAGGGGTCAGGGCAGGTTGCACCCACCCCATTTTGTATGGCTACTGCTGCTGCCGCTGCTGCTGGGTAAAGAGGCTGGGTGACACAAGCCAGGCCTTCCCCCGGGTGACAGAATGGAATGAGCGGGAGAGAGAGCAGTCCCCTCCGCATTGAAGTGGCACAGGCAGGAACAACAGAGATCTAGGACTACTGTAGCTAAGAGCAACAGCTAAAGACATTTTTCACTAGCAGGTCTCCACACACAAGTTGCTTGTAGCACCCTGTTTCTCCCTATTCATTACAGTGGCTTACTTATGACATAATCTTGGCTTTCTTTTGTCAGCTTAAGCCTTTTGCATGTGTTTTTGTGTTGTCTGTTCAGGGCAATTATAGCCTATTGAGTAGCGGTCATATCTCTCTAGTGTATCGTCTAGAGTTACCCCCCACGCTCCCTCTCTCTCTTAGGCTTTTTCCCTTATCTACACAGCAATCGGTCAGAAGTGGGGGAGTGCATGTGTGTGTGTGTGTGTGTGTGTGTGTGTGTGTGTGTGTGTGTGTGTGTGTGTGTGTGTTGGGGGCGTGGGGTGGAGGGGGGGATCGTTTCTGGTGCAGGTTTTTAATCTGTTTATCTGGAGAGAGCTGGCTGGATTTTATCCACGGCTCCTACAGCAGCCTCCCTCCTCAACCCCACAGTCAGCCAGCCAGCCAGCCAGCTACAGCTACTGAGAAAAGCACACAATGGCCAGAGAAGAGTAGCCCTCTACCTACAGCTGTTCTCCTTCTCTCCTCCTCCTCATCCCCCACTTCCTTGTGATGTTCCTTTAAAGGAGGGGGGTTGGAGGGGGGCAGAGAAGGGGGGGGGGGTGAAGGCATCACCATCTGTTTGCCAGCTGGCATCCTGTATATAATCTCACCAAGGGGAAAAAGTAGGAATAAATAAAAAATAAATAAATAAAAACATGAAAATTATATTACACAAAAACCAGAAGCAGACGGAAACGACCTCCAAATCCTGCTTAGGCAGCGGCTGAAAGGCCCCGATCATCTGTCCATTTTAATTAATAATGAGAAGATGACAAAGTGGGGGACAACAAGAGAAGATAATTATCTGCGTATATCAAATGATATAAATAAAAACACAACAAAATACATGTTGGGTTATTTTTTATTATGAGGTGTGTGCTCTTTCACAACACGTGAATCAAGAGGGAAAACTTTCAGACATGAAAAAGTTGTTTGGACATTCCTGCTCTGCTATTTTGCACATGACTAGAACAAGCGAGCGAGTGAGGACCTTGTGATTCCTCCCAACACATTTTCTGCACAGTGCCACAATGCACCTGTTCCACCAGCATGATGAATGTGTCCAGACGGATGAAGTGCAGTTTTAGCCAGTCTCTCTCTCTCTCTCTGTTTTATTTACTTCTTCCCCTGCATGACTTGTTTTCCTCAATAAAACATGAGTTCCGTGGGGTGAGTGGGGAGGGGAGTGTTTATAAAAAAAAAAGAAAAAAAAAAAAACTAGGCCACAATCCAGTTTCTCGACTTCACTATCTTACTCAATCTCAGCCATCAAATAAAAATGACTTTTCCCAAAGTCTTGTATGAACAAAAGGAGTTTGTTAACTTTGGTGTTGTGTTGTGGCAGGAAATCTATGTTCAGTATGTGCTGTGTTGAAAGACAGAAAGAAAGAAAAGAGAGAGAGAGAAAAAAAAAGAAAGAGAAAGACAAGAACAAAACTAAACAGGGCTCCGGCTCTCTCCGGGCTTTGGAGCGGCATGGCAGTGGCAGAACGGGCGGGATCCGGCCTCATCCTGACGTGTGCCAGGTTGATGTGCCAGGAACAGGTTGTGAGAGGGATGGCAGCAGTCAGCGTTGGGAGAAGGCGACAGGTGTGCCATGCATATGTTTGAGCCGCTGTAGTCACATGGCAGCTACATGGCAGACTCAGACACAGACAGAGCGAGCGCTCGTTAATGGCATCTTATGTTAAGGGTCCACACAGCACTGGAGGGTTGGGGTCTACTTACTGTGGGGGGGTGGGGGGAGGGTGGCTGTCCTTATTTCCCTTCTTTAAAAAGTCACAGCAGACATTCCACTAAGTTTGCCCAATCAAAGCTCTCAGTACAAGTGGCAGAGTTGTTCACATGACTCTCAAACAACAACACTGGCCACCAGTTACTAGTTTGATATGACTTTAAAAGCTCAGTAGGCTGCTTTCACACCAAAGAAAAGAAATCTCTCCCTCCTCTCCACACTGTGTCCTATTTTTTTTATCCATTTCTACACACTTCTGTGAAGCATGTGGGTTCACTTCAGGGAAGCCGCGGTCACAGGACAAAAAAGGACACCCAAGTACTATTGGCTGCAGCTGTTGTCTGAATGAAAAATTAACTTCAAGGACCCCAAAGGAAAAAAAGAGCAGCTCACTGGACTCCCATGCAGTCAATTTAACATTAACAAGATTTTATTGGCTGTGTCACATTTAAGCACCACTACATGCTTGGCTTGGTGGGAAAATATTAATTCACTCTGACATACAATACCTTTAAATGCCAATTGCACTATTTATGCTCATCGAAAAAGCTCTTGTAAATATAGCTCGCTCACTAAAACGGCGCTCTGGAAATAAACACAGGTTTGCCTCACTTTTCTCAATTTCCAAATCTGCCCATGATGCGGTGTCAAATGTATTTATGTACGTTGATGTCGATGATACAAGCTACAACACACCCCGCAGCAACTCTTGAAGAATTTCACAGCATGCCCAACTAGTGATACAAGGACACCATCATTGACTCATCAAACACATAATACAGGAATTTTGACAGAGTGTTTTTGATTGTGGTGACTGACACCCTGGTAATTTCCATTTGTGGCAACATACGCAAAGCCAAGCCAAGGATAAACAAAACAAACAAACAAACTAAAAACCCTGAGTAATAATTTGGTTACCTTTTTTCAGAATAAAT
Source organism: Sardinella longiceps (assembly GCA_027497455.2). Lineage (NCBI taxonomy): Eukaryota > Metazoa > Chordata > Actinopteri > Clupeiformes > Clupeidae > Sardinella > Sardinella longiceps. Next base: position 14,593,397 of record JAODXP020000018.1, read on the forward strand.
AAAGGCCTTCTACGGAGAGGAAAATCTGTAGATTATTAATACGAGCTTATGTTTAATTGACTTTATTTACTTGTAGTATATCAGATGGTGGCTATTTCTTCCAAAAACTTCTTCAAATTAATCAAACTAAGAGTAATGAGAAAGAGCTTTAGAGCAGCAGTGGTAGAGGAGCACAACATTGATTTCAAAGTCCACACATGATTAAAGTTTGGTTTCAATAAATTTAACAAGTTAGCGGAAATTAATAAACATTATACAACTCTCTATTGTACTTACTATATTTTTAAATGCGCAATCATGCCTGTTGTTAATTGCATTTTAACAACCCTCTCTCTCTCATATGCACTGATATTATTAGGTATTTAAACATGTCTATGGAAAAGGTTAAAGGTCACTGTTGGTTTGAATCATTTGACAGACAGTACTTAAAGGTATATTTATGCCTCAATACATAAGTCTCTAGGTGGATTCCAAAACAATTAGCTTTATTTGTTCCAAGCCACACCAACTTTACCACCAGATATAAATTAGCCCTCCACTCCACAGGCTTGGACAAGAAGCCTTTTAGAAACACACCAACAAGATGCGACTGGCAACGAGCGCTGAGCGCATAAAACTGTTAATCTGAGCTGGCCCCACTCCAAAGGCCCATTACAATTCCAGCAGTTTGCTTAAAAACCCAACTAGTAGTCTCAGGAGCGAACGTGGAGGAGGAAGGAGCGAGCCAGAGAAAGAGAGAGAGTGGGAGTAGGGTGGGAATGATTTCAGCACTTTACGGCCCTGCTCCAGCGTCGGAGTGCTGATCCGGGAGGGCTCCTGAGAGGAGTGAGGAGCGAGGTGCTGGGCTGACTGACTGCTCCACGCAGGCCCTTGTAGAACGCACTCGGACGAGGCTCATTTCTCTGGCGTCAGAGAGGGATCTTATGCGAGAGGCCATAAATTTGGGTAATTTGACATGACTCATGGGGGCCTTGCGGGGTAGTGATAGGGGGGTAGGGGTGTAGGAGGGGTGGGTGGGAGGGGATGATTGTTGAGGGAGGGGGAGCCTGGCACATTTGCAGAGGCACAGACTGAAAGAACAGAACAGAACAGAACAAGACCACTGGTTATCTCCTCGCTAATCAGGCGTAGTTGAGGGACACAAGCGCTTTGGAACACTGGGGTGTGAGCATGAGGCCATACCTGAGCTATGACTACACCCACATGTAACACACACATATATGACAACAAGAGGCAAAATTACAGGACAGTTCTCAGCGAGCCCCTAGGACATAGAGAACTACAGCACATTCCATTCCTTTATTCCCCATCATCCCATTCAAGTGTGGAGAATAGAAGGAATATCAAACGGGGAAAGTTGATGATTAGCTAAGTTTAACCGCCGACTTAAAATCACAAGGGCAAAAGAACTTTTAGCACCTAACCCTCCTCCCCCCTCCTCCCCTCGTCTGTGGCAAGTGAGAAGGGGGCTGTTCGGAGCTCGGGCTTTAAAAGTCCTCTTCTGTCAGAAGTCCAGTGCTGTGGGGACAAGCATGCCGACGCTCCCCCACTCCACTCCACTTATCTGTTGTTATTGCCAGCAGCATTAACTGGAGAGAATGACTGAATGTCCAAAAGCAGCGCTGTGCACAGGGGTCATTCTAAAAAAGGAGAGAGGCCTTTTAAAATGCCCCCTTTTGGGGGGGCCACAGCTGTGACTTCTTCACACACACATACAAACACTCCCTCCCTCACACACACACACACACACACACACACACAGAGAGAAGACCAACAGGTGTGTTGCTGCTTGTGCTAATCTTCCACATTATGGTTGTCGAATGGACACACTGGGCTGTCATCCTCTCACTTAAAAGTCGGTAATTTAATAGGGAATACATCAGCAACGTGACATTTGCAGCAAGGAAGGAAGGATGGAAGGAGAGGGTTGGGGAAGATTCTAGCGATGCTAATAATAGAAAATGCGCACCATTGACTGTGGTTTTCTGTTACCAGAGGAATTTTGCGAGTACCGCTCTCCTTTCAAAGAGGAGGTTAAGAGTGCACAGAGGGATTTTGGGATTGCGTTTTTTTTTTTTCTCTCTCCCCTCCTCGCTCTCCCTCTGAGGCCTCGGAAAATGTGGATTGTGTTTCGCAGTGACAATCCAGGCCTAGTATGGAGGACAAGGTCAACGACTGTGCATCCCCTCTCTCTTTCTCTCTCTCTCCGCCCACGCAAAACCCCTAACCAAGCATTGCTTGTCCTCGCCACCAAACCACCACCTGACCGTGAGGGCTAGCGAAACGACAGACAGGCCAGGAGGCGGCGGAAAATAAGAGGTGGTTGAAAGAGAGAAGACGCTCTCATTCTGTGCTCCTCTCATTCGAGAGTCGCCTCAGTTCACACACAGTTTCCCCACTCCTCAGACAGTTTACTGATTGAACAATGCAGAGCGTCTTGGCCATTAACTTGAAACTGCAGTTTCTTCCAGCAGTCATATTTCACAGATAAGCGCAGGCCCTGTGTCAACATAGGCACTGCCTTATCTGAGTGTTATAATACAGCACTTTAGATGGTGCAAGCAGACCTCTTCTACATGTAGAACATGGCAGTTTGTGCAAAGAGGTGGTGAAGGATTTGAGGAGTGGACAAAGGATTTGTTAATATAATACTATAATTCACTCCGCAGACTTCCATTCCTCTTTTTTTCTTCTTTTCATGAGAACAGCCAGACCCCCCTCCTCCTCCCACACCCCCCCAAGTTGTTGCCCCCCAGGCCGCTGCCATGCTTTCGTTGCTCCACACATGGGCCTGTGATTTGTCTAATTTGCACAAATGCCCGGCGAGGCTCACACCTGTTGCCTGTGCTATGCCTTGCAGTGGCGGGGCGCTCAACAGGCTGACGAGCACCCCTGGATAATCCATTCTCTTCACAATGGCAACGGCTGCTGCTGCTGCTGCCGCCGCTTCCACCGCCACCACCGCCGCCGCTCTCCACCGGTGCGGGACAAGGGCATTTTTCTCCTGCCGAGTTTCTCATATCCGCCACGGCTCTGATGCCTCATTACTGGGGCAATTCATAAATATTGTCTCCTGTATTACCACTTGCAGGGGCTCTCAGCTTCCAGAGAGATTTATTAACCTCTTTTCACGGCACAGCTATTGTTTTTTTTTTTCCTTTCTCTCCCTCTCTCGCTCTTGCCCCCTCTCACCCTTAAACCACTATCCCTCCATCATATCCTACTCCCATTTTTCGCTCCATGCAAACACTCACACCTCGCTTCCTTTTTTTTTTTTTTCGCCCCAAGATCCACTCCAACTAAAAGCAGCCTGCTCCAGAGGGGGTGTCTGTGGGACACTGTGTTGCTGTGCCACCCCAATGGGAGCATATTTGGTCCATTTGGAGTTGAAATGGGGCCAAGAGGACAATGGGGGTGACACGCAGGCATGGTGCTGCTACAGAGGAGGAGGAGGAGGAGGAGGAGAAATGTGATCCCCCTGCTCGATTGTGGAGAGTTTATGTAACAAGTGATGACAAAGTGCTTTATGACTTGTGTGGTAGTGCTGCCACTGAGGCTTGCCCAGGCCTTATACGGGCAAGAGAGCCTGGTGACCTCGGTCTCGAAAAGCTCTGGCGTTCTCGCCTCGGAGAGAGAGCGAGAGAGAGAGGGAGATGTCGGCAAGTCTACAGTACCGTCTGCCCTAGATGGCAAAGCCAGCACCTTTCGCTCAAATGTAAAACAGAACAAAAAAACAGCCTTGCGCTGCAGACACCTGGGTTAGACAGCCGTAGTTAATGTTTGACGTGACTCTCCTGTTTGCGGAGTGGTGCTTTGCATTTTCCCTGCTGATCCCTAGATCATATCTGTGGGTGTCCCCGTTTGGGTAGTACAGGAAACACTGAGGGTGCCTAACACAGCATCAAGAGACACAACTGACCTCTACTTGCCCAGCTCCTTATCTCAACGCGGAATAGGGAAACAGAACTTCAGAATCTCATTCTGCCAATGTCATCCCTGCCCTTTCCTATGCAAAGGCACTCAGACACAAGGAAATGGTGGTTCACCCGGTCTGGGGCATCACTGCTCCAAGTGGTGCTTCCTCCAGCACCTGAGGATAAGTACTGTACTAGCCTACTAAGCAGCAGCAGGACTACAGACATAGAGCCCCTCCACATCCCTTAAGGGCTGGGCCCAGTTAACAAAGGCAGGTGGGTGGCTAGTCAGGGATGTCTAAGAAAAGGATAGCGCCTGCCCTCGCCATTGATCCAAAAGAGACTCTCAGCCACCCTAACCTGCTGAGTGCTCACTTCAAGATGCACTATGGAGCTCCCTCTCTCAGCCCCCGACGGCATCAATACGGCCAGGCGCTATCGAGTGGACCCCTGTTTAGCACGCCAATTGATGAGGTTAAAGCAGCCCCCAGCTTCCGGAAACAGCACAGCAGCGTATCAAAAAATGGCCTTCCCACTATCACAGTCTTAGCACTGTTCAGCACAGCACAGCACAGAGCAGCCATCGAAATAAAGCTTCGCCTGCTGGCTCACTTGATCTCCATTCGCCTCCCTACAGCTCTCTCTCTTTCACTAACTCCCTCTTCTATCTCCCTCTCTATTTCTCCTTCCCCCTTCCTGGTGGCTAATTGCTAGGGCCAGTCAGAGCCAGTCTGGCCCAGATCACCAACAGCCTGACTGACTGACCGACCGGCTGGGCTGAGGCCGAGGCTGTGGCTGGCCTAGCTCCTTAAAATGGAGATAAGAATTAGAGATTAGGCCAGACAAGGCTTTCTGGGCAGGAGTGCACTGCTGGTCCCACAAGACACTAAATGATGTACAAGTGCATTTATTACAGCTGGACCTATAAATCTCAGCTTGGCCTGAACTCCAGGGAGAGGTTAATGGATTACAAAGGGATGCGGTATCGAACCTTCAAGAAGTTTATACACCCCATCAATATGTGCAACGCTATTGATCACTTGGACCTTGACAGACAAATTAAATTCATAAGCTTGATAATGCACTGGAATATTCGGACTGCTTACTACAGGGGAATGGTGTTTTTTTCTTTTCTTTTTTTTTTAAGAATGCTGTTTTAGGATCAAGGTTTATCGATTGAAATTCTCTTAATAGAGATCCCCCTGAAAAAGCCACCAGGAGTGCTGATCCGGGGTAAAAAATCTTGCGCGTCGAGGTGACAAAGTCGCTATTAAAACATGCACAGCGAATGCCCCCCCCTCTCCTAAACATGAGTCAATTCTGCTATCTGTGAACATCTTGTTTTCACAGCACAGTTGCTAAATGACGTACATTATTTTAGGCCTGTTTTTTCTCTCCCTGTATAAATATTCAGACATTAAAGATTCATGAATACTAATGCACACAGCAAGATGATGGCATTTTTTTTTTCTGCACTAGGTTGCATATGAGTGCATAAAATGTGCAAGCCATATGATGCTTACGCCCACAGATACACACACACACACAAACACACACAATTGTGTACTATACACAACATAATGGTTATATCTTTAATGTGCACGAAAAAATGACAAATTGACAAAAACAGTGTTGTGCTTTCTGTTGAATTTATTACAAGTACATTATTTACATGTTTTCTGATATTTCGTAATTGCAGCAAACATCAGCTGGGTACATTTTCTTGATAATGAACAGTAGCCAAATAGGCAATTTTAAGGGGGCCATTACAACGTATACAAGGTCTCACCCTTCTGACTCGAGAACAGACACACACATACACACAACCAACCAAGCAACTAGTGATCCACATGAAAATGCATACACACAGTGACAAACACACACACACACACACACAAACAAACCAACATGCACGTACGCGTGCGCGCACATACACACAAACACACACACACACACACACACAGGCAAGCACGCACGCACACACACAAACACAAACACACACTTCTCGCTGTCCCCATCCAGTCGGAGGCAAGAGTGATGGCTGGATCTTTACACCCCTCTCGAGTCATCATGGTCCCCCCCCACCTACACGTCTCAGTCAAAATGATTTACCTTGGTCGCTTCATAATCTTTTACTATTTCGGATCAATAACAATCCATTAGAAAATTAAAACAACTTTCCCTGGCATTACTGTATGTCATGAGCGCGCATGGCTTTATCCTCGTCACCGTGACAATGGGTCCGCTCTGATTAAGGAGAGGCTGGGGAGGAGAGAGGCGGCTCCGTACCTTCTCACCAGAGGAGAGAAAGAAAGAGGGATAGAGAGATGGAAAGAATAGAAAGAGAGGGAAAGAGGGGCTGTGTGGGATGAGGCTTCACCTGCCTCTGTCCTAATCGTGTTACTTTGAAGGCCATTTGTTAAAAGTGAAAATGCCACAACAGGGCCTGCACGCTAATTCTTACTTGTGGAGCTCTCTCTCTCTCTCTCTCACTCTCTCTCTCTCTCTCTCTCTCTCTCTCTGTCACTCTCTCTCACCAACCTTCCTCTCTCTTTACCTCTTTTTTTCCGTTCATCATCTGCTGAGGGGTTGGGGGGAGGGGGGTGTAATTGGGTTAGTTAAGTATTCATACGTTAGCCTTCATTTACATCAGGGGGTGTCAACCCCCGCACCCAAAGCCACCCAAACCCACCCGAGCCCACACCCCACCCCACCCCCCCAGTACGCCCCCACATGCACCCCTTCACCAAGCCCCAAATCTGAGTGGCGGAGAAAGCAGAACTGTCAGCCCTGCCACAGCAAACATCCATTGTTTTACACGGTTTAATTACGAAACCCCGGCACTGTTTCATGTTAAGATTATTCACTGTGGGAGGCCCCATATAATTTGGACTGGAGGGTTTGTCGTGTAATATAATATCATATAACAGGGTTTCGGTATTAGATTTCCGATTTGAGCCTCCTTGACATTTCAAGCTGCATGAACTAATACATCTGTTATTTGTTGATCATTTGATTATTAACAGACTTCATAAACCAAATCAGCCCGCCCTGCAGGAGACCGCCAGGACGCAGCCGAGCCGCCAGCCTCAGCTCCCCTCAGCCCTGTGTGTGGAGAGAGAGAGAGAGAGAGAGAGAGAGAGAGAGAGAGAGAGAGAGAGAGAGAGAGGAGCCCATAAAAAACAGCATTTATCTTCGCCTTGCTCCTAAAGTGAGTGTGTGTGTGCGCACGCTCAAATACACACAGAGGGGGCACGCACACACACACACGCTAACACACATGGACAAACTGCCCCCATCACCCCCCTTTCACTCAAACAAATAACACAAAGAGAAAACAAAACAAACAAAAAAATTATCTCTCCCAGGAATCGCTTGCTGGGATATTATTTGTGATGTCTTTACAAAAAGCAGAAGAATGCCTCTTGTAGAACAGACATTACAAACAGCTCACCGCAGACGTATGATGCAGGTGTCCAACAATATGTGATGATGTCTTTTTACATGACACTACCGTTATTTTACGGCAAAAGGTTAAAAAAAGGTAAAAAGGGTTTTCGGGGGAAAAAATAAAAACAAATAAGGCTCTGTGCCTTTTCTCGGGAGAAGTGACATGTACATTTAATCTTTGGTGTCCATCTACAGTCTCTACAAGGAGCCATTTTAGTCTGCGTTAAACATTACAGTTGGTTTTACTAACAGAGTATAATTGCTATATTTAGAGTAGACAGCATTAGTAGTTCCACTTCATTAAGGTGAGACGAGATGGTAAGTAGCATAGACTTGAGCAGCGTTGGAGCATAGAGAGTCCACCTCAGAGAAACCCAAAAACAATCAAATAAACAAACAAACCAAACAAATAAACCGAGGGCTCTAACCGTTGAACCGAACCACATTTTTTTTTTTTTTTTTTCATTTCTTTTGGTCGCTCTGTTGCTCAGTCATACTGTGGTCTAAATTCCACAGCGTACATTTCTTGCCCAGACATGCAATAAACTTTGTGCTGTTATGGAAACAGCATGACGTTTAAAAAAAAAAAAAAAAAAGAAGCACAAAAAGACTTAAAAATAAAAATTTGAAGAGGAGGTTGAGCTGAGAAGGACTTCTACGAAGGACGGAAGGCGTGAACGGTTTTTCGCTGATCTCTCTCCTCTCACACACTGCAGCACACTGGGAGTGTGTGTGTGAGTGTGTGAGGAGGATGAGGGTGGGCCAGTCTAGGAGACACACACACACATGTGTACACAGAAAGCGGAGTAGACAGAAGGTGGTTATACCGTTTTAGTTTTGTCATGTGTTTGTCTTTAAATGCGAGTAAGCAATGTACTGTACAAGTGTGTGTGTTTTTGTGTGTGTGTGTATTATGTATGTGTGTGTGTGCTCTAGTCCACCTCGCTCTCGTTGCTGGCTCCCTCTGGGCGCCTCAGCTTGTCCACCTGCTCGTGGAACTGTCCGTCCCCTCCCCTCCTGTCCTCCGTTTGGACACTCAGACGCTCTTCTTCGTCCACCCGGGTCACGTCATCGTCATACTCCTCTTCCTCATCTTCGTCATCATCCTCGTCATCTTCCTCCTCCACCTCCTCCCTCTTCTCCTCCTCCCCCTGCACCTCCATGCGCACCTGGTCCTTCAGGTCCAGCGGCAGCATGGCACCCATGCCCGGCTCCCCGTTGAGGGCGTGCGAGCCCGAGGGGGTGGCCTGGGCGCTGTGGGGATCCTTGACCGGCGAAGAGCCGCCCGACTCGTTGCTGACCGGGGAGATGTCGCTGCTGCTGTTGGTGTGGTTGACCGACGGCGGGTTGGACATGGAGGCCGGCTTCAGAGGGATCTGCCAAGACGGGATCTTGGGAACAGAGGGGGATGCTGGGAACTGTCTCCTGGGGAGAGAGGGATGAGAGAGAGGAAGGAGAGGAGGGAGAGAAATAAAAGACTGAGTCATGCTCAGGAAAAATACAGAATGAGAAATATCAGTGTGCCTTGAGTGAATTATCCTTTTGTTTGGAGAAGGGCCACACAAACATTTTGTAACCATCACAGAATCCCACTGACAAACTGGAAAAATGTGAGTTATCTTCCAAGTGAGGTCAGGTCCAGACTACAGTATGTTGGAACAGTGCTATTTTGAAATGATGGCTAATCCTGAATAAATTAAGAGAAATCTGATTAAGTTACTTCATTACCTCACTTAAAGGAGAAATCCAGTGTCAATCAATCCATAACCCTGTTGTTCATGGTCACTACTAACACTAAGTGAATGGGTCACAGAAACAAATCTTGATTTTAGATATGCCCTATTCAGTTAATGTCAGCTGCCGGTTCTATGTTGTATTAAATTTTCTGGTTCTTCTTCCTACAGACAGCACTCTGTGGCCTTGAACACCAGGGCTATTGATTGTCTCCTATTGGATTTCTCCTTTAAGGGCTATAAATAGGCCTGTACTCCATCAGCTTCAACCATTCAGATTCACTGGAAGCAGGAAGATGAGACAAACAAAAGCCGGTGGATCACCAGCACCTGATCAATATGGCAACCGATGAAACGACAGTTCACCTAAGACATTTGCCTTTCCCCAGATGAGGGCACACGTTAAAAGGTCAAATGCCTGGTTCAGATTCCGATTTAAAGACGGGTCACAACATTGGTCAAGTCTAAAAAGCTACAGAATTCAAGAACGCACAAACGTATGGAGCTCAATCTGATGGTGTAAAAACTCATTTAAACTCCAGCTTCTAGAGTGATCATTTGTGTGCGCACACACTTTTTGAATTGTCCCATCTCCTTTTTACACAGAGCTTTTATTAAATCTCTCCCTGTTGTCGGCAATTAGAAGGGAATACGCCAGATGTCCCACACACCTGGCGAAGATGTGAAAGTAGCTAAAGTAAGTCTTCAACAAAGTTAGCATCCCTCTTTAAAAGAGATCAGTTGCTCGATAGCAGTGCATTTGATTTGAAACAGGCCTCATAACATCTCCGATAACAGATGGCGTGTCTTTGTCTGCATCTCACTATTTCACCCCTTTAGAAATGTATTAGACAAATAACAACATCATTTAGAAAGCCAGATACTGATTTAGAAAATGCAAAAGAGAAAATTGCACCAAATGGAGCGCTATTATCTGTGTGAGGTTTTTTTTCTTTTTTCCTTTTTTTTTAGACGTATACAACTACTTAGATCTTAATTTGCATGACATACATAATCAAATGAATATTAATGAGAGTGGGAGAGAGAGAGTGCTTTCTGGCAGTGAGGGGGACCTGTTGGGTGCGGAGGGAGCAGGCCTCATTAGTCAGTAATGGGCCGGTTCCACTGACATGCCCTGCTGAAGGGGAAAATGTGACAGCTTCAGATCAAAATGTTTCAAACACAGTTATCTGCTAAAACATCCATGCAGAATATAAACAGCCCGAGCTCCAATGCACACCCAAGATGGAAGCCACATGACTTCCTCCCGTCGAGTTCCTGACTATGCAAATCCCCCCAACTGCAGCAGACAGACAGACAGCACTGGGGGAGTGTGTCGCAGAGTACACTTTAGAACTCCACAACTTTGACTTCTCTATTTGCTCTATTTGATCTTATTCAGCTTCAATAGCTGAGAACCAGGCCAACTTACTGCCTGCCCACCTGCAGACAGGTCATATTTTTGCATGTAGGATTAATTCTAAGACAGGCAAATGTGGTGCATCATGGAATGTGTCGGTACAGGTGTGAATGTTTTGTGCAAAGCCTTTGACTGTGATAGAGGGGCTCTGGACCCATTCAGTCTAAGTCCAGGCTGCATAGACTAGGGATGGCTGAGGGGGTGGGGTGGTTGTACTGTACCTGCTCAGCAGAAGGCCTTTGAGGGACACTATCTCAGCCTTCAGCTCACTAATGGTCTGGGACTCCAGCATGCGGTTAGTGGTGGTGGAGGCCTGTGGAAAGAGAGAGAGAGAGAGAGAGAGAGAGAGAGAGAGAGAGAGAGAGAGAGAGAGAGAGAGAGAGAGAGAGAGAGAGAGAGAGAGAGAGAGAGAGAGAGAGAGAGAGAGAGAGAGAGAGAAACACACAGAGAAAGAAGGCAAGGGACAGTCACAAAGAGAGAGGAAATAGAGAGAGAGAGGAGAGAATGAGAGATAAAGGGAAAGAGACAAAATGGAAAGGAGGAGAGAGGGAAAGAGAGAGAGAGAGGCAGAGAGATGAGATCATCAAACAAACAAACATTCTCTCACATCAACCCTTCATCCAAGCCCATCTCAGTCCTGAGTGAACGCTATATGGAAATACAATCTCACAATCAGCACCATGTTGGAAGGGAACAGCATGAACCTAAAGGAAACAGTTTGTAAATCAGACATGGGGACTCATGACGTGGGAAGACTGTCATTGAGTTGATATATAGCTACGACAAAACGCTCCAATGTGGAATGCACACGTGCCTCCACAGCACATGCTAAGTGCTGGCATGCTAAGGGCAAAAGTTGATGTAACAATGCAAAAGCAAAGGAACACACACATACACACACACACACACACACAAATGACGACTGTTTCCCTTCAAACACTCATGGCTGATGGCAACAAGTTCAGTCACGAAAAAGGGAAAGAAAAAAAAAGAAAGAAAAAAAAACAGGTGGAATACAATTGACGCTTTCAGCTTGGTTTTTCTGACGTGCAAGTCAGATCATCCCAAAAACTCAAAGAGAAAAAAAAAAAAAAAAAACACCCAAGTGGGAATATAATCATGCCGCTTTTACATATTTTTCCATATTTCCGACTGCTGATTTGAGCAGGACAGGGGCGTTTGATAAGAGGTCTCCCTCACAACAATGGAGGCATTCATTTGGCTCCTGAGACTGAAAGGGGAGGGGGGGGTTATTAAAAAGGGAACGTTATCACATTGCGCTTGGCATGGGATGAATTGCCAAAGGGGAGTGATGGCCAACTGAAGTGCCTTCCAAACATTTGAATGGCAAATTACCTTCAAAAATCCATCTATCCATTTTCCCGTTTTTCTTCACAGTATGTTATTTTCGGCCTAATGAGGTCATCGTGCCATGACAGGTGACTTTAAGACCGAGACAAAGAATGAAAAGCACAAAAAAAAATAATAAAAATAAAAACCTTGAGCCCTTAAGCTTGCTGAAGTGAGGCTCTTTAAATGCATTTTTTTCACAATATTGTGTCTTTCTTTCAGCTGTCTGCTCACAGCCAGGGATCGGGGCACAGCGGCACTTGTGCATTTTGGAGAGCTCGCTCTTTTTAATTCGCCGACTGTGCCCGAGAGAGAGAGAGAGAGAGAGAGAGAGAGAGAGAGAGAGAGAGAGAGAGAGAGAGAGAGAGAGAGAGAGAGAGAGAGAGAGAGAGAGAGAGAGAGGGAGAGAGAGAGAGAAAGAGAGAGAGAGAGAGAGAGAGAGAGAGAGAGAGAGAGAGAGAGAGAGAGAGAGAGAGAGAGAGAAAGAAAGAGAGAGAGAGAGAGAGAGAGAGAGAGAGAGAGAGAGAGAGAGAGAGAGAGAGAGAGAGAGAGAGAGAGAGAGAGAGAGAGAGAGAGAGAGAGAGAGAGAGAGAGAACCGGCACAGTAGACACAGACAAACGCTTGCCAGGATTATGGAGCAAGGCTCTTGGGCCTGGTCCTGAGATCATGGCGAGAGTGTAAGTAAACCAACAACAACAACCCGCCGGGGGTACCTGATGCTTTGAACCGTCCATACAAACAAACAAGCAGGCTTCCTCCCAACCCACCGCCCCATCCCCCCACCCCATCCCCCATGTACTCTCCTCCACAAGGTGTCTGGGGAGAGGCGAGAGAAATGAAGAAGAAAGGAGAGAGACTCAAAGAATGGCAGTGGGAGAAAGCAAAATAAAAGTGTAATTAAGAAAGCGAGACTCACTAGAGGCAGCTAGTTAGGAAGCACAGACCCCCTATTGAGTGGAATGGTGAGCTGTGGAGGGAAGGATTGGGGGAGGAGGGGGGGTAACTTGGACTCTTGTGCATGTAATTTAATCTAAAGGAAATTAATTGAATCACATCTGAAAGGGATCAGACTCATTTACAGTGGAAAGAGGGAGCTTTGGAGTGTGTGTGTGTGTGTGTGGGGGGGGGGGGGTGTAGTACGGTGTGTGTGTGTGTCTGTGTGTGTGTATGTGTGCGTGGGGAGGGAAGTGAAAGAGGTTGAAGTTTCACTCTCCTATCGGCTACTAAACCCCTTCTGATAAGGTCCTGTGCGTGCGAGTCAGTGAGTGAGTGTGTGTGTGCTAGTCAGTGTGTGTGTGTGTGTGTGTGTGTGTGTGTGTGCGCATGTGTGTGTGTGTGTTGGGAGGGGGTGCTCTCTTTCTTAGGCCCATCTGATCTAACCTGTGTGCATTAGGCCTGATGAAGACACTCTTATTACAGGCTTCCCCTCATTACAGGCTCCCTAATCCGCCCGCTCCCCACGGCCCCCACATAATACGCCTGGAATGGAACGGCTCCTTCCACACTCCACCTTTGGAGGGAGGGAGGGAGGGAGGGGGGAAAAATTAAAAAAAATTAATTGCCTCAGTGGCAGTGGCTTACACTTCCCGAACATAAAACCAAAATAAGAGAAGTAGGGGAGAAAAGACTAAAGATATTAGACTGGGGGGTGTGGGGGTGTATCGCTCCACTGCTGCTACTACTGCTGCTGTTGTCACTTTCTCAGGTTCAGGTAACACCCTTTCTCCCTGTACTGTCACTCGCAATCATGCAGACACAAGTCGGGCCAACAGCCATTAAAGGCCTGGTTTAAACCTTCGCTTCGGGCTGGGCGCTAACAGGAGCGTTCATCTGCTCGAGTGCGGCTACGGGTCGGTGTGACTGAAGGAGAGAGGTGGAAGGGAGGGGGGGGAGAGGGGTGTATGCGTGAGTGCCGAGGAGGTCAACGGCGTTTGCGTCCTGCTCACGGCTCCTGCCCAACCTGGTAATTATTAAAGGAGGCGGAGGACGTCTCCGTAGCACGAGGGTGTAATACAAACACGCGCGCACGGGGCCCCCGGCACAGGGCCCGCAGACAAGCCCCGACACCGAATACATTAAAGCCTTTCCAACGCCTGCAGACCATTAGTGCGCCGATAATATCTTAACAAGCAGGAATTTCAAAACGTCTGAATGCAAATTAATTCAGTTAGGCGCACTGATAATATTCCCCACCACTTGTAAGAGGAAAAAAAAGGGGGCATGTATATTTATGGTGGAATCGGCTCGAAAATAAATCCCCTGGGAGGGTTTTGAGTGAAAACACTAGAACAATTTATTTCAGTCTATTTATTCCCCATCCCAGTGGCAGAGGCCTCCTGCTACAAATTGAACAGTTCCTAATCTTTCATGTGCAGCCGCTAATAGAGCGAACTATCACTGAATTTAAACAGCCGAGCAATTAAAGCAAACGAGTCGCGATCTGTGAAGGGGGCGGGGGGGAAAAAAAAAAAGGAAAACGGAAAACACTTTTTCTTTGCATGTATAACATCCTGAAATAAATTCATTTAGCCACAACGAGTGGAAACTCACTCTGCCTTGGGGAATTAACATTAACAAGTGATAGCGAAGCAGGGAATTCCGCCGGGCGAAGATTAGATGCTAACGCGAGATGTGTGACACAGCAGTACGGAACCCCGCGCAATAAGAGCACGCCAGGCATGTAAATGTCTCGCCACCGCGACCCGGGCGCGTTTCACCACAGCAAAACCCAGTGTGTTTATATCAGCACCGCCTTGCAACATACCCAAAGAACACACTGTAATTCGGCGGTTTGGGACTATAAGAAATGTTTACTTAGCTGCCGAGGAAACAGAAGTTGCCATGTGTTTTGGGTTAAAGGCACATTTCCGTGTTATGGGCTTTAATTGCCGAGAGCAGCGTGCTTCAGCACTGCGAGGAGGAGGAGGAGGAGGAGGAGGAGAGGGGGTGCAGGGGGGAAAAAAACAGTAAGCGAGAACAGAGGGAGAGAGAGAGAGAGAGAGAGAGAGAGAGAGAAAGAAAGAAAGGGGAAACAGCAACTGAAAATGATAACTAGCTCAGCGGCTCAACATGTGTTTTTAATCGGCCGCCCTGGACCTGAAAACAATTTTCCAATTTCCCATATGGCTTGAGACAACAGGGCCCGGCATCTCTCACAGAAAATTTAAGATCAACACTATGGCCATAAAGCAGAGTTTATGATTTGTTTAATGGGTGTTTTGATGTGAAATATACTTTTTATAAACTAGTGCCGTCCAACAAGGCACTCATGGTAAATGAGAGGGACATGCTTTAATTCAATTTCTCTTTACTTTTTTTCCCCTTTTCCCTGTTTGTTGTTTACGCCTCTCTTTTGACTTTGAAGGGAGGCGATAGTGGAATTGAAGTCGGTTGGTAAAAACTAAAGTGTACTCAACAATAGACGGCTGCAAAAGCCCCCGTTCCTCCACGTTTGATTAGAGGACTGCCTTGTTCACTGATGCGGTGCAGGCTTTTTGCCGAGTCAGGGACTACGGATAAAGGGGACATAGGGGAAGGGACTAAGGAGGAGGAGGCGCTGAATGGTGAGTCGGCAGTTTTGATAAACTTCAGAGGGAACAGAAAAGACGGCAGAAAAGGGCTGGTGGGAGAGGGGTGGCGTGTGTGTGTGTGTGGGGGGGGTTAGGATTCATATTTTTCTCTCGCAATTGCGCTTGAAGGCAGATGTGTTCGCATATGCTTTCCTACCGGATCCAGATGCTACATTCAAACACCCATGTGCTTAACAAGCTGTGGACATAAAACATTATCTCAGTTGCAATTCAAAAGCTTTTTTTTCCTCCCTTACCGTTTCACTGGCAACGATTACAATAAAGATTTACCATGGCGTTAAAGGATACAAAGCAAGCGAGGTTTCAACACTAGAAAGTACGTATAGATCCAAACCTTAATGCCCACATTTTTGCCTCAGATGCAGGAAATGCTTAATGGATTTGAAGACAGGCGTTTAAAGGGTTAGTGAAGCACATATAGTCATGATGAGAAGTGTAATGAAAGGTAATGAATATCTAAATGGCTGAGGGAGAGGCAGTGTTTCAGGAAAGACACATGATGTAGAGCCTTGAATAACAGACACAGCTGAGCAGATGCTGGCACAATATACACAACATCTATTCTGAGAGACCATTCTTTTTAAGGAAGACCTATTTTAGTATTACACTCTTAGTCAGTCATTTGAAAATCCAACTTCTAACACATTATATTGTACAGTGGTAATTCCCTGACCACCTGACTGACATTAGATTGGTACTGTGCCAATCCCTGGGCCTACAATGTTACCACAGTGAAAAGTTGCAGAATTCTAAAAAAGATTAAAATGAAACTATGAAAAAAGGATGGCACAACTTAATGAGTCAATCCCCTTGATTGGTGCCAAAGTGTTTAATATACTGTAGTGAGCATACGAACAGTGGCCTCCACCAATGGCTCCGTGAGGACAGTTAAGACAGTTCTGGGGGCTGACAAGTCAAATTGATAGCTGCAGTAGAAAACCCAGAGGAAGCATAAGATGGGGAGTCTCTAATCTCCGTAGCCGTAAGACACACAGCCGCCGCTATGAGAGATTAGACGTGCGGTTTCTCCGAGAGAAGAGACGCGTTTGCCAGAGGGCCCTCCGAGCCTCCAGGCTGCCAGGCAGGAAACACTGGAGCCTCAAAGAGCCTCCTAAGGACAAGCCTGCTGGCAGGCGGCTCAAGCTCGGGCTCGTCACTGGATGGGAAAGCCCGGCGGCTTGCAGACCAGCAAACCACACCTGTGCCGTCGCTTTCGCTCCGTTCCCTGCCCGCCCGCCCGCACGCACTCAGACTGCATGTCAGTGGGAATGTTTTCCGCCTGCATATTGGGTACTGTACCAATGTATCTGTACTAATGCAATGTGGAGACTTGAATTTTTAAGGCGGTTGTTGTTGTTGTTGGGACTGCTCAAAGGTCCCGCCTTAGTTTGACGGGGAGAGAGAGAGAGAGAAAGAGAGAGTGAGAGTGAGAGAGTGAGAATGAGTGGGATGAGTTCAAAAGGCAGCAAATATGAGATTCCTTCTAGCCATGTCATAAATCATCAATCTATTCTCACACAGTGGAGTTGCCAAAAAAAGGGCGGGAGGAAAAAAAAAGAAAGAAAAAGGCCGCAGTTACCAGACAGAGCACGATGCCTTTGCAGAACATTGAGATTAGCACTGTTTGAGGAATGAGAGCGATTCATACCGTCGTCTCATCTCTGAACAACACCACACATGACTTCAACCTCACTTGTTTTTCTAACGAAACTAACGAAAAAAAAAACACACCAGAGATTCTGATCATGAGAAAGGAATGCCAGTGAAAGAAAGGAATGTCTCATTTTTAGTCCTCCGCCGATAAATACTGGTGAGACAGCGCCAGAGTCACGTCAGGGACAGCAAGCAACCAAAAATATGCAGACATGTCAGAGGAAAAAAGGCACAGAGATTAAAATCTACCTGGGCAAAGCAACACTGTTTTTCCACCTGCCGTTTCAGTTTTTACAGACTAGACCGAAAACCTGTTTACTGGGCGTCAGTCAGAATGTTGAAGTCTAGACTAGGCATATATACGCCAAAATGTTCTATGAACACACTGAATTACGCAATGAATTACTGACTGAACATGACATCTTTTTGCATTCCCTTTTTAGATTTATAAAATGTTTGAAATGAATATCAAATATTGTTAAACCAAAAAAAAACTCGCTCACTGAGTCACAAGGCTATACTGTGTACTGTACTGCACTGTACAGCATGCAGAGTGGAGTGTGTTGAAAGATGTGTGTAGAGTAACTGGCAGAAAAAAGACGGTGTATATGCATATGTATTGTGTGTCTGTCTGTGTGTGTGTGTGTGTGTGTCTGTGCCGTACAGTGAGAGTAGGTGTATAATTAAGTGGGAGGGG